>OZ043934.1:2587500-3787500 GCA_964056405.1 Acronicta alni | reverse complement strand
TAACTAAGGAGTCCCTACAAAAAGTGTGAAATAACAAATTAAATTAAAAATTTAAAAAAACCCCCGACACAAAAAAATCAACTTAAAAACCTAAAAACCTAAAAGAAAAACTATGTTGAAATAACCACAAATAGAACAAAAAAGGTATAAACCTGAATCCCTATAAAAAGAAAAAAATAATCTTGAAATTATAACCCTTCGTAAGTACGTATGAAGTTTTTTGATTAAATTTTGTCGCGTCGGGGGACCGCTCTCTAGCTATAAAAAACACCTAAGTACCTGAAGGTAGGTGTTTTAAAATTATATTAAAATTACAACGAAACTATCAAACTAAATATTAAGAATTACTTTATAAGTGAACCTTAACCTACTTAAAAACTGAATACACAATAATTAACCTATCCAGACAGATGCTGAAACAACGCGGCAACGACTTACATATTAAATTGACTCAAAAAAACTACAAGGACAAACACAACCATCAACGACGTCTGCCCTCGCGTGTCTGCCCGCTCGGGTCGCCAAACTTGAATATGTTACGCTCCGCCAACTTTACGCCATCCCGCGCGTCGCGGCGATGTACGCGCCATCCACATCAATTTTGAATTCGCGCGATTCACGTTCGGGAAGCAAAAGGAAAGGAAAGGACATAAATATCCCAATACGAAATAAATGGATTGAGGACTTAAAACCTTTATAATAAACGTAATGTCGTTTACGAAAACGTTAGGCTAATAATTAGAGAGCGGTCCCCCGACGCGACAAAATTTAATCAAAAAACTTCATACGTACTTACGAAGGGTTATAATTTCAAGATTATTTTTTTCTTTTTATAGGGATTCAGGTTTATACCTTTTTTGTTCTATTTGTGGTTATTTCAACATAGTTTTTCTTTTAGGTTTTTAGGTTTTTAAGTTGATTTTTTTGTGTCGGGGGTTTTTTAGGCGATGTTATAATATCATATCTATTCCTTTCATTATATAGAACAGCACTGCACACAATAGAGAAAATTATAATGAGGTAGATTCAAATAATGGTTCAAAACACGTCAAATCCGTGAATGGAATTAACATCCGCGTCATCATTAAAATCTTTAATTCGTTAATAATTAATATTTTGTTCCAATGTACACATTGGTTTGAAACAATGAACGTAATTGGTTTATTCAGTAATTAATATATTTAAATGGCAGTGATAGTATCGACCGTTATGTCCTAACTCATTTCAACTGCTCTGAAATCCCGAATTTCCTTTTAGCTTTCTTTCTTGTATGAGATGTATGTACGAGTAATGTATATGAATTTATCCATCCATTACTTACTTTAATGGACCTTTTGTCTTCCAGTGAAGTGATGGATTAAATTTCCTCCCTGAATTGTCCACGAGAGCCGGACAATGCGTATGGTGGCCATTTATCAACTCGTACTATTTTACACTTTCACAGTAACATAGACGTAAATTTAAAACGGTTATGTAGATTTAAGCGAGTAATGTTTTTAAACGTTTTCTTATATACCGATTATGAACGTCACAAATACCGGATATCATAATATACCATCACGCCTGTATTTCCCGAAGGGTTAGGCAGAGGTGTACTAATGTACACCTACAGTTCGCCGGTATGTTCAGGTCCCATGTAATAGTAATAAATCCAAACTCCGAGCTGCTACTGAGAATTTCATAGAAAAACCCAATAACACTTTTCTCGACCTGGGTATCGAACCCACGACAATGAGAGATCTTAGAGGCGCTACAGATTGTTCATACAAAATATTTGACAGTTACGCTAGCGAGGCACGCGACTAGTTTATAAGAATAGATTAGAGATTTAGAGTATTGAACTATTTAATTTTCATGTAGGTGTACTTTATAATCTATTTATAACACTAATAGAGTAAGCCGAAATACTCTTTTTACATTATTTTTACATATGCAGAATGAGTGAATTATTAAATAACACAGATTATATGCAAAAATACATGACGTTTTATTTTTAAAAATTGCTTAGACATATATTTTTAAATATTTAAATAAATGATACTCTTTTTTATTAACCTTTTGACCGCCACGTCAATAAAAGAAATCCGTGTTGTCTACGCCAAGCGACAAATTCTAATATCTTTAAATATGTAAAAAAAAACAAACTTTTGTATAGGTATTCATTTTGAACTAAAAAAAGTGGTACTTTTGACGTTTTATGCCGTCGTTGGCGTCGTCAGCAAGTTTTAATTTGACGTCTATAGACGTTCGTGGCGGTCAAAGGGTTAATGTACCTACTCTTTATATAACCTCTCTGAAATCAGATATACTCTACTTCCTCTAGAAATTGTTGAGAACCCTAGGTGCGACGTGACCTAAACGATGTTTCATACGCATAATTATGTTCTAACAATTTCATGACAGAAGGAGATGAAAAAACTGTACCAATAGCGGTATCCTTCTCTTACAGGCGTCATGAAAGCTGAATACTAATCAAATGGTAAGCTGTACAAAACAAAATAGGACGATAACGTACTAGTAACGTGTTACGGTTGTGATTTCTGAAGTGTTCCACCAGAGTGAACGTAGTGCGATGGTTACCGACCAGGTAGGTAGGTACGTAGTGCCACTTGTGCGTTCATTAGGATATCCCAGAATTCCTACTCTATGTGCCAGGAATGGTAGTGTTTTTAGTAGGTGGGAGTTCGACCTAACCGTCCGTTTTTCCTTTAAAGAGACGGAAGATATCCATAAAGGTTTTCACCCAAACAAAGGTAAGTAATTATTCAATTGTTTATTACTAGCTTCTGCCCGCGATTTCGTCCGCGTGGAAAAGTTACTTTTAATTATCATTGTAATTTGGCTAATAAACTCAAAATCGTTATAAATTATAGCCGATATGTTATTCTGATGTATAAGTAATAATACTGTAAAATTTCATCAAAATCCGTTCAGTAGTTTTAACTTGAAAGAGAAACAAACATCCATCCATCCATCCATCCTCACAAACTTTCACATTTATAATATTAGTAGGATAGTAGGATAGGATACATTTCAAAAGTAGAGTGAAAAGGCACCTTTTGGTGTGCTCGCTCCACCGTCGACCTCATCTTTGCTATGGAAGCAAGATTGAAGTCAAAAGCAAGCCTATTTTCAATAAAAACAATATTATACAAGAAATGTTATCCCAACTGTCGTCAATCCCGATTTTTGAATTGAGAAGAGATTTTATGTTTTGCTGTCACTGATACGCTCACATAACGGTGAACTCACGAAACATAATCGTACCGTTACGCCTGTATCCCTGAGGAATTAGGCAGTAGTGCACTGTTGTACAGTCACGAGTATAACTATGTATACACTTCAAAAAATATAATATAATATATAATATTTTTGGGACATTTTACACAACACCATCTAGTCCCAAACTAAGCAGAGCTTGTACTATGGGTACTAGACAATGGATATAATACTTATATACTTTTTTTTTGTAAAAGAAATACCCAGACAAACACAAATACTCATGTTTTATCCACACAAATATTTGTGTCTTGTGGGAATCGAACCCACGACCCCATGATCAGCAGTCCGGCTACTTGAACCGCTAGACCACAGAGGTCGTCAAAAAATATGAAGTCGTATAAAATTATGAAGTTGCGAATATAGCATCTTCGAATCAACCAAAATAATATTGGTCTTATTTCAAAGCTGCAATCCTCATTGCAATCCAAATTTTAGCTAATGTATACATTGAAATAAAACTACTTTTTACGGATTTTATCGCGTTATCTTGATATTATTAATCCCGACGTTTCGGACCTTTTACAGCGTCCATGGTCACGGGTAGACTACCTGCTGTTTTATTTCAATGTCTAATATTCGCGTAAGTGTCAGAAATCAATAAGTCTATACATATTTATCCTCGTGACGGTACACCTGCAGTTGGCTGATCCCAGATACATAACCTATCAGTCCATACCCAAAAGGCTCTCATAGCTCTCTCGAAGCTCGAAGATTGAAGTAGTGTAATTACACTGAATGTAAGACCATTTTCCTTTTGAGCAACTTTCCTCATATACACAACGATATACGACAGGGTAAGCGCACACATGTTACATCACGTCAGCTGCCTTATTGCGTAGACTTTTATGAATAAATATATGTATATAGCAAAAAAGGGGTGCCCTGATTGTCAGTTATTACAACTGTAAAATTTTCAGTACGCCTCCGATTACCATGTAGCGATAATGCCTCGGGGTATCGCCCGTGGCTTGTTAGGTATTTACATTTAATTTACATTTTTAATTCAAAGGGAAAAAGGGAAGGTTCTCAATTCGACTTTATTTTTTAAAAACGTGTTAATGAAGTATTAATTAATAAAATAGGTATATATATATATATATATATATATATATATATGACTGGATTGTGATTGCCAAAATGTTATTGACTTTCCAATGAAAGTCTTACCAATGTAAGTATTACGGTATTCAACATAGAACCAATCTTTTGTTCAGCAAAAAAGCTTAAATTATTCTTTAAATTACCCGTTAACAAGCTAGTACAGCAGTAACCGCGTTTTTGCAATCACGAAACGACGTATATTAGTTTTCCAACTTACAACTTAATTTCAAATAACTCTCGCTTCGTGTGTTCTGCAGTCCATAAAATTGAATCAAACGAAAGTTTATGCGTACATATGAAACCTCTCTAACTTAGTTTAATTAGATCATAGCTAATCCCTTTGGGCATGGCATTTTAATTGTTTCTATGTCATCACTAGCCTCTTTCTGCCTATATGGAGGTTGGTTTCCAGCCAAAATAGATGCGACTGAATATCAACATTTTACCCGAAGCAGACTGCCATAAAATTTTCGCAACCTAGTTTCTGGGCCTACCATACCTATATCCAATGGATAATATAAATCCACATAGATCCTCCGCCACCCGGGGAGGTGGCAGGGTATGTTGGACTCGTACCGACTAAAAACCGCACTTGCCTTCACCTGCCCTATTGTCATGGCCATGGGATCCGCGAAATTCGCCACGATCACGACAGACTAGTTTCTGGCCCTACCATACCTATATCCAATGTGTTCCTCTGAAAACTACGAACCATTAAATTAGTGCTTCACTGTTGTTAGTTGTATTTTTTATAAGACTCCTGCTCGGATTTTGGGTTTGTGGATAACAGCAAGAGGCTCGACCCCTATTATTACAAGAGAGCTTAAAACATATAAAACAGCGTACATCGGTACTCCTCTACTACTATTTAGATACAATAGAAACAAATTATCATAGAATATATCAGTAGAATCACTACATAGTATAAAACAAAGTCGCTTTCTCTGTCCCTATATCCCTATGTATGCTTAAATCTTTAAAACTAAAGAACGCAACTTTTTTAATAAATAGAGTGGTTCAAGAGGAAGGTTTATATGTATAATACAGGTATGTTATTAGTACATTGCACCCGTGCGAAGCGGGGGTGGGTCGCTAGTATAGAATATATCAGTTGAGTTGTTGGCAGGATCTACGTTCAGCAGTGGTCGCAATAGGCTGATATAATGATGATTTCAGATGACAAAAAAGCCCTTAGAAATAAAATTATAATCAGATCATTGTATTTATTCGTAAATAAAGTGAATAAGAGCCGTAGAGATAGTGACGATACCATATCTAGATAATATATCTGAAATATATTGGAGATATTGTCACATGATGAGCGTGGAAAAATACTTGCCAAGATACCACGATATATAGGAATCGGAAGTACTATCGTCGTCATACTTGAATGAGGAGCAGAAATGGAGTGGAATATAATTATAATTACATACTTTTTGTGATTTTTTAAACGTTACGCCACACTAGGATTTTCTCCCGCATCGTAGGTGCATTGACAAACACAAATGCTCCAATACTCAGCGTCAAGGCCGAAAAATATGCTATCTGTGTGGTGAACAAACACGCGTAGTCGCAACTTTAGCCGTAACACCACCACCAAACATTGGACCTAACATTGGCACCAGCGCGCCAAAGCTATTCGGACATCGTGGACGTGTGTTTCGGCAAAAACGCATTGTCTGGACGACATATTCTGATTTTTACTTTGCTAATAGATCTTTTGAAGACACTTTTACAAGTCAATGTTTTAAATTTTTTTTAAGCTGGATGGCTCCGACATTTCCTAACTGACGACCTCCCGAAACAAACTGAGAGAATCATAGTCTCTTAAAGTTCAGACATAAAATACTTAGTAACAAAATATGTGCTATGGGATGTTATCCCATAGGTATGTGTTATGGTTGATTGTAATAGAAAATGGCAACTCCCAACTCCACCTTCTAAGTTTCTAATAGAAAATCCAATAACGCTTAGCTTGGCATAGGAATTTAACTCACCGTCGTGCTTATTAACACTAGATCGTAACCAACCCAATTATGAATCATATACCCATATACTGTCCCACTGCTGGGCACTGGTCTCCTGTCTCAGAATGAGAGGGCTTAGGCTATTATTATAGTCCACCACGCTGGTATTCTGCGGGTTGGCAGAGCTTCACACGCCGTCGAGCAAATCTGTAAGGCATGCAGGTTTCCTCACGATGTTTTTCTTCACCGTTTATGCGAGTGATAATTAATTATTAATACGCACATAATTTCGAAAAGTCAGAGGTGCGAGCCTTGGGTTCGAACTTGAGGCTTACGACTTGGCAGCCCAATGGTCATATCACTAGGCTATTATAAAGTATTTTTCCTGAATTATTCCGAAATCAATGAAGCAGATTTTATCGACATATGGTCTGCAAAATTTTGGTCTAGAATACGTCTGAAATTCCTGAAAATCTATTAATCTTGCGTGAGTACCAATATTGGTAAGTAAAATTCCATTTCATTTAATAATGGATAATCGAGCTTGATTGATTTAACAGGTTTTCATTTAAACGGAGTACCTATCCGTTTAATTGAAAACCTGACAGAATAATTATGAGTTTGCGTATGGCATAGGTATGCCATTGTAGTTTGATCTTCACTAATAACCATGTTCAGTATACCGTTCTGAGCTTCCGCGAATTACCTGTAATGATTCGGATTACACGTTTCTAGAACTACGTTTACATATTAGGTATCATTAATTAAAATATATACCAGGCCACTCAGAAAGTTTTGCGACAAAAAGTTTTTATGTATAAAACACTGGCCACTTGTAATTATTTTGAAAACTTCGATTATTTAAAAGTAAAAATACCACTGTTCGATTTTCAAATTTCCCTCCGCATTTTTTTGAGAGCCAATTCAAATTTTCTTATCTCATAAAAAAATTGATCTACATCGAGAACATTTTCGTGCAATGTTTTTTTATGATTTCAAATGTGGCTTAAAACCTGATGAGTCATTTGATCGACTTCGAATTGCTTTTATGGATGAAGGACCTTCAAAAGCAACCATCTACCGCTGGTATAGCGAGTCGAGTACAAACGCGGTCGTCTTTCTTTGGCGGATGAACAAAGGAGTTGTCGAATCTGTTATTGTTTCCTTCACTGATACTGAATATTGCACACTGTCGTTCTCTGTCTCTACACGGAATGTGTGCATGCACTCATCTCTATATGGACACGTTTCGAGCGGTATAAGTACGGTGAGGGACAAATCTAACGATTTAAATCTTTGGTTATTGAGAAGTCTTGAATTTATAATGTAGTCACGTACAGAACCAGCACATCAAGCTGCCCCAATCTGTCAAATTTCTTTTGATAGATTCTCAACTTAAACACACATTACAATAAGGTTCATATTCAATTGGGAAAATTTGACAGTTTTGGATAGCTTGACTTTCTGGCGTCTATACATACTAATAATCAATTTTAATAGATTTAAAATTACCTAGTTACAATTAAAGCTGTAGCTGCCCTTTATTAATCATCAAAAAGAAAGAAAAACTTTCCAAGCCTAGCTAAGTATGCGGGCAAACAATGCCACCCTATAAACACGTCGTAACCTTGGCCTATTATTCTTGAGACTTGACAAAGTCAAGTAGGCACCTTACGCTAGTCATACACGTTACTGTGGATTTGTGCAAATCTAGGTTTTTTTTTGCCAAGATATTTCAAACCGGCTAGACCCCCTGGCGCTGCGTAGAGATGTGGCCTCGCTATGCATCTTCTATCGCATGTACTAAGGGGAATGCTCCGAGGAATTGTTCGGATTGATCCCTGCTCACACTTTCCGCCGTCGTTCCACGCGACAACAGTTCCATCCACATCATATGGTTGGCAGTCCACTACTGTGCGTTTCTCTAGAAACTTTCTGCCTCGCACAACTAAACTGTGAAATGAACTGTCGCCTGCAGTATTTCCGGACTAATATAACCTACAAACATTCAAGAAGAGAGAGAACCCTTTTAAAGGCAACGCGCTTGTGACTCCTCTGTTGTTTCGGGTGTCCATGGGCGGCGGAAATCGCTTATCATCATACGATCCGTCTGCTTCTTTACCCCCTATACCATAAAAAAAAACTACTAAGGTGGCAAACAAGCATATGGTCGCATCTGATGGTAAGCGGTTACCGTAGCCTATAAACGCTTGCAACACCAGAGGTTGCCGACCCTGTAACCCGAAAGAGGAATAGTTGGGTTGGCAGTATAAGGGTAAAAGTCGGCCCACTGCCAACACTACGTTTCCTCGCGGAGCATTGGCAACTTTGCTCACCGTTAGAAACATAACAGAGCTCAAAGGCGGAGGTACTTCCTCAGTCGGGCAGCTCCAATTTGAGTGGAATTATTCCCTCTATACCTCTCTTAAAGCTTACCCATAAACCTTCAATAGGTACTACTTGGGTGTCCCTAAGGTATGCCACTCATTTATTACTGAACAAAGATCAAAATGATATTTGATGACTTCACCGAATGTAAGAGCAACATTCTCTTTTTACATCAAAGAGTTTTGACTACTGAATATATGAGTTATCTAGTTAGTTATCTATGGTCGACATCAAATTCTAAATATAAAGAAAACTTGCTGATATGGTGGGAAAAATTGATCAAAACTTGGCGTAAGAATAACTAATATTATTTGTAATAGCACCAAGGATCACCACACCAGGATCTTTTCTCAATCACAGTGTATTTGAACGTCTTTTACTAAGGATATTCTACCTGAACGGTACGTGCGTTGACAAACATGAAAAAAAACCCAGACCCGGAACTATATGCTATATATACTATAGCAAATATTTGTTGAAAGAAGAAGCATTTTCTGTACGTGATGTCGATGAGCTTATTGCAAATGCCGAGAATATAGATAATGTTCCCAAATTTTAACCGAAAGCAATGAAAGGTAATATCTACCCTTAGCTATCGTTTACATCTCTTCAATTCTGTTTAAGCTTCATTAATACTAACAACGAACTTATCTCTTGTTGATTTAATACCCTTATTATATTTACATCAAAAACAAAACATCTTAATCATAATTATTAATTATACAATCTGATTCAACGGTTCCGATCTTGCGGGCAACCGGGATTTCGCAGAAAATCTCTTTGTAATGAGCTCGTAATGACTTTGCTCTCATCAAAAGCTTTAAAATCATTTGACTCCAAATGTTAATTTTGTAATTTTAAAATTACTTACTATTGTAAAAAAGGGCTCATGATTAGTAATGCCTACGCTATCATTCAATCAGCAAGGTTATCCTACACTTGCCGCGGTCAGCCTACAGATGGGTTATTAGAACATTAAAGCTTATCTATGCCTTGGAGAGAACGTTCAGCAGTTGGAAATGGATCTCATACGAACACCTATGACAATCGTTCGTGGTAGTCAAAAGCCCAAAAAGCCTGACGATACGTTTATTCTAATATTAAGAAAGAAAGAAAAAGTAATAGCCTACCATATACCATTGGACTGCCAAGACAAAAGTCTTGAATACGAAACCAAAGCACGCACCTCAGACTTTCTGAATTCATGTGCGTATAAATAATTAATGATAACTCGCTGAAACGGTGAAGGAAAACATCGTGAGGAAACCTTCATACCTTAGAAATTTTTCTCGACAGTGTATGAAGTCTGCCAACCCGCACTAGGCCAGCGTGGTGGACAATATAATAGTCTAATCCCTCTCAATCTGAGAGGAGACCCGTGCCCAGCAGTGGGACAGTATATAGGTTTATGGTGAATTTATTAAGTCACCTGCTATGTTCTAAGAATAGTTTCTTTGGTACGTTTTAATTGTGAGTTGTGTGTCCTGTGAAGTCTGCCAACCCGCAGTAGGTCAGCAGTGAGACAAACAGAGGTTGATGATGATCCATCTCGGCTATATTATGCCATACCCAATATTAGCCAATGCCATTCCTGGTACCTACTTCATACTTACCTACCTGGTACTTACCTACATCATAAATAACGTAGGTACTTTATTGTTGTATTACGTGTGGTCTTTTTCAAAATCGGAAAAACCCTAGTGTTAGGAAATATAGTTTTTTATACATTAATAGGATGATAAAGCAGAAATGAAGGGTTCACGGCTGATAAATATGATGATAATATTACTATTATCAATGTACGACTCGTCCAATTGATAAAATGGTATTCACCTATAAATGCATTCACCCATGTAAAAATTACGATTGCCTACCTATTCTTACGTATTGAAAAAATCAGACAGACTTGATATTAAATGTGTAAAAATTTCTACGATTCGATATACATAATCGCACATTACACTGTCCCACTGCTGGGCACGGATCTCCTCTCACAGAATGAGTGGGATAAGGCTATAGTCCACCACGCTGGCCTAGTGCGGGTTGGCAAACTTCACACGCCGCCATCGAGAAAATCTTTAAGTCATGCAGGTTTCCTCACGATGTTTTCCTCCACCGCGGACGATAAGTAAATCATCTGGCATTTTAGACACTCAGCTAATAGGTATGCTGATTATTTAATATTTATACTTCTAAAACAGCTGACCTGACTGATGTCTTCCTGTCCAAAATACAGATTAATCATAAAAAAAAAACCATAGAAAAAAACAATTTCAGTTTTTCCCGACTTTTCCCTAAAAATTTGGACAGAAATCATTAAGAAAAAAAAAGTTGCGAAATCGGTCGAGCCGTTCTCTAATCATACGCTTACCAAGGAAGAGCATTTTATTTTTATTTAGGTATATACTTAGTTGAAAAACGATCTCAATAGATAAAATAGATGAACGAAAGTAGTACAGACGTCAGCAGGTCAAGCTATCCAAAACTGACAAATTTTCCCAATTGAATATGAACCTTATCGTTTTGTATTAAAGTTGAAAATCTATCAAATAAGGTGGTAGCTTGATGTGCTGGCCTCTGTACATAAAGTAAAGCAATGTTTCAAGTTATACGCAAATACCTGCGCCGACATTTATTTTACACTAAACTCGGTGAAAATTTTGTCGTAAGTCTCTCATATTCGTGGTTATTTTCATTTTTGCAGTTTTTTTTATTTGCGCCCTTCGAAAATTGATGATGATACAGGTATATCGTCGGTATAACAAGGTTTCATTTCATTACCGTAATCGTTACACAAATCGTTATTTTAATTTTTTCCTAATCAAAGATGTCCAAGAACAAGCTGTTCTTTGCGGCAACAAGGAGAAGACATGATTAAAAAATACATCTAAAACGTATGACGTCTAAATGTTGCGAGAGGGGAAAATGATTATTCCTGATATTGTTTCATCCACGCGTGGTGCGTTTTAAAAAACTGAAAATATATTCCTTCTTCCTTTTTTTCTCTTGGGCATTCCCCGCATCCCTAACACAAAACGGTACATGGTAACGGTATACCTCAGCTTATCTTTTAGAAAATACAGGCGAGATTTTATATACCTGCTATTCGGGTACTAAGTTGTGTTCCAAATTCTGACACGCGTTGTGATAATTATGTTAGTATCACAAAGTATCTCAGAATCAAGAATTGATAATATTAATCGCAAATCTTATCTAATTATAGATTTTTATAGGTATTAATTAACGTAAGTAACAGTAGCAACGTATTCGCTAGAAACAATATTACACGCATAAAAATTATTATAGATAGAACCTCCGTTCCTCGGAGAGCACGTAAAAACGTAAAGGCGCCGATTTCGATTGTCGTGGGGACACCTGTGACAATGGTTAGTTGTAGTCAGAAGCACAAAAAGCCTGACACCCAGTCTATCCTCAGGATATCAGTATTACTGGTGTACCTGGTGACCTGTACTAGGTTGTGCGTAGCACAAACCTGTATCAGACACCAGTCTCTCACAAAGTTAGTTTTAGATTATTTTTTTCTAACCTATATGATCCCACTGCTGAGCTAAGGTCTCCCCTGTGTCCTTCCACTGATCTCTGTTCAGCGCTATCTGAGGCCAGTCTGTCCGGAAAGCGTCCAAATCGTCCCGCCAGCGTTTTCTGGGCCTTCCTCGACGTCGACGGCCGTCTTCTGGCAACCATTGGGTTACGATATTGGCCCATCTCTCCGGGTGTTAGTTTACCATATCTAGTTTCAGATATGGTAAATTTATAATATTATTACATATAGCATATAAAGTAACTGCTGTAATGGGAAAATAAATAAATAATTATTAGTATTACTCATAAATTGGGTTGCGGAGGCAGTGACTTCGTGTAAAGTACGAATTCAGCCGTGTCTGGCCATCATACTTGGAGAAAAGGATAAGACGATCACAGAGTTGAGATTTTCGGGACTGTAGCGGATTAACTGCGCTGGATTAAAAAGCTAGGTAAACTACCACAAAGTATTCCAATCGTGCCTATGATTAGTCAATTTTCTTAAAACAATAATAAAATTATAATGTCGTAACTGCAGTGTTGTCACTGAAAATTGTATTATATAAGTAACACTAATCTAGCCAGGACATAAACAACGGTAGATACAAAATAATATATTATATACTTGAAAAAAAATCATTTTCTTAATCATAATTTGCAATATACAAATATTGCACGCTATTATAAAACAGGCCTATGATTTTTTATTAGATCCTATTATATATCTATCCAATTTATTTAATGTTCCTGACTTAATGAAAAACCATAATTCCAATCAGTTAAGACATAAAAACACAAACAAAATAATAAGGTAAAGTTCCTTTAAATTCGGTTAAAAATCGGTCACTTTCCTTCTAAGTAACGGATCAAAGGACCAGGAAAACACTGCTTAAGAAAACTGCTTAAACTTTTAATCTCTATGTTATTCTTAATAATTGTCAGTATCTAAATACAATATAAATGCGAAAATGTATATTTGGAACAGCAATAATCCGATTTAATTTGTATTGTTTATCAAAATAATTACAGAAGTGTCGATAAAACCGAAAATTAACAACAAAACATACCTGAACTGTAAAGTAATCCACTTCTGTAAGCACTCACTCACTTCGCACACATATTCACAAAACAAAACACTTGAAATCATCCAAAGAATCCTTTATTTAATACGAAATAACAGCACACGAAGTTTTCGCGATGTTTTACGATATTCCGCAAACGCGACGCGACCACCCACGACGTTGTCACAGACTGTACTGAACTGAATCGTCGAAAATAAAACATTGGCAGAGATAACTGTCATAAATGAAAACATAGTGGCGATAATCCGACTAAATTGTGGAGTAAAGATTAGTTAAGTAACACCTTTGATATCAATGCAGATTGATTTATCTGGTTTATTTATAATTTATTGAAAATTGGGAAGTGCTGAAGGGTAGAAATTAAAACCACCAATACAATTTATCTGGATAATAATTTAACCTTTGAATTTTAAATTTAATGTTTTGATCCACCCAAGTAGAGTAAATATTCTCCACTAGAAACAAAGCCTGCCATTTTACATTCCCACAAAGACTACTTAGGTAATTCTGGGGGCTTCTGAATTTAAATAAATTATACATACATACTACATTTATTATTTTTTGAGGTATTTTCTCTGGAATGGGAATATAATAAACTATGTATCAAAAATACTGATTGAGTGACAAAATTACTGATTGAACAGCAAAATACTGATATCGGTTAGGTTAGGTTAGAACTGTGACCACACAACGAAACCAAATCTGAATGTTTTGAGTGTATATTTTGAGGTGACTATTTTGCTGTGCAAATAAGTATTTTTGCTGTGCAATATGTATTTTTGCTTAGAATTGGGAATTGTTTTGATATACAAAACGACATTTTTTGATTTGCAGTTAAATACTAGCCTATTGGTACCATTGTAGCCAAGCAGGATCTTCAGTAGAGACATTTTCAATGGCTTTGTGGAGCGCATTTACCGCCGCTTCCGGCGTTTATCGTAAACCTCTAAGCTTATCTTAAATTTTTGGAAATTAAAAGATGCAAGGCTATATAGCGGATGCGTCACCAGTTCCACATTTTGAGGCCTACAAATACACAATATAATAAAATCGATTGATTGAAGCATTTTTCAAATCTTTTAAATTCACTGTTTTTTTAAGTTTCCTTTGTGTAGGCACATAATGATCTAGCTGGATGCCAAATTTTAACTTTCTAGGTCGTCTGAAAAGGGGTTAGGGTTTCAAATCAAAATAGTTTTATTTTCATATAAACCACATACAGGCACTTATGAAATGTCGAGTCTAGGTGCACGGTTCCAAATTGGTCGTTTCCTATGGAGAAGAACCGGCAAGAAACTCCATGGTTACTCTTTTAAATTATAGTGGTTTACAATTATGTTCGGTGCAATAATAATTATAAATTGATTTTGATCTATATATATGTTGATCAATCATACAAAGGCGAAAGTTTGTGAGTGTGTATGTTTGTTACGCTATCACGCTAAAACTACTGAACGGATTTTGATGGAACTTCATAGTATTATTATTTATACATCAGAATAACATATAGGCTAATTAAAAGTAACTTTTCCACGCGGACGAAGTCACGTGGGCAGAAGCTAGTCAGACATAAAAATTAAATTCTTTAAGTTCTTTAAGCTGTGCTTATAAAATTTGGTGTACCTGCTACTCTATCTAGGTCCTAGATAGACTAGCTCTCTTTACACAGAAGGTTTTCTTTAATATATAAAATATATTGATTTATACACCTGGGTATGTTTATAACACAATACAAATAATGTTAAGCAAAACTAAAATAATGTGTTAAGTCGATTAAAACTTCTTCGTGAATAAAGTCGATTGTTATTAGAAATCGAATGCGTAACGCATAACTAATTGATTTGAATTCGAACTATCAAAAGTCAAAGTCAAAGTATTTATTGCTTTCATGTGTACATTTCGGTGTTATATAAACTAGTTTTGAATCAACATGAAACCCTGTTAGGGCACAGCACAGAATACATAATTATAATATGAAGTTACATAATAAAACTAACTTAAGTACTTACTAATAGGATTATATCATGGTAGTAAATTTATAAACATTGGACTAATATAAAAGTAAAATAAATGGTTGGAAGGAGTGTAGGCTCTGTTTGAATGTGAATTAAATATGTGATAGTATGTAGGTACAGAGGCCAGCACATCAAGCTACCACAATCTGTCAAATTTCTTTGATTGATTTTCAACTTTAATACCAACCGATAAGGTTCATATTTAATTAAGAAAATTTGACAGTTTTGGATAGGTTGACCTGTACCACATCAACACAGTAATTTTATAAAAATACTACTTAGCGGAGCCCTCTCGTAATACTACAAGCTGTTTCCCGCAGTTTCATTCGCATCCCAATGGACTTTTTAGGATAAAAGTCCATGTCCTATGTCCTCCTCCAGGGTCTTATATATCTCTGTACCAAATTTCATCAAAATTGGTTCAGTGGTTTAGACTTGAAAGCCTAACAGACAGTTACCTTCGCATTATAGTTTTAAGTAGGGATTTTCTAAAGAAGAAAGTCTAAAATTTTTATTGCCTCATTAGTCTAGTGGTCCTAAGCGCGACTGCTACGCTAGAGGTCCTGGGTTCGATCCCCAGGTCGAGCAAAGTGTTATTGGGTTTTTCTATGAAATTCTCAGTAGCAGCTCGGAGTCTGGATTAATTGTGCCCGGTTAATGGCAATAGGCTCGCCCCCTATTACATGAGACCTAAACATACCAGCGAAATGTGGGTGTACATTAGTACACCTCTGCCTAACCCTTCGGGGAATACAGGCGTGATGGTATCTATGATGGTATGTAAAGGCTAAAATTGGTTTATGAACAACAAACTTATACGCTACATATAAATATAATATAACATATAAATATTATATACCTACCAACGACTTGATAACCTCATCCTTTTGAACATCCTCCAGCTGTATGCTGAGCAAAAAACTTATCCAAGTGGCATTGAGCATTTGCCAAAGCAGGATAAGTAAAAGCTCAATTTAAGCCTAAAAAAATGTATAGAAAGAAAGAAAAGAAGAAAGAAACATTTCATCCTCACAGACAACAAATAAACACAATAAACTTCGTAAAAAAATACTGCCTCATTAGTCTAGTGGTCCTAAGCGCGACTGCTACACTAGAGGTCCTGGGTTCGATCCCCAGGTCGAGCAAAGTGTTATTGGGTTTTTCAATGAAATTCTCAGTAGCAGCTCGGAGTCTGGATTTGTGCCCGGTTAATGGCAATAGGCTCGCCCCCTATTACATGGGACCTAAACATACCGGCGAAATGTGGGTGTACATTAGTACACCTCTGCCGAACCCTTCGGGGAATACAGGCGTGATGGTATGTACTTCGTAAAAAAAACTAAATAAAAATATATATATTATATCTAAAACTATTAAAAAGTTGTTTCGTGAGGACAAAAAAGGACCCTAACTCAGCATTTGCCACTTCATCTTGGTAAATGATGCGGCGCTGGTATTCTGCTAGGACCTCGAGCGACTTCACAGACATCGGCCAGCTGCAAAAAGCTGCAGGCCGTGACTTGATTTAGGTAAATTATTTATCTATCATCCTTCTTTCCAATCATTCATCACTCACCATCATTCAATCATAAAAACGTAAAACAAGAGAAAAACTAAAACTATCTCTGCAAACAAGATTTGACACTTGAATAGCAAATGGCTTAAAGGACTATGTGTCCAAACCAAAACCAATAATAATAAAAAAAATGAGAGAAAAAAAAATGACAAATTTGAACTAATGAGAACCCCGCGAAATTCTTGGAAAAGCCAGTCTGAAAACTGAATTTGTGTATTTATTTAAAATTAAAATTGTCGTTTTTACTGCCTTATTGGTTTTTATGGAACTGTGTGCTGTGTTATTTGCATGGAAGAAAGAAAATTGTGCCGTGATACTATTTGTGTACTACTTACTACGTTTAAGTGGAGTTGATTTTGTCAAATAATTATTTTAATCATGGACGCGACATGTTTGCGAATTAAACTATAGAAACAGATCCAGACACAAAATCGACCGCAAGAATGACAGCCACCCGGCCTTTAAAGTGCATAAATATGGTAAGTTTATTGCTGTTGTTGTTTTTGTGTAGTGAGTAGATGTTGTTTATATTGTTTACTAAAACTAGGAACTGATTTTAGGGCACACAGTGGTGGTGGCAAGTCATTCCAGCATCTGGTAGCAGCAAATTTAAAACTACCACGAAATGCGGCGGTTCGATGTCTAAGAGTGATTAAAAGATATGACGAAGCTATAAAATATTCATTTTAAAATCTATGAATCAATTAATTTCACAGTAAACGTTGACAAATAGACCTTACTTCTCTGACTTAGTGAAGAATTCTAAGATTTCCAACTAACTTAATTAGCTAGTAAACATTTTCCAGCACAACGACCCTTTTTCGATCAAATGAATCTTCTAATCTTAAGGAAGCGAAGGTCGATTCTTTGTAACAAGGAAAATTGGGGTCGAGTTCATAATAATTTGGGATATCAAAGAAACAAGAGAGTAACAGCTGCAAAAAATCCCGCGTAACTTTAGCAATTATGAGGAACAAATATGAACAAATATGATAGGAAACACTGAAAGGATTCAAATAATAGTATAAATATTTTAGTTATATAGTAATTATTACGAAAATTCGTGTATCATATGCAATAGGTACGCCAGCAGGTCAAGCATAGCTATCCAAAACTGTAAAATTTTCCAATTGAATATGAATTTTATTGTTTTGTGTTAAAATTGAAAATCGATCAAAGATATTTGACAGATTGTGGTAGCTTGATGTGCTCGCTTCTGTATCTTCGCATTCAAGACAACAATTTAAATAAAATTGCTGCTCTTCAATTCGCCCTATGATGTATACAGACATACAACACCACATTCTTTACATTAATATTGGCCGTAAATTCATTTATTGCCCTATTGACGATATTACCGCAATATAAAATCTAAAGCCTATGAATCTAAAGAATCTCTTTAAAATGCGAAATACTAATAAGATACAAATCACTTGTAATAAATTTGTAAAAAACGGAAATAATAATTAGAAATATAAACTTTTTCATACAATTCAATGTCCAGGACAATATTATTATGATTGACTGTCTGGGAGTAGCTCTGATAATGAAACTTCTTCTCTCTTTTTCTTACCATTTCTACACATGTACAATATTACACAGCTGTTCTGAAAAATAAATTCAATTTATTACTGGTCTTCAGACGTGAGATCTTCATACATTTTTATAGGAGTGTTTCGGTACGCGCAATACATGTTTTAAAAAGGCATTTCTGCACGTGACTCGAGTGAAACACATATTACTTCGTCGGTGTTCGTACAGTCAACAAAAGAGATTGGTATACAGGTAGCTAACGAAATCTGCATCTTTATACAGATTGTGATTTAAATATTACCCGTCAAAGGGTTTGATGTGTAGCAACTTACAATACCTGCGTTTTGACACATATTGCGTGATAAATTATTACACAATCTTTCACAAACAGAGATGTTTAATTAGCTGCCTGTATACTTAACTCTTTTGTCGACCGTACATCTTCACTTACTGTAGGGCGCGTATACATTACTGTGGTAATCGATTACGTACCACTGCGATTGCGATTGTAGATACACAGAAAGACCAGGACCCCATCGCATTCCAAAACTATAGGGGCTGACATGGCCAGCAACACTTCGACCAAATGTGAAGTATCAATATAGATGATTTCTGACACTCACGGGAATATTATACATTGAAATAAATCATTTTTTTACGGATTTACGAACCCTTATCAGTTTTAAAGGATGGAACGTTTTAAAGGGCTCGAAACGTCGAGATTATTAATATCTTGATAAAACGCGACAAAATTCGTAAAAAGTTGTGTTATTTCAACAAATGTGGTCTGTTGTGTTGTCCCCAGCATAGTACATACCTAACTCTTCAAAGTCGTGGTTCGTTAAGGCAGCTAGCCCACTAAGAGGAAAGAACCTGTAGTTTTCTGGCTTCGGGTATCCGTTGCCGAGATGACTCATCCGTTTCTTCGCCAGGACGGAATCACACAAGATGTGCTGCATTGTTTCCCGGAATTCACAAAAGCAGTTACTGGATATTAGTTTCTTGTAAACCATTCTTCTGTTAGTCTTCATCAGCCTCCTAGTCTTTTTCCAACTATATTGGGGTCGGCTTCCAGTCTAACCAGATGCGGCTGAATATCAGTATTTTACCCAAAATACCCTGCCACCTCCACGGGTGGCGAAGGATCCATGAGGATTTTGCGTACTGTAAAAAAAAGGTGTTCCTATGATATAGCACGTAGAGCGTCGGTCGTGGTTATCCACGACCGACGCTCTACGTGCTCTCTAGGGCACGGAAGGGTCTCGACCACGACTAGCGTTGCTTAACCTTGCAGGTCGGTTGATCGGCTTATTTATTACTAAGCCACAATTCATCATTTTGCTATCCGTGTTGCGGTGTATTAAAATGAGAACAAAAGTGCTACGTGCATTTATCTTGCTTTTTTTCCAATCCAATGAATTTCAGAGATCCTTTCTTTCAACTGTCAAATTTTTCCCAATTGAAAATGAACTTTATGCTTTTGCGTTAAAGTTGAAAATCTATCAAATAAATTTGACAGTTTGGGGTAGCTTTAGGTGTTGGCCTCTGTACTTGCGATGCGCACTCGCACTGCTGTTTTATGAGCAGCTCCTAACCCTCATAACTACTTTTATAAAGCACGTGTTTCTCCACGTCTTCAGTTATTCCCCTAATGAAAATTCTGCGCAAATATTTCAGTCTTTTAAACACAAACATTTTGAGTTTAACACTTGACAAGGGGCTTCCTTATTGCAATGCAGGCATCCGCTTTGACGAAATTTAAGGAAATTAGGAATTTCCTAAAAATTACGTTAAATTTCGTCCCTTTTTTCACTGAATTTCCATGCAAAGGAAAATCAAGATCAACGTGGGTCAAAAATACCATTACAATTTATGCTGAGGTGTACTACTGCACACCTGCAGTTCACCTGTATGTTTAGTTCAATGTACCTAATAGGAATATAATTGTTGCCTATCTCTAAAATACGGCAACCAGGACAAGAAGCCCAAAAACGCAGGATTTTGGGGCTTTGAATCCAGACATGTCATAAATCCAACGAGTCATTGCTCGCAAGAAACGAGCGGCCACCCGATGACTTGATAATTTTAAGCCCGGACTACAAATGAAACCCCGCCCTGGTCCTCACCGGACACTCTTTAAACCCGGACGGATGGCAACACTACCTTTAACTAATCCAAACTCTGCTACTGCGAATTCCATATAAAAACCGAATCATTAATTCGACCTTGGAATCCTGGACCTCTAACAAAGCAGTAGCACTTACAACCACGTTAGATATTTCAAGACACAGCTAAAGCAATGACAAGTTTAAAGACAAGTATTCAATTATGTATTCCTATTCGTCCTATTTTAAATACAACATTCTTGTATTAATTGATCCTTCGATCGTACCATCCATCATTGCAAATCCTCACAAATCCGTTGTAAAGAATCGCAAATCGGAAAATGGACGGTACATAAATTTCCAGTGTGGGGAATCCGGTCTTCAAGGAATTAACTTAGCTATACGAAAGCACTATCTTGCTTTAATTAAGTGTCCTTATTATCTTAGAGTAAGTAATGAAAATCTTCATTAAGCCCTCGTCCAGTTGAATATCGTTCTTCGCTACTCTGAAGAAATATTTTTCTACTGCAGAACTTTTTCTATTTCCTAGACGATGAATCTTTTGACGTATTGCAATCGTTTGAATATTATTGTCAACTCAATATTGTAATTTGTTGGGAAGAATTATTGCAATTAAGGCGACTTTTCCTGGCAATTAAGTTTTGAGTTTTTGTATTCCACAGAATAGTTAGTAAGTATAAATTGAAACTGTCATACATGTGAACGTTATTCCAGACCTCCATTTACTAAAGTATAAGGCAAATAAGGAGGAGAGACATTATGTTACAATGCTAAAATTATTGCATTTTCAGCTTCCTAATATTTTGTTGTGAATTTGTCACTCAGCCGAAGTGCCGATACATAGTTAAGGTGAGCTTATATTTCTTAATAAAATTATTGGAACCCAGACTAAAGATATTTTGTGAAAAAGAAAATACAATATAGAGGACGAGCCTATTGACTTTAACCCACTCTTGGGCGGGAATCCAATCTAACAAATCTCGGCGAAACGGCGAGGTGACCCCATGAACCAAACGTGCAGTCAAACTATCTAGCTGTATATTTCCCTTTTCTATATAAATTCCCTGTGCATATTTCACTGTCGAATGTTTTTTCTGACAGAAAATTTCTGACCTTAAAAATAACAAGTACCTTATTTTGATTTCCGAGCTTTTAATTTTTACTCAACTCCGACACAATGTTTTTATACAAAAACAAATTGGTGTACCGTTTATTTGGGCTAGCAAGGGCGGATTTTAATATGGATTTTATACTTGGTGAGCTCAAATATTTAAATAAAATATTTTTTTGTATCCTCCTCTCCATTTTTGATGATGGCGATTCTTACTAATCGAATAAAAAATATAGCATTATTTTATCTTCTAGCCGATGTGCGTAATTTTCTTTTTTAAACATGGCCATTCTTGAGTGCGAGATACTTCTTTGGCGCGAGTGGAAGTGGGTGGATTTAGGGGTGGCGGTATGTCTAGTCATTGCTGTTCGTGCGGAGTTCGGCAATTTCTAATGATATTTTTTCAATTTGTCATAATAGGAGATTGATTTGTATATTTATGGCCAAGTCGCTTATAATTATCATAGTTCCCAAAACAGTCACAGAAATCTTTGGCATGATCTTTGGAAAACGTGCCGAAGATCTTGACGATTCTTATTTTAAAAAGCTGAAATATGCGTTAATTCTTTCGACGAGGTAAGCAAATAGGCTGGAACTGGTAGAGTCTAGTAATGATAAAACTAAATTACCGATAAAATATCATTAAGTGAACTACCCAAACGCAGGCAAACGCGTGAGGGCAGACTTCGTTGACGGATGTGTTTAAACGCATAACAATTTTGATGCGATTATCAGTTTTCATTCGACTGCTTTTATTTTCCATCGATTTCTTCTTTTTATCAAATGTTTTTTTTTTATTCTACTAAGTTGGCAAACAAGCATACGGCCCACCTGATGGTATGCGGTTACCGTAGCCTATAGACGCTTGCAACACCAGGAGTATCACTTGCGCGTTGCCGACCCTGGATTGAAAGAGGAATAGTTGGGTTGGCAGTATAAGGGTCAAAGTCCCCCCACTGCCAACACAACGTTTCCTCGTGGAGCACTGGCAACCTTGCTCACCGTAAGAAACACAACACAACTCAAAGCAATGTTATTTTACCTCGATTTTCTGCAAGGCGGAGGTACTTCCCCAGTTCGGCAGCTCCGATTTGAGTGGAATTACTCCCACTATGTCCTACCTCTCTTAAAATGTTTTCAAATGAGAGTGAAGTGACAAGTAAACAAAGGGAGTCTTCACATTAAGCAAAGGGAAGATATGTAAATAAATGGATGATGACAATATAGGAAACAGCGTCTCTGTTAATACACACATACATAAGTAAGCGATTGACAATGGGAATCTGGATCCCGCTATATATACAAATACCATAAACAACGCGGCAACGTACGAAATCAATGTTTACTTAAACCAAATCTACTGATTGTTTAAACAGGCTGTTCGAATTACTTGAATTCCTGTACATTTTGTATTCTCTATTATCTGGCTTCTTTGGGCCACCTTTACAAGGAACAAATAAAAATTTAAGCCTATGTTAGTAAAATATTTCACTTAACACTATTAGTCACTATGCGTTCTTGTGACACTTATCCGCGGAAAAGCGATAGATCACACTCCCTACGGTCAAGTCCTCTTTCATGAATAAATGCATTGTACCTACTCCAGCTAAATTACTGTAAATTACGTATATGTTACTAAGTAAATTTAATGTAGGTATTATGTATTTTGCAGGTTCTAAACGTTATTTTTTTCAGATTTCCAATCAATCTACACAACGAGCCTTAAACATCCATACTAACACTAATATTATAAATGCGAAAGTAACTGCTTGTCTGTTACTTTATAACGCCTAAATCGCACAACAGATTTTGATAAAATTAGGCAAGGAGATAGATTGCACCTGGAAGAGAAGAAGGACCCTATGTCTGAAAGAACATTGTAGATAGTCTTTTTAGGACAAGAATTTATTTTTATTAATCTTTCTATCTAAAATCTAGTATTTTTTTTAACATTTTCCATGCTAAGATTTTGAAGTTTTTAAGGAAAGGAAAAATTCGAACGCGGGCAGGATTCGAACCTGCGTCTTCTGGTTAGGTACACCAGACGCTATGACCGCTAAGCCTCCGCGATACCTACCCGCCATGTCGAATTTTGCCTTCGCTTTCTGAATTTACGTCTTTATGGTGACGTCAGTGACACCTATTGAAAAGCAAGTATTTATGCTCCTCAACCGACACAACTTACTTTACAGTTAGTTCAATGTCGAACGATGCGAGAAGACGCAGGTTCGAATCCTGCCCTCGGTCGAATTTTTCCTTTGCTTAAAAACTTTATTAATATTGTTTATTAAGCATTATAGTATGTAAAACTCCAATCAAGTTCCTTAATCAACCGACAAATCCAGATTTATTAATATTGAGCCCACATTATGCACACATATATACCTGATAAGATATATGTAAGTACACTGGTGACTCAATTAATATAATAAGTAAATTAATATATCCCAAGATAACAGTTTAATATGGCACCCGATAACGTATGAGTGCCACATTATTAGATTTTATATTAAATCCCGTACGTGTTTTGATTCTGAATGATTCAAATTTGATTTGAATCTGAATTGGAAAGAGTATTTAATAACCGATTTACAATAAAACGCAAGAGGGTCTCAAATCAAATGTATTTAATTGTGTGTAAGTATCATCATCAACCCATATACTGTCCCACTGCTGAGCACGGGTCTCCTCTCATATCGAGAGGGATTAGGCTATAGTCCACCACGCTGGCCTAGTGCGGGTTGGCAGACTTCACAAACCGTCGAGAAAAATCTCTAAGGCATGCAGGTTTCCTCACGATGGTTTCCTTCACCGTTTAAGCGAGTGATAATTAATTATTAATACGTACATGAATTCGAAAAGTCAGAGGTGCGTGCCTTGGGTTCGAACTCGAGACCTTCGACTTGGCAGACCAATGGTCATACCACTAGGCTATCACTGCTTTTGTGTGTTAGTATGATATGTGATAACTTCGTCGATTGTGAAACGATTTCAACTTTTCATTTTTTGTCATTAACACCTACCTACATATTTAAATTGTCTTGCTGGCTTAAAACTGACTTACACAAATCGACATAGTTGTTATACAGATAAGGTTAAAATTTGTGATTGAATGCCACCGCATAGTGTCGTCTTTCGTCATCTAGGCCCCACTGAAAATCAGCGCTGCAGCGATTTAATGCGCTGCCGCATCATGCTGACTGCGAATATTATCTCTATACAATCGCACACATCTGTATGCTTCGGAGGCAGCTTCCGTTACGCTGCATCCAAAATATGAGAACACTACCATGTGAACAGCTAACTCGGTAACTTCTTTTAGAATACAACAAAGAAAATATGTTTAATGCGCAGCGGAATCAAGACACGCTGCGACACTCTAGAATGTTAATTCTACCATTACATATTAAGACAATCTCTTAATTAAAACTTGCTCATCAGCGTCTCCCATAACAAGATACTTAGGAAGTGCACTTTAGTTACATAAGGGGAATATTAAAACTTAACTCATGTTTTATGTTATCATTACGAACATTAATGAGGTCATTAAAAAGGTAATAAACATTATTACTAGCTGGCGGTTGCAAGCGTGAAATCCTTGGTTTGATTCCTAAATCAAGCAGGGTTTTTTTCTATGGTTTTCTCTGTAGAAGTTAGGTCCGGAGTTTGTGCCCGGCAAAGACATTTATTAGCTATAGATGAAACAAACGTAATCATAATATTTCATAACTTTTTTCTTTAAGTATAGATCTTTGAGTAAGCATACTGTACACTACACGAGATGATCACAATTATCTCTTAGCAAAATACAGACTTTCACGCCATCGATAGAGCGAACAATTTACAAAAGTGCAGCATTAACAGTAATGAGTAATTACGGACTAATCTGTTTACATGCCCACACCAAAGTTACAAGTATGTATATCACGTGGATATTGAAATAAAGGGAAAAACAAAAGATTGTGAAATCTGAAAACATTTATAATATTCCCAACAGACACGTGTATGAAAGTGGACAAAGCAAAAGTATTATAGAACACGAGGGTACACGTGGCGTCCTGCATTCAGTTTCTGCCAACCCTAATAGAAAAAATAAGTGTATACATACTTTTTATGTTACAAAGTAAAATTAATCATACTAGTTAAATAGAGAATTTGAATGAATTCACCGTCGCAAATCGTGTCGTTATTTATGAATTTTATTTAACTTTCAGTTCAAAGAGATTATTTTATTTCTATCTTTTTTGTCTGCATACAACAGTCAGGTCAAGCTCTCTCTCTCTCTCTCAGGTTCTACTCTATTTATTTTTAAGGCATGAATTTATGTATGTATTATGTATTCCAACAGTGACCTCAAAATTAAAATATATGTATATATTTATTAGTAGATTTTGCTCAAAACTCTAACAAACATATAAGAACAACTACAAGTACAACGAATTCCAAAAGCCATTTTTACGCGTAGGTACTTTTATTTTTTAAGTCTCCACCCGCTTGTTTCTTTTTAAATATCTTCGATGTACAGTCACCAGCAGGTACAGCCAAAGCTGTCAAATTTTCCTAATTGAATATAAACCTTATCGTTGTGTATTAACTAAATATTGGGGTATATCCCAATCTGTGAAATGTCTATGATAGATTTTCAACTTTAATACAAAATACTGATACGGTTCATTTTCAATTGTAAAAAAATTAGATCACAGATCCGTTTCGATTTTATAATACATAGTATACATAGATATAAATATATGTATTAGTTTATTACTATGCATTACTATGCAATCTAAATTCAACTGCTTCATTGCAAGCGCGGCGACAGTACCGGCTTCTCGGGTTCTTTCTATTCGCAGTTCGAGCAATATTTTTCATAAGGTACTTTCTTGTTCTAGTCAGGTACCTTTTGCAGGCAAAAAATACATTTCAGTAGTTCTGAATTCAAAAATAAAGTAAACTGATGAACTATGTGACAAGCATTGGCATTGTATAGTAAATAACAGTAACAAAATAAAATTAAAACCGCTCTCATAAATTTTAACTTTAGCGAAGCGTTATACACGGTGTTTGGTAGAACGTTGAACATACGAAAATGGTGGTTAGTTGGGGTCATCTGCTACCCACTTGGCCCAAATTATTTGACCTTGGCTGCGCCGTTTTTTTTTTACTTTTTTTAATTTTTTTTCATTTTCGTATGTTCAACGTTCTACCAAACACCCTGTATAGACAGCGGCATTAGTGTTTACTTTTAAGAACAGAATGTTAGAGATTATTTTTTTAGAGCATTTTCCGACGTTGGCTGCTCAGCTGACGTTCAACTGCACCTGCTCTCACATCTTCTTCTTCTTTCATAAAAGGCTTTGATCTAACTTAGCCTTTAATAATATTGCACTTTTATAAGAAGCTAGCTGTTGCCCGCTGTTTCGCCTGCATCCGACAGAGCTTTTTGAGACAAAAGCTAGCCTATGTCCTTCCCCAAAGTCTAATCTGTATCTGTACGGTCAGCAACGAAGGACGCTGACCACAGCCAAATTTTGAAAACATGACAGCTCCAAAATTTGTCAAGTTTTTTTTTTATTATGAAAGTAAGGTAAATATTTAATGGTCATCTATGCAATGATTTCGCATAACCACAATCGCATGTTCAACTTCATATTAAAAATCGTATTGAAGATTGCTACATGTTCAGCGACTTGTGTTGTTGACTGTACCATCCGTTTCATCAAAGTCGGCTCAGCAGTTTAGGCGTAAAAGCTTAACAGACAGTTGCTTTCGTATCTATAATATTAAATGGGGAAGTAGGTATTCCAAACGACGACATAAAAAAAGTATTTGTTAAAAAATATAATTTAATAATAAAAACTAAATCAACAATGGCAATTCAGTTAATATGAAAATAAATTTATACTAGGACTCCATATCTTTTGAAGATATTGGTTCTAATTACATATTTATAAGTTTTAAGCTGAGTTTCCAATAGCGAAGACGACTTTTGCGAAACTTTTTCATTGAGATTCAGTAGTTAATTATCAAAGTTTCAAAATGTAAACCCGTAGTTAATAGTGAGACATTTAAATGGGTTATTTTTTCGTCTATGCTTGTAGTAATAAATACCTAAAAATTACGTACCTAATATACTTACCTACGAAAATACATAATTCCCATTCATTTTAAAAGTCGTTTTCTCCACTGGAAACACATCTTTCATTTTATTATTATTAGATAATTAATAGGTACAAATTTTTACCTTTTGATGTAATTTTAAAACGAAACTCTATGGCACATTATTTGTCCGAATTAAATTATTCATCAATTTGTAGAAAGAAGCATTTTACATCAATACAATATTATAATCAATAATAATTATTGTTGTTTTATGATTAAAAACTTTTTTATACTGGAAATAGTGTAGATATGTCTAAATTGTCATATCCACCATGAAATAGTCATTTTTTTTAATATTTGCTAAATAATACAAATAAAAACAACAATTAAAATTTTGACTCTCATACTAAATGTTAAGTATTTGTGTTCTATGAATTTCAAAGGAAGCCATCCACATTAATGCTTATTTATTTATTCTTTTTTAATCGAAAATAACTACTTTTCGGGTGAACACTTATAAAACGTAGCTGTAAATATTTTCTATGGTAAGTTTTTATAAATTCGACCAATTTTAACATAAAATTTTCTTTCCCTCGTCCTCTCTCAAACCGCGTCCAACCTAAGGTACAAAACCAGCACATCAAGCTACCTACTACTCTACTTAATCTTTCAAATTTGTTTGATAGATTTTCAACTTTAATAAAAAATAATAAGGTTCATGTTCAATTAAGAAAATTTGAGTTTTGGATAGCTTGACCTGCTTGCGTCTGTTCTTTGTAATACGAGACATGTTACGAGACATATTCAGCCAAAATGCGAAGTCCCTTACAGGACAGCAAAAATAATCTTACAGGAGTTGCTTTTATTAGGTTTGTGCCCGAAAAGTTGTTGGTGCCAATTTATTTATGTGCCTTTGTGTGAATGCAGCTTCATACGAGTGCTATCGTTTACTCTGTAACACCCTTAATGTTTTCTGTACCCTGTACATAAATACACACTTAAAATTATTAGATACAATACAATCGAACAATCTTAATTTGTTATATTATATTTAAAGCATTTACATTTATATAAAACTATGTTAGTTTACTAGAATCTATTTACTTTGTACACACTGAAATAGGAGTTTGGAATTGATATGAAGTCTCATATCAAATTACCCTTATTTAGTCGTAACGGACACTTTCACCCAGAAAACGTCATAGTTCTGAGTGACCGTAACCATAGCAACTTGAAGTTAGCTCGACTTCAAACTTCTCTGCACGTTCCGATACTAAAATCGAAGTCGTAATCAATTATGCAAGATTACTACAAAAAACAGTGATAGCCTAGTGATATTACCATTGGACTGCCAATTCAAAGGTCTCGAGTTCCAACCTCTGACTTTTCGAATTCATGTGCGTATTAATAATTAATTATCACTCGCTTAAACGGTGAAGGAAAACATCGTGAGGAAACTTGCATGCCTGAGAGATTTTTCTCGACGGTATGTGAAGTCTGCGAACCCACACTAGGCCAGCGTGGTGGACTACAGCCTAATCCATATCATTCTGAGAGGAGACCCGTGCCCAGCAGTGGGACAGTACATGGGTTGATAATGATAATGATGACTTTTTGTTCGTAATTTTTACATTTACTCTTCACCGCCCCCCAGTGGTTTATTGGGAAGAAGTAGAAGTTGCACATGCTACATAGTTGGTGTTGTGTTGATCAGCTTTTATATCCATTAGTTGGTTGAAGCTATGTTGAACTACTAAAATACTAGGCGGGATGAATATCTATACTAATATAATAAAGCCGAAGAGTTTGTTTGTCTTTCTCCGAGCTTTTTCCAATGTTGGGGTCGGCTTGCAGTCTTACCAGATGCGGCTGAATATCAGTATTTTACACGGAGCGACTGCCATCAGACCTACGCAACCCGATTTCTGGGTAATACCGATATTCTGAGGATAGACTGGTTGTCAAGCTTTTTGGGCTTCTGACTACTACAAACGATTGTCATAGGTGTTCGTATGACAACCGGGACCAACGGCTTTAGGTGCTCTCCGAGGCAGGGAGGTGTCTCGATGTGTTAAGAATGGTCACCCATCCATAGACTGACCGTGACTAGAGTAGCTTAACCTTGTAGATCAGTTGATCAGCTTAGTTATTACTTAGCCACGAGCCCCCTAAAAGAGTTTGTTTGTACGAGCTAGCATTTAGAACTACCAATCCTATTTCGTACCGGGTGTTGTGGCGCGATTTGGGAGAGGCCCATGTCCAGCAGTGGACTCGTACCAATTTGAAAAATACTTATTACGTTTGAAATTCCCAATTCTTGAAAAAGGTTGTACCTAAGCTATTTAAAATCACGCTACGACCGGAGCCGAGAAGAAATTAAACGGCAAGTGAAACCGCAAGGCATAGCTATTATTTACAATACTTAAAATAATCTCCATAAACAGGCAAATAAGGTATAATTTTCTTTAACGAATTCCCTTTCTCCAATTTAAATAATTTACCTCTTGCTTTTCAAAATTATATCCATATTTCAGTGCCTTGGGAATCCTAAGACTTGAATTTTGAAATGTTAACTAACATTGAGGGTACGTCTCTAATAGCATTAAAATAATACGCTAGTATATAATAAGCGAAATTAATTTCGAGACGCAAAACAATTAAGATTTTAGTTTATTAAACAGAAGTCTAGTACATGTACAGAGGCTAGAACATCAAGCTACCCCAATCTGTCGAATTTCTTTGATAGATATTGATTTCTGACATTTACGCGAATATTATACATTTAAATAAAACTATTATATTTTTATCGCGTTATATTGATAGTATTAATCCCAACGTTTCGGATCCTTTACAGCGTCCATGATCACGAGTAGACTCGGATAGACACGGGTAGGCAGTCTACCCGTGTCCTTGTACGGGGATCGAATCCGCAGTCCCTAATACGATTGCACGACCACTGCGCCAATCGAGCCGTCAATTTAAGTCGTTTCTAGTCAAGTTTCGAGCGTACACCCAACAAACACACAACGTTATGGCAAGCATGTAACAGTATGCTTTTTGAACCACCCGTATTCCAACGCAATAGCGTGGATTTTTGAGTGCCAGCCACCGTATGGCTTGAAGTTTTGTCATGAATATAAGACTTGAAAATAATTGTGTAGCCCAAGCGTTGAATGAGTCATCTAATTTCCTATACAATCACGTCTACGTTTCAGCAAAACCCAGGATTTGTGTGTTCAATAACACATCTTTTGCAGTACTTCTTGACTGCCCTGTACCCTCGCAACGTGACCGGCGTGTCTTGGATGTTGAGTTGCGTCAGCCCTCGGCAGTAGTACGCTACAGCTTCCAAGCCATCGTCTCCAACCAGCTCGCAGCCTCGAAGAGCCAACTTTTTGAGGTTCGGACAACATCGAGCGAGAATCTGAAATAGAAAATACGTGTTATAGGAGAACTAAATACTACTAGGTACTGATTATACAGGGTGTTACAAAACTACCCGTAAAGCCGAAAGGAGGTTAAATGGGGCGTTATAACGGGTCCATTCACAATGCCCGTAGTAACGCTGTGTAACATACCCCAAAAAAGGAAAACAACATTTATGAATAAAATATTGAAAAACTATTAAAGTAGATAATTATTAACTATTAAATATAGCTACGTAGGCCTTTTTGTTAAATAATCTGGTAACGGGGTATTTTGTAACACGTTGTATTATTGATTTGATTGAGCTGCCTCATTACTGTAGTTGTGGTAAGTGCGACTGCTATGCTAGAGGTTCTGGGTCCGATTCCCAGGTCAAGCAGTATTATTGGGTTTTTCTATGACATTTTCAGTAGCAGGTCGATTTGGATTTGTGCCCAGTTAATGGCAAAAGACTCGCTCCCTATTACATAGGACTTAAACATACCGGTGTGCCTAACACTTTGGGAAATATAGGCGTGATAATAATATGTTTGTTTATATTTTTATTACTGATAACTTTGCATGGGTAAATAGATCGAAAGTACAGCCCATGTTACTTGCTGATAATATAGCTTTCTATGAGTTTATCCATTACAAACAAACATACAAAAACTTATATTCTTCTCTTAATAATATTAGTTTATATAATTTAAGAAAGGTATGACAGAGTGGAAGTAATTTCACTAAAATTGGAGCCGGAATGGGGAAGTACCTCCGCCTTGCAGAAAATCGAAGTGAAATAACACTGATTTGAGCTGTGTTGTGTTCCTTACGGTGAGCATGGTTGCCAGTGCTTAGCATAATTCCAATTTGAGTGGAATTACTCCACCTATACCCCCTCTTTAAATATAAAACTTAAAAAAACTTATAATTTAAATAGAATAATCACAGTTAATGTTGCTATTACATAAATATATTAGTTTAAACATCCCATATTTTGTAGGTAGGACAACACTTTATGATGTATTATTTAACTCATAATCTTACGATCGAGAATCTACCCTCAAGTGTTTTGATTATTTTGACGTTTATTCTAGTGATCGTCCCACCCGACACCGACGTTTACGAAGTCGATCGCAATAATTTTCCGGGTCGGTTTACCCGTGTGGTGTCGTTTATTTATTAATTCAGTTATTGCGCACGCGCCGTTTTTTAGGGTAATAAACCGACTCACTCGAAGTTTTAGTGACGTCCGGCACAACCATGCGAAATGAAAATCAATACATACATACACTCACGCCTTTTTCTATAGGGGTAAGCAGAAATACCTTATTGGTGAGGTTCTTCAAAAAGGTCAGGTGCGTAGTACTCACAACCGGCGTGTGTGTATGACAATACCTATGTATGAATGTGTACGAAGCAAAAGAAATATGAAAAACAAGTGAAGAACATGGGTGGTGAAGACAGACCAGATAGCTTCCACTCTAGTGGAAGACAGTGACTTTCTTATTTTCTTTTTCGTTCAAATTACTTAGCTATTTCGGTAGCTTACTTACTTCATGAAATTACTATCGTTTTTATGTGATGCGATCCTGTGCTAAAATGTTCACCAGAACGCGGTTTCGGTAAGCGATTTATTTACTTTTAGTACCTAGTGGTTTCTTCGATGCAGTTTATACCTAGGTATACTTTTTTAATTACTATAAAATTCCAAAAAGATATTTTCTTTCTTCTGAAATACCTACTTTCTTTTCCAATATTTATTTTCTATAAATGAATTTCTGTTACTCTGCGTTAATTTATTTACTTTAGACTAATAAATGACTTTCGTCGCTGAGGTTTCTATCAATATACATAATTTACTGCGAAGTAACAGGTACATGCTTCACTACATAGTACAAAACCAAGTCGCTTTCTGTGTCCCTATATGTATGCTTAAATCTTTAAAACTACGTAACGGATTTTGATGCGGTTTTTTTTAATAGGTAGAGTGATTGAAGAGGAAGGTTTATATGTATAATACATGTATTTTATTAGTACATTGCACCCGTGCGAAGCGGGGGCGGGTCGCTAGTTCTATATAATTCAAACTAATGGGTTAGCCAAAATTGTTAGGTACAGACGCCAGCACATCAAGCTTCCACAATCTGTCAAATTTCTTTGTTTGATTTTCAACTCTAACACAATATATTAAGGTTCATTTTTTATTGGGAAAATTTACACTTCGATGAATACAGTTGCCAGTCCTACAACAAATCATTCCTAAGTAGTACAGACGCCTGCAGGTCAAGCTATCCAAAACTGTCAAATATTCCCAATTGTTTTGTATTAAAGTTGAAAATCAAACAAAGAAATTTGACAGATTGTGGTAGCTTGATGTGCTGGCGTCTGTACATAAAAACAGTTACAATTTATTCTTTAACATAACTTTGGAGAAAAAAATCAAGAAAACCGAGTCGTTAATTTAATTTCTTTAAATAATTATTCGTTCTTTCCATTTACCTGTAACCCAGCCTCAGACACATCCGTAGCTCCTAGGTCGAGCGCCCTCAGTCTGGAGCACCCCCTGGCTATAGCCTCCACGCCATCGTCTCCGAGAGCCCCGCACCCTCGCGCGTTCAGGTACCGAAGCTTATAGCATCTTCGCGCTAAGGTCCTGATCCCAGAGTCTGATACCTAGGAAGATAAATAAAAGATTTATTAAAATAGACCGGCTGGCCAGCCACAAGTAACTGCAAATATGAAATAACAAAGACATGCGAAAATATAGTACAGGGGACAGCACATGAAGCAATCACAATCTGTCAAATTTCTTTGAGTGATTTTCAACTTTAATACAAAACCCTAAGGTTCATATTCAATTGGGAAATTTTGACAGTTTTGGATAGCTTGACCTGTCTGTACATTAAAATTAGAAATATGTATATTTATACCACAGCTTGTATATGTATACAGGCTGTCCGGTAATTATGAAAAGGTTAACAGAACTTATAGCCATTCAGAAAAAGATTAAAAAAAAAGACTTGAAAATACGTCGTTTTACATTCTTGTACACTACGACCAAAAATAAATGAATTCTATCAGTTTTTTTTTTTGTGGTCCTATTTTTACACACTCCCATTAATTACCGGACATACTGGATGTGTAATTGGGTCGTTAGTCTAGTGATCCTAAGCGCGACTGTTACCCTAGAGTTCCTGGGTTCAATTCCCAGGTCGAGCAGTGTTATAAGTCGAAGCAAAATAACACTGCTTTGAGCTGTGTTGTGTTGTGTTCCTTACAGTGAGCAAGGTTGCCAGTGCTCCGCGAGGAAACGTTGTGTTGGCAGTGGAAGAACTTTATACTGCCAACCCAAATATTCCTCGTTCGTTTTACAGGGTCGGCAACGCACAAGTGATACTCCTGGTGTTGCAAGCGTCTATAGGTTAGGGTTGCCGCTTACCATCAGACGGCCCTTATGCTTGTTTGAAATTTTACTATACTTGTGGCATGCTATGAAAAACAATACATATACATATGGTTAGATCACTATTGACAATAAAGAACAGCAATTTGCTCCTTCAAATGTAATTACTAATTAATACGAAACTTCATGAGTGGACAAACGTCGAAACAGCCATCATAGCGTGCTGGTAGTGTACATAGAAAAACAGACGAATTAAGAACGACCTAATTTTAAAAGTCACATAATAATATGATCTATGCTGAAGTTAGTGATTTTAAGCGCGACTGCTACTCTTGAGGTCGTTGGTTCGATTCCCAGGTCTAGTCTATGATATTCTCAGGAGCAGCTCGGAGTGTGAATTTGTGCCCGGTTGGCAATGGCAATAAGCTTGCCCCCTATTACATGGGACATATACATATAGGCGAAATGTGAGTGTACACTTCTGCCTAACCCTTCGGGAAATACAGGCGTATGTCTTAAAAACAACAATTGAATCTAAATTCTAAACATTCACAGGATAGCGTTGAAATCTCAATATCGCGAAAACGACATTAAAATTATCGTCCCGGGTCGGACAGAAAAATACGCGACGTTCTGGTAAAAATATACGGGTACGGAAAATTGCCAACGTGTTGAGCATACCAACGAGTTAAAAATCGGATACTGAGGGTTTAGATTGCTGTCGTCTACATTTAGATTGTTTGAGATATCTCAAGCGATTCATTACAGATCATTCCGTTACATACATAGATACATAATGCATAGCTGCCCACCAGCGGTTTTACCCGCCTTTTTTCCATTTTGCTCGGTTCCTATTGGTCATAGCGCGATGTTATATAGTTTATAACCTACTTCGATAAATGGACTATCCAACACAAAAATGAATTTTCAATTCGAACCTGAAGTGCTTGAAATTAGCGCGTTCAACCAAACAAACGAAACTCTTCAGCACTTCTTCAATTTTAACATAAGTATAGATTTAATTTGCATGTTTGACGAGATATGCGTCACAGGAGACACTAAAATAAGACCAACTTGCGACAACATAATTAATATTATTAATGCGAAAGTAACTAAGTATGTCTGTCTGATTATTTCGCTTAAACGCCTAAACCCCTGTACCAATTTTGACGAAATTTGGTACAGGGGTAATTTAACCTTGGAAAAGAAATAGGCTACCTTTGTCTCAAAAAAAACTTTGGGTTGCAGTTGAAACCGCGAGCAACAGCTTTAAGGTCAAGATCAGTTTCCAATTGAGTATGATTTTATAGTATTATGATAAAATCAATAAATACATAATATAATGTTTTTCCCACATCATAGACCCATTTATTGTCCCATTGCTGGGCATGAGTCTCGTCTCAGAATGAGAGACAATAAGCTATAAATACAATTATAAACACCAAAGAAGCGAATGAACTACGATGAAGTAGTGACATGGCTAAAGTCTAAGAACTAGTTTCTAACCAGAACAAATCTCATAAAAGAACTTTAAGACGTAGAAACGAGAAAAGCTATAAGTTCCTCTTTCAAATTACTTACAGACTCGACTCAAGACTCCACTTCTGTTAAATAACTAATTAAACTATACAAAACTTTGTGTTCCACAATCTGCTGTCTGTTACTAAGGTCGGTGCAGTGGTTGAATGATCGACTACTATAGCTTAGCTATCCGTATAGCTATACTATAGCTATACGGGGCTATGGGTTCGATTCCGCAAGAGAGAAATATGTAAGAGGCAAGAGGGGAATACAGGAGTTAGGCAGGTGTACTAATGTACGCCCACAGTTAGTTTACCGGTATGTTTAAGACTCATGTAATAAGGGGCGACCCTATTGACATTTCATCATCAACCCATAAACTGTCCCACTCCTGGGCGTGCCCATACATAATTATATAGGTTAATCCCTCGGGTCTCCTTCTGTTGAGAGAAGACCGGGTTATATATATAAACAAATATAAGATATAGTCCACCACACGGGCAAAGTGTGGGTTGGCAGACTTCACACACCGTCGAAAGAAAACCTCTAAGGTATGCAGGTTTGCTCACGATGTTTGTCCTTCACCGTTTAAGCGCTTGATAATTCATTATTAATACGAGGTGCGTGCCTTGGATTCGAACTCAAGACTTTTTACTTGGCAGTCCCATGGTCATACGCCACAGTATACGGGTATCCACCCGTACACTGTGGCTTTATTTTGATGACAATATTTTTATAAAAGCAATACTACATACTTGATGTTTTATTTTAATAAAAGATACAGTAGCTAGACGAAATTTTCCATATTTTTTGCGCTTCAGAGAATTTTGGCGTAGTTTGTATCTTTGACAATAGAATTGCACGTTAAATATTTAACTGTTTATCGTTGATAAATTCTCTTCGCAAAACAAAAGGGAATATTTAACACACAACTTGGAATATACCTTGATAGATAGAGGCAAGGTGTAAGGAAAGTTACATAACAGAACAGGTTAATTAATAACGTTTGAAACTATAGAAGCTATGAAGCCAAATATTAGTTCCAAGTAAACTGTTGAGCAATGGACGTCAATAGTACCTAGTTACTTTTTGTAAACACGAAATCCGTAGTTTCGACCTTCGTTACGGGCGTTTCCTACTCCATATCACCTACGGACAGATGATTCGTTCGGTTCCCGAACTAAGAATGAATGACAACACAATTTGACAGCTGTCTCGACTCTTGATATGTTTTTACTCGTTCGAAAAATTTAATTTGACACTTGTTTTATCGGACTCCGAAGTTTCGGAGAACTTTCGAACGGCTCGTAATTTCGTTGACGGAGATAGGGAGTAGACCCTCAGAAGCCATTTGTATTTTCGTCCGATTGATAGTAAAAGAATCACGCCCTATATGGGTACAGAAACTTAAAAAGAGGCTCCCTGTTTTTAGGTTTCTGTACCTAAAGGGTAAAAACGGGACCCTATTACTAAGACTCCGCTGTCCATCCATCCGTCTGTCTGTCTGTCTGTCACCAGGCCGTATCTCATGAACCGTGATAGCTAAACAGTTGAGAGTTTTCACAAATGATGTATTTCTGTTGCCCCTATAAAAACAAATACTAAAAACAGAATAAAATAAATATTCAATACACAAAAATTTTTTTGCGCGATATTAATAACGGCATGTTTTGCCAAATATTGGTACGGAATCCTTAGTGCGCGAGTCCGACTCGCACTTTGCCAGTTTTTTCATAGTACGGAAAATCCTCATGGATATGGCAGGGTATGTTGGATCCATACCGACTTAAAACCGCACTTGCCCTCACTTGCCCTCACTTGCCCTTCCTTTTAACATATTATTTTAAGGAACAGTATTTTACTTTGTCATTAACATAGCACATGTTTTTTTTTTTTTTCTTATATCGCGGCTTAAGTATCACTGCGACCGCAGTCGGTCTATTGTGATCGCCACTTGTTGCATTAGAGCTCACCGCTAAACCCTGCGGCTACTATAAGCTGCAGGATTTGCTTAGGGTTGAGCTCTTTTATTTCATCTGGGCGTACGATATGTTTCCCTAGATGAACACTGCGCTTGTGTATTAGAGACCCGCATTCTCCCAGGAGATGAAGTGGCGTTTCGTCCGCCTCCTCACAACGCCGGCAGGTTCGCGTGTCGCTCAGCCCATGTTACCTACCTTTTAAAATTGTGAGTATACAGAAATGTTCCATAGAAAATTATGTTGTTTTATTCGACAAGTAACTTTAAATTAACTCTGAAGTTATTTGATTTTTTATTTTGTCTTTTAAAAAGTTGTTTTGTAAAATATATTGTTATTATTCTACAGATATACCTTATTTAAAAAAAAATGCCAACCAAAGCATTTTAAACATAATCTTTATCAAAGCAGTGTTGTATCAACATTAAATTAAAACCGATCCCACTTGTATAAGTCTGTTACCTGTGTACACTTAGCGACAGAAAGGTATCGCAGCGCGGGCCCCAGTTTCGCTAGCTCGTACAGCCCGAAATCCGTGACTCCGGTACAGTCGGACACACTGAGCTCCTTGAGCGCGCAATACGATGGGATCCACCGTACTCCCGCATCTAAAACAAACAAATGTACCATAAAATATTTGAAAAAGGTGAATAAAGGTCCTTTTCTGTCAACGATCTATTAGCAGGCACAGTAGAAAAAAAATTGTTTCGTCCACGAGCGGGATACTTTTGTTGATGAATGTACTTGTCAACGTTGCTGCAACTGCAAAGACACTGATTTATTATTTCATTGGATGAGCCGCATTCAGTTCTCTGCGTTCGAAAACATTAGCTATCCCATTGTGAGAAAATGTTAGTGATTAAAAATTATTTCTCTATCTTGTCACAACGAGTATTACAATAAAAAAACAAAAACAATCTGCAAGGTTAAGCTGCGCTAGTCGCAGTCAGTCTGTGGATGGTTGACCATCCTTAACATCGAGACCCCTCCGTGACTCGGAGAGCACGTCAAAATCGAAAATCGTTAGTGGTAGTCAGAAGCCCAAAAGGCTGACTATCCTTAGGGTATCGGTATTACCTAAAAATTGGATTGCGGAGGTCTGATGGCAATCGCTTCGGCTAAGACGAGCAAAGGCTCGGAGAAAGGCATAGACTTACTGCTCATAGATCGCTAGACGACATTTATATTTTCTCGTCGTCGCGCGTCTTTGTTTTTTTTGCTCGAGGGAGCTTTAAAAACTTAACCCGACTAGGTGGCGGGGCACCAAATGCCTCCAGCCAGGGGTAACTTATAAACTAAGCAACACAGCTAAGGGCGTCCCCTGCGGGACTCGGACCTCGGCTTAGGACGTTGCTGGTGGGGCAGCTAGGGACGGCTGGATCTGGGTTTAAATTATTTAGGGGCGAATTTAAAGCTACTGGCTCGGCACGGGCCGGCTCGAGCAAGGGACAGGGAGGATTATCGTTAAGGGGTCTTCGCGACGGGCCTCGCCGGCGAGGACGGTATATCGGGCGGCGTTTTTGTGCGTGTGTTTTGAGAGTGCTAGTCACTCTGTTTGACTCCTGCGCTAGGGTGATTTAGTCGTCAGGGTAAGTGAGTGCGTGCCTTGGGCGGCGCACTCTACTTATCTGAGAGGGTTTGTAGTCTACGCTACTGACCACAAGGGGATTAGTGTGAAGGGGGGCCAAATCGAAATAGCGCTTAGAGGCGCGTTTCATAAACTGTTTGATGGTAGGCAGTTTTAGGTCTAAGTGAAGGTCCCTATTACGCACGTACCAAGGGGCGCCCGTGGCTTTGCGCATGAATCGGTTTTGGAGGGTCTGCATCCTATGGATAGCGGGACTTTCTATGTGAGCGAATACGACACTCGCATAGGTCATGATGGGGCGCGTCTTTGCTCACGGAGTACATTATTATACTAAAAGCTTTGCTCGTCTTAGTTCTTATATAGCGAGATAGATGTCACTACAGATATGCTACGCGACTCGTGACGTAATCAATCCATTTACTAAAAGCAGATCATGCATCCAACAGTGGGACTGTTGGATGCATGATGTGCTTTTAAATTGAGAGGGTATAGGTTATCGCTCACCACGCTAGATAATTCAGGTTGGCGTTGAGAAAATCTTTCAGTGGCAATCTGTATTTCAAATTTATCGGAGTATCAAAAAGAATGCACTATAATATTCTTGAATCTTCAATAACTACTTTACAAAATTCGAATTTTTCCTTTTCTAAAAAACTACTTTATAAAACAAAAAGAACTAGCAACTATGTACTTAATTCTGTCTTAGTCATAAAAACCTTTGTTCTTTAAACAAACAAATTTAAATTGAAAATATTCAGCGGAGTGTAAAAAGTTTTAGCTGTAAGTAGACTTTGTGCGTTGAAATGGTACTTTTAATAATATAAAGTGTGTCTACCCTCATCCGACGCAGATTTCGCTTCGGGCGCAGAAAGGCGCAAATCCTTTTGAATGCCTGTACAAACACGCATTAATTTTTTTTATTTTATAACTAAGGACGCAAAGAGGTTATAAGGTTTTACATCAACTTTTGTAAATTCTGTAGCTAAATTTCAATATAAACAGAAGATATATAATATTATATTTCCTCATTGGTCCAGTTGGTGTAATAGTGATTGTTTTTCGAAAGGAAATTATCAGTAAAACCTCTTGCTATGTGTTTATACTCTATAAATACTCTCAAACTCCGAACCGTCTACTGAGAATATCATATAAAATCCAAGAAACGACAATTATAAATATAAAACTAACATTATTATTCGGCCTACGGATCGAACTCAGGACCTTATGACCAATGAGGCAGTTCATAGTATGGAACGTCGTAGTGGGTGAACACCATTACACCGGTACAGTCGCGAACAAGCCCAACAACATCTATATCAGACGAACTAGTAAATCCTGTGTGAAAATCAAGTACAAGCAATTACTTGCTTTCGAAAAACTGCTCGAACTAGCTCAACCAGTAATAGAGGGGCGACTGATCTAATAGAGACGTTACTACTCAGGATTATGGCGATTAGATTGATGTTTTTCTGAATAATAATGCGATTACTGTCCGGCCTGACCGTATAATTTATCCGATAACGGTAAGAGTTAAGTATAATACTTAGTTCATTTTGTACTATGAACTAATAATATAGTTCAACGTACAAAATGAAACTAAGTAAGGGCTTCGTAGAAACGTTAAAAGGGTTCCTGGTTGAGTTTGCTTCAATCGGATCGACCCATTTGCTTTTAGCTATAGCTTTTAGGATTCAAAATTGTTTCTAGAAACCAAGAATTCATACGAACACCTGTAACAATTGTTAGTGGGAGTGAAAAGCCCAAAAAGCCTGACAACCTGTCTTTCCTCAGGATATCGGTATTGCCCAGAGAATGGGTAGCAGATGTCTGATAGCAGCCGCTTCGTGTAAAATGCGGATATTCCGTTTTATTGCGTATATTGCGGATATTGGGGTTGAATACAGGTATCTCGATTTTAATAGAAATCATAATATAACTTATCTTCACGACTGTATTTACCGATATATAATATATAATAGTATAGCAAACTACCACACACGGGAGTCATACTATAATATATATTTTGCCCTCACTCGGTCTACGGTCGTCATTGCAAATCAATATGCCAAAATATACCAAGATATATATTGACATATTTTGGTGACGTGAAAATATTATAGCTGCGTGTGCGGTCACTCGATAATGTATATGTATATAGAAAATATGTCGTAATACGCCTTGCATACATAGTATTTATATATATATAGTTACGTCTGTGACGGTCTTTAGAGGTGATAGGTACTGAGAATTTCATAGAAAAACCCAATAAAACTTTGCTCGGCCTAGGGAATCGAACTCAGGCCCTCAAGGGTAGCAGTTGCGCTTACAACCGCTAGTCTAATGAGACAGTTAGAAATACTAAGTAGAATTCTAGTTAAAATTAGAAAAATCGTATAAATAACTACAAATTGATAAATAAATATTTCCTTTAGCAAAAAAAGCAGCAAATAACCACAATTTACTATCATAATAAATAATATTTTTTCAAGGTTTTTCGTACTTGACATTGGTAGAAACATAATAAAAACTTGATAAATTTATTTTGACGCTCCGGTTCCCCACGTAAACAAAGTTATTTGTGTCAGTCAGCCATTTTAGTTGTTTATGTATTGTGCCAATAATTTTGTTTGCCAAAAGTGTTTAGGTGGGTACGAATGTACCCTTCAGGCGTTGTAAAGGGTGAGATAAGGGGATTGTAGGATATCTCCAGCATTGGCCTGAGGTCGGTCGCCCTTTAAAGATTGTCCCCATAAAAACAAAATGTGTTTATATAAAAATGTAACTATTATAAATTAAACGGTTTCGTTGGATGATAATTCATGCTCTACACGTGTGTAATAATAGTCTATATGCGTAATGGACTATAACCCTTATTTCCTCTTTTTTTAAAAGGAGAAAGTATTAACATATGTCGGTCTCATACCGACTTCTTCTTCTTAATATCGATGATAAATACATTATTTATATTACTTGAGCCCAGTAGGTGGCCACGTTAATTGCGGCATCAGTGGCATTCTTTAGATATTCAAAGGTGCACCTTTGAATATCAAATAAATTTTGAAATAAATAACAGGAAATTAAATCACTATAAGGCCTTTCAAAACATTTGACTGACACTTTTAGACCCAGCTATTTAATATTTTCTCTAAATTAAGTGCAGTGCGGCGCCGCTTGCTATGCCGCAATGCCGCGTCGCACAATGTCGCTGCCATGAATTGTGTTCTATTTCATATAAAGACGATATTATATCCGCACTTTACAGTACATTATGATCTTGAAAGTCAGGCGCTACACACACTACGCTACATACATAAATAATCATCAAATCATCAATAATCAATTACTAAACCAGTATCAGTATCATTAAATTTATGGTGTACGGGCATTTTGGGCACTCCAGCTAGTGTAGCATGGTCTGGTCAGGGGCACCGCATTGGCACTCTGTGGCGCCCGGATCTATGATCCCCCATTTCGCCAAGTTGTGTTTGCAGCGGCCAACTTGAGAGCGCAACCGGTTGAGTGCTCTCCATACAATCCACTGCAGATCACGTCCGGATGTTCCTTGATTCGTTTGGTCATACTGACTAAAAACCGCACTTGCCTTCACTTGCGTCCTATGGCCAGGACTAAGTCGTGATAGTGGGACAGTAAACAGTTTGATGATTATGACGTCAGCAGCCAACTTCTTTTAAACCAGCTAAATGATAATAGAAAAATATGTGAATGACCTGTGACTAGAGTACATCTCCTAAGGTACAAGTACTGTAGGGATGGGCAGGTGTGGAGCAGGGCACAGAGTCCAGCGTCCGTAACGGACCCGCAGTCCGTCAGGTCTATGTACTCCACGGGAGGTCTTCGCGTCGCCAGTCGCGTCTCCAGCCACGCCCAGTCTGGCCAATCCACGTTTGGACAACCTGAGAAAATAAATGTTTTATTAACAGTATTTAAACACAAACAAGGTTTTCTTACTCATTATCATAATCAACTAGCTTTCGCGTAAATCTTAATAAGACAACATATGTCACTTGAGGATAATGTAGCTTTCTATCACAAAAATCATTTTCAGAATCAGATCCGTAGTTTCAGAGATCACCGCGTTGCCCTTACACAGTTAAACTCTATACATATGAGAGACTTAACAACGATCTCTCTTGATCTAGACGACGTCTGTGGTCTAGTGGTTCGAGTGCCGGACTGCTGATCATGGGGTCGTGGGTTCGATTCCCACAGGACACAAATATTTGTGTAGGTTTACATGAGTATTTGTGTTTGTCTGGGTGTTTCTTATGTATTATAAGTATGTATTTACAAAAAAAAAGTATATAAGTATTATATCCATTGTCTAGTACCCATAGTGCAAGCTCTGCTTAGTTTGGGACTAGATGATGTTGTGTAAAAATGTCCCAAAAAAATATTTAAAATATCTCAAGACGACAACGCGCTAGTGACACTGGTGTTGAACTAGCGTCTATAGACTGCGATTGCCACTTTCCATCAAGCCACCAGTACCTATGCTAGTTTGCCATCTTATTACAACATTGTCACAACGTAGTGTGACATTGGAACAGTGCTGCCAGGTTAAAATTGATATTTATGCAAAGTTTTATTTTATTAATCTTATTGTGTGATACTTTATAATTATCTGTCTCTGTGTGTCCTTGGTTGAGGGAATAAATATGTTTTCTTTCTTTCAACATCTTAACAGTCCGCGATCAAAGCACTTTACAGCTAAATGTTGAATATTTAATTTAACAACTTTCTCTAATCATTTACTGGTCGAAGTGAGCCTAAAACGCAATGTTAGGATTTAGTTTTGGTAAATACTGCATAAGTCGGGGCTCTAAGCTAGGTCCTCTTGCTGGCTAAGCCGTCGTCTTAGTTAATGGGCTATTGGTGCTGACTAATTGTTTTTACAACTCTAATGCAAACAAGCATACGGCACACCTGATGGTAAGCGGTTACCGTAGCCTGTAGACGCTTGTAATACCAGGGGTATCACTTGCGCGTTGCCGACCTTGTAAAACGAATGAGGAAATGGTTTGGCAATTTTTGTGTCAAAGTTCCCCCACTGCCAACACATCGATTCCTCGTGGAGCACTGGCAACCTTGCTCACCGTAAGAAACACAACATAGCTCAAAGCAGTGTTATTTTACTTCGATTTTCTGCAAGGGGGAAGAACTTCCCCAGTCGGGCAGCTCCAATTTGAGTGGAATTACTCCCACTATACCCTACCTCTCTATTATTCATTGGCATTACTTGAAATGGTGATTGTTTTTGCTCCTGATGATTAAAGAGATTATTTTTCCTTCTAAACAATCCTAGTAGATTGATATCTACTACTACTATTATTGTCCTGTCCTCTAAACTTTGAAGATTAACTCTTTTGGAGGCCAAATATTATATTAACCTGTAAGGTCTATATGCCTCAGGTCGGCGAGGTCCGTGACGAGAGGCGCCATGGCTCTGGCATCCATACTGCTAGACCCCGTCACAGCCAGGTGCGTCAAGTTCCTGAACGTAGCTACTAGCAACTGGGCACTCGCTACTGTCACCTGTTGAAAGAAAAAAGTATATTAACGATAAAAAATCACCGGTTTCTGATCAGAATGTATTATTCACGTATCAGAAACAAAGACGGATCTTCCCGTGACTAAAATAACGTAAAGGATTCGAAACGAACAACTAATTATGTAGGTACCTATAAATTATTAAATTACTACATAACATCATACATACCATCACGCCTGTATTCCCTGAAGGGTTAAGCAGGGGTGTACTATTTTACCCTCACAGTGTGCCGCTATGATTAGGTCCCTTGTTATAGGGGGCGCTGTACCTAGGCACAAATCCAAACCCCGAGCTGTTACTGAGAATTTTATAGAAAAATCCAATAACATTTTCCTCGACCTGCTAATTGAACCCAGGACCTCTAGCGTAGCAGTCGCACTTACAACCACTAGACCAGTGGTTTACCCCCGCGTGGGTAAATCAGATTTTTTGGGGGGTAACGAGGAGCCTAATAATTAACACCTATTAATTTTAATAGTAATAATTGTCTATTTTTGCTTACAATGTACAAAGACGAGCTTAACTCAAATTTTAGTTTTCTACCAGCAAACCTTTGAGTGATCGTTGCTTAATTATTCGTATGTCAAGTGTAGGTACAGTTAACAAAAACATAATAAATAAATAAAGACTGCCCTATTAGTCTAGTGGTCCTAAGCGCGACTGCTACGCTAGAGGTACTGGGTTCAATCCCCAGGTCGAGCAAAGTGTTATTGGGTTTTTCTATAAAATTTTCAGTAGCAGCTCCGAGTCTGGATGAATTGTGCCCGGTTAATGGCAATAGGCTCGCCCCCTATTACATGGGACCTAAACATACCGGTGAAATGTGGGTGTACATTAGTACACCTCTGCCTAACCCTTCGGGGAATACAGGCGTGATGGTATGTAATAAATAAATAAACTACTTTCATAAATATGTATAAAATAATATAACATTCACTCCTGTTTCAGTCGTTGGCTCATTGCTGAGTGTCATGATGTACCCGACCTATTGTGGGGAACTTTTGCCAGTTGCCAGTTGTAGCCATAGGTAACTAGGTACTGTATAAATAAATATGAATAAATAAATAAGTATAATATTAAGCTAAGGTACAATTCGACCGCGAGCAGGATTCGAACCTGCGTCTTATAATTATGTCTTATCACTAGCAAGTCATGCTGTGTGCACATAGCTTTGGAGTCACAGTTTACTATGTTCTATTGATACTATTTATAACCGAATTGTATAACGCTGTAACTCTATTTTGTGTACCTATAAAATAAATTTAATTTAAAATCTTAGTAAAATACCAAAAAATACGAAAAGATAAATATAATATGTATACTAATTCCTTCTTTTATCTCTTTCTAAAAAAAATTATAAGCTATCAAACTCACAGCACAGTTCTTCGATCTCCATTCCCTGACAGAGCTGACACAAGGCCCAGCTCTGGCTCCAGCACACCGAGCAGCGATCTCCAGAGGTCCTGCTGCCCTAACCTTCTTCCACGCTTCAGGCCTCGTGATTAATCGTGTGATCAGCCTCGCCCATCGCCGACAAACCCGGGACATGCGGCAGAGGTCGGACACCTGGAAATCAAGAAGAATATTGAAATAAATTATAGTCTTCCATTGAAATGGCCATATAAAAGACCGTATCAGTACGGTCAGCAACGAAACTTGCTGAACACTATTCTTTGTCAAGAGGTTTTTTTAACCAACTTCAAAAAAGGAGGATGTTCTATGTTCGACTATATGTATACATTTTTTTATTTATGTTCACCGATTTCTCCCCCATGTGTGGACCGATTCTCAAAATTCTTTTTCTGTATATCATCATCAACACTATCCGACTGCTGGGCACGGTCTCCTCTCAGATTGAGAGGGATTAGGCTATAGTCCACGACGCTGGCCTAGTGCGGGTTGGCAGACTTCACAAACCGTCGAGAAAAATCTCTAAGGCATGCAGGTTTCCTCACCGTTTAAGCGAGTGATTATTAACTATTAATACGCACTTAAATTCGAAAAGTCTGAGGTGCGTGCCTTGGATTCGAACTCGAGACCTTTGACTTGGCAGTCCAATGGTCATATCACTAGGCTATCACTGCTTACATAAGTATATAATGTGGATAAATTGTAACCTGACGCAACCAGATTTGGTGTCTTCAATTCCCTTTCAGCGAGGTCAAAGTAGACCGTATTAAGATTTAAATCTCAATCAAACAGAAGCCTAGCAACCGACCTCTAAATAAGACAAAATCTTCAACCACAGCGCGTCATTCAGGGTGTTATCCCTTCTCCGTCTCGGCGGGCCACAGTCTGCGAGGGTGTGGTACCCCTGGTCTAAGCTCAGCTCGCTGAGGTCTGCGGCCAGGGATAGCGCGGGCTCGGGGGGAGGGGGCGGTCGCCGCCGCGCGCCCCCGCACACGCCCGGCCCTGAACAACTCCCGCTTGACATGACGAGACCCTGGAAATAAGAAATTAAGAATTAGATTTATCCACCAACCAACCTTATTCATATACTCATCATCAACCCAAATACTGTCCCACTGCTGGGCACGGGTCTCCTCTCATATTGAAAGGGATTAGGCTATATTCATAAACTCTTAAGATGTAAATTGGAGTAATTAAAAACGCAATAATAATCATAGTGAGGGAGGAGCAATAAAAATTAAAGTAATCGCTGGTAAAATGGTTCAAATTGATTCAATTATTCGTCCTTCTAGTAAAAATCGATTCATTAAATTAAGTGTTCGACTAAGTACTAGGTAACTTTGTTAACCTCATAAAAAAGATTGCAGAATAGAACTTTGTCTATGAAATAAAAAATATCAAAAACAGAGCAATCTAGAGAAAGCTCGGTGCGTGATTCTGCATAAATCAAAGTACTGAAAAAAGGACGAACAGGTCGTCATCTTAATTAGCTGATATAAAACTATGGGTCAAATTAATATATCACAGTAAGGGGGGTGCAACATATTTTACTGAACTTTTTAGCTATTTATTCAATTAAATAGCTAAAAAGTTCAGTACAGAATTTAATCGTATTAGAACCTTTTTAGTGTCAGGATCAATTTTGACACTAAAAAGGATCTAATACGGCTATAGCAAGCGGACTCCGTCCCCATCATTTACTAAATAAAAAAATTGTACTTGATAATCATAAAACTTTTTAGCATTACTGATTATATTACCTACTTAACAAAGAGAAGAAAATATGACTTCATTTTGTATCAAACATAACGAAGTCGTTTCCAATAAAACTAGCACCAGTACAAATTGTAGCTATAAATTATTTATTTGTACTGACAAGCATCTATTAATTCACAATATTGCGCTTACAATTCTAAAATTTTGCTGCAAATGTTCAGACAATTTTAATTTTAACATACTTTATTGACTTGTAAAAGCTTAATCTAATTTGAAAGCTTTGATCGTTTTATTTGAAGACATTGCATGTTTAAACTTAAATTAAATGTGAAAACCTTTAACTATTTTTAACAAGATCGAATACGACTATGTTGAATCTCTCATGCCGATAAAATGTTGGATCCGCACTGGATTCAGCTGATTGCAATTCGTCAGCTAATGGTAGTCTATACAATGTGTTACAAAATACCCCGTAAAAATATAATTAACAAAATTTATCAAAGCCAACAATTTTGTCAGCTGTCATGTCAGGGAACCAGATTATTTAACAGAAAGGCCTACGTACCTATTTTACCTAATAATTGTCTACTTTAATAGTTTTTCTATTTTTCATTCATAAATGTTGTTGTTTTCCTTTTTTTGGGGTATGTTATACAGCGTTACTATGGTTCTTAAATATTGTGAATGGACTCGTTATAAGGCCCCATTTAAGCTCTCGGCTTTACGGGTAGCTTTGTGGACTTAGGACTTCCGAGTAGATCTTGGTCATGACAGTGCTGATGAAGGCTGCATGGAGGGAAGGAGGGTATCTGCCACAGGATAAGTAAAAGTGATTGTGCTGATTGAACAACAATTTCTATGAATGCTAGTGAATGAAACAAAATCCTTCAACAAATTATCTCAACATAATATTCTAAACCAATCAGTCGTTTAGATTAAACGCAAAGGCAATTTGAAACACATCATAAACATTAACACAAAATTCCAAGTACTTGTCGGATCATGCAATTTATCACCTGCAGGCGCATTTGCATACAAAAACACATTCATATAGACGCTAATGAATGATTCTGAAGCTGTCAATGTATAATTAATACGCAAATTAAAATCTCATTCTCACTTGTGGGGATCTGATTGAGAATTGTGTGTATTGGAACGGAATAATTTTGTGCAGCTAGCAAATACAGATTTATGCTGAAGGCAGTTAAAATTAATAAATCCTTTGCTTTGTTTAGATGACATATTATTATGCTTTCTATTTATATTTTTAATTTTAGAACACAAAGTGTCATACTACACTGTAAAAAGAGAATTCAATGATGCTTATCATTTATTTTTAATTGTTAACGGTCGAAGTAAACATAATGTACCTACATAATAAATACACAAAAAAGGAAATGTATATTTATTTATTATTTAGGGATAATTTGTTTACATGTACACAATTAGTATAGTAGTTATTTCTTTTTTTTTATTAAGAATACTTCGCCATGCTTCTTACTCTGTGTAATTACTCCAATGTAGTACTGCAATAACAATACATTCATCACGAAACTACTAAACCAGATTCAAATTGTTTCTGTCATTTGCTCAATATAGCATGTCTGTCTACGTTTGATAGAAATATCCGAGTATTATACATCAAAGGGTATTCTACTAGAGAACTATTACAGTCCTGTACAAGCAGGAGAGTTTACCTATAGTACCTATTCACTCGCATGCATCTTCATCATTGCAAACCGACTTTGATATACGTCAACTCACACATCACATACTGGTTTCATAGGGCAAAGAGTAGATAAACAGAAATTCTACGCATGGAAAACAAAAATCAGTGTATCGCCCAGTTAACAACAGCAACTGTAACGTAAGTTTCGATTTTTAAAAGAAGACCCGTTTCCCTGTAACATTTTTTAATTGTAAGAATTTCGTATTGTGTTTTGTTTTACTTTTCGACAATTCCCATTATATTGCTTGTGTAAGCATTTTTGTTGTTTTGTATTTTAAGTGGGTAACTGTATAGAGTTAAACTTACAATTCGACCAAATGATATGATACGTATAATAAAAATATGTAATAAAAATTAAGTTACCTATAATATTCTTTGCATTATATACAAAATGTCAATCTTGAATATTTACTTATTTAGTTATGGTATTGACTTTTAATCGCTCACTCCCGACCGCCATTGTGTATTGAGAGTGGGGTGACCGCTCATACGATAGAACGACAAAAACATATGTGATCATTCCAGTGCTGGACGTCGAGGTGTTCACCAGTCTTAGTAGTAACTTTGCTCTATTTCATTGTAAAAGTAAAGTAGAAGATAATCATTGTGTGTGCATACTGAAGTTGAATAAATAATAATTGTTCTATAAATAGTATTGACTATTGTTTCTTCGGCCCTCGTGACTTGTTAAATTATTACACTTGGTACATACTGATGTACCAAGTGTAACTACTACTGAGTAGGAGAGTTAATTAACTATCCGTTAATTAACTATCCTACTGCTGCAAAATAGTGAGGCGTGACTTGGACTCAAGCTCGAGACAAATTGGCAATCCTTGGTCATATGCACTAGGCTATCCTTGTCACAAATTCTAAGAACACCTATAAATATTACGAAATGATTGCACGCTAAAAACCGCACCCACTGCACAATTTATTAGTATTTGCACTTCTGTAATCCTACTCTTTGATCCCTCAATACCAGAGCACTTGCCGACCTTATTCCACAATTAAACGCGTATCTTTACAATGGAGGTATAAATCAAACGAGTTTGTCATCGGTGCCACTCATGCACATTTATGAGCTATGGTTATTTCGACTTGCCATTTGTTAGCCGACTTAATTTAAGATTGTCAGATCAAAGATTGGCTCGCGTTATATAATAGCACTTTTATAGTTATGGCCTAAAGGGAAATCAGCTTTATTAATAGCGAAATATTTATGTTTAATTTATTTAAAATCAACATTGATTGTTTGATTATTTATTTAAATATGGATGAACCAACCACAACATATAACCAATCAATACCAAGCTGCTAAGAATCCAAATCATTATTTATATTTAACTAACTGTAGCCCGCGGTTTCACCCGCATCCAAAGCACTGTTTACTATTTTTCTACCTTTTCACGGCTAAAGCTCTAAACAGATTTGGATAAAAAATTACAAGGAGATAGTTTGTATCCTGACGAAGAACATAGGCTACTTTTTATCTCAAAAGGTCCTTTGGGTATGAACCCGCAGGAAACAACTAGGTTTATTATATTGTAGAGACAATTACATCTTTCCATTTTCGATAAACAAAGATAACGGAGAAATCCGAAATATTCAACCTCATTTCTATTATATAAAATGGCGTCGAGTCAAAAGTGTCACGCGCAGAACAACATGTTTAAAATTCTAACTGTACAGCTCTATGAAGATGGCAGACTGCTGATCAGTGGCTTCGCACTCTCTAGTAGGAATAGGGTTGTCAATAAATTGCCATTGAATGGACAGAATCATAAACAGAATACGAAAATATTCGAAATTTAAATTTTGTGTAGCGTATAACGTACTTATCAGCATTTTTTTTAATTTACGTACGTGGTGTCAGTTTTTTATGCAGTGTGCGTATTTTGAAATTCTATTAAATTTATGGAAAGAAGATGTACAGTCACGTACAGATATTTTGAGTAATTTCTGTGTGGCGAAGTCAATGACAAAGGCAAAATAATTACAATAGCAGAATTTACTGCCACAGATAAACTATAAATATGAGTAATATGAGTGATAAAATATATAAGAGGTTCGTGGTTAAGTTATAACTTAGCTGATCAACCTATCTGCAAGGTTAAGCTGCGCTAGCCACGATCAGTCTGTGGATAGGTAACCGTTCTTAACGCATCGAGACCCCTCCATGCCTCGGAGAGCATGTAGGTAAAATCATACGAACACCTATAACAATCGTTAGAAGTCAAAAAAGCCCGATAACCAACAAAGTCTGTCCTCAGGATATCGGTATTGCCCGAAATTGGGTTGCGGGGAGGTCTGATGTCTTCGTGTAAAATACTGATATTCAGCCGCATCTGATTAAACTGGAAGCCGACCCCAATATAGGTGAGAAAACGCTCAAAAGATTATGTGCTAAATATCCATGTCTTGTGTTTTTCTATCGTTGAACCCAGTCTTAAACATTGACTTGAAATTGTTTTGTCCCATAATACCATTCTGTGACCACACATCATTTTCTGAGACACATAAATTACAAAGTGTCACAACGTCAGAGCTTTATTAGTGTAACTGTATAGGCCCTACGAAGATGGGTAACCGCTCATCAGTGGCCTGCAATGTCGTCTTGAGTGGAAACAGGGCTGACCAAAAAAAAGAAATAAACAAATAAAAATATTTATTTATTAAATACTTTATGCACAATCATTGTACAGAGGTCGATTTAATGCTAAAAGCATTCTCTACCAGTCGACCATAGAGTGACACAGAGACAAAGCGTGGCAGATGCATTATACAGGCATGTTGACAAACATTGATCTCGTCTATGGAATGCTCTGTTTCCGTGAGACGTGCCCAAACACAGGCATCTTTTAAAAAAATGGTAAAGGAACATTACTTGGCTACTTGTACGTGTGTGAATTGTTGTAGTACTCTTTATGCAAAAATAATATATATTGTATGTATAGTATTTATATACATAATTAATATTTATTTTATTTTACTTATTCTTGTTTGAATATATATATATACCAGCTGCCCCCGCAAACGTTGTTTTGCCATAAAAAAAAATGTAGGGGTATGAAAAATAGATGTTGGCCTATTCTCAGACCTCCCCGATAAGCACAAAAAATTTCATCAAAATCGGTCAAGCCGTTTCGGAGGAGTATGGCAACGAAAACTGTGATACGAGAATTTTATATATTAGATATATATATATATATATATCTATCTATCTATCTATCTATGACTACTAAGCACACAACCGCTCATTACCCGTTTCTTACATGACTTGTCCATCCCATGGTTGTCTGTAAGAAATTGCTTTAAGCGATAAGACCGCCAATTGTATATACATTATATGACGTTTGTTTTCTTTTGTCATTTTCTCTGTATTGTGTTATACAATAAAGAACATTCTATCTATCTATCTATTGATCCTATAAGTCAGTTATATTAAAAGTATTTAGGTTTGTGAAGTCTGCCAACCCGCACTGGCCAGCGTGGTGGACTATAGCCTAATCCCTCTCAATATGAGAGGAGATCCGTACCCAGCAGTGGGACAGTATATGGGTTCATGATGATGATGATGATGATTTAGGTATAGAATTAATTTTCATAATATAACATACCATCACGCCTGTATTCCCCGAAGGGTTAGGCAGAGGTGTACTAATGTACACCCACATTTCGCCGGTATGTTTAGGTCCCATGTAATAGAGGGCGAGCCTATTGCCATTAACCGGGCACAAATCCAGACTCCGAGCTGCTACTGAAAATTTCATAGAAAAACCCAATAACACTTTACTCGACCTGGGGATCGAACCCAGGACCTGTAGCGTAGCAGTCGCTTTCGTAATATAATCTAGGTTTATCTTCTACGAAAGAGTATGTACGAACTGAATTAAAATAAAGTAAATAAACACAGTTGTGCTAACCTACATCATTTAGTTGTACTTACTTTAATTGAGTCTACCCGTGACCACGGACGCTGTAAAGGGTCCGAAACGTCGGGATTAATAATATCAATATAACGCGAAAAAATCCGTAAAAAGTAGTTTTATTTCAATGTTTTATAATATTCGCGTAAATGTCAGAAATCAATATTGACAAAATAATGTTTAGTTACTTTCAAATTGTCATTGTAACATTGGTACGGTAACGAATTATTTTTTTTTATAATAAATAGCTAATTTTAATGTAAGAAAATTATCTTTTTCTTTTCCGTTGCTTGTTGAAAGGGTAGCGGGAACGAGAGAAATTTGGAAATAGACCACCTCGCTGGCCTAGTGAAGGTTAGCTGACTTCACATTCCTACACCGTTTTAGTGATAAATTTGTAAGCAGATAATTTATATAAATCAGAGATACGTGCATTTTAATAATATAAAATTAGGCAAGATCTAAGATTCCTCAATGTCATCTGATTTAGTATGGGTGGTATCTAATACTTTAACTGTAAATCCCCTTTTTTCAATCAAAATATTCGAAATTAGCACCAAAATATACTGAATCGCACACTAAATTTGCTCATCAAATAAATCATCTATATAAAAGTCACCTCAAAATATTGTTATATGTATACACTCAAAACATTCAGATTTGGTTTGGCGTTGTGTGGTCACAATTCTAACCTAACCTAACCGATATCTGTATTTGGTGATCAATCAGTAATTTAGTTGCTGAATCAGTATTTTTGATACGCGGTTTATTATATTCCATTTAGTATTAGACAACCCTACAGGTGTCTCACCGCTCCCAGTCCATTAACATACACAAATGCTATTTGCTTAACCGTGGTGTTATTTCAATAGCCATTCACTGCACTTGTGAAGTACTTTCAATAATTATGTTTACATTGCATGCCTGGCTAAGGTGAGTTCCAAGCTACTATTACGCTACTGGAAATTTAGTTATTTTTTTTATGTGATAGGGTGGGCAAACGAGCAGACGGATCGCCTGATGGTAAGCGATTACAGCCGCCCATGGACACCCGCAACACCAGAGGAGTTTCAGGTGCGTTGCCGCCCTTTTAAGGGGTTTGGGCCTCCGGTATCCTCACTCACTCGACGAAACACAACGAAAACGTTATTTCACGCCGGTTTTCTGTGAGGCCGTGGTATCAAGTCCGGTCGAGCCGGCAAATAAAGAAATGCGTTTATGGTGCTTTTAATGGAGTTTCGACTGGTAATTTCTTTCCTAATGGTAGGATCGAATTATCCGCCTGATATATGAGAGAACCAATAATGCAGGAGAATTAGCACAATTTGATCAACACGGTTACAGAACTATAATTCAACAAACATAACAATAATGCAACAATAGGTACAGAGGCCAGCAGGTCAAGCTATCCAAAACTGTCAAATTTTCCCAATTGAATATGAACCTTATTGCTTTGTATTAAAGTAGAATATCAATCAAAGAAATTTGACAGATTGTGGTAGACATATTGATTTCTGACATTTACGCGAATATTATACATTGGTCGTGGTAATAATGTAACTGCGAAAGTAGTAGGTACGACAAACTCTATTTTTTTGACACCCAGTATACCAAATGACATACAAAAAATTATTTATGGACTAAAAAATACTAATAGTGTAGGATTTGATGACATATCTACAACTATTATTAAAATTGCAAATCCATATATTTGTGGACATTTAAGTTATATACTAAATTTATGTATTAGTAGTGGGGTATTCCCAGACAACTTGAAAACGTCAATAGTAAAACCACTGTTCAAAAAAGAAAACAAAGAGTTAATGGAATTTTATAGACCCATAACATTATTATCTATTTTTTCAAAAATCTTTGAGAAATACATCCATAATAAAATATATGCATTCCTCGAGCTCAATAAGTTATTATGTCAGGAACAAAAGGGTTTCAGACAAAACAATAGTACTAATTTGGCTATCTATGACTTCTATAAAACAATACTTGTTAATGTTGATAAAAGGACCCCTGTATGCGCTGTATACTGCGATATGACGCAGGCGTTTGATTATGTGGATCATGGTATCCTTTTGAATAAATTAGAGGCCTACGGAATCCGAGGAAACGTGTTGGAATTGATAAAATCATATCTTTCTAATAGAGTACAAGTCACAAGCATCTCTAGAATAAATATAAGTACTAAATATGAAGAATCATACCAATCTAAATCACGGCTTATCATATACGGTGTACCACAAGGCAGTGTACTAGGGCCACTATTATTCATTATTTATATTAATGACTTACCTAAATTCACGAATCACCCAATGTCTTTATTTGCAGATGACAGTACCGTATCGATACAATGCCGGACAAAAGGACAGTATCAGAACGATATAAATGATTGTTTAACCTCAATTATTCATTGGCTAGATAACAATAATCTAAAAATTAATCTCAGTAAAACCCAGATCATGCACTTCAGCCAAAGACCTCAGCCACATAACTTTGACATTAATTATAATGATAGCCCTATTCATGAAGTAGAGTCAGCCAAATTCCTAGGATTAATAATTGATAAGCAACTTAACTGGAAGGTACATGTAGCAGAGTTATGCAAAAAAGTAAGTAGTTCTGCTTACGCTCTCTACAAAATAACACCAATTGTTAATACTGATGCTGTGCTTACTGCCTATCATGGTGTTGCAGCCTCAATACTGCGGTATGGAATCATCTTTTGGGGAAATTCAACCAACAACGTAGCTGTTTTCAAAGCTCAGAAGCGTTGTGTTCGAGCCATGTTTGATCTGCAGACAACAGATAGCTGCAAACCACATTTTGTAAGGCATAACATCCTGACACTCCCGTCTCTGTATATTCTTGAGGTGGCATTATTTGTCCACAAAAATCCCCAACTATTTCAACGCATATCCGATGTAGTACAGCGAAATAGGCGTAACAGTAATAGACTGTGTTTACAATGCGCGAAAACTAGTTTAATGGGAAAAAGTTTATTGTGTATGGCACCAAAAATTTATAATAAGGTCCCACATGCCATGAAGCTTCACAATGAAACAATGTTTAAAAAGAAACTGAAATGCTTCCTTATTAGTAAATGTTATTACACTATATATGAATTTCTCAATGATAATAATTTTCGCGATTTTTTATAATTTTAATCTAATTTTATCCGTATTATCAATTTTTACTGATTTCATAGACATTCATAGAAATTTAAGTATTGTATGGCTTTGTACGAGTTTAATTTTTTTTAATATTTATTTAATATTTTTTTTTTTTTTAATATAAAGTGACACTTTTATTTTTATATCTATTTTTATAATGTAGATGTTGCCATGTAAGTTGTGTTCAACTAGTTCAAACGCCTTCTTAGGCAGATTTTGGCGGCCAATCTTAAACACCTGTCATCGTAATTTACCCAAAATGTATTGAATTAATAAATGATTTGATTTGATTTGATTTGAAATAAAACTACTTTTTACGGATTTTATCTGATTAATAATATCAATATACGCGAAAAATCCGTAAAAAGTAGTTTTATTTCAAGATTGTGGTAGCTTGACGTGCTGGCCTGTGTACATAAATTTGCATTTAAGTAGTCTTGTATGAACTGATTTATCCCATAAGAGCTAATTTTGTATAAGGTACAGACGTCAGCACGTCAAGCTATCCAAAACTGTCAAATTTTCCCAAATTGAAGAACCTTATTGTTTTGTGTTAAAGTTGAAAATCAATCAAAGAAGACAAAGCGCGATTGAAACCACTGGTGTTCTATAAGATGCGATTACCGCTTTACATTGGCTGTATGCATTTTTTCTTCTATATTCTTTCAATAAAAAAAAATAAAACCGACACTTTTATAAACTACTTTTCACCTATAAACATGAGACGAAAAACATAGAAAACGTGGATCTACAGGTACCCTTCTGCTTAACCCCTTGGGTATAAAGGCGTGATTATATTAGTTATGTAATATATTTGCTTTTCTAGAATAAATTTAATTAAATTACAAGACCAATTTGTTCAACAAACGCAATGAAAGCTTTTTTCTGTAATTCTGAATACCTATAGGTACATAAACCTAAAAGTCTTGGGAACGTTACCAGATGACAGTGATGCGGAGGAATACTTTGACGCTTAGACGTGAACGCATTGATCTTTTTAATTTACCTTTTTTTTACATTTTGTAAGTAGTAAATTTAGTTTTAAATACTTTTCTTTCGTTCTAGTTTTATTTTTAATTTCATTTCTTTATATATTTATATATAAAAGTGTACTTAAAACTTTTTGGAACTGAACAAAAAACTGGGAACCTTCTCCTCTTTTGAAATCGGTAAAAAAACAATCTTTCATAACCAAAATTTGTTTGGATGAAACAAGTAATTATTGTTTCTCAAATCGCCTGCGGGTAACCTGTCTAGACTAGGTTGTTTAGTAATTATCTAAATATTATGTTGCAGACAGATTAAGTAAGTGAACATTAACCAAATATATTTTATAACTATAAGCTATAACTATGAGCTTTGTAAAAAAATATTTTGGTATGTATCTCGCAGTCTAAAAAATATAGAAATTTAAATGAATATCATTATCCTCCTAACTAAAAAGCTTGGCTAGGGCGTCTGGGAGCTCCTTCTTCATTCTCTAACTTAGCATAGCTCCATCCTAACATAGCTGATTTTTATCAACTATGTTAGGATGAGCTCCCAGATGCGGCTGAATATCAATTTTTTCATGAAGCGATAGCCACCCACTTAAGAACGTCATTCACGGCGAAGATACTATAATATTTGATGTTAAGATCCCTGGATATAAAATATTATAGTATCTTAAGGTACACTGTTAAGTTACTTTAATATATCCGCTCAAATCATTCTCTCAGCATGTTAAGATATATTTTACATCTTAAGATGACATCAAAGCATCGCTCGGCATCTTAACATAAAATTTCCATATCGCTCGATAGCTTAAGATAGTGTAATATGAAAATATATAGTAATATTATCTTAGCCGTATGTGATAGTTCATACAAACTGTTTAGTGAGCGATATTTTATCTTAATATAAAATATTATAATATCTTCGCCGTGTGAAAATCATTTATTATCTAATGTACCTTTACATCTATACTTCCAAAGGATAGACAAAAGTATACTGTTGTCCACCCTCAATTCATCAGTTTATTTTATGTCTTTATTCTTCTGTAATAAACGGCACGGCATACACTGTGCAGCTCAATAAAACATACGAGTTTCGTATATGTCGAGGTAAAAACGAAATAAAAGAATAGTCTTACAATTTACAAACAGATAAACATTATTACAATCCACTCACAGAATGAAAAAGCAATTAACAACACATCTCGACATTTTTATCACTAACGCAATTATTCTATCGAACTAAATTTATGTGTTTCTAAGCTTAGTCTAATTAAAATGCTACAGGTTTGATAACGTGTAGTATCTAAGTTCGTAAAGTCTTTTTGCATGCTTTATTTATGATGAAACTGCTGAAATAAATTTGATAGCGTCATAAATACATATATTATCTACTATTGGCATAGCAATATAGAAAAACCTAGACAAGTTGGAATCTTTCATTCCGATCGATAAATGACATATATGTAGGCCCAATTAGTCGAAAACTTATGTCATTTTTTAAATAAAATTAAAAAGTCGTACTTAGGCCAGGTTAGGTTGTTAGGATTTTTTATTATTTATTAAACAAAAACACTACAGTTCACCTAATTTATTACTTTGCCCAAGAGGGGGTGGGCATTATTCATAATGGCCGGGAAAAGTGATTCATCGTGCTGTTTTAATCACATTGCCCAATTGAGTCGGGAATTATGTTTTTTTTTTTTATGACTGACATAGTTTTTAGCTCGAGGGAGCTTTAAAAACTTAACCGGACTAGGTGGCGACGCACCAAATGCCTCCAGCCAGGGGCAACTTATAAACTAAGCAACACAGCTAAGGGCGTCCCCTGCGGGACTCGGACCTCGGCTTAGGGCGTTGCTGGGGGGGCAGCTAGGGACGGCTGGATCTGGGTGGAATTATGAATACAGACCGGCCATTATTCATAGTGCCCGGACTTATCAAATTGCCCGTAACATATATATCGCTTTAATATCTATCTATAAATACCCAACAACTTACCGAGGCGTTGAGATATTAACGTGTTTTTATCTTACTTATGTCCCTTTGACATAGTAATGTATTTACTACAATAAAAGGATATTTGTACTAAGATATGAGGATGGCAATAACTAATGGTGTGCTCAAGCGTTGATGGGGATTTTGTGCTATAAAACTCGTTGCTAGGAGACGGGAAAGGAAAGCTTAAAAGGATCTAAGATATTGCATCATTTTAAAGAGCTTCAGAGTAAAATAGTTTTGTCAATGATGAAAGTAATTGGTTCCAAGTTCCTAATATTTTTTTGTGTGGTTTCGAAAAAAATACCAAACTCTCCGCAAATTGCAGAACACATCGAGTATGACTTGCCGTCATAGTATCTTTAATCGAATTAAAAATGTCACTGTCTAAAAAAATTGCCTAAAAAGTTATTTTAGCGAAGGAAAATTCAACCGCGGGCAGTAAATGCCAAACAATACAAAAAAAAAGATAATACCCAAATAACTATTGATTACTATTTAAGTTATTCTTATTGTACCTTAGTGTACAACTACGGCATTTTTTACCTAACAACTTTATAAATAATATACAATATCTGAAATAGTGAAACTATCATTATTAGTGTTAATTTATTATATTCTATAAGAACGTATAATAATATATCATACAGTATCTATTCTTGAATTAATACGTATATCTACAAAATAATTATTGCGTAATTGTTAGATATATTATACTTCTCCGGACATTACCATAACCACTGAGTTGTGATCCGTCCAAGCTAGATGCTGTGCCGTGTGACCTGCCCTTAATATTCATAGTTTTGTGATAGTCACGCACACACACTCACTCGCAGGCATGTGACATAAAAGAGAAATATGAATGTAGTTGTACTTTAATAAAATATAATTAAACACTTAGTATAAATAAAGGCTAATATTACTGTACAATTAGGGTTGGCGCTAATAGTCGTAGTACACGCAATGCCTAATTCTGCTACAGATGCTTCATCCATTTGCTTATAAACATATTCTAGCCTAAGGTTAAATTGTAATACGTACTATTTTTTTTTGTAATAAAGATTATTATCCTCGTATTTATTATTTACTTTCTTAAGTACATTTTTTTTAAATATCTTTACAAAAAACACTCACATAAAAACATTTGTGTAAAAGTATAATAAAATAGTCAGACCACCGATATGGGGAACAGGGTCCAAGCTACCGGGGGCTAAGACTCCAGAGAGAGGAATCTCCTCACAATGCGTGTATTGGTTCTAAGTGTCGAGAAGTACCACTTCCTGTACCAACCCCTTGATCCAGCCGTCTAACAAGAGCATTTTCAGATGTCCATCGAGGATCTTGGCTATTAAACCATCGGCTGTAACAACTTTCGGCACAATCATTGCCGAATCCACAGCCCATATGTCGACAACATCACGAGCAAGATATTAAATTTAATTTCTATAACTTTTTCATAAAGATTTATTTTTATTATTATCTTTCAATTTACGATACAGGTTTGAAACTAAATGATAATTTCGACAACCTAAACGTAAAAAAACAACAGTTATATTATATAATATGAAATGAAATTCGAAATGTAATTTTTCTTGTTTGTCCATAATAAGCTTGTCTAGCTTACAAGCAATATTCGCTAACGAAGCAGAAGTCCTTCGTGTACTTTGCTAAAAAAATAAGTTCGAAATGGACCACTGGAATGATACGTACAGAAGGACCACTCTCATAAAATGATAATTATTCATTCATTAAAGAACCGTCACCTTGGAGAGTCGCAATTGTTTTTCTATTGTGTCTGCTTATTGTTTCATGACAGGTTAATGAGGTTTTGATGAATAGGAAAATGGGAACTGGAAATAGTTGGAGCAAATGGGCAGAATTTAGATATTATGTATGTGCCTGAAATATCTTTCGGATTCTTCAAACAAATAGCTGGAAATATTTTAATTGCATTGTATTGGGTTTGTCTTCTATCCCGCGTTATTTCATAATGGCGATAGGCTCGTGCGCCGCCGCCACCCGCCTACGCATCCATCGAGGAGTAAGGCTTGGCACATACAATGGTTCGTAATGTACCCGACATTGCGTGTGTAAGCTATGAGCTAGATTGGAACAAAGGCAACTTTAGAAAAAAAGTAGCAACTCTCGATATTCCAGTGTTATACATTAAATACTTTTTTTTGCTATTGAATATTACATTACAAGAAGTAATAATGCACCTACTAAGATTTTCACTAAGTAATAAATACTAAGTAATATAAGTAAAACTATAACTTGTGGATAATACTAGTGCTTGATACAGTGTATATTACTTGTGGAGAGTACACTGCTCCGCGAGGAAACGTTGTGTTGGCAGTGGGGGGACTTTGACCCTTATACTGCCAACACAGCTATTCCTGTTTCGTTTTACAGGGTCGGCAACGCGCAAGTGATACCCCTGGTGTTGCAAGCTTTTATAGGCTGCGGTAACCGCTTACCTTCAGGTGGGCCGTATGCTTGTTTGCCACCTTAGTGGTATAAAACAAATAGTTAATATCGTCATTCATTATCAACATCAACATTATTTTCTGTTACTATACATGTTTTTCTTATCCTTATTATATTAGGTGCTTTGTCTATTTCGACAAAAAGTTAAAACAAGTGACAAACCACGCATTTTAATCAATGCGCGCTTGCGCAGCACCTTAACCACATTTCATTCATTTCATTATTTTATGGAAATAAGGTAAGATAGGGTGCAGTTTGTTATTTAGCTGACAAATGTTTGTAATAAAAAAGTAATTTTACTGTAATACTTTTCCTAGTGATTTATTTTCAGTATAAGCTAAAATGCAAATCAATATATTTACCTAAGAATATTTTAAGAACATTACCCAAGTCAAATTCGCCTCACGAAGCCATTGGGGTTACTTAGTTATGTTTGCATGATTTTCATTAATTGGACTCTAGGTTTCAAGTTAAGCAATGCGGCGCCAACATTCACCAGCCCACGCTCGCCCTTGACGCACCCGCCTTATCATGATCTTAGAGTCTAGACCATGGTCACTTGTGATCACTTTCAATTGCAGAGACAAGATGACCTTGATGTTATCATGTAGTTCCTGGTAAAAATAAACAAATGGAGTGAGTTACTGCTTATATTATGGACAGCGGCATCCGATTCTTCGAAGGATCCGCGAAATAGTCACATTGTCTCATCTGGATTTGCCAAATTATGAGTAGAACAATGTAACAGGACGATCTCGTTTTCTTGGAAAAAGTAAATGGACTAAGAAAAAACTGGGAGTACGAGTATTATTCACGGGTCTCCTCAGAATAAGAGGTAGACTGTAATATTATCAACCTATCAACCAATAATAATAATATAAGAAATCTGTATTACGATTTTATTGCAGCAACCAGCAGAAAACTCTTGTTAAGTAGGGCACTGAAAAGATGGATATGCCAGAACAACTACAAATATAAACCAATGTAAAAATATGCTTACATCAGACAAATAGAATTAGGATAAAAAGTAGCAATTAACCGCCATCCAATATTTCAATTCAAAATTTCAATATTTCCTTATCATCTTCCTAACGTTTTCTCAAATATGTTGGGGTTGATTTTGGGATTGATTTCCAGTCTACATACTGATATCCTAAGGAAAGACGTTGTCAGGCTTGTCGTTACTTTTGTGCTTGTGTGTCATCTTATTACAATAAAAATAAAATATTTTAACTCCACTCCACTCTACTGTATACAATTCTCTTTCGGTAAGAAACTAGAACAGTGACATTACAACCTAAATTAAAACAACACTTTCTTTTTCAACCAATCACATCTATAAATCATTTTGCAGTAGTGACACACCACGGCATCACAAGCTTGTTCATCAACTTTCCTATTTTAAAATTGAGACTAAACACCATACTTGTATGACATAATAGAAATATTCGTTCCTAATTTGAATTTTAAGAACATTTTTATTGGTCGTACAAAATCTTCGGCGCCACTAGTTTTCCCCCCTTTTTCACTCATTTTTATCATGTTAATTATGTTTTTATTAGCCTATTAATTTATCCTAATAGATAGTTATGCCAATTATTACATAAATAAATATTGGCATGGCATTTTAACTAAAATAGAGAGAGAGAGTAAGCATAACATTGCATAATTCACATTATTCGATTTGGTTCGAAGTTACCTCATTTTACAAAATAATCTCTCTGCATGACTGAAAATAGGAGTTCCTATTAATGTCCCAATACCAGTTGCAAGGGAGATGCCGTGACGTGTCGTTAATATGGTTCTGGCTCAGCCAAACATGTGTCGTAATAGGTACGGTACAGATAAGCGAGCGAGCGCCATCTAGAGAATAAATCAAGAAAGCGCACGCAAGCCTGTGACGCGGTGACTCCTATCTGACGATCACATCCTCTATCCAAGATTGTATGTAATCGCGTGCCAAACAATAATTTATTTATGAGGAACGTCAGGAAGTAATGACTAGTGTTGTTTATGTTTGTAAATAACTAAATGAGTAATGAGAAAGTGGTCCTTAGGTACGCACACTTTTTTGATAACTGTGCTGAGAAAATCGAATAAGAACTATGTAGTTTCATAAGGCACCAGTTTTTATATTCCGTTGTGTTCATATTATATTTAAGTATTATGTACGAGATGATGCGCGCTTGTTTGCGACCAGTGTTGGGTATATGGACGAATTACTTCAGAGTATGCAGCATGTGAGCCTTGAGTTTGGACTAAAAATCAACCAAAAAAAGGTGATGATTGTGGACCGACTCAATAACAACTCCCCTGAAATAACGCAACTAGCGAAATGTGAGGTTGTCTCATCATACGTTTACTTGGGTGCATTAATCTCCAATAATGGAGGATGCATGGAGGAGATCAAAAGACTTATGGTGATGACAAGGAATACCATGGATAATCTGAGGAAGATATGGAGGAACCGAAAAATCACAAAGAGTACAAAAGTAAGACTTGTTCGTACACTCGTGTTTCCCATTTTTCTATATGCCGCCGAAACGTGGACCTTGCGAGAAATCGAAAAGAAAAAGGTAGACGCTCTAGAGATGTGGTGCTGGAGACGAATGCTGGGAGTATCCTAGACCGAGTTCAGAACTAACGTCTCAATACTTGAAGAACTCAGCATCAAGGAGCGTCTATCAGCAACCATACAGAAGCGCATTTTGACATTCTTTGGCCACGTGTTGCGAAGAGATGAGGGATCCATCGAACGCCGGGTTGTGCAGGGAAGGGTTGACGGTACAAGACCTCGCGGTCGGTCACCAATGCGATGGACTGACCAAATCAAGAACGCAGTGGGTGGCCCCATAAGTCAGTGTACCAGAATGACGGCCAACAGGGAGAGATGGCGGGACATCGTGAGGCGAATAACATCTGCCCCCAACACCACTACTACATGAGGGCCACGACCGCTCTGCCAAGAGCGATTCGGCTGAGAAGACGAGATGATGATAGATTATGGGTTGATATCATAATGATTTTCTTTTTGTACTTATGTATGATTAAGTTTAACCTAATAAAAAATATTCAACATTTTCTACTGAAAATAGTTCAAATATAAAAACAATTGTAGTCTGAGGATAAGTGACTGAAATATTTGAGTTGAAAAGGTATTTAGATTTCTGCATGCATTTTAAAACGAATATACTATAAGTAGTAACGCTGAATGACGTTTTTACTTTATTTGATAACTAAATATGGGTAATATCGCATTTTATTTCGATCTCATTAATCTGATATATTTTATAACCTAACACCGCTGGTCCTTTTCCCCAAATCAAATGCTTTTAAAGCGTTACTATTATGTAATCTGTGCTGACCATTGCGTATCTGTCGTATCTTGATATAGGTCTTATTAAAAATATACATAAAAAGACTAAAACAAGATAAAGATATCAATATTATTCATAATAAGTGTCAAATATGCAATCACCTCGTTCAAACTCGGATGCCTAGTATTACTATCATCTATTTTAATGGCCATCTGATATTAAAAAACGTAAATATATCTTCGTTTACTCTGGTGTAAACGTCAGTTAAAGGAAATGAACACACCTTACACACACATTGGTAACTTTTTACTGGAACTGAGTATACAACACCCTACAAGAAGACACTTAAGTGATCGTTTGCAATTAACGTCAGAGGCTAATGAACTAAAGCTGTTGGAATGACATTTTGTAGAAACGTTACCTAAGTAAGGCACCGGAATCTTACGCGATTAATATATTTGTAATCCACTTTAAATACTAGTTCTTAGGCTAAAATAACATACTTGGACATACTTTACGCTCAGTAAAAACTTTAATCGATTTCCGTCTAAGACATCATTCTATCCTACTTCCTATCCTATTTTATCCTACTAATATTATCAATGTGAAAGTTTATGAGGATGGATGGACGGATGTTTGTTACTTTTTCACGCTTAAACTACTGAATGGATTTTGATGAAACTTTACAGTATTATTATTTAAACATCAAAATAACATTAGGCTATAATTTATAACGATTTTGAGTTAATTTGCCAAATTACTTATTTTTTCTTGGACATTGACATAGTTTAAACCTAAATGGTTCAGTTCAGGTTTAGTTACTCAGTAGCAACATATTTTAGAAGAGGCTTCTGGTAGAACCAGGAAAGTAACCATAAATCAATAAAAAATAATTCTATTTAAAACGTAATTTGCCTTCAAACGTCGAATCTGATAAAATATGTTTCTAAATTATCTGTATAATTGGTGCTCTATTAATACGGCTTTAATTTATTCAAATCGTCATAAATACCATTGGGGCACTAAACTTCAATGGCACTGTAGATCAACAACCCACGTTTATTATACGTGTGGGACTCCACTCCACGTAAAGATATGCGGGAATCAGCGATAAAGTAAAGCATGCAGCTATAGATTTACGATCTTGAACGCTGATGAAGAATGTGGCATTTGAATTGTTTATTTTGCTTGTTAAACATGAGAAAGGATTTCGTTCTTAGTGATGGCTGTACATTAATACGTAATTATATTTGCTCTTTATTTTGCTATGTGTAAATCGGCATGCAGATAATTTTATTTAAATTATTAAAAAGGCTAAGAATAGAAAGGATTCTCTTCAATATCGGCATTTCGTTAATTATAGATGTCTTAAAAGCACATTAAACACATTACTGCTGGGCACAGGTCTCCTCTCTCTCAGAATGAGAAGGATTAGGCTATACTCCACCACGCTGGCCTAGTGCGGGTTGGCAGACCTCACACGCTGTCGAGAAAATCTCTAAGGCATGCAGGTTTCCTCACGATGTTTTCCTTCACCGTTTAAGCGTATTAATTAATTATTAATTTAATGAGACATTATCTTACCATAACGTTTTTTTTTTTAATTATAAAACTTAGTCTTTCCATATTTTGACTTCTGACGCAAATATTAGACATTAAAATAAAACGAATCTTTATGCTGTAGACTCTTAAATTCAGGATTAATAATAACAATCCCTGAACGCTATAAAATCTGTAAAGAATTGTTTTATCTCAATGTCTACTATTCGTGTAAGTGTCAGAAATCAATACATTGGAATGACAACGTTTTGATTATGATATGTATATTCAGGAGGAGCTCGTGGCTAAGTAATAAAGCTGATCAATCGATCTGCAAGGTTAAGTTGCGCTAGCCTCGGTCGGTCTGTAGATGGGTTACCATTCTTAACACATCAAGATGTGGTGCTCGTATGACAACCGGGACCGATGGTTTCACGTGCTCTCCGAGGCACGGAGCAGGTGCCTCGGAGAGCACGTGAAACCATCGGTCCCGGTTGTCATACGAGCACCACAATCGTTAATCTGGTAGTTAGAAGCCCAAAAAGCCTGACAGTCTATCCTCAGGATATTAATATTTCAGCTTGCGGAGATCTGATGGTACTCGCTTCGTGTATAATAGTGAAGTTCAGCCGCATCTGGTTAGACGACCCCAACATAGTTGGGAAAAGGCTCAGAAGAACACTAAGTTTTTATAATAAAATAACTGTTATGGCAACATTATATGCCTATATTGCCATATCATCATTAAAGTAAATCTGTCACTGGATTGCCGCCGTTTTCCAGACGCTTACGACATCTGACATACCTTCGCTATTACGAGATGAAACGATACGCATTGTCTGATCCTAACATTGCCCAGCCATTTTGTTAGGTATTGTGAATCACGTATCTAATATTCACTTTTACAATTTTTTACATTATTTTTATTGGCTTAAACTTTGAAGGAAAAAAAATATGTTATAATTAAAGTATGTACAATTTATTGCATTGCTAACAACTAAAACTTTTTTTTCAATTGTTTCAGTTTGAAGTAAGTCAAACACTTGTCAAATCTAATACTATTTACCTAAGAAGCGCGTAACTTTGGTCACAAAGACCAAGTAAAACTCTTCTAAAGCTGCAGCTTATTACCTGAAAACAAAGAAAGGAATGGTAAGTACACTTATTCATCATCAACCCATATACTGTCCAAATGCCAGGCATGGGTCTCCTCTCATATTGAGTGGGATTAGGCTATAGTCCACCACGCTAGCCTAGTGCGGGTTGGCAGACTTCATAAACCGTCGCGAAAAATCTCTTCAGGTATGCAGGTTTCCTGACAATGGTTTCCTTCACCGTTTAAGCAAGTGATAATTAATTTTTAATAAGCACATGTTTTCGAAAAGTCAGTGGTGCGTGCCTTGGGTTCGAACTCGAGACCTTCGACTTACACAGTACTTTAACTTAATTACAAGAAACGTCTTATCTAATCTCAATTGAAAAGAAATTACTACTTGCGGCATCGAGGACCAATGTCCAAAAATAAACTTTTTCATTCATAATGATATAAACCAAATAAATTGGTAATCTTATAGTCGATTACTTAGTTATAACTGCTCTGCTATAGTAAGATACATAATACTTATTACCTACTTAATTTTGATGAGATTGGTAACAATATATTCACGGAATTCATTTCACGAAGACGCGTGAATCAATTAAATTTGAACCCTAAGCAAGTGACATAAGAATCACAGCGCGCGTCAAAGGAACTTACTATAAACTCTTGCGGAATATTCCGTATATATAATATATTATAATTTTATTTCTAATCCTACAGGCGTTTCGTGAAAATAAGGCAAAATAAAATTAGGTGAGAGAGAATATAGCATATTCGTAATTTTCAGTTCTCATTATCATAATGCTAAGCTTAGCTACATACCTCTGAAACTGAGATTACACTTTTACTTCATAGGTAACCTCGGTCGTGTACCTATGTATATGTATAAGCTTGTACAATGCGTAATATTTAGGCTCGTTGCTGAGTAAATAACTATGGTGATCAACCGATCTTTTTTTATACTAGTAGTATGTGGCAAACAAACATACGAGCCACCTTATGGTAAGTAAGCGGTTACCGTAGCTTATAGACGCTTGCAAAACCAGGAGTATCACTTGCGTTCCCGAGACTGTATTGAAGAAGAATAGTTGGGTTGGCAGTATAAGGGTCAAAGTCCCCCCACTGCCAACATGTTTCCTCATGAAAACTGCCAGGTTAAGCTGCGCTAGCCGCGGTCAGTCAGTGGAATATTCTTAACACAATAAGACCCCTTCGTGTATTATAAGTATGTATTTACAAAAAAAGTATATCAATATTAAGTAAATCCTTTGTCTAGCACCCACAGTACAAGCTCTGCTTAATTTGGGACTAGATGTAAAATGTCCCAATAATATTTATTATTATTATTTTATTTTCACATTTAGAAAACTTACAGCTAGTTAACACTTATAAAAAATATTCTATAATTAAGTTACTGCCAATTACAAACTTTCACATTTAACGATTATTATTCTTAGTCGCTTATATTTCATGACGCTTCTGTTAGTTACTGTTTTAAATTAGCGAAGAACTAAAGCCATCTTAGAAGTTCGAAGTTAATAAAAGTGTCGTTAGAAGGGAAATTAATTATGGTCTTAACTTCAAAGTTTTAAACTAAACTCTAAAACCGTTTAGTCATTGTAAAGATTCATAACGTAATGGGTTGTAATCGTTGCTAATTAGTTGAGGAAGTCGTTTACTAGTTCTGAACACACATTAATGATAATGATCCAACGCTAATTTAATCTTTATATTATTCTTATCTAATAATCAGGATTTAATTGCTATTTAAAGCAATGCAAATGCAAAGCAACTTTATGGAGCCTTAATCATAAAACTAGAAGTTTAAAACTCAGTATATTTTGTGGTTATTAAAGTGTAAATTATTCATACAGCACTTAATTAATTAGTAAAAAATTAAAAACAAATTCATCAACTTATAGATAAATTCTACCAAAATTAAATAAAGAGCATATTTATTTATACTACGCTTGGATTATATGAAGTATATTTGAAGGTTATCTGTTAAAATCGAAACAACTGCGTAAAACAAAATACCTACTAAATTTAAAACAAAACAATTAACAGTCGCACAAACATTTTTAGTTAATCACAGAACAAAACAAAAACAAATATAATGCCTAATTAACAGAAAATAAAGTAGCATAAACTGCAAATATCATGCATTTAATGTTACGACGATCCATTGTGAAAACTAAACGATTATTTAGAGCAATAAAGTTCTAGAATTATCCTAGCTTTGAATGATGAATTGTTGAGGCAAGGTGCTAGCGACGGCGAGGCGCCTCGCTCTGACGTTTAGTTGGGGCCATGCAGACAGCGATTGATGCGGTGGTAAGAATTTGTTAAACAAGAGCGACTTTTAAATCAACATGTTTGACGCGTCTTGTTAACACATGATTGCTTTTTCGCCGTAAAATCCTACGGTATACACGACAGCTGGATATTTTACGTCAGCTGGTGTTTTCTTTTTCTTATCATGGGCATACCAGGCCCGTTTATAAGTTACCATAATGGATCACAGAGAATACTAAAAAGCGAGAAGAGAGGCGAAGAAACCGTCGATTCATGCGGTAAAAAACATGTTTCAGCTTTCATTCATGAATTTCATGATATTTTAAAGCTAAGTAAAACAAACAAATTGATTGTAGTTATTAGAATTATTTCTTTTTTATATAATCGAAGTAATAATAATAGCAATACTAATGGAGTGATGATTTGCGAAAGGCTGCTGGTAGAAGCTGGATGCGAAAAGCCGAGGACAGGGTGAAATGGCGCACATTAGGGGAGGCCTACGTCCAGCAGTGGACTTATATAGGCTGATGATGATGATTAGAGTTATTCGCTCTTATTAGGCTTGCAGTAAACCATAGCAACGGCACAATAATTAAACTTATAAATGAGGTTAAATTTCGTATATACATCGTTAGATCTGGTTTTTGCAGAAATAGTTAAAGCATCAACAGTTGATGGTAAATAGAAAATGAAGAACTGAGAGAGTGCTTAGCAATTAGGAATTATGCATTCACAATGAAGGTAAAATATATAATAGCACACTTAGTACAGGATAAGCTAGCTCAACAAAAGACAAATTGGCTAACTGAAAATACTCTTCATTATTAAATTCTACGAAACCATTCAATTCGCAACAAAGGCTATTCGTGATGCAATTTATTTCTATGTTTATGCGAACGGCATACCCGTCGACCTACCTAAGGAATCAATTAACGGAAAATTTCAATCATAACGTTGGGAGTTGGGATTTTTATGAGTATTATTTGTCAGGGTGAGCTAGGATATTGATAATAATGGTGTAATGCATAATTTTCATAGCCATTCCAAGGTTAAATACATACATAACACAAACATAAATACATTATCATCCTATATACTGTCCCACTGCTGGGCACGGGTCTCCTCTCAGGATGAGAGGGATTAGGCTATAGTCCACCACGCTGGCCTAATGCGTGTTGGCAGACTTCACTTCGAGAAAATCTCTCAGGCATGCAGGTTTCCTCACGATGTTTTCCTTCACCGTTTAAGCGAGTGATAATATATTATTAATACGCACATGAATTCGAAAAGTCAGAGGTCTTGGATTCGAACTCGAGATCTTTGACTTTACCAGTTCAATGGTCATACCACTACTCTCATTGCTTTTTTTAAGATCAGAATGAAACCCTTAGTCTAAATGTACATTAAGAAATACATCGATTCTTAACTCTCAACGATAAATTGGAAAGTAGCTTACAAGGAACAGAACCCCAAATTTGTTAAGAACGTTATAAAAATCACTTTTCCTATTATAATTGATCGATATAATACAACATATTTCCTAAATAGTGAGCATTTATCCCATGTTTGCTCCCACTTAAACTCATAAATACTACTTTACATCGACCATCTGTCTTTCCGCAAATTCCTGACAACTTTATGGCCGCATTTGCAAGTTATACTTCGTTCTATTCATTCATTATCGCAATGATGGGCAGCATTTTCTCAAAATCAATGTGTATATTTAAAGTATGTAAGAGGCCTTTCCCTATTAAAGTAGGTATATCATTACCTGTTTTATCAATATTATATATTTTGTTTAATTTAGTTACTTTTGCATGCTTACCATACTCGTCAAGTAGCAGTATACTAATGTCTTTTGTGATAAGTACATGTTTTTTTTGGCGAATTTATTGATTGAATTAAGACTACTTTTTAAGAATTTTATCGCGTTATATTGATATTATTAATCCCGACGTTCCGGACCAAAAAAAAATTAGTTTTTATTTGTTTTAGTACTTTAAAAGGTAGTTTTATTTCAATGTCCACTATTCGCGCATGTGTCAGAAATCAATATGTATTTATTGATTCTTATTATTCTTTTTGTTTTGGATTTTTTCTGAGCAAACTTGAAACAAAAGAGTCTGTTAATTTTAATTGTCGATGAACTTGATTAAATATTTTAGGTTTACGAGGTGTACGAAAGTAATTGTTATACAAAAATATACATAACATAACATGCTATCACGCCTGTATTCCCCGAGGGGTTAGGCAGAGGTGTACTAATGTACACCCGCGTTTCGCCGGTATGTTTTAGGCGCCATGTAATAGGGGGCGAGCCGAGCACAAATCCAAACTCCGAGCTGCTACTGAGAATTTCATAGAAAAACCCAATAACACTTTTGCTCGACCTGGCGAACCCTGGACCTCTAGCGTAGCAGTCGCTCTTAGGACCACTAGACTAACACAGTCATATCCTAAAATCCCTTAATACATTTACGAATATTCGATCCATAACTATACCGGCAAGTTATTCAAAGAAAATTCAGCTACGAGTATCTTAACTAATTCCAATGTAAAATTGTAAAAGGAGTTTATATCTGCGCTGCATGACATTCTTGCCCTAGTTACGAATTGCTTGCTGCGGTCGACTGGCGGTAGATTTGATATGTACTATAACCTGAGGTTTGCAACGCATTTGTTGGATTATTTATAGCTTAAGCATTTACGGTATGTTGCTAATAGTTATAAATCTAATACCGTTTAGCGCTCGTGTCATTTTGAAACAAGTTATTGACAAATTGTAGATTACAGGAAATTCCAGATTGAAGTTGTGGATTAAATTGTCTCAGATCTGTAGGTTTACTATTGAAACTGATGGCAATCTAAATCCAATTTCGTTGCCAACGAGACATAACTATTAATTTCACGGAAAACAATCGCAATATTGAAATCTACTAGACGTGGTACAGAAATTTATTGAAAACTGAAAATAAAAATGTTAAAAATATAACTACGAAACGAAAATATTTTATTTCAATTAGACAATTAAAATAGCAGTTTTTCCAAAAAGTGGGTCTTATGGAGAAGAACAACTGGGGTCATAAACACATCTTTAAAAAAAGTGATTAAAGTGTTTTTTTGGTTGATTTATACAATCATTCTATTTGTAGTCATTACAAAACGATTCTGTTAATAATTTCAATATGGTCTCTAAAAACTTACGTACATTCAGAGACTAATATTTTATACAGTTTTCCGACGATGACCCCTATACATATACACCAGACAGTGCCATCTATCAAACCCGGCGGAAACTACAACTCAACGTCAAACAGAAATTAAATATAGAATAGATAAGAAAACAGTAAGGCCATATTCCACTAAGAAAATTATTCAAAAATGGAACGGAATTTGTATGAAATTATTAGCCGACTCTTTTAAAGGTCTACTCTGAGTTGGTGAAATATGCCATTATCCTTTTTAAACTGCTAAAATGAATTACAGCCACAAACTGTAGTGGTTCTCGCACATAGGACATTGAGTGCGATATAAATTACTCCATAGTTCAAACTTAAATTGGCTATGTTAATTAGATAGCAGTCTATCAGGCCTTTTCTCACGGCAATGGAATGCACGCTCGAGAAAATATAGAAATGTATCTACTTATATTGGTAACTACCGGCATTGTTTACGGTAGCTAAAGGAAGGCGAGTAATGAACTTTAAAGTATGTTCCACTGCCTATTGGTCCAGTGGGCGTAATTGCGACTGATGAGCGTAGAATACTTGGGTTTGATATCCAGGTCGATATTTTTTTATGCCACTAAGGTGGCAAATAATCATACGGCCTACCTGATAGTAAGCGGTTACCGTAGCCTATAGACGCTTGTAACACCAGGGGTATCAATCACTTGCGCGTTGCCGACCCTGTAAAACGAGAGAGGAATAATTGGGTTGGCAGGATAAGGGTCAAAGTTCCTCCACTGCCAACACAACATTTCATCGATCAAAGTATTATTATGTTTTTATAAGAAATTCTTACTAGCAGGTATTTGGATTAGTGTCAGATGTTGCTCGGACACAAATTCTTTACATTGGACTAAAACGGAACACTATGGTTGAAGGAAAAACCAAAACATTGAGGAAACCGGTGTGAAGGTATGTTATGTTATTTCATTTAGAAGGAAATGTTACATTATACCAATTTTAAACTAAAGTCTACTAAAGATTGAATCCTTTTTTGTATTTCTTATCCCATGTACCTACCTACTTAATTTTAAAAAACTAGTTTTTTTTTCGACTAAAAACACGAAGACCATAAACTTACAAAAAATCCGTTCTTTAAATCCTACTCTCGCTTTATATTTTGTCCTTGGTGCATCATGCATGCCACCACTATTTATAATATATGAAAAGGTACGCCGATCAAGAATGTCAACCCATCAATCGCGTATTGTGCTATTTTTTATTTTGACAGCGCAAGAACTACGCTGAGGCAAAAGATGGTCGCAAGAACAGCTTATTGGCCTCCCTTTGTCTGTTTTTTATTACAAGATTAAATACTCACGGCTTTGTTAAGTCTATTCTCGTTAAGGAACGAAGGAAAAAGCGTATAAATCCGTCTGAATTAGTACAATATTAAAACACATGAACCCAAGTATACGGATTTCAATTATATTACAATCGTCGTCCAACAAAATATGCCAAAAGCATCAGAAAAAATAATTTCAGACATAGATCGGACCTAAACCGGACGTAGAATGTGCACCTACACATTTCTTGTGACATTCTCATTGAAATGAAATGCTTGCAATTGCTTTTTATGCACCCACTTTTTTAACTATGTCTGATGATGGCATGTACTAACCTCCCAGATATACTAGGAAGAATAATACTCTCTTATTTTATTAAAATTACAAGCTGCAAAGTCCTCAAGCGAAATCAACTACCCATAAAAAGTAATACTCGTCCGATAAAATACTGTCAAGTGTCAACCAATGCATTTTTGCTCAGTATACAGTGCGCTAAAATTTATTCAATTATAATCAATTTGAATGCAAATGACTCACGCCAGGGACACTGGGCTAGCTAGTTTTACCGGTGAATATTTAAAAGACACTTGTTTGCTCTTCATAATTTAATATGGGCTGAATAGAAAATAGCTATTTGTGATGTAATTATACGTAGATTATATGTAGATTTATACCTACCCGATAATACTTTTCTCAATTAATACATAAGTAGTATACTCATATACTCCAGCAAATTAATTGTGTAATTAAATACAGGCGTAATGCACAGCATTTTTTCATTTTAGCGTATTTAAACCCCAGCAAATCCTCTAGAATTAAGCCGTCAATAACCTACACTCTTACAGCGAGAGTCAAGCCTCTCACTTAATGAAATTGATGTAATAAAACGGAATGGCGCGGATAATGTTTTTATTTTAATAAGACCACGAGGTAATACAGGCAGGGATCTGCATGCAACACTGTTTTTATGACCAGTTATGTATTTATATTCTGACCACAACATACCAATAGGAATTCTTATAATTCTCAACTAGTATCTTTCAGCGACTTCATCTGTAAAGTGTAGGCGACACTAAGTTTTGAAATTATATTCCTTGACACCTACGTGATTAATTGTTTTTGAAATATTAGCTAAGGTTCTGTCAATTTTTATCGAAATTGGTTAAGCAGTTTCAAAGCTAGTTTCTGGTGTTGTGTTTCGAAACTACGTGTTTAATTTGTATCAAAATTTTTGTGTTAAGTATTGATTTTCAACTGCATCTTTCAGCATCCACATAGTTGGGAAAAGGCTCAGATATTGATGAGGAGGCCGATATCCTTCTTCAGGATGCTATCTGATCTACGTTGTCTGTTCTGTTTATGTGTGGAAAGGCAACAGATAACCAGACACAAGATTTGCATTTATAATATTAGTATGCATATTATATAGTACTTCTTTACTTTCCTAGTATAGTGGCTTAGCGCCCTTATGGTATTGACTTTATAGCTCTGAGAAATGTCACTCCTGCTACCATGAGCGACATTTCCATATAATAGCTCACTCAACTACAATTTTTGCGCGTAATTCGAACTCCAGACAATGATTTTTTACAGTTGTTATGCCATAAACCTAACTACGATATAAAGACATACAATTTGCAAAAAGCTTTTTTTCGTATTTATATATAACCAATTGACGTATTCACATTATGTAGGTAGATGTGCTTGACATTGACAGCTCGAACGTAAACAATGAATGTTTGATTTTATTGAATTTAAGGAATTTGTAACATTTATTATACAAAAATTTTAGCTTTCTGCACTCCTTCTGCATGTATTTTTTTTTTTTAAATTCAAATTTCAAACTCCTTCGTGCGCGTTATATTATAACTACGAGTAACAAAAACTTATTATTAACTTGATGTTGCTAAAAGTGTACCTACTGAAACTAAATCTATTTATAGCATTGTGCTATAATTATTAAAGGATAATCGAAATGCACGATTTCGCGATCGAAGACAGTAAACACGTAGTACGACAGTAAAGAGAAGTTTTGTCGGCTCTCTGTTTGAGACGACTGCCATAATCGATAAACTTATGAAATCATGGAAAAAATCGATTGTGGATACATCATTAAAACATCGATTTTTTTTTTCAATTACGTTTTACCTGTCAAGTACTTGACAGCTTGTAAATGTCATCTTATTGACAAGACATTTTCTACCGTTTATTAGCATGTAACCATAGATTCTAAGAGTTTAACGAATCGACATAAAAATATCCATTATCAAATTTGCAGTTAATAAGCTACCGTTTTTGATAAAATTCTTATTTGATAATCGATGTATCGTCGTATCGGTATTGTTAATGATTTTTTCCAAGTCAGCACAGTGGTGCTAGCTAGTACGTGCTGTCCATAAAAGGTATGAAGAAGAAGGACCCAGGCATACCCACCTAGCCAGGTGATAGATTGCCTAAGGTTTTCAAGTGTTGGGTTTCCGGTGTTATAAATAAAATGCCTTTTCGATCGGTAACTCTTTTCCTCGCTTCCTTTCTTTTTCTGTTTTTCTTTTTTGTAGACATTGAAGCTCGAGACAGTTTTGCTCCGTTTTCCATATTTCTAGAAGCTTCACTATTTTTTAATTCTAAAAGTAGTATTTCTCACACTTAATATTAAATATTTCACATTTTTCTTAATCTTATCTTTAGATAGACCTATAAAAAATGGCGGAAACTATAAATTATGTAATTTAATTATTTTTTCTTGTGTTTTCCTACAGTTTATGGATCCGCTCAGTTATTAAGCAAAGGCTAGGCAGATGGAGAATGTGAAAGTATAATTAAAGTTACTAGTTGTTATGTTCTAGTCAAAGAACATCTAATAATAAACAACGGCTCTCTAGTAGTAACTTACTAGATGACTGATCAAACGGCAGGGAGTAGGTATCTCATTCAGTAATTACTTTCTGAATCAAAGATACGATGATTGGAGAAACAAGATCTTAGTTGGAAGGAAATGCTTACAAAGAAAGTCGCAAGCTATTTCCGTTTGTAAAACTATAATATGCTACCTCAGGGCTATTTCTCAGCAGTGAAAACCACGTATACTGTACTATCGACAATCTTAGTCAACCTTATTAATAAGAGCATAAGGTCGGGAAGGGGTCAACTACCAAAGTACCTAATCGTACGGTGTGATTCGCACCTAATTGTAAGATACACCTACTTACCTATACTTTGTCCACACGTTTATTCACTTTTTGACAGATACTTAAAACTAGTGATTGCACCAACATAACATTTCGATTAGGTATCGATTTAAATATTGATAATTTAATTGGTATGTAGAATTGATTATCGATTTATTTAGCTGTTTAATTTTCGATGTACAGAGGCCAGCACATCAAGCTACTACAATATGTCAAATTTATTTGATTGATTTTAAACTTTAATACAAAACGATAAGGTTCATATTCAATTGGGAAAATTAGACAGTTTTGGATAGATTGACCTGCTGGCGTCTGTACCTACAAATCCACAACATATAAAGTCATTGGCTGCTATTTAAAAGAATTACTAGATTATTATATTTTATTGGTATTTAAATAGATGCAACGTTTTTCCTATACAGACTGATTTACCGATGTATAAAACGATTATTTCCGATTTAGTGATTTGCAGCGAATATATTCAATCCTACCTCTACGTACGGTAGAATATAATTATTTACATTTAATACGCATAAGAATTGTTCTTTTCTTGTATACAAACTAATACATTTACGGTCTTATAATTTCTGTCAGTTAATAATACACAACACCATCTAGTCCCAAACTAAGCAGAGCTTGTACTATGGGTACTAGACAATGGATATAATACTTTTTTTTTAAATACATACTTATAATATATAAAAAACACCCAGACAATCACAAACACTTATGTTTATCACATAAATATTTGTGTCCTGTGGGAATCGAACCTAAGATCTCGTGATCAGCAGTCCGATACGCGAACCACTAGACTACAGACGTCAGTTTTTCTAAATAATATAATTAAATGAAATTAGACACACCTAACATATTTCTTTTAATTTTAATGTTAACTTTTACGTAATTTGGAACAGTTACGTTCTAAGGCAACTGTCAAAAAATAGAGAAAGTGAAGATACAGTTGTCTACGTCAGAACTGCACAGTGACTCCTATAGTACGGGTAAAGGAGCTAATTGACACGCATTCGCCAAGGAATGCTTCCAACCGCGTGCCTTCGAATGTCGAGGCCCTTGCATAGGTCATTTGCATGGCATTTGTCGCGCCAACGACGCGTTTAAAACAAATTACCGTAATTGACTATAGTTGACGCGTTTAAGAGAAAGACTGGCATTTGTTTATTTGTGCCCATTTTTGTATATAAACTGGGTTTGAAGATAGACGAGACATAAAAAAAATTGTGACTTTTTAAAGACACCTATATTGATCCTCTATTGTAAAACTACAAAGGTATCTTCAGGCAAAATTTCTTGCGATTGATGTCTTAAATGGACAAGTGGCTAGATGATCCGCTTTTACACAACAGGTCACGGGTTCAATTCCCACACGAAACCAATATTTGGTCATTTTAGTAGTACCTCATGGTAGTTCCGGGTCTGGGTTACGTATATGTGATAACTAGCTTTTACCCGCGACTTCGTACGCCTAGACTTAGTAACACAATTGTTGTCGGATTTTATTCATGGGATAAGAAGTACTCAATGTTAGAGAAATTCCCGCTTTGTTCCGAAAAAAGAAGTATTCAATCACAAACTATTAACACTTCATTTAAATCCCGTAAGTAGGTCTCCTAGATAAGTTTTCTGCGAATTCTCACATCATTTTGGGGTAAAATACATATATTCTATTTGTTGTTCCCGGTTACATACTATGTGTGTATTAAATTTCATTCGAATCCCGTAAGTTATTCGTTTTTCGGGATTTCCGGTATATTACCACATTTTTCTGGGGTAAAATATATCCTATTTGTTATTCCCAGTCACATACTATTTGTGTATGAAATTTCATTCAAATCCCGTAAGATATTAGTTTTTCGGGATTTCCGGGATATTCCCACATTTTTCTGGGGTCAAATATATCCTATTTGTTATTCCCGGTTACATAGGTAGGTACTATGTGTGTATGAAATTTCATTCAAATCCCGAAAGCTATTAGTTTTTCGGGATTTCCGGGATATTCCCACATTTTTCTGGGATAAAATATATCCTATTTGTTATTCCCGGTCACATACTATGTGTGTATGAAATTTCATGCAAATCCCGTAAGTAGTTCTCCTATATCCGTTTTTCGGGATTTCCGGGATATCCCGACATTTTTCCGGGATAAAAAGTAGCCTATGTCCGTCTCCTGGCTCTAAGCTACCTCCTCACCAATTTTCAGCCATATCGGTAAAGCCGTTCTTGAGTTATAAATAGTGTAACTAACACGACTTTCTTTTATATATATAGATTTGTATTTATAAATGACCCCAGATACAGAAAATTTACTTAATTTTAAAAATAAGCAAAGATGCATTGGTGCTTATGGGTAAATTGGGCATTACATACCAAAAGTAATTGATATTACTTATTTTAAAATACAATCCAATGCATCCCTATTTCTCCTCCGAAACTTTTTCGAGTGCGGCTGAATATCAGTATTTTAAACGAATCGACTGCCATCAGACCTCCGCAATCCAATTTTTGGGTAATACCGATACCCTGAGGATAGACTGGTTGTCAGGCTTTTTGGGCTTCTGACTACCTCTAACGATTGTCTTAGGTGTTGGTATGACAACCGGACCAACGGCTTTACGTTCTCTCCGAGGCACGGAGGGGTCTCGATGTGTTGAAAATGGTTACCCATCCACAGACTGCCCACGGCTAACGCAGCTTAACCTTGCAGATCGTTATTACTTAGCCACGAGCCTATCATCTCTATTCTTACAACAATATTTTTCTTTCCTACAATATAACTCGCGCTCCATGTCGGGTGCAGTTCCTAAATGTGCCTCCATTACACGGTCCTTATTGTTAATAACAACATTCAGAGTCTCCAATAAACATGGTCCGTACGCAAAAAAGGTAAAATCGTGATCCTCCTTAATCGCCTGCGACGACGCCGACTAAAATGGCGCTCTACGACTTAATTACGTCAGGAATCCGATTGTTCTGAAATGTGTAGTGATGTTTTTATTTTATCGGAATAAGGTTAAATAGTTTGTAGTTGTACGGATGAATGTTTAAGTAATAGTGGCTGCATTTTATTTTATAAATAGTGGTCAAATGCCAGTGTAAAATCTGTTTTCAATACAAGTCTAAAATAAAATATAGAGGAAAAGCGATTTCAAAACTTTTTTAGCTTAAACATTCATTTCCAGTGCCTAATCGGTTTATTCTTGAACACTCCGTTTATTAGACAGGAGTAGAACGAAGGCGAAAGTGCCATGCCGGATGAATATTCTACCACTGAAAAAATAATGAAGCTATAATGACCCGTAGACAATCCTTAGCGTAAAAGGGCCGCAAAAAACAATATGAATAAATGTGCGTACTGTTTTTCAAATTCCCCCTATTCATACGAAAGAAGTTTATTATTCAAGCTGAATACTAAACAACAATGTATGTTAGCATATTGTTGTAATGTTACAATGTTAACAAGTTTTTCTTACTTTCCTATTTCAAAATGTAAATAAAATCAATAAAAAATGACAAAGAATACTGTAAGCGCTTTTTGAGTTTTTATAACAAATGTATTATTTATAAATCTCTGTTCGTATGTGATAAAAAATCTTACACTGTTTTTTTGACCTAGGAGCAAGTCTTGTTACTATGTTGTAGACTTCAACTAAATTCCTACTTTTACGACATCTCAGTTTTCTACAAAGGCTTTGCTTAGATGGATATAATGTTTATTACAACGCGGTATATATGAAGGTCACGCCAGCAGGTCAAGCTATCCAAAAATTTTTTTTTTTCCCAATCGAACATGAACCATATTATTTTGTGTTAAAGTTGAAAATCTATCAAAGAAATTTGACAGATTGGGGAAGCTTGATGTGCTGGCCTCTGTACACAAAAACCGCTGGACGAATTATTTAAAATTTTAGTATAAAGATAGATTAAACCTTGGAGATGGACATAGGCTACGTTACCTACCTCAAAATCTAGTTCGGAATACATATTTACAAAAAGTCTCGGAATTTGTCAAAGTAATATCTATTCGAATTATTTCTGACCGATATAAAAGCGGCATTTTAGTGGCTCAGCGTGTACTTCAATCGACAATTTTCCTGAGGCGTAACTGGCGCAAAATATTGTGCAAAAATATTATTTAATATTGGCAAGTTTTATCGTCGCCAGAAGCAATAGGCAGGGCTTAGTGTGCCTCATCTTAATGTTCGCTTATTACTAGCTACTCAGTCTTTTGTCTCTTTTTACAGAGTGATGATTGTAGGGTTGTCCTTGTCGCACGGCCTTTATTAAACGCTCGGTTTTTGATAATGTTTTGTGGGTATCATTAAGTTTTGCCGTTCCCTCCGAGACCACACGTTCTGTGGGTGTCTTCAGAAATGAAAAAAGGATTACAACTAAAAGTAGTCTAGGATTGACCTAGCGCTAGTTTATTTTTAATTTATAAGCAATACAATCAACTGCCTCATTAGTCTGGTAGTCGATACGTGCTACGCTAGAGGTCCTGGGTTCGGTTCTCATGTCGAATAAAGTGTAATTGGGTTTTTCTAAACTTCTCTATAGGTTGGTCAATGGCAATAGTCCATTATGTTCAAGTCGCATGTGGTGTCCCCTGTATGTGAAAAAGTTTCTTTAGTGGATATATTTACAGAAATAAATACTAATATTAATTTACCATGCTTGCCATATCAAAATGTATGGATATGACATAAGCTTTTAAGCTAGGCTGTTTAGGCTCTGCTAATGCAGCATTGTTCGTCTGAGTGTTACCAGAACAATTTCCGTATAATTCGTTCGTCAAAGTCAAAGTCAAATGTTTTAGTATTAAGACCATCAAATTAGCACTTTTGAAAAGTCAAAACTAGTTGCACGTTGTACGAAGAAGAACCGGCAAGAAACTCCATAGACACTCTTTTAAAAGGGCATTACGCAAATGGTTAACTGAAAAGTGTTTCTACTCATTGAAAGAATATTTTACAAGTAAAATATTAACATATTGGTAGTTGATAATGCATGACAGTTTTTTTGCTTTCACGATAAGGTACTTACTATTAAATACTTGCATGTCATTATCTTTATGACGAAATATGATGGACTATACTATAAATATTATGTAACACCTTTTGTAACCATATTTGTAAGCAAATAAATATTTGAATTTGAATTTAATAAAAACATGATTACAATGTTAATCTTGGTTTACAATCGTCGATTCGTAGAATCTTGTTTAGGCTCCTAGAAATCGTTTGTACTTTATTAAATAATTAAAACTAAAATCAAGCCTTTATAAGCTAACTACAAAACATGAACCTTTAATCTTTCACTGGAGTAATACAATGTACCAAGCCACAGCACCAAAAAGGCAGCAAGACAACGGGCTACCGTGCCACAGGCCAGTAAATTAACAAGAATGGTACTAGCTGACCCACGGGTCACATTCCTACAAACAGGCCGCCTAACTAATGTCTGCGTCAGTCGGACATGTATCTGCGCATGAGCAGGCAGAGGCAGAGGTATCGGCGTATACGCAGTACAAAGCGGACAGAGTGCAGACTTAGTCATGTTTTTGATGTTATTGTCTTGCCATATTTATTATGGTTGAGTTGATTGTCACTTTCACTAATTATAAATGTAACCTTATATTTAATAATAATAATATTTTTGGGACATTTTACACAGCACCATCTTAGTCCCAAACTAAGCAGAGCTTGTACTATGGGTACTAGACAATGGATATAATACTTATGTACTTTTTTTTGTAAATACATACTTATAATACATAAGAAACACCCAGACAAACACAAATACTCATGTTTTATCCACACAAATATTTGTGTCCTGTAGGAATCGAACCCACGACCCCATGATCAGCAGTCGAACCGCTAGACCACAGAGGTCGTCAAAATTATTTATATTTATTTAATGATACTGCATTTTAATATTACATAACATGCCATCAATATTATTTCGAAGAAGAAGAGTCTCGAGTTTGAATCCAAGGCACGCACCTCTGACGTTTCGATAATTGGGAAAAGCTATGAGGATGATGAAGTAGTATTAGTAGAAAAATAACTAACTAAGTATACTTTAGCTTATAAAAAAATCAGATCTGACACTTACGCGAATTGAAATAAAACAACTTTTTACGGATTGCATCGCGTTATATTGATATTATTAAACCCGAGATTTGGCTGGGTCTTACAATCTGCTTAGAATCCTGTTATAGATTCTATTAAATCAAAATCCAGGCCTAAAACTGCAAAACCTAAGGATACGGTGAGCTTGTTTTGCGTGAATCGGATTAACAACAAAATGTAAGGTACTTAGTTGTCAGTAATTATATCATCAAGACGCCCACCATCTCAGTCTACCTGACCATGGACGCTGTAAAGGGTCCGAAACATCGGGATTAATAATATCAATATAATTATTGCGATAAAATCCTTAAAAAGTAGTTTTATTTCATTTCAGATCAGGTTTTTAATTTTTAAATGTCTACCTATCTAATTATTCCGTAATATTTTAGTGGCGGATCTAAGCGTGTGAAATTACTAGTTTAAAAACGAAACTGCTTATCTTAATATGAATTATCGCAATACTTATAGACACCAAATAACCAAGACGAAACTAATGCCAACGATAAAACCGTACAATGAAATTTAAATGTAGTATTAGTGTGCAAACTCGTGTCACATAATACAGTGCAGGACAAATTTAAAGACTCCAGCAATTTTAGAGATGGAATTCTATTTCAAGGATAAATTCACCCACAAGACTTATATATTGCATACCTACTTTGTTATAAGCTTCTGCAGCAACTACAATCTCTCTTTTTTTTAAATAAATAAATAATATTTATTATTATTTTATCAGAAAATAAATTATACGTTCATTGACAATTTGATCATTTTGCTGAACTCCGAAAATTTTAGGTTCTCGACTGTGGATATAAATGAGGTATAAATATATCAAACTCTATCACTGGCATAGAATTTATTTTTAAGTGTTTGCAGAATATCCTGCGCCATGTTTGAACATATAGGTTATTAACTCGAGTGTTGAATAGGCATGACAATTAAATATGCTATACAAAATTTGTCCACCAGTGTAAATGTATATTTGAGTTCCTTCACCTATCCAGTTCCGTAAAAGCAATAGAGTGGACATTTTTATACGTCCGCTCTGTGATTTATAACTAGTTTTTAGGGTTCAGTGTTTTATTGAACCGATGCAAATACTGACTAGTTATCTGACTACTGACTGTTATCTACTCTATACCTGTATAGAGTAGATAACTAGTCTATATCTACAGTCAGTCCCACGACTTCAAATTGTTCCTGAACAATTTGAAGTCGTGGGCATCATTTTAAACTAAGACACTATTATTGATACTAATTGCATTAGGGCTAATATTTTCCTAATGCCTAATGAAGTGTCATAAAATCTTGTTATTAACTATAATATTCTTATACAATATTAAAAATATATACTATACTGAAACATGAAACGAATAGCAAACCAAAGACTATTGGCCATTACTTTTCCAAACATACCACTTTAAATAAATAGTGAGTATCTTGTTACCTATGGACATCGGCCCATACGTACCTATATACATAAACCTACCAAACAGTTACAGTGAAGTGTCATATTCATCGGTGAGAACATACGAAATGCTGACTGCAGTGAAGTGTCATATTAATCCGTGAGAACATACGAAATGCTGACTGCAGCTAAAACGGACTACCGTGGGACAATCGAACGTTCAACAGTCAGTCGATCTCGCTCAATCGCTGTAGCTAGAGGTTGTACACATAGGTTAATTAAATATAAGTACTATTTGTAATAAGTTCATTTAATTAAATTTGTAAAAGGACAAAATTGCCTTTTTTAAAACTCCTACCCAACGGCCAAGGACGTAATTGGCGCAGTCGGTAGGATAGTCGAATCAGTGCGTGCAGTTTAACCTTGATTCGCGCCTGATAGTCGTATCGCCGACGGGTCGACTATCCCTACGAAACCTACGAGCAGCGCCGTTGACGGAGTCTACTTCATCCAAGCTTCGATGAGACTTACAATGCAGAATCTTCTGTGAGTACTATTTTATTACGCTATACTCCTATCAGTTGCTATTCCCGATCCTGGTAATAGATCATCCATTATCCTTTAAGTTTAGTTATTAGTTGTCAAGATTTTTTCCCCAGAAAAAAGTAAGGACATTAAGCCGAATCAACGGCACATTATTTTAGATAGGTTAAAACAGATTAGCATACCTGAAATGCAGCAGGAAACTGAAATGGCTCAGGCCGAAAATAGTAATAAGATAGATAGAATCTGGAAGGCTCTTAGATTGGTACCGGAGTTTGATGGAAACTCGCACGTTTTGGTAAGATTTTTACACATTTGTGACAACCTAGTATTAGAATATGTGCGGCCAGATAATCAATTAGTCAGTTCAGCTTTATTAAATGGTATAATAAATAAAATAACCGGAAAAGCTGCCCGCACTCTAGCCACTAACGGTATCCCAGATAATTGGAAAGGAATACGTAACACATTAGTGAACAGTTTTTCGGATCACAGAGATGAATGTTCTCTCTACACAGATTTATCTCAACTCACCCAAGGTCACGATACGGCTAACGTTTTCTATGAGCGAATACAAAACACGCTTAGTATAATTATGGCATACGTTCAACTTCATGATTCCATCTCCACTACTATAGAAGCTAAGAGACAATTGTACAACAAACTAGCGTTAAAAACATTCACGCGAGGGTTACAGGAACCAATTGGTTCACGCGTTAGGTGCATGCGCCCAGAAACATTAGAAAAAGCCCTTGAATTTGCACAAGAAGAAATAAATGTAACATACTTACAAAATAAGAATATTCAGTTAGGTAACCCTAGAAACATGCTTCAAGGACCTCCATCCCCGAATAATCAAATTATGTCTAACGTCAACCCTAATTATAATCCTTATTTAAATTTTAACAATAACCCAAATCCCAATCAAAATTCTTACAATGCAAACTTTACATCTATGTTTAGACCACAGTTTCAAGGACCTTCAAGAACCCAACAGGCTATGAGGGCATTGCCTCGCACGGACATGTCCACCGGCTTCGGAGGATCAGGTTTCGAATTCCCCAGAATAGAATTAAACTTACAAGGTAAAAGACAACTTCCGTATATTCAAATAAAAAATCCACCACTTAAATTACTTATTGATACTGGTGCTAATCAATCGTTTATCAGCCCCGACATAGTCGATAAGTATTTTTCCCATTTACCAGTTTACGAAGACCCATTTATCGTGTCAAACATTCATGCATCTACCAGAAATGAATATTCTATAATAATTCCTTGTTTCCAAGAATTTCAAGGACATGATCCAGTAAAATTTTTTATCTATAAGTTTCATAACTATTTCGATGGTTTAATCGGATGGAATCTATTAGAACATTGGCAAGCAAAAATTGACCTTCGAACGCGAACATTAAACACGAACTTAACTTGTAATAAAATTCAAATGTATGACTCTAAAACTTTAAATTTATTAGAAACAATTATTCCTGCACAGTCCACTCAGATAGTTAAAGTGCCTATTAATATCTCTGAAGGTGACGTAATTATCAGTCAGCAGTCTATCAATAATTGCAATATAACAGAGTGTCTGTCCACTGCCCAAAATAGCAAATGCCATGTAGAAATTTCTAACCCCACTGTTAATGACATTATTTTTAGTCTGGAAAAACCAGTATGTGCCCAAATATTTAACGAACAAATTATACCCACCAACGATTTTGAAAGCTCAAGGACTCAAGAAATCTTATCACGTCTACGTACAAACCATCTTAACCCTGAGGAAAAAGAAAACTTAATATCAGTTTGCAAAGAATTTTCAGATATTTTTTATTTAGAAAACGAACCTTTGACTTTCACAAATCAAATTAAACATAAAATTAACACCACTGATGATCTTCCAGTTCATTCTAAAACATATAGATATCCCTACATACATAGGCAGGAAGTCCAAGAGCAGATAAAAAAAATGTTAGAACAAGGTATTATTAGACCTTCAACATCAGCATGGAGCGCACCTATTTGGATAGTTCCCAAAAAATCTGACGCATCGGGTAAAACTAAATGGAGATTGGTTATTGATTTCCGTAAGTTAAATGAAAAAACAATAGACGACAAGTACCCTATCCCTAATATTACAGACATTTTAGACAAATTAGGACGTTGCCAGTACTTCACGACCTTGGACCTGGCCAGTGGTTTCTATCAGGTAGAACTGGATCCAGCCGATATCCATAAAACAGGATTTAGTGTAGCAGATGGAAACGGTCACTACGAGTTTCTCCGAATGCCCATGGGACTCAAGAACAGTCCAGCCACGTTCCAACGTGTCATGGACAATATCTTGAGAGGCCTGCAGCATGAAATATGCATCGTGTACCAAGATGACATTTTATGCTTTTCAACATCTCTTCAAGAACATATAGTTAATCTGCGCAAAATTTTTAAACGACTTAGGGAATCAAATTTTAAACTACAACTTGATAAATCTGAATTTTTAAAACACGAAACCCCTTACCTTGGTCATATAATCACAACCGAAGGAGTCAAACCAAACCCCGATAAAATTTCGGCTATTTTAAAATATCCTATCCCCAAAACTCAAAAACAAATTAAAGGATTTCTTGGACTGGTAGGTTATTACAGACGCTTCATACCAAATTTCGCTCGCGTAGCCAAGCCATTAACTTCATGCTTAAAAAAAGGTGCAAAAATTAATCTTACCCCCGAATATATTAAATGCTTTGAACACTGTAAAACTTTACTAACTAACGATCCCATTTTGCAATACCCGGACTTCTCCAAAGATTTTATTCTCACGACAGACGCGTCTAATGTTGCGCTAGGAGCTGTTCTGTCTCAAGGTGAGATAGGTTCCGACAGACCGATTGCCTATGCCTCGAGAACATTAAATGACAGCGAAACCAACTATTCAACAGTTGAAAAAGAACTTTTAGCCATCGTATGGGCTGTCAAATATTTTAGGCCCTATCTTTTCGGCCGAAAATTCACCATAGTTACCGATCACAAGCCACTACAATGGCTCGTGAACCTCAAAGAACCAAGTTCACGCCTTACTAGATGGAAACTTAAATTATCAGAATACAATTATAAAGTAATTTACAAAAAAGGAAAAGCCAATACTAACGCTGACGCATTATCCCGGATAGAAATCCACAATGAAGAAGTATCTTCATTGATAGTTAATATCCCTGACTCAGAATCGACAGTTACAGCACCTGACGACAGACCTATCATCAGTGACTCTTCAACTGACACCGCACATACCATAACAGCTTTAAGCCCAACTCCCGACCTAGACCTACGCGACACTGAAACAATACATACATCACACGAAAATCCTATCCTAGAAATACCCACTTCAGACGAACCCTTAAACAAATTTAAGCGACAACTTGTGATTAAATGTATCAACGGGTCTTCGAGCACTAAACCAAAAATTACTGTACCATTTGAAACTTTCAGGAAAACAGTCGTGGAAATTTCTGAAAATAATATGGAACAAGAAATCGTGCCGATTGTTCAAAAATTCATTGACCCGAAGCTCCGCACCGCTATTTTAGTACAACCTGTTGACAAAATGTACACCATCGTTCCTATTCTGCAGCAAAACCTCAATAGCTCTTCAATAAATATAATTTTAGTAAAACGTGAAATTCTGAATGTTTCAGACTATCTTGAACAACAAGACATAATATCGAATTATCATACCGGAAAAACCAATCACAGAGGCATTAACGAAACGTACTTGTCTCTATCTCAAAGATATTTTTGGCCAAAACTTAAAGAACAAATAACACACTTCATTAATGATTGTATGATTTGTAATTGCGCTAAATATGATCGCGTTCCCCCACGTCCTGAATTTCAAATTGTTCCACCCCCATCCAAACCCTTTGCTCTTGCACATGCAGACGTCCTAACAATAGAACAAGAAAAATATTTAACTATAATCGACGCATTCTCTAAATACGCACAAGCATATCGTATGCCCGATTGCACAGCCCCTAATATAGTAAAATCTCTATTGAACTATAGTACACACCACGGTTTCCCACTATCTTTAACAACTGACAGGGGAACTGAATTCACAAATCAAGTAGTATCAGAATTTTTTAAATTACATAAAATTCAGCATCATTTCACTGCAGCTGACGCGCCACATGAAAATGGCATGATTGAACGTTTTCACAGCACATTATTGGAACACTTACGTCTATTAAAACTTCAACATAGAAACGAAACCGCACAAAATTTAGTTCCTTACGCACTAATTGCATACAACAGTTCAATACATAGCATAACAAAGTGCAGACCCCTTGACCTTATCACTGGACATTTTGACCCCAGAGACCCCACAGACTTAGACTTGACGCAACAAATATTTCAACATTATCTGCAGGACCACCGTGACAAAATGGACGTAGTATATCAAATTATACATGACTCATCTTACTCTGAACGAAAGGCTATAATGACTCGACGTAACCTTGACCGAGAACCTGAAACAGATTATAAGCAAGGTCAGGTTGTGTACGTTAGAAACCCGATAGCGCAAAGGCAAAAGCTCGCCTCTCGTTACACTCAAGATAAAGTGACTTCAAACCTCCCTATACACATATATACGTCTAAAAAATCTAGACCTGTTGCCAAAACTAGAATAAAAAGACCCAAATTAACTAAAAAACCGACGTTGTTACAGAATAATTTCTCATGACCACACCTTTTACAAGAAATAAATGAAATACAACACCAAATTAACGTACTCAGAACCCAGCTTAGTAACTCAACTGTCAATCTTCCCAAACAAAATGCATCAATGTTTAAATATCACGTTCTTCACTTATCTAGAACCTTAGATGAAATTACATCCCGCCTAGAAACCTTTGAACCTAATAGGACTAAACGAGGCCTTATCGACCCACTGGGATCTTTGATAAAAAGCGTTACAGGCAACCTTGACCATACTGATGCTCTGCGATTCGAAACTGCAATCAAAATTTTACAGAAAAATGACAAAGCGCTATCAGTTAGTTTAAACAAACACATCACTCTATTTAAAGATATGACAGTTCAGCAAACGCGAGTATTAAATAGCTTAAACACTAACCAGCAGCAACTTTCGAAAGCTGTTACGTACCTATTGAACATTACAAGCAATAATTACGCTATTCAATACATTCGCTTATTCCAATTTTTTAACGTAATAGGCGATAACATTCAGGATTTTTATCTGGAAATAATTAGATTAGAGAATATTTTAGCTTCTAGTCGTACTAATTCTATGCACCATTCTATTATTACCGTTCAGCAACTGACAACTATGTTAAGCAAATTGAAAACTCTTTACGATTCGGATCATATATTAGAGTTAGATATAAGGTATTACTATAATCTAATTAGTTTAGGTTCGTATTACACTAACGATAAGATAGTGATTGTCCTTAAGTTCCCAATTCTATCACCAACAATCTATAACCTATATAGACTATGTCCCGTTCCCAACAAATATTCACAAATTATCCTGCCACCATCCCCTTACATAGCAACCGACTCCAAGGAGTTTGCGTACATGGAGGCTGAATGCCCGAAGATCGACACCTGGTATATCTGCCAACAAAAAGTCTCTCATCAAAGGCGTACACATCGAGATTGTATCTATCACCTACTCCATCAGCAAGAAACGGAAAACCGATGCTACTCTACTACCGTCTCACTCGTTAAAGAAGCGCTCCTAGAATTGGACAATCAGCACTACGTCATAACGTTCCCGAAACCCACAAAGACTCAAATCATATGCGGACAAGAAGAACATCGGCTACTTAATGGCAGCTACTTCGCAACAATACCTCTCTACGGAATAGCCTTATTAAGTGCATCTGCACTTATCATCGCATACGTCATGCGTCGCCGGCAACTCATAATAAGAAAACGGTCATCTCTACAGCCTGAGCCTGGGATAGAAGTACCAATTAGAATCCAGTCTTCATCATCAGATAATCTTCAGGAAGGAAGCCCGCAAGATCACCAAGCCGCAATATTTGCGTTAAACCTGCGCAAATAGTTGCTCATCCGGGAGGGGAGGTGTTACCTATGGACATCGGCCCATACGTACCTATATACATAAACCTACCAAACAGTTACAGTGAAGTGTCATATTCATCGGTGAGAACATACGAAATGCTGACTGCAGTGAAGTGTCATATTAATCCGTGAGAACATACGAAATGCTGACTGCAGCTAAAACGGACTACCGTGGGACAATCGAACGTTCAACAGTCAGTCGATCTCGCTCAATCGCTGTAGCTAGAGGTTGTACACATAGGTTAATTAAATATAAGTACTATTTGTAATAAGTTCATTTAATTAAATTTGTAAAAGGACAAAATTGCCTTTTTTAAAACTCCTACCCAACGGCCAAGGACGTAATTATCTAATACCAAGTTTATTTCATATTATATAGGTATTTCTCCTCTTCGCATTGTGTTCACAAAACAATCGATTTAAAATTCTGTCCACATTTAAAACGCGTATATTCAGTCCATTATAGGTGATTGTGTGTGAGATGAAGCCGATTCACCGACACAAAAAATGACACATATCATACTATAACGCCTGAAGGGTTAGGCAGGTGTGTACTAATGAAATATAATGTAAAATAATGTTAATTAAAAATAAATCCACACATTTTGACGATGACGTCTGTGGTTCGACTGTCAAACTGCTAATCACGAGGTTGTGGGTTAGATTCGCACTGGATACAAATAATTATGTGATTAATATAAGGTTTTGTGTTTGAGTATGTATTTACCAAAAAAAATTTATACAAGTATTATATCCATTATCTAGCACCCATAGTACAAACTCTGCTTAGTTTGAGACTAGATGGTGATGCGTAAAATGTCCCAAGTGCTTATTTATTATTAATTATTATTAAATATTTTTAAGCCAAACTCTACTCCCACGAGCTGTAAATTAACGCTGTAGAGCGATAAGCTATTTAGAGCTTATGAAAAGCGTATCAAACTGAGTATTAACGGAACCCGGTTGTTCAACCTAACTCTTACTGCTTCCATGCCAATAACTAATTATACTGTAGTTTCTAATTACATTTCAAAATAGACACTCAAGCCTGTTTTGCTGCTCTCACTAAGCTAAGCGTACTTTAAATGGCAAAAGCTTAAGCACTTACAAATCAACAGACAGTAAATGCATTAAAACTGATGTATGTCAAACGTATAGATCTCTTATGAACCCTACAGTCAATAGTGCACTTTTTTTATACAGGTTGGCCCATTTACAGTGGTAAAAAATTATTTTTTGGATCGAGGATATCTTAACGCAACATATTATATTCCGCGAAAATCAGTAGTTTAGAAGTTATGAATTCTTAAATTTATTTTCTTAAAATCTCTACTTTAGTTATGTAAATCTAGAGAGAGGTTTACATGAGTAAATGGGCCACCCTGTATAAAAGAGACAGCTAGGGCATAAGCCGCGTATCGCGAGGGACTTCAAAAACATATCTTTAAGAGAGGTAGTGGGAGTAGATCGACTCAAATTACAGCTGCACGACTAGAGAAGTAATTCCGCCTTTCGGACAATCGAAGTGAAATAACACTACTTTGCCCAGTGTTTTGGTTCCTTACGGTGAGCAAGGTTGTCAATGCTCCGAGAGGAAACTTTGTTGGCCGTGGGGGAACTTTAACCCTTATACTGCCAATCCAACTATTCCTCTTTTGTTTTACTTCCCAACTTTCATTTCCTAACTGACGACCTCTGAGGAGAAACACCGAAACAAACTCAGAGAATTATAGTCTCTAAGTCCAGACATAGGATATTACCAAATATTGAATATTACAGTGCAGGGCAATGTCTGAAATGGCCTTTTGAAGAAAGAACCATAGCCGATAGCGGCTTTGAATAGACCAGTCCTAGTCGACGGCACGCATGCATCAGTAATTGTGTAGCTCAACTATAATGTAGGGAGCTCAACAATCCGTCGCACGATGATACCAGATCAGCGGAACAATTGCGTAGGTCACATTAAAAAGGTTGAACCACTAAGCTAATAAAAGGTAGTCAAGATTTAAAAATGTAAATGCCTTTATACATATGATGAACAGACACCAGCAAAAGCTACCCCAATCTGTCAAATTTCTTTGATAGATTTTCAATGTTAACACAAAACAATAAGGTTCATATTCGATTGGGAAACTTTGACAGTTTTTGATAGGTTGACCTGCTGGCGTTCGTACATATGAGAGATTTATCTATAATTACCTATATATCTTTAAAAAATTATTTCGTTTAATCGCTTAGTCAAAAAATAAATATTAATATAAATAAATATTCTTGGAGAATTTTACACAGTACCATCTAAGTCCCAAACTAAGCAGAGCTTGTACTATTGGTACTAGACAATGAATATAATACGTAAATACTTTTTTTTACAAATGCGTACATATAATATATAGGAAACACACAGACAAACACAAACACTTATGTTCATCACATAAGTATTTGTGATTTGTGGGAATAAAACCCACGACCTCGTGATCAGCAGTGCGATACGCGAAACACAGACGTCATCAATGAAAGGAAAGCATCGCTAAGAAGAGCAGAATGCGGCATCCGATAGCCGTGCAGGTTTTCTTTCACGATTTCTTCGACTGGACCGCGGCGTGTGAATAAACCAACCCGCACTAGACCATTAGTGAAAAACAGACCTGTGTCCAGCAAGGGGAATTAAATGGGGTTGATGGCATGCGCTCATGAAACAAGCATAAGTGTAGTCGTTTGAAACTTGTATTAAGTGTTAACGGAACCCAGTTTATTGTTCCGGCACTTACTTGACTGGCTTGTCGTTTAAAATTCGCGTTTTGTGGTTGACACGGTTTCATGTCCCACGGTACAAGTAGGTACTAGGAAACTATTGGCCGTGCAGCAGAGATTACTGTTACGTGTTATATTCTACTTCTAATATGGTCGAACTAAATGACATGCATGCGTGCTTCCCGGCTGGGATTGGTTTACTCAAAGTCGCTGTCGCTCTTTCTTCAAAAGGCCATTTCAGACATTGCCCTACATTGTGATAAACATATTACTATCTTTTTGTATTTTTTTGCATTTTCCATGCTAATATTACTTATAAAGTTATAATATAGCCGACACGTCTGTGGTCTAGTGGTCCGCGTGTCGGACTGCTGTTCACGGGGGTCGTGGGTTTCGTTTCCCACAGGGTACAAATATTTATATGATGAACATTTGTGTTTTGTCTGAGTGGTTGTTATATAATTTAAGTATGTATTTACAGAAAAAAAAATACATAAGTATTATATCCATTGTCTATTACCCATAGTACAAGCTCTGCTTAGTTTGGGACTAGATGGTGTTGTGTGAAATTGTCTAGGAATATTTATTATTATACATAATCGGAGTTTGGATTGGTTAATAACAATAATTGGCTGGCATCTTACATAGGACCTTAGTACAACTCTGCCTAACCTTTCGGGGAATACAGGCGAGACGATATATAGTGTAAAAATACTGAATAATACTAAAAACATGCAACCTCAAGGTAGAAGTAAACTATAAAAACATCGTAACACAACGTTACCATTACGTACATATAAGAACTAGTCAATTAGAGCGATAATAATTTCCTGCCATAGAAAGTAATACGCGCCATTATCAAGATGAGAACCAGCCACCGAGTACTTAATATGATTGAAACACTTTCTCTGCGAATCATATCTATTTCTAAAGGTTGTGTTTGAATTCACAGACTGAGTATGAGTAAAGTGAACCAACAACAGCAGAGATATAACATAGTTACCACCTTTTTTTATTGTATTTTCTGGTGGGGAAATGCTCCTTATGCATGCCACCCCGCTCGGGACGCGGGACGGTTGTGTCGGGCTCTCCGGCCAGGTGGCCAGCATACCGACTAAAACTCCCACCACTACCACGTTCCGCATAGTGGTGGATCACGGGATTCGGTCTCGCATGATCCGCGATCCTCCGCGAACGTCCATTGATGGACCCTCCTCGAGGGCCAAATGCAATAGGCGAGCGGGGCGGCATGCATAAGGCGCATTTCCCCACCGGAAAAAAAGTCTAAGATTGAATATCAATAAAATATAATTGTAAGACTTGCAAAGCTAATAATATAAAGTGAACTTCGCTTACCCAAGAATAGCAAGAAATCCTCAATGCTGTTATTATGATAGAAAATATGACTAACTCATTAAATACCGCTACGTTCTTAAAATAATTCTTATGGTACCCTTTAAAACACTGAAGCTGACCCAGTAAAGCCAAGCCTTCTATGATCAAAAATAAGATGCTAACGCGCTTTCCCCATCAATGACAACTAACCACATGCCGTGGCCCCATAGTTTATGGCGATGTGAAACTACCAGCTATAAACCACAGACCACGAATATTTTATACCGGCTCGCATAAATTATAGGAACATTGTTTTCGAGTGAAGGGAGCTCCGACTATCAACTGCAGTGGAAGCAGCGAGATGGTACTTGTGAAGTAGATAGGTATGCATCCGAATAGGACGTAACGGACTTTATGTAGATAAGTGGTCGTACGATGGGGCTGACATGTTATTTTAATAAAAGCCCCTAAATTAAAACAGAATAAAAAAAAATAAAAAATAAAGTGGTCGTAGTAGAGGTATTGCGTAGTTAATCCTGACGTTTCGTACTCTTTACAGCGTACGAAACGTACCATGGTCACGGGTAGACTGACCTGACACCCGTCCATGGTCTACCCGTGACCATACGCTAAAGCGTCTGAAACGTCGTGATTAATAATATTAATATAACGCGATAAAATCCGTAAAAAGTAGTTTTATTTCATATAATATTCGCGTAAATGTCAGAAATCAATATTGTGTTGTGTTGTTTGGTGCTGTGTTGTTGTTATGTTGTTTTCTGTTGTGTTATGTTGTGTTGTGTTGTGATGTGTTGTGTTGTAGCATGTTGCGTTATGTTATCTTATGTTGTTATGCAACCTCACACTCTCTCTTTTTGTCATAATGACGTCAACAATTTTACCTACGTAGTCTATGCCGACATAGAAGACTTGTTGGGGCCACGACACAAAGCAAATCTTAGACGAGGTCAACCTCGAAGACATTGGCAAGATGATTGCAAAGAGAATGTTGTATGAAAAAGCCCAATATAGACAAAACTAGAATTAATTAGAAAAGGCTTTACCCAGAAATATTAATTTTACGTTAGAAAATTCTGAGTAGCTGTCCGGACAGCTAGCTACCGACCAAATGGAACCTAAAAACATTTCAGCAAACTTTTGGTGTGCAGTACTCCACGAGGAAACGTTGTGCTGGCAGTGGGGGGACTTTGACCCTTATACTGCCAACCCAACTATTCCTCTTTCGTTTTACAGGGTCGGTAATGCGCAAGTGATGCTCCTGGTGATGCAAGCGTCTATAGGCTACGGTAACCGCTGGGCCGTATGCTTGTTTGCCACCTTAGTAGTATAAAAAGAAACAATAGTATTACACCTCTTCCAACGTGATGTTGCGTAATCTAACTATCTGCCTTGTATATAATTTCCTTTCACAATAAACTTAATTAATTTATCAATTTTGTAATAGCAGTTTATTTTAATTTAATAAATGGTTAAAGTTATATTCTCTACAATACCTATAACTAAAACTGGTTCGACGTCAAACTGTCTAAAAGTTGGAAGCTAAAGTGTTAGGGAAGGATTAAATATATCCTGAAGTTTGAATAGGACCCACCCAATCACAAGACAATTGAATCACTGCTTTCAACAAAAGATACTTATTTCAAAGTTGGTAGGTAACTGTTATTTTAAATATTTGCGCTTCATTCTTAGCGATGGACGTTGAGTAGGGCTGCCAACTATCAGGATCTTAAAATGAAAATTTGACGACATGTGAGATCCGCTAACATGCGCTAGACAAGGGTAATTAGACCCTAATTGAAAATGAACTTCAATAAATTGTTTGCTATTTTTTCTGCAATAATAATTTTCAAAGACACATTTTTACATGTTAATGGTTTAGACTTTCTGATACAAGATGGCGTTGGCGTTTCTTAACAGCCGACTAGATTTATCTAGACTAGATCAAACTAGTAAGATCTATTTCGTCATCATCATAATTGTCCGAGCTTTTCCCAACTACGTTGGGTCGACTTAAAATCTAACCAGATGTGGCTAAATATCAGTATTTTACACGAAACAACTGCCATCAAACTTCTGCAACCCAATATATAAAATAGACTAGTTACAAGCTTCTTAGGCTTCTGACTACCTCTAACAATTGACATTAGGTGTTCGCATGACAACCGGGACCGACGGCTTTACGTGCTCTGCGAGGCACGGGGGGGTCTCGATGTTTCAAGTATGGTCACCCATCTACAGACTGACCGCAGTTAGCTCAGTTTAAGCTTACAGATCGGTTGATCAGTGTAGTTATAAATTTATAACTTACTATCTTCTGCCCGCGTGAAAAAGTTACTTTTAATTATCGTTGTAATTTGGTTAATTAACTCAAAATCGTTATAAATAGCCTATAATGTATACATAATAATATTGTAAAATTTCATCAAAATTTGTTCTGTAGTTTTTGCGTGAAAGAGTAGGTAACAAATATCCATCCATCCATCCATCCTCCAAAGTACAAGTAGGATAGGATCGGTTTGAGAATTAATTTCAACAATCTCACCGAGCTTAATGTAAGTGTGTCAGTAACAAACAGCTTGTCTAACAAATTGTCAATGTAAAGTAATTTACAATCAAAAGGTCAAGCTCCGGCATGACTCACGACGAGATCTTTGAAATTAATCTTAGATCAACTTAGATCATCTCATTAAGTGAACCTACGCGATCGTCCTACGAACACTTGCGAAATTGTATTGAGGATACTTTACGTTCTATTGAAATTAATTCAAACTGAAACTCTAGATCTTTTTGGTGTCTGAAATCTTGGTATTCGATTTAAGTATTTATTTATTTTCTAGCTTTTGCCCGCGGCTTCGCTCACGTGGATGTAGAATCAATATAAAAATCAGAAATTAAAGAAGAAGAAAATACACACAAACTCACGTTCACAGTTTCATTTAGTTTATTTATAATTATAAGGCACACGAACAACTTACTTACATAATATTTTTAGATAGGTGAAACATAGTTAAGTTCTGTGCAAATAAGTCACTTATAGGCATGCACGGCTTTCCAATAATTAAAAATTAGTCAAAAAATACAAAAGTTAAGTTAAGCTGAGTAAAACCGAATCAAAATCAAGTATCGGTATGGTGCGGTTTATTGGAAATTAAGTGGGCCTTAGGGCAAAAAAAAATTAAGAAATTACTATAAACATTACACATAGACGTGAACACAGATTCCCTGAAGGGTTAGACAGAGGTGTACTAATGACGACGACGAGAGTCTGACCCGTGACCATGGACGCTGTAAAGGGTCCGAAACGTCGGGATTAATTATATCAATATACGCGATAAAATCGAGTTTAAAAAAGAGTTTGTTTGTATTTCTTCGAGCTTTTACCAATAGTAGAACTTTATTTCAAAATAACCTGTATGTTCTTCATAAATATCAGAAATAAAATCTGAATTTTTCACAATCACATTTTATTCCAAGATCGCACGCTTATTAACCTCTGAAATTAATACCGAAAGATTACAATAAATAATAATATGAAAAAGCGCATTTCTATTCACGAGTCTTGCGTCACCAATTTATCTAAAGACATTCAATATTTGACAGTATTTACATAAGCTGTCGTAAAATATTGAATTACATCGTTACGAGTCGACTCCAAGCTTTTATGATCGCCCTGTATAATGAGATAATGCTGGCTGGTGTTATTTTTATGATATTAGTTATTACCTACTTCTCACGTTATACGTTGATTATTGGATATTTTTTTTTTATTTAAATAACTAACGGTAGTCGCGACTCACCTTATTAACCTTTGCAAAGAAAGGTTTTTTTTCTGCTATCACGTTTTTTAATCGACTTCAAAAAGGAGGATGGTTTACAATTCGGATTTTTAATTATGTTCAGGCCTCACTCCGTCTATATAGTCGGATTTGCAAAATTATTTTTTTGTTCGAAAGGGATTTATTACGAAATTTAAATTTCATATAGATCTGACGATAAGTTCCGGAGACAGACGAACGGAGCGGAAACGAAACTCTAAAAAATAACAGCAAATCAACCGCGATTGATGCTACCGCATTTTTTACGCAATCACATAACATCACGCCTATACACTTGAAAGGGTTACGCAGATGTATTCATTATATCAGGGTACCCCCACATTTCTTATAAAAATTAGTAATTGTCGCATATTTTTTCACGACTGGAACCTAGATGTAGCACATAGTATTCAAGCCTGAAAGCAAAAAAATATTTATTGATTGAAATAAAACTACTTTTTTACGGATTTTATCGATATTATTAATTAGAGGTATTAATAATATCAATATTACGCGATAAAATCCGTTTTATTTCAATGTATCAAATTTTATTTAAATGTATAATGTCAGAAATCAAAATATTTATTGGTCAGCTGATTGGCCTCTCATTTGAAATTCTTAGAGATTTTCTTACGTTGTTTGCTTTTAATCGTTTTCCTCTATCAGTCCCGGTTTTCTCATATGAGAAGCGTCTTTGCTAGGTCTACCCATATTTTAATACCTACGTATTAAAATTAAATCACAAAAAAAAATAAAGTTTTAACTAAAAAAATATTTTGAACTTTTTTGTGAATTTAGTTTTTTGAAGTCGTTTTTTTTTTTGTTAAAAAACTTTTTGTGAATATGGCAATATCGTTTTATTTTTTCCTTAACCATTGTATTTCTGTCCCACTGCTGGCACAGGCCTTGCCGGGTCCTTAAAGGTAAGTACTAGTTTCTCTATTTTACAAGCGTGTCGATTTACTGCCGTCAAGATCCGTCCAGTCAAGGACCTTTACACGAACTATAAAAGTTTAGATTAACATTTACGTTACAATATTCTAAGTTGGTTGACAAAAATATTAAAGAAGTAGCATAATCGTGGTCTATAGCTAAATATTTATCTTACAATCACAGTGGTTACTCCATCTACCTATCATGATAGGTGATCATATAGTTTTGTTTATTTTATAAATAAAGTTATTAAATCGATTCATTTTTTATTACATTGAAAGTCTTAACAACGTATAGATCTTCTCGTTACTGTAACGACGTAAACTGAAGAGTGCAATTAAGTACTAATTGCAAATACTGACAAGCTCCTAGACTATGGCGTACCTGCATTAAACAAAATAGTTACAGAAGTATCACCATAAATAGCGCGACAAACTAAGTACAGACTGAAGCAGGTCAACCTATCCAAAACTGTCAAATTTTTCCAATTGAATATGAACCTTATTGTTTTAAGTTGAAAATCAATCAAAATGTGCTGGCATCTGTACAAGCTAACACATCAAGCTACCACAATCTGTCAAATTTCTATAATTGATTTCCAACTTTAATACAAATCGACAAGGTTCATATTCAATTGGGAAAATTTGACAGTTTTGGATAGCTTGACCTGCTAGCGTTGTGGAGATTGATCGAGTAGATTTTCTGGAATAATCTCTTTGGTGTGGCCTACAAGAACCATAGATACTTATTACACTCTATCAATCCTTACAATTTGCATTAAAAACAGCTATCATAATTCTTGACTAAGAATGGAGTCAATTTCCTTGATATTGAAAAAGATAGGAATAGGTAGCTTGCGGCTGCAAAAATACATAATTCTTTTTCACTTCTTTCATGAGCAATATTTTTCTTTAGTATCAGTACTAAAATTATTGTTATTTATATATTAATTGAGTTAATTATGTATCTAAGGTAAGTTTTCTTGAAGGATAACATCGTGATAAAACTTGCATGACAGCTAACGTGGTGGAAGTAGGTTGCTTGAAGAAGTTCACATCCTGAAGAAAGACACACCCGTGTCCAACAGTACTTACGTTAGTAGATATATTATCGATGGCAATCTTATCGAGCTTGGATAGGTCTTATGTTCCATTTATCGCTTCAAACTAAAATCCTTAGATCAAAACAGTTTCAATCATGATCCCGATGAAAATACCATGATTTTTAATATTTTTTTTAAACTAAGGAGGCAAACAAGCATACGGCCTACTTGATGATAATCGGTTACCGTACTATAGACGTTTGCAATATCAGGGGTATCACTTTCGCGTTGCTGACCCTGTAAAACGAAAGAAGAATAGTTGTTTTGGCAGTATACGGGTGATATTTCTTTCTTTCTCTTACTTCGATTTTCAGAGGAGGTACTTCCCCAGTCGGGTAGCTCCAATTTGAGTGGAATTACTCCCACAATGCTTTGAAAACAACCAAATCGTTGAATTTAAACAACTTTTACTGAACTAAATCCGCGAATATAATCTTGACGCTCCGATCCTTCAAAGTCGTCAAACGATCCATGTCACGCGTAGACTGTGCTGTAGGTATCTTTATGTTGCCAAGGATGTGCCTTTATAGGCGTTGCACAGGGGGGTGGTCATGGTGGTGATGGTGGCCACCGGGATGGATTTAGTGGGTAAGAATCACACACTCTCCGGTCTAACCTCCGTAGACCGGTAGCCTTTTGAAGGTTTCCCCCCGTAAACAAAAAAAAGAAGGTATCTTTATGTTATTGATGATTTTTGTTGCTTATTCACAATTATACTCATGGAACTAAATATCCTCCATCTTAAAATAGTTCTAACATTATCTGTTTTACCCTACATTCGATTGATTGCTATCATTTCGCAAATCACTCTGTTCCACCGTATCGATTTCGTGGGAACGCCGCGAGCGTCCGATCTCTGAGTATTGATTAGATTCTTGATTTATCAGCGTATTGTTGGTATCATATACGTCACGATATCGCAGATTCGGTAGATAGATGAACAGGGCTTTGTCGCGCTTTCTTGTCCTAAACGAATCTGCCTTTTCTCGGCTTTGAAAATTTTATGTGGCTACGCGTAATCTGGTAACGACGTGCGACGAGTTGTTGTATTCCCAAAATGATAATGACGAACCACAGAATTAACTGCTGCATGCGTGGTGAGAATAATTGGAATAAATGCTCTAGCTTTTGTATATATTTAGGCTATTGCAGACGTTATGCTACATTGTAGGTTTACATAATGTATACCCAAATGTCTGGACTTTAAAGGAAACCATGAGCTCTAACGCTGAATAACAACAAATTTCCTACTGTAATGGTAATATGTTGCTATGGGTTACCATAATAGGATCACATCACACCGCAACAAATTCCGTAAAAATAGTTTAGTTTCCAATACCTATATTTTCCTTTGTTAAAACTTAATAAAATGTCATTAAACTCATGCTAGATGCAATAGATGTATCAATCTCAGTCATGGATTGCTTCCTCCAATTACCATTAAGAACTAGCGCATGCGCAGATCATTATCTGATTGTCAGCACTTTCCTTGGGAAAGCGTATCTTGTTCTATGAATGAGAGCACAGTCACAGGATGCTCTGATAGTCGATATTAAGGTTAATCAAATCAGCAAGAATGGAAGAAAGAAAATAGACCTGATATCCACTGGATATGATGTAATAAGCTGACATCATCTACCACAGCTATTTTTTTTAAATATTAATTGCAAGCAATTACGTCAAACCCCATATTTTACGAGTGAATAACTTTTTTCTTTTCATAACAGTTATATTCTGTGGTCTAATGGTTCGTGTATTGGACTGCTGATCACGAGGTCGTGGGTTCGATTCCCACAGAACACAAATATTTATGTGATTAACATTTAAGTGTTTGTGTTTGTCTGAGTGTTTCTTATGTATTATAAATATGTATTTACAAATAAAAAGTAATTAAGTATTATATCCATTGTCTAGTACCGACAATATAAGCTTTGCTTAGTTTGGGACTAGATGGTGCTGTGTAAAATTGACCAAGAATAGATATTATTCTAAGGCGACCTAACGTCTCAAGAAACGCATGTTTCTTGCCTGAGAGCTTTTCTCGACAGCGCAGCGCCTGAAGTCTTCGAACCCGGATTAGGCCAGCGTGGTGGTTTATAGCTGCAGTAAATGGATTGAGGATGATGACAATATGTCTGATAATCATTTCTAGATTAACAAGAGACGATCATAAAATTACAGGTGCAATTAAGTGACGTGTTACCATGATGAAGTAATAGTACAATAATTATTGCTTTGATTGCCATTGCAATAAAATCTCTAACTACAGTTTACATTACAACTTCAATTATTGGTGAAATCAGCTCTTGTCGCTTAATACTGTATTTCTTAAAATCCCTTATAATATACATATACAGAGATGACTGTCCCTTTATACATATACGATATATAAATAAATAAATACAGAAATGGTTAAATTTTCATTCAGAACGTTTACTTCTTAGCCTTACCTTTTACTATGATCATCATCGTCATGAACCCATATACTGACCCACAGCTGGGCACCGGTCTCCTCTCATATAGAGAGGGATTAGACTATGGTTCACCACGCTGGCCTAGTGCGGGTTGGCAAACTTCACAAACCGTCGAGAAAAATCTCTAAGGTATGCAGGTTTCCTCACGATGTTTTCCTTCACCGTTTAAGCGAGTGATAATTAATTATTAATACACACATGAATTCGAAAAGTCAGAGGTGTCAAAACCTGCGACTTGGCAGTCCAATGGTCATACCACTAGGCTATCACTATTAACCCTTTTACTATACATACACCTTCTACTATAGAAATCATTTTTTTTTAATATTACGGAAAACCCTATTCGGTTAACCAGTCTCATACCAAGCATGGAACGCTCCATTACTCTCTATGCAACTCTCAACCTGTACACCATCTTCTCTTTAGCGGAGCGGAGCGGAACTTCAATTTCATTATTTATTTATCTACATTATTTGATGATCAAACGAACTTACCTGAAGTGAAGTTGAAGTGTAATTATCTTGTCTTTGCGGAGTTTAAGGGACAACGAGTCTAGTCTGAATTTTGATCTCGAGTAGGGAAAGCAATGGTGAGATAGTTAGTTGACATGTTTCGTGTTAAATTAATGTTGAAACTTAACTTCTTCAATATATTAATTGAATGCATGCCCTAAGGTAGAATGTAATGGTATTAACAATTTATGTACAACATCTTACATCTGTACCTACATTTATAGCAAATAAATAGTTCTTATTCTTATATATTAATTCCAATAGTTAGGCTATACAAAAGTTGTATTTGCAAATCCGCGTAAGTCCGTACACAATATTTATTACATTTGTCTCATTTACAAATATATCTACAGGATCGTGCTTTGCTTAAATTTATTTGATCTAAAATTCACATGACCTTGAATTGTTTCATTTAGACACACTTATATCTCCGACTGTCTACGAGGCTATTTATGTCTGAACTACTTAGATGACATTGAGTCTCTAGATGGAGTTCAAACGAGGTTTCCTGTCAGAACACGCATCTATACCATTATTAGGATTAGGCAGAGGTGTACCGATGTACACCCACAGCTCGTCGGTATGTGAAAGCAAGCCTTTTTTTATCCCACTGAGATGGCAATCAAGCGTTCAGCCCACCTGTTGGTAAACGGTTACCGTAGCCTATAGACGCTTGCAACACCAGAGGTATCACTTGCGCGTTGTCGGCACTGTGAAATGAAAGAGGAGTAGTTGGGTCAAAGGCCCCCAACTGCCAACATAACGTTTCCTCGAGGAGCACTGCTCGAACTGGGAATCAAACCCAACTTTAGCTTAGCAGTCGTGTTTACGATTACTAGACCAACGAGGCATCTTATGAACTTTATCTGTGTTTTTAATGTGAATCTATTCAAGTAACATAATTACTGTTAATAGCCATACCCTCAGGCGACAGCGATCACTCAATATTTTAAAGGCTTATGCAATTATCGCTTCTATCGCTTGAAAAACAAAGTGTAAAATTCTAAACACAAGATTATGACAGAAATTGTAATCTCGCTTATACGTTAAGCCATATTTTGTGAAGTTTATATGGAGTTGATATTTATACATTCAATTTGCTGGGAACGGTAAAGGAGACCTAGTTACAGAACTATATTTTAAACGTTTAATGCACTCTTGCGCAAGTTTAGTACCGAATAAAGTGGCGTGTTAGACTGGATTTGTTCAGCAACACTAAAGTGAGATAAAGGACACAGTTGGTCATAAAAGATATTATATTTAATTTATTCGTAGTTGCGTCATAGGTCCAATAGTCCTGGGTTCGTTTCCCAGGTCAGACAACTTGGTCGGTGCCCTTTTCTGTAAGGAATCTCTCAGAAACAGCCTGAAGATTGAATTGTGACCCATTTAAAGGTAACATGCTCAACCCTGATTACATGAAACTTAAAAAAGTAAACAGTTCTTTGGAAAACCGTAAATTTACAATAACACTTCTGCTTAACAATATAGACCTGAAGGTATAGTTGTGTTTAACTCGACAAACCACAATCGCACCGGGTTTAATTTTCAAGAAGGAAACTACTTTTTACCGTCAAATGCCTCAACTCAAGTCAAGTTGGACTTTAAAAGTTGAGAGATGTTTAATCTGACGAGAGAAACTGTTATTTCATCAGAATGAAGATTTTCAAGTCTGTGAAAATTCTAAAGATACATCTGATTTCAACTACCTGGTTTTTACGTACCTTTTACCATTTGATTATGAATATTTCAACTGCACCTATTTTCTTACACTCTTTGCGCTGTAGCATAGTGCGGGTGACAGTTGCCTGTATGACGTATTATTATAGTATGTATTGTTTAATTGACTACAGTTATTAATGATTTAATATATTACGAATGTGGTACTGAAATACTAATTGTAAATCGCTCATAATTTGTAAATCGCGGCCACTTTCAAGAGTGAAACGAAATGTTACTGAACTGTCACCCGCACCATGCTACAGCGCAAAGAGTGTAATCATCATCAACCAGGGACCGTACAACCCCCTTTATGAGTTAATTCAATTGAAAGGGTTACCCGTTGATTCGGTTACCGTATGGATGATGTTACCTCTTCGTTCCTGTAACCTTTTCCTAACACCAATGAAAGGGTAACCCTTTCAATATGTTAGCCAGTGGAAGGGGTTACCCTTTCCTTTAAGGTATCCAATTGAAGGGGTTATCCTCTTGATAGGGTTTTTCAGGGTTACCGTATGGTTATCATCATAATTTACGTTGTTAGGTAGGGTGAGGAGACTATAAAATATAGAAATTTATCTTGCAAACTTCTAGAATTGTATTACTAAGTAGTTTCTTTCATAAGGCTTGATCACGCAGTGCTCTATATCGTTTAATATTGGGTGCTCGATTCTGTAGGTAATTAAATTTAGGTAATTATGTAGGTATACAATAACAATAAAAAAATGTATAGAAGCTATATTATGATGGTTTGATCATGATGAAGAGAGAATGGATGAACAGAGATTGATAGCCATAGTCCCGTATTTATCGAGTCGCTGTGGTCTATTTAGCTCAGAGCAAGTGGCGACTAACACGTGCTAGCTCAATGCATGCTATTTTGAACGTAAGGCAAGGTTATTAGAGATTAAATTAGTGTTTGGACTCGGAAAGTGTTACCCTGTTACAGTGGTTGAAGGGGTAACCCGTTCGGAACGGCTTACCGTTTAATAGTATAACCCGGTAAGAATTTAAACAGGTAACCCAAATGAAAGGATTTTGAAGAGGTAACCCATTGCAGCGGCTTACCGTTAAAAAGTGTAACCCCTATGAATTGGGTTTTCTAACAACACTTTGTAAAAACCCTATCGAAAACTCTTCTAACGGGTAACCAAAATGGTCCCTGTCATCAACACATTTTCTTACTATCTCACTGCTGGGCACGGGTCTCCTTTCAGATTGAGAGGGATTAGGTTATAATCCACCACGCTGGTCTAGTGGGGAATTTGCAGATTTCACACACTGTCGAGAAAAGTCGAGCAGTGTCGTTTGGTTTTTTCTATAAAATTCTTAGTAGCACCTCGGAGTTTGAATTTGTGTCGGGTTAATAACAATAGGCTAGCCCCCTATTACATGGTACCTAAAAATACTGGCGAACTGTGGGTGTACATTGGTACACCTCTGATCGTTCTCTCTCGAATGTTATTAAAAGATTCCCAAATTGTTACTATCACAGTCTCACTGGGAATGATTTCTGATAATGCTTAAACAAGTATCTTTTACTTAAATCATAGTTTCAGCATTAGAATTTCATTATTATTAATAACTTCACACAATCTACTGTAAAATTTCTATGCTAGAGATTTATTGTAATGCTTATTTAAATTGGACCATTTGCAATGCAATGTTTTTATTTGCAAGAATTGTAGTAGATTATTACTACAATTCTTGCAAATAAAAACATTGCATTTCAAAGAGTCCGGTGCACAAAAGAACGAATTAAGCTTCATACTTCTTGGTATAAGCCTTCCTATCTGTGCCATCCCTTACTGTCCTGTGTTAATCTTATCTTGATACCATTCTTTGGACAATATCAGCGATCTTTCTGTGGACGTCTCTACAAATTTGGCACTTAAAGGAGAAATCCCTAGAATTATTTTGCGAAACTTTCCGAACGTTTAGATTTTAGTTTACACAGTCTTATGTTCTGCCGGTAAAGAAATAGAATCTTATTCTCATAGTTCCTATTGTCCCACATAAAGAAATGAAGTTAGTAACAAACCATTGATTCCAAAGTTGTTTAGAAAGTATATTCCTAAGTTAAATAACTTCTAAGTTACGACTATTTCATGCAAATGAGACTTACCTATATGCTGGTCTCCTTTTTCCTCACAGATTTGACGTAGAAAATGTTCTCCCACATTTTCAACTGCAGTCAAATCCTTCCATATCCAACATGAGCGGGTATCAATCACTAAACTCACAAGCACTCATAGTTTCACTTAACACAAACTTAATTAAAACTCAACTTGAACCAACTTAACCGAAACTTAACACGTCGGAACGGATGACAATGTTTGCAGCACTATGACAAACCTTCAAGTAGCACTTGTCGATGTTACAACACTTTAAACTTGTTATACGGCAAGGTGGAACTTTTTTAACTAGTATTTCGGATAGTTTTAATAAATATGTCAAAATAATTTGACGTGTGAAGTTCTAAGGGGTCCCTATAAAGCGTTTGATGACCTCTAAAGTTGCTTTACAACTGAGTGTTGAATGCAAAGCGCACGGTTTCTCCTGCGCGCGCGCAGCTCGGTATGCGGGTTTACCTGAGTGCGTTTGTATACGTACATGACGACACACACACATACAACCGCAGGCTGCACGGTTTTTGTCGATGTCCACGGGGCAAGTAACCGTAGTAGCATAGCGTTGTAGCTCGAGAAATGACTAAGGTATTTTTATGGTTTTTCTAAATATGGATAATATTGGTGGCCAGTTTCCTGGCGTATAAACCTGCTTAGCTATTTATTAAGCTTTTGTTATAATAAATATTTTGAAGACATATTTTTTAAACTAAATTATGATTCTTAGAGTCTATATTCTGATATGAAAAGAGTCACTTTTCCGAGTAAATATGGATTTTTTATGATTGGTTTTCGTATCTTCTAAAATAATATGGTGTTCTATCATTTCAATATAACAACATTTGTATCGGTTTATTACATTTTAATACAACAATTTAATAATCGTTAGATACTACGATTTTTATTTAAAACCATTCATCAAAAGTTTTATAACGACGAAGCCAAAAATTTCCAAGTTGCAACGCTGTGGTACTGCGCCAAAGTTTTTCTGAAAGCTGCTGGTCGATGTCCCGCTAGTGAGACTCGAGCTTCGTCTTCCTTCTCTCTCGCACTTTGCACTAACCATACATCAGAAAGAGACAGATATAATTCTTATGACGCGCTATAAATTTGCAAAACTTGAAGCGGTCTTACTGCGATAATATTGATGGTAAGAGTTACGGTCGTTTAGATATAACCCGGCTTATTTAAAAATGTCTTTTGAAAAACTTGTTTCTTTAGCGACAAATGTAAATTTTTTTTAGTCGGGTTGGCGATATTATTCTCGGCTAGTTTATATGGATAGCGGGTTGATTGGTTCGAATATAAGTCTATTGAACGCTTTCGATCAGTCCAGGACTATTTTTTGTTAGATAATCTAATTATGAATTGGTATGTAGATATGGTCGAGTCAATATTTTATGTACAATTTTGTCGTGAACATTTTGATGATAGCAAATCTTTATTGAGTTTTTTGTTAATTAACACAATTAATCTTTCCGTGCGTGTTTTATAATCATAGTTTTTAGCTCATTATTAGCATCTTATCCTGATAACGATTTTCATTGGCGTCGTTATAGTACAGACGCCAGCAGGTCAAGCTATCCAAAACTGTCATATTTTCCCAATTGAACATGAAACTTATTATTTTGTTCTATAGTTGAAGATTTATCAAAGAAGTTTAATAGATTGGGGTAGCTTGATGTGCTAGCTTCTGTACTTAATTTTTTTAATACCATTAAGGTGGCAAAGAAGCTCACGGCCCACCTGATGGTAAGCGGTTACCGTTGCCTAGACGCTTGTAAGACCAGGGGTATCACTTGCGCGTTTCCGACCCTGTAAAACGAAAGAGGAATAGTTGAGTAGGCAGTATAAACGTCAAAGTCCCCCCACTGCAACCTTGCTCACCGTAAGGAACACAACACAGCAGAAAGCAGTGTTATTTCACTTCTATCTTTCACATGTAACTGTAATAAGGTCACTCTTATAGAATTCAGTGTGAAATTTCTTCTAGCATCACGCCTGAGTTCCCCGAAGGGTTAGGCAGAGGTGCATTGCTACACACCGACAGTTCGCCGGTTTGTTTACGTCCCATGTAATAAGGACGAGCCTATGGCCCTTTAACCAGTTAAAGGGCCATAGGCTCGTCCTTATTACAGTTACATGTGAAAGAGTCCGGAACTCCGGAACCACTGAGAATTTCAAAGAAAAATCCAATAACACTGCTTACTTATAATCCAATAACTTGCTTGACTTGGGAGTTGAACCCAGGACCTCTAACGTAGCATTCGCGCTTACGACCACTAGACTCTAATGAAATATTCTAAAATTTCTTCTAATATTTAAAATGTTATTTCTACTCAAAATAAATCACATTCTATCACATCTGACCCCAAAGGCTAGCCATTAACTGTGCACAACTCCAAACTGGGTGTTGCCAAGAATTTCTTAACAAAAAAAAACCAATAACACTACCCGACCTTGGAACCAAACACAGAACCTCATGAGGTGCTTGCGAAATATAGCTATAGCTACTTATTACCTATTATATATTAAATATCACGATAGACCTAAATTCCTTTCCAGCTTTCAATCGAAACAACTGACAATCAAACCATTTATTTGCATTCAACAAAACGACAAACGCAATTGTTCCTCGGGCCCTAAACGTCGTGTTTTAAATCGTCAACTAAACGTAATAGCAGCCATCATCCCAATACGCGGTTGTCCCACAACACAGTAATTTGTTAAACCGACGATTTAAATAAAAACGTTCTCGATTACGTAATATAAAAATACTATAGGTATCTACAAGCTTTATGACCGCTTCGGGCCGGTAGACGAGTTGCAATCAAACGCTCGAATCGACAATCGATACAAAATATAATTGGAAATGACATGTATGAATAAATCGAATAATTTTGCGTGAAATGTGGTTCAGATGATTCAATAATTAAAATATCTTCATATTTCACTATGTCTGGTGTATAAAATATTAGTCATATCTAAAATACGGAATATTTAACATGATAAATGAATATTGGTGTTTTTTTTATACCTCTAAGGTGGCAAACAAGCATACGGCCCACCTAATGGTGAACGGTTACCGTAGCCTATAGACGCTTGTAAAACTAGGGGTATCACTTCGCGTTGCGGACCCTGTAAAATAAAAGAGGAATATTTGGGTTGGCAGTATAAGGGTGATAGCACCCCACTGCCAACACAACGTTTCATCGTGGAGCACTGGCAACCTTGCTCACCGTAAGGAACACAACACAGCTGAAAGCAGTGTTATTTCCCTTCGATTTTCTGGCAAGGTAGAGGTACTTCCCCAGTCAGGTAGCTCCAATTTCAAATTTGAGTGGAATTTCTCCCACTATGCCCTACCTCTCTTGGTGTGCTTTAATAGCTCTCTCGTAGCTAAGTTATAACTACGCTGATCAACCGATCTGCAAGGTTAAGCTGCGCCAGCCGCGGTCAGTCTGTGGATGGGTGACCATTCTTACCACATCGAGACCCCTCCGTGCCTCGAAGAGCTATGAAGCTATCGATCGAACACCTATGACAATCGTTAGTTAGTAGTCAGCAGCCCAAAAAGCCTGACAACCAGTCTATCTTCAGAATATCGATATTGCTTAGAAATTTGGTTGCACACGTCTTATTGCAGTCGCTTCGTGTAAAATACTGATACTCAACCGCATCTGGATATACTGGAAGTCAACCACAACATAGTTGGGAAAACGCTCGGAGGATGTTTCGCTTTTAGCTTTCGCAAGACAGATACAAAATAGTCATAATTTTCAGAATAAACATAATGATTCTTTCATTCATATAAAATAACTATACAGGGTGGAAGTGACATCGACGCGCAACGGCTTACCATGACTTCAGTACATGATTCTGGACCCCCCTGCGTTGGAATTTTTCGTCGGCTTTTTCTTAAATTTTACATTTTTTTGCAGTTTTTTCAACTTTAAACTGTATAAAATCATTATTTCTATCTAACCCAATGAGATTTTTAATTAAAAAGTCATTAATTCACCTTTTTTCACTAACAGCATTGTAAATTAAACTCGAAAGATCTTCTGGTCAGCTGTTTCCTTAGAGTTCACTTGCGAGTTGTAAAATTTAAGAAAAAGCCGACGAAAAATTCCAACGCAGGGGGTTCCAAAATCATGTACTGAAGTCATGGTAAGCCGTTGCGCGTCGATGTCCCTTCCACCCTGTATAATCTTAGCATTGAAAATGCAAAAAAATAAAAAAGATAACCATAATTATCACACAAAAATATAATAATTATAAATTATTGATTTCTGTCATTTACGCGACTATTATACATTGAAAACTACTTTTTACGAACTTATTTTTTATTTATTTTATCGCGTTATATTGATATTATTAATCCCGACGTTTCGGACCCAGCGTCATGGTCCCCGTGACCATGACGCTGGGTCCGAAACGTCGGGATAGAATATATACAAAATCGTAAAAAGTAGTTTTATTTCAATTATAAATTAACTAGCTTCTGCCCGCGACTTCGTTCGCGTGGAAAGGTTACTTTAAGTTAGTTATTATCGTTGTAATTTGACAAATTAACTCAAAATAATTATTAATTATAGCCTATATGTTATTCTGATGTATAAATAATAATACTGTAAAGTTTCATCAAAACCCGTTCAGTAATTTTAGCGTGAAAGAGTATTTAACAAATATCCATCCATCCATCCATCCTCACAAACTTTCACATTTATAATATTAGCAGGATGAATTGAAAGTGTTTTAGAGGCCTTAGTCCAGCAGTGGATGTCCTTTTCTTCTCCTCTTCTTCTCAGTCGTTCCCTCACTGCTGAGGATCGTGACTCTGTTTCAGTCTATCGATAATGTGGCTCCATCTGTTACGATCAGCCGCTTGATGGAGTGCGGCACTGACTGGTATCTCCAGCTGTTCGGATATCTGATCCGTCCAACGATGTCCTTTATATATTATGAAATGATGATGATTTTGTCAAAAGCTTTGCCCAGTGAATGGGAGACATCACACAAAATCTAATCGCTCGTGTAACCATACCTTAACGTATTATAACTGTTAATTTTTTCAACAAACTTCATAATTTAACGAGATGTGTTATTAGACAATAAATATTTAATGAGTAGGTGCTTATACTTAAGTTTTTTTTTTTAATGGAGGTGCTATTATCGGTTTAGCTAGAATCGCTCGCCAGAGGGGCTTGCTACACGATAGTAACGTAATATAATTAAGAATTTAAAATTCACGTTCACATGCGATTGTTAGAGATTAAAAACATATATTATTATTTATATCAACCTGTGCCCTCTATCATAAGCAGTGACACCATAGTGATGGACTGCCAAGTCAAAGGTCTTGAGTTCGAATCCAATGTACCTCTGACTTTTCGAATTTATGTGCGTATTAATAAATAATTATTACACCCTCAAACGATGAAATAATACGTCGTGAGGAAACACTACATTATTAGCCTTAGAGATTTTTTCGACGGCGTGTGAAGTCTGCTAACCCGCACTAGGCCAGCGTGGCGGGCGATAGCCTTATCCCTCTCATCCTTAGAGTAGCTCGTGCCCTACAGTGAAACGGAGTATGAGTAGATGATGATGATAATATACCCTCTGGTGCTACCCACGTTCATCAGGTTATTCTTAATCCCATGGAAATTTACCAAAATTCTTTCTAAGCAGATGCTTATGTCTCATAAGAAATAAAGAGAAAATTTAATCTGACAGTCACGACATAAGACAAAAATTATAAGGATCGTAAGAAGGAAAGATGGAAAGAAAGAAATAAAGAAAAATTTATTCTGACAGCCACAACACAAGACAAAAACAATAAGGATCGTAAGAAAGAAAGAAGGAAAGATAGAAATAAAGAGAAAATTTAATCTGACAGTCACGATACAAGACAAAAACTATAAGGATCGTAAGAAGGAAAGATGGAAAGAAAGAAATAAAGAAAAATTGATTCTGACAGCCACAACACAAAACAAAAATAGTAAGCATCCTATGCCATCCTAAAAAGCAATTTAATTTTTTGCTAAAAAGTTAATTAATATAGATAAAAAGACATCGGACCTAAATATACGGTGGGTGTACATTGGTACACCTCTGCCTAACGCTTCGTGGAACACAGACGTGATGGTATGAAGACATTTTTGAGAAGTACTTCAGCTGTGAATATACGGGCCTCCCAGATGACGTCATAGTACTAACCAATAAGATTACACGAGTCAAGTGACCAGTGAAGTGGAAACGGGATCACATTCCAGATGAAGCAAGCCTTATTCAATTGAGGCCGCATAAGTAGTAAAGGTCACGGATATAACATTAAGCATTATAAAGTGGAGTATTTTGTCCCATAAAGGGCACAATTTGCTTGATTTAGGAATCAAACCCAGGATCTCTGTCGTAGCAGTCGCGCTTAGGACCGCTAGACTAACAAAGCAGTTTCAACGAAAACCAAATTAAAAAAAATCTATCAATGTTATGATTTCCGACCTCTCTGGATGATACCTTCGATGAATAATAATAAAATGCCGTGTGACATTCCTTAAACAGTGCCGTCTCTTTCGCACACGCGGACAGAGGAACGTCAGAGCGAGACAGAGGTATCGCAACACTCCCTTATCGTTCATTCCAGGAATAACTTTCCCATAGATTGTGATGGTAGAAGGGTTATGCATTTGGAATGCAAAAAGTACGGCGCGCATTTTATACGGAGTGGTCACAAGTCATAATTTGACCATAACATGTAGAAATGATTCGTTATGGTGTGTTCAAGTACCTTGTCAGTGGTTTTACAATGTTCCAAGCTATGTAATTATGTAGAAATACAACTTAGACCAAGATCTGATACGCAAACCAATTATAGGCCTATTCCTGATAGTTAAAAACATATTTTAAATAAGATTATTCATGATAATTTATATAATGTTTACATACACAGCATCACGCCTGTATTCCCCTAAGGGGTAGGCAGAGGTATACCAATTAATCGTTCACAGTTCGCCGGTGTGTTTAGGTCCCATGTAATATGGGGCGAGCCTATTACCATTAACCAAGCTCTGAGCTGAACCCAAGGCACGCACCTCTAACTTTTCGAAATTATGTGCGTATTCATAATTAATTATCACTCGCTTAAACGGTGAAGGAAAACATCGTGAGGAAACCTGCATGCCTTAGAGATTTTCTCGACGGTGTGTGAAGTCTGCCAACCCGCACTAGGCCAGCGTGGTGGACTATAGCCTACCCCTCTCATTCTGTGAGAGAAGACCCGTGCCCAGCAGTGGGACAGTATATGGGTTGATGATGATGAAGCTCTGAGCTGCTACTGAGATTTCATAGAAAATCCCAATAATACTTTGCTCGACCTAGGAATTGAACCCAGGACCTCTAACGTAGTAGTGTTATGCGAATGTTCGCGATATGCGAAAGTATTTGGCAATCAAAAGTACAAACCAGTAAATACCATCAAACAAAGCTGCCTTTTCGCGTCTATCTTGTTGTTTCTCCACTTACCTACTTCTAAGCTGCACAACGGATTTTGATAGTTATGATTTCCACTATTTTTAGACGAGGTAGGGCATAGTGGGAGTAATTCCACTCAAATTGTAGCTGCCCGACTGGGGAGCTACCTCCGCCTTGCAGAAAATCGAAGTGAAATAACACTGCTTTGAGCTGTGTTGTGTTCCTTACGGTGAGCAAGGTTGCCAGTGCTCCGCGAGGAAACGATGTGTTGGCAGTCTTTGACCCTTATACTGCCAACCATACTATTCCTCTTTCGTTTTACAGGGTCGGCAACGTGCAAGTGATACCCCTGGTTTTACATGTGGTCTATAGGTAACGGTACGGTATTTAGTTACGGTATACGGTAACCGCTTACCATCAAGTGGGCCGTATGCTTGAATGCCACCTTAATAGTATAAATAAAAAAATACTGTCATTTAAAGAACTTCTCACAGAAGGTTTATATATAATATTTATAGTACATTTTACCTATGCGGAGCTGGGGTTGGTAGCTTTCTTTTATATATTTTTTACTGCATAGATCTGCTAAATTGCGAAATAAAAAATGAACTTGACTGCCTCATTAGTCTAGTGCTCCTGAGCGTGACTGCTACGCTTGAGGTCCTGGGTTCGATCCGCAGGTCGAGCAAAGTGTTATTGGGTTTTTCTATGAAATTCTCAGTAGCAGCTCGGAGTTTGGATTTGTGCCCGGTTAATTACAATAGGCTCGCCCCCTATTACATGGGACCTAAACATACCGGCGAAATGTGGGTGTACATTAGTACACCTCTACCTAAGCCTTCGGGGAATACAGGCGTGATGGTATGTTATGTTATATTAGTTAAAAAATGAATTTGGCTAACCAAGTGATCGCTTTCACCTGAAAGGAAACGGAGAACACAAGGCCACTGACCAGTTCTAAACCATTGCGTATAATTGGTTCCTAGCGTAAGAAAAAAGGCAGTCGTAGACTGGAATTGGCTGATAAATGGCTATACGCTGACACCCTATCACTTTGTGTGTTAATATCGTCATAAGAGAGCCCTGGACGTACAATAGTATGTTTTCTAGCCTTTTTATTTTTACTTAACAACTTTGCGCATCACTGGAAATGTTTAAACTAGAAATGTTACTTTTAATTAACTATCGTTATAATTTATAACGATTTAGAGTTACTAAATCGTTATAAATTATCCCTACTAATATTATAAATGCGAAAGTAACTCTGTCTGTCTGTTACGCTTTCACATTTAAATCACTGAACTGATTTTAATAAAATTTGGTACAGAGATAGAGTTGACCTTGAGAAAGAACATAGGATAGTTTTTATCTCGGACTTTTGAAGAGTTCTCTTGGAAACGCGATATAACCGAACTCGCCTATAAATTATTCTGATGTATAAATAATAATACTGTAAAGTTTCATCAAAATCCGTTCAGTAGTTTTAGCGTGAAAGAGTAACAAACATCCATCCATCCTCACAAACTTTCACATTTATAATATTAGTAGGATGTGAATATTGAATTGCGAATATTAAAAAAGACACGAATATTCGCGAATGCGAGTATTCCAATACTGTTTACAGTTTTGACGTTAATATACGAGTTATGTCACCACATATGGGACCAGGGATTAACAGCTAAACACTCAGCTAGCGTTTTATTATTAGCAATAAAACTCAACATTGACCGTTCGTTCATATAGTTATGAGAGACCGGTCAATGATGAGTTACCTAGTGGTAACAATTATACAGGAATTATTAAATCCATGGTACATGGTCGTTCACGATGGGACATATTAGGAGGCTCAGAGTCACGCAACGTGCAATGGAGAGGGCTATGCTCGGAATTTCTCTGCGTGATAGAATCAGAAATGAGGATATCCGCAGAAGAACCAAAGTAACCGACATAGCTCGCAGGATTGCACGGTTGAAGTGGCAATGGGCGGGCCATGTGGCCAGAAGAACGGATGGCCGCTGGGGAAATAAAGTCCTGGAGTGGCGACCACGCATAGGACGGCCCCCAACTAGGTGGACGGACGACCTTGTGAGGGTCGCAGGGAGTCGGTGGATGCGGTCTGCGCAAGATCGATTTTTGTGGCGATCATTAGGGGAGGCCTATGTTCAGCAGTGGACGTCCGTGGCTGATAGATAGATATTAAATCCGTTTTTTTATGGTACGGAAAATCACTTTGCTTAAACTGGGAATCAAACCAAGGCATCACGCTCAGCAGCTTGTGACCACCAGACCATAGTTACTCAGAGGTAGTTCCCACATGAAGTTATTTAAAATTTATTACATATTTCAAATAAAATGTTGCCTATACAACCAAGCATTTTGGTCGAATAAACATATTTTTCCAGCGACATTAATGGCCTTTCCAAAATCATTTTATACCTCCATACGTTTTGTTTGTAAACGTTTAAGTATACAGTAAATATAATGTAGGGAACATCACAATATTGTCGTAAGAATCCCATAAATATACTTAAACTTTATTTTCCTCAATTTTGCTGCGGAATTTCTTTGATGTCGGATAAATATTAAATGAACTGAAGTTCCGTACACACTTAGACTGTTCTATAAGCTAAATAATTTTGTTCAAGCGCACATGAATTCGAAAAGTCAGAAGTGCGTGCCTTGGGTTCGAACTCGAGACCTTCGACTTGGCAGTCCAACGGTCATACGACTAGGCTATCACTGTATCATTTTTTCAATTAAATAGTTTTAATTTCAAATATAAAAAACCAAAACCGATGAAATATTGAACTTAGATGCACCATGAACCTCATGCAGGATTCGATCCTTCGTCCTTTAGTTCAGTATACCGTAATCTTAAGCCACTAAGCTACCGGGATCACTGACTCGCGTATGATGACGAATCTCTCTTTAACATTATTTTTATTATTGAAATAAAACTACTAATTACTAAAACTACTACTAATTACGGATTTTATTATATTGATATTATTAATCCCTATGCTTCGGACCCTTTACAGTGTCCATAGTCACGGGTAGATTGGACCATGGACTCTGTAAATATCAGAAATCAATATTATTTATTATGTACTGTAGGTGCACATTTCCAAATTTATCGAAAAAACTACCAATATTTTAAAAGAAAATAGCTGTGTAGGGTTGAGTATGAGGATATTATGGGACTACTATTATTGGTAACCCTTCGGTGAATACAGACGTGATGGTACGCCTGGTTTAGGCAGAGGTGTACCAATGTACACCACACCACACAACACAGTTCGCCGGTATACTTAAGTCCCATGTAGTAGGGGGCTATATATACTAATCCATCTCTCAAAAACCAAAATATACCTACAGTTAAATATATTCAAACGTATATTATACAGAATCAAACCCGCTACCATTAGCACATTCCGCTACTGAGCCAGTGACATCTAATTTATGGATATACTCACAGCTACACGGCGAAATAACGACCGGCAATCGATGAATAACAAAAAACTCAGTCAAAATAAATCAACGTTTATCGATAATCTTCAACATCGATTGAATCGAAATTCGTATCGATACTTCGATAGCGAACGATTCTCGCCTGGGGCACAAAATCTTTATCACACATACACATTCAGGTTAGAGGTAAGACTATAAGGGTGGTATGCCACTGGCCGATTGGATACCCCAAACGAATAAAGACGTAAAGTATTTGAATTTTATTGCATACTAGCAATTTCGCGCGGTTTTACTCGCATTCCAAAAAGCTTTTTGGGACAAAAGGTAGCGTATGTAAGGATAAAGGCTACATTTTGTCTCAAGTTCAAGGTATCTCCAACTCCGCGAGGAAACATTGTGTGCTTACCATCAGGTGGGCCGTATGCTTGTTTGCCACCTTAAAAAAACCGTAAAAATACATGCTAAGAAGTCCTATATATGTGTGTGTCTCTTCACAGCGAATGGAGGGAGTAAAGTATCTGTTATCTGCGCAGGCGACGTTCATTAACCGGCGCATGACGTCATGCGACTCGTCTACCCGCTCGCAATCGTTAACCTAATTAAAACATTCCCCGGCTTCGATTATCTGGCTGCACCGATACATGCATTATGCGCTTTTTATTTAACAATGCATTACATAACGTGCATGTATACAGGGTGGAGACGGTAAAGCGATAGCAAATAACTACAGCCTAACAGTTTTAACTGTCATTTTTATATATCTTCTATCATATTTTTCAAAACATATACACTTAAATATATGAACTGTCGCCTGCAGTATTTCCGGACCAATATGACCTTCAAACCTTCAAGAAAAGAGCGTACTCCCTTTTAAAGGCCGGCAACGCGCTTGTGACTCCTCTGGTGTTGCGAGTGTCCATGGGCGGCGGAAATCGCTTCGCATCAGGCGATCCGTCTGCTCGTTTGCCCCCTATCCCATAAAAAAAATGCACGTTCACAGTGCTCGGCCTGGAAAATGAACCCGGGACCTCTACGGTAGCGGTTGCGCTTAATACTAGACTAATGAGGCAGTCATTACATATAATGACCATTTCCTATTTATATTGATACTTTATAATAATATAGGCTGGGGTTTAATTTATGGTCGTGTTCTCTCCACCCAGTGTAGACATACAATCGAGTAATTTGGTGGTTGTCCAGTTTTCACCCTTCATTATCATCGACCCATATACTGTCCCACTGCTGGGGACGGGGCTTCTTCCACAGAATGAGAAGAATCAGGCTATAGTCAACCAAGCTGGCCTAGTGCAGGTTGGCAGACTTCACACGTCATCGAGAAAATCGCTAAGGAATGCAGGTTTCCTCACGATGTTTTCCTTGACCGTTTAAGCTAATGATAATTAATTATAACCCTTAATTTCACCCTTACTACTCAGAGAATAGAGTCGAAAACTGATCAACCGCCAACGATCTCCACCAAATGTGTGTATGTTTAGCATCGGATTATTTGTATTTTTTTTCTCTAATTAATTTGTATGAGCTAATTGTAAAACTTATCTAATAACTATGGGTGTACAACAATACACCTCTGCCTTACCGTTCGGTGAAACAGGTGTAAAGGTTAAAGTAAACTTTTGGAGTGTAAGTTTCACCTGTCAAAAAATACTATCGATATACTGGGCGCACTGTTCATACAACGCCCATCACTAAATTGCTCATAAAAATGAAACTAGAGCAGCTATCCACATTCTTTAAACTATGGTTTATTTATAAATATTTATTCTATTGCAACGTAGACATTTAAGTAGGCGTAGATGACATGCTCTGTAAAATGAAGCTGGCTTTGAATAATGTGATATTTGAATAGTGTTTGATTGTTACGTCCTGGTGACGAAACGGATGAATCATCTCAGCAATAGATACCCGAAACCAGAAGACTACAGGTTCTTTCCTCTTAGTGGGCCAGCCGCCTTCATGAACCATGTTTTTGAAGAGTAAGGAATGTACTATGCTGGGGACAACACAACAGATCACATTTGGTCGAATTGTTGTTGGCTATGCCAGCCCCTATAGTAAGATAACATGTAGATTACAGAGTAGATGTGGACTGCTACGCTACAGGTCCTTGGGTTCGATCCTAAAATTGGTTTCTCTATGAAATTCTGGATTTGTGCCCGGTTAATGGCAATAGGCTCGCCCTCTATTACATGGGACCTAAACATACCGGCGAAATGTGGGTGTACATTGGTACACCTCTGCATAACCCTTCGGGGAATACAGGCGTGATGGTATGTATGTATGTAGATGACAGAGCTCGTGAGAGGACTGATCCCGCTCGGAGGAGAAGACAACCACACCGGTGTTTAGATCATTAGGGCTACATACGGTCCCACCTGCCTGTCATTATTCAAACGGGGTTGGCGCATAGACTGGAGGCAGCACGTGGTAGTCCCGTGCCACCGTGCACCGCACAAAGTTAGGATGGGGAAGCGGGACCCTGCCCTGGGACGGGCATTGACATGACACAGTAAGATTTCCGGAAGAATACTTTAGTTCCCGAAGCCACTCAATATTGTACTGTATGGCGGTTTTAGTGCGGTAAGAATTCCACACACCCCGGCCTGTAGCCAACCAGTATGCCACCAGCATTTTGAAGGTTTCCTACTCGCAAAAAAGATGATGATGCAAAAAAGAATATGAGTCACTACAATGCTAATAATAACTAAACTAGGATAGTTTAAATTCTCTTGTTAAGTCACATCTGTTATACCTAATAGAAATTTGGGGAAGTGCCGGCAAAACGAAGTTACAAGAATTGCAAAGAGTACAGAATAAGATCATAAAGATATTGTTTCGCTATCCATACCTAACATCAACTTGTAAAATTTTTGAAGAAACAGGATTGATGAATATTAAACAACTCTATATATATAATACTTGTATTCTTATATATACACTAACTTATCATTTACTACAAAATCTCAAATTTCTAAACGCAGCCTTCGTCGACCAAGTTTACTTGTTTTGCCAAAAATACGTACTAATTACGCTAAAAAGAGTATAACCTAAAATCTTTTGTTAAAGTTTAACTAAATCATATTAGACTTAATGATTGAGTACATCTTCAACCACCTGTTATCTGTCTTTATCCTAGATTCCTGTCCATCCAATGGTTGTCTGGAAGAAATTGCGAATAGCGATAAGACCGCCAATTGTACCTACTCTTGTAACGTTTGCATAATGTTTTTCTGACATGTCCTATGTAATGGTGTACAATAAAGAATACTCTATCTATCTATCTAACCTATGAAGGAGCACAACTATTTAACAATCTACCCACATATATAAAAAGTGTTGGCTCACTCGGCAGTTTTAAATCTCGGCTATCCAAGTACGTAATTGAAAACTACCCATGCTAAATTCCTCTTATGCATTAATGTACTTCAAACTGTTGAGAATTGGAACTGCTGAATGAGTGTAACTTAGAAACCTTGCAACAATAATTGTATATAACACTGTAACTATTTATATTATATACTTTGGTGTCGGTTACCTAAAATAAGAATTTACCAAATGTTTCTTGTGTGTTCTCATGTAAATGGCTTTATATTGTCTTTTATGAGAATAAATGATTGATGAATGATACAGAATGTGGATAACTATCCTAGTTAGGTTTACTAACTAGGATAGTTATCCACATTCTGTAAACGATGGTTTATTTATAGATATTTAACTTTATCTCATAAACAAAGACATCTATTTAATGTTCGATCCATTCAATGTGGTTCAATTTAATAATTAATTGAAACAGGAAAACCAATAAAAAATTTCAATTTTTTTCTCAAACAAAAAAATATATATTTGCATTTACATTAAATAGCTTTTTAGATTATTATCAACAAATCTTATAATTAATCTCATTTTAATCTATTTACATAATTAAAAATACATAAACAAATGTTTGGAATCACATAAACGATAAATTAACATTTTTTTAACAAGATCACAAAGGTGCTAGCGCGTTTATGTCTTTTATATGGAGCGTATCCAACTGTGTGGTTCTCATAGAAAACAATGGGTAATTTTCTTATCAAAAGTTTATTTAACACATTTAAGATAAAGTTATCGTAATTCTTAGGGTAATGGTAATTACAATTCGAGTTTTTTTCCACAAGAAAGAAACAAAGAATCAGAAATACCTAGACGAAACCAAAGATAAGTTTATATGTTTAGTATAAATCCTTTATGGTAGGATACGCTATGGTTGACGGTTGCTATTCATCTCATTAGAGGAAGTACTTCATATAATTATCATAGAATTTCACTTAAGGCAAGTTCTTTTATTCAAGTTTTGTTGAGTTTGGTATTTTGTCGTATGTTGTAACTGTCAGAATAAATTTTCTTTCTTTCTCTTTCATTTAATCATTAATAATTATATCGATAACGAACGACAATTTAAAAGAGTGACCATGAAGTTTCTCCAGTTCTTCTCCATAGGAAACGAATAATTTGGAACCGTGCACCTCGACATTTAATATGTGTCAGTATATGGTTAATATAAACAAAACTATTTTGATATTTTAGTTTAGAAAAAGAAAAGTTCAAAATTGTCCTTAATTGGACGATTTTGAATCGCTCATCGCTGGACATAAACGTCATTGACCACAATAATTGAACGATAATGTTAAATTAAGCGAAACAAAAGAACGTGCGTGCTTCATCCCACCCGAGTCGTAAAAGTCAATTGAGTCGATTTAGAACGTTTTAATGTGACGCGTGCTGCGTGGGCGCAGGGGACATATCGTTTGTTACCACACTTTTGCAATACCAGAATTCTAATATAAGCTGATCTCTGATTGCGACGAAATTCTATACAGTATGAGGTCAGCGAATACTGGATGTTCATTAGATTTATATACTCATGTGTATAATACCACCCAACTACCCATGTGTATAATATTAACTTGTGATAAGTTTTAGAGTCCTCCCTTATTTTTTAAACAAACATAAAAATTAAGGGGTCATTGCATTCATTTTTTTTTAATTTACATTCTCGTCACCCGTAGTCCTTATTTATTGATTTAATTAATTAATTATATACTATTAGGTATTTCGTGTCTTGTAAAGATTTAAGTCTTAATACAAATACAAATTATTATTATATAAAAAAAATGTCTGGTAGAAAAAGCGTAATGGCATTAAGACCGTCTTTGTACAACACTTTTATGCTCAGAAAGAATAAATAAATAATTAATTCATCATGAACCTATACAGTGTCCCACTGCTGGGCACGGGGCTCCTGTCATAGAATGTCAGGGATTAGGCTAAAGTCCACCACGCTGGTCTAATGCGGGTTGGCAGACTTCACACACCATCGAGAAAATCTCTGAGGCATGCAGGTTTCCTCACGATGTTTTACTTCACTGTTTAAGCGAATGATCATTAATATGTCGGAACAGAAGGGAAAATCGTAGGTAGAATCATCACTATCTCACATTATGTGGGCGTAGATATTTTTTATGACAGAATTGAAAGACGTAGATAGGCTTAGAACTTGATTTTCACTTTAACACAACGAAACGTGAGATAGTTCCGTGCGTCTGTATCGGACCAGAGTCAGGCAACGAATGTGCGCCGCACTGTACCGACCGATAACGCCACAACTCTGTCAAGCACCCCCACCCGACATCACGCGATGTGTGACGTAACAGCGAGTTGTAGCTAACGTAGGCTAGGTGGCGCTGGCGTTCCGTTATAGCTCCCGTACTCATGACCCGTGCTAATTACCAAGACAGTATGTGCTAATGACTGTCCCGATGAATAAATTATGAATATCCACATGATTTCGTAAAATCCAAAGTGCGTGCTTTGGATTCGAACTCGAGACCTTTGACTTGGCAGTCCAATGGTTATATCACTAGGCTATCACTACTTTTTACCACCCAATTTCCATCTACTAAATCGAATGTCTTATAATTCTTGTAACTATCATTAAACCTATAAATTGTATGTGTTTTAATGTGATGCGTGGGCGCAGGGTACATATCATTTGTAACTGCACTTTGGCAATATCTAATCTTAGTTATGTCTTTAAATGCCACATGCCGGTTCCTTACACCATAGTGCCGTTTGGCATTTAAAAAAGTAATTAATGATGTATTATACTTTTTTAATTATCTAGTTAAGCAGTGATAGCCTAGTGGTATGACCTTTGAACTACCAAGACGAAGGTCTCGAGTTCGAACCAAAGGCACGCACCTCTGACTTTTCGAATTCATGTGTGTATTAATAATAAATTATCACTCGCTTAAACGGTGAAGGAAAACATCGTGAGGAAACCTGCATACCTTAGAGCTTTTTCTCGATGGTTTGTAAAGTCTGCCAACCCGTACTAGGTCAGCGTGGTGGACTATAGCCTAATATCCCTTTCATTATGAGAGGAAACCCGTGCCGAACATTGGGACAGTATATTATGGGTTGATGGTGATGATGATGAATAAACGAGTACATTACCTCATTGGTACCACTGCACTGCCTTTGTTCTAGGTTGTGTGTTTGATTGCCAGATCGAGCAAAATAGCCGTGTTACGGTAAGCGAGGTTACCAATGCTCCGCGAGGAAACGTTGTGTCGACAATGGGGGAACTTTGACCTTTATGCTGTCTACCCAACTATTCCTCTTTCGTTTCACAAGGTCGGCAAAAGTGATACCCCTAGTGTTGCAAGCGTCTATAGGCTACGGTAACCGCTTACCATCAGGTGGGCCGTATGCTTGTTTCCCACAGTAGTGGTATAAAAAAAAACTATACGATATGTCACTGCCGAAAGTTGAGGTGAGTTGCAATCAGACTTTCGAATAGATACAAAAATTTGGAAATGACATTTATGATCGCTTAATTTGTCGAAAGCTTATAAGCTTTTTATGTCATTTTCATAATTTTTTTTTTGTATTCGTTTGTCGATTCGAACGTTAGATTACAATCTGTCTGCACTACAGGAATAGGATATCTATATGTCAAGAATTTCTGTTCAATTCTCAGGTCATACCAAAGTTTATTGAAGTGTTATTGAATGGCTCGTGGCTAAGTAATTACTAAATTAAATGATTAAATGATATTTATTTCTGTAAATAGATCTTTTAAAGACAATTTTACAAGTCAATATTTTACATATTTTTTTTAAGCTAGAGGGCTCCGGCATTTCTTAGCTGACGACCTCTGAGAAGAAACGCCGAAACAAACTCAGAGAATCATAGTCTCTTTTAAAGTCCAGACAATGTATAGTAACAAAATATGTGTCTTACAATAAGCTAAGCTGATCAACCGATCTGCAAGGTTAAGCTACGCTAGTCGCGGTGAGTCTGTGGATTTTTCGTAACACATCGAGTCCATCGAGACCCCTCTGTGCCTCGGAGAGCACGTAAAGCCGTCGGTCCCGGTTATCATACGAACACCTATGACAATCGTTAGTGGTAGTCAGAAGCCTGACAACCAGTCTATCCTCAGGGTATCGGTATTACCCAAAAAATGGGTCGCGGAGGTCTGATGGCAGTCGCTTCGTGTAAAATACTGATATTCCGCCGCATCTGGTTAGACTGGAAGCTGACCCCAATATAGTTGGAAAAAAAAGCTCGGAGAAAGAAAACCAAAGTTTATTGAAATCGTGTAAAAGGAACAGTTTTTGTTCCATGTTATGTTATTTTATAAGGACTGATTTGAGAACTCATAAGACAAAACGACACAATCATGTGATGTGCAAACAATACTAAAGGCTTAATAAGCAGCAGAATGCGTATTAATTGTGAATTTAATAAGGTTCCGTACCCACCATCCATGACTTTTGCCAAAAAAAATTAAACTACATATTCAGATACAGTGATAGCCTATCGATATGATCATTGTACTGTCAAGTCAAAGGTCTCGAGGTCGAATCCAAGGCACACACCTCTGACTTTACGAAATAATGTGCATATTAATAATAATTATCACTCGCTTCAACGGTGAAGGAAAACATCGTGAGGAAACCTACATGCCTGAGAGATGTTCTCGAAGGCGTGTGAAGTCTGCCATCCCGCATTAGGGCAGCGTGGTAGACTATAGCCTAATCCCTCTTATTCCGAGAGGACACCTCTGTCCAGCTGGATAGTATAATATGTACACATGGGTTGATGATGAATTAATTAATTATTATAATGACTGTCTCATTAGCCCAGTGATTATTTATGATTTATCACTCGCTTAAACGGTGAAAGAAAATATCGAGCAGTGAGCCAGCATATGGGTTGATGATGGCTCATATTGCGCTATGACATGTGTTCTTGAAGTGGCATATACTGAGCTCTTAAGGACCAGCAACGTATCAACTACTCCTCGTGTTGCAGGTTCCATACAGTGTCCACGTACAATCAGGTGGCCGGTCTGCTCGTTCGTTGTATTCAAAACCTATAAAAGAAAAACAAAACTTATCAGTGACGTCACCTCATCATCGGAGCTTTTCCCTTAACTATGTTGGGGTCGGCTTCCAGTCTAACCAGATGCGGCTGTATATCAGTATTTTACACGAAGCGACTGCCATCAGACCTCCGCAACCCAATTTCTAGACACTGATATCCTGACGATAGACAGGTTGTCAGGCAGACCGCCACTTGCTATGACTCTTCAATACTTCTTTTGTTTCTTCCGCATTCATACATCTTGTTATCACCTGACCATTTTGCAGGACTTCACTAATAAGGTATGTCCTGAAAATAATTGTTAAATATTATTTTTATAAACGTACTGAACCCTAAACCATCGCTGCCCACAATACTTATAAATGATTTCCTGTGTGAACCCCTTTATAACCTACAATATAAAGGCGTCAATTAGCGTGTCCTAAGCAAACAATGCCGAACAAAAGGCTGCTAATGTCACCACGTCGAGAACTTATTAACAATGTCGTATTATATTCTCATTTACGACGAAATGGAGCGAAAATAACGTAGAATAACATACCATACGCCTGTATTCCGCGAAGAGCTAGGTAGGAGTGTATAAAATAGAATAGATTCGTTTATTTGTGAAATATAGGTCTTTTTATACCACTAAGGTGGCACACAAGAATATGGCCCACCTGATAGTAAGCTGTTACCGGAGACTATAGATGCTTGTAACACCAGGAGTATCACTTGCGCGTTGCCGATCCTGTAAAACGAGAGGAATAGTTGAGTTGGCAGTATAAGTCGCCCATTGCCAACACAACGTTTCCTCGCGGAGCACTGGCAACCTTGCTCCCCGTAAGGAACACAACATAGCTCAAAGCAGTGTTATTTCACTTCGATTTTCTGTAAGGCGGAGGTGCAGTAATACATTGGTCTTCTTTTTTTTTATTAATTCTTCTTATCGTGTTCAGGTTAAATAATTTACGAGTAATGTAAGGCCACCTCAATATAGTTAGGCATAGCCGCATAGAGACTGTCCTTCGTGCAGGTGTTCGGGCACAAGGGATATACGAATAGGTGTGACATGTGTGTCCATGATTTGCCTTATAGACATACAAACATAATTGTGTAAGTAATGTTACATGATAATTAAACAAGTATAGCAAGTACAGAATTGCTGTTAAACTGTATATAAATTAAATTTTTTTAGGTTATTGTGAATTAAAATTAAACTAGTAATAATTAGGAATGAGTTAAACTATCGGTGTACTCATATACAACCACAGTTCGTTAACAATATTTTAAATTTAGTGTGAGAATAGAAGTGGTCACCATTCGCTCAGCAGTCGCGTTTGTCATCACTAGACCATTGAGGTAGTAGAAGTAGCGGAAAAAAGTACTTTTTAATATTTTTTATTTGATTTCGGTTTGGTCCGGAAATATTTGTAAGCAAAAATACCTTTACCCTTAACTTTTTTACCTAATACTTAAAGTTCGTGAAACTTCTTAAAGACACTTACCTTCCATTATAAGGTAAGTGTAACATGGTCCTTACATTTAAGGTTCACTTTCTCTAAATACATTTAAAAAATACTAGTACCGCCCGGTGCGCTTTTGTTTTATGCAATTGTTCAGTTGCATAACTGGTCGGCTCAGGATTATAACAATGCAACCTGATCTATACACACGAGCAGTACGACTAGGCAGCAATATGATACCTTAGAAATTGAGTCTATTATTTAGCCTAGAAGCTAGTGTTAACCTGGTTATATGATCATTGGACTGCCAAGCCAAAGGTCTCTAGTTAGAATCCAAGCCATGTACCGTACACGTAGACTGTTAGAAGTCATGTACGAATTAATAATTAATTATCACTCGCTTGTGAGTGATAATTAATTATTAATAGGAAGTGAGTGAAGTGAGAGAGAGAGGAGTGAAGGAAAACATCGTGAGGGAACCTGCATGCCTTAGAAATTCTTCTCGACGGTGTGTGAAGTCTGTCAACCCGCACTAGGCCAGCGTAATGGACTAGAGCCTAATCCCTTTCAATCAAACCTATGTTGATGATGATTATTTAGCCTATAAATATCCTTTTGTTGAGCACTAGCCTCCTTTAAGCTATTTATAGTCAAGCTCTAATTCACATAAAACAAGAATTCTTATGAATTTTTCTGTGGTTACAATTTTTTTTATTAGCACACACACATTTCTCATAGCTTTTTTAATTTATGCACTGGTTTACAAGAAAATCGAGTTGAAGACGGCAAACCTCTTTCGTTATAACCTGTAAATGAATTATATGATGTAACACTGACACCATGACAGTCAGCTGTCCAGTGTCAATAATTATAAAACTTAAGAAAATATATTTCGATACGGATCGAGATTTGCAGCAATAAGTGAAGATAATATTTTGTGAACATGGCTCAAACAGCTGGTGTGAAAGCCATGCAAATAGCTGGGCGCGTCGCCTTAGAGCGGGAACGGTGTCTTGGAATGAGCGACGTCGAGAGAGCTTGGCGCAAGCAGTGGTTGAAAGACCAAATTTTGGCTCCCAACGAACCAGTGTACGTACCAAAGTACTGGGCAGAGCGCACTAATATATTCCGACGTATTTACCGCGCACCTTTAGATATCTTCTATCGCATCCTGACTCCTGTACTGGGAGCCTCACGGGCAGACGACTATAGATACCTCACTGGAAAATTTGCTTTAATTGGCTTTGGAATTCTCTGCGGACATTACTATTTCAAATATAACACAAATGATTGGACCAGAAAGGGAGGCTGGAGAGTTCACGTTTCTAAGCCGATGGTGCTGCCAGGGCAGAAAGGATTCCCCTTTAAATCTGGTCACACCCCCTGTGATTACGCCGATAGAGGTTTTAAGAAATGTCCAATATAAATATTATCTGGTCATTTCGCAATTTTTCTATTGATGCATTTTCCTACTGATACAGTGGTTGATTGAGTGGCACTGTGGGTCGGTAGTTTGATTCCCGCATGACCAAATATTTGTATTTTAATTTAGTTTTCACTGTTGGAATACATATGTTCCAACTGGGGTAAATCTTGTCTCCATTAGTTGAATAGAATCTTAAATAGAGCTTGACCTCTCTATTGTATGCAGACCCATAGAACGAAGGGATCATCACTGTTGGATTATTATTAAACGTGAGCGAAGCCACGGGCAAAAGCTATTGAGAAGTAATGCGTTGTTAGTAATTTTATATTTATAAACAATAATTAATTAAAAAATGATTTTAAAAGATTTAATTAGTATAATGTATCTGATTTAAACTTTATATATTGTTCATTAAAACAGTGTAACATTTCCTGTGACTGCTATTATTTTTATAAGCATTAAGTAGTATTTATTACCTACAACTTTGGCACATTTGTATTATAAGTATGTATTTACAAAAAAAAAAAAAGTATATAAGTATTATATCCATTATCTAGTACCCATAGTACAAGCTTTGCTTAGTTTGGGACTAGATGGTGCTGTGTAAAATTGTCCAAGAATATTTATTTATTTATTTATTATTTATTTATTTTTCATTTTTAGCAGCAACGGACTTCGCATAGTAGGTATAGGCCTTCCGTAAGATGATAGATCAAAATATACTGGATGATGATTAAGAATGACAAAAAGCATCAATTGATCGTATTACTTAGCCATGAGGTGTTGGCCATTTTGAACGGAATACTATTAAAGTCTATGTATGGTATAGGCTTGAAGGCTTGAGACTGTCCCCAGAGACAACCAGCAATGACAGGCGAATCCCTCACCCTGACACTACTAGTTCCTCTACTTTTTCTCTGTATTTGTATGAAGATGTCGCTATCGCTTGACGCTTGTCACTTGTCGCTTGTCGCTTGTCGCCTGTCGCTGCTGTTTGTCACCAGCGACGGACATAATGATTCCCAGTAGTCCCGTCTAGCACTATCTCCCACTGTTTTAAAGAAGATATACTTTAAACTGGTTGGAGTGGATAATTGGGAAGAAATCGTAGCAATTTCGACGACCTCTGTGGTCTAGTGGTTCGAGTACCGGACTGCTGATCATAAGGTTCGATTCCCACGATGAACGAAAGTGTTTGTGTTTGTCTGGGTGTTTCTTATGTATTATAAGTATGTATTTACAAAAAAATAATAATATAAGTACTATATCCATTATCTAGTAGCCATAATACAAGCTCTGCTTAGTTTTGGACTAGATGGTGCTGTGTAAAATGTCCCAAAATATTTATAAAAAAAAAAAAAGCCGGTGGCACTCGAATGGAACTCGGTGGGGATCGAATTCCAAGTTGTCACCCCGGGGGACAGTGCTAGAAGGGACTACGGGGAATCATTCGACGGACGTACCAAGCTGTTATTTCAATCAGCTCGTATGTAGCCTGCCTAGCCCCGTATGGCGCCATGCAATGACCTACTGAGGTGGTTATTTATACCGCGCGGCAGATATTTCACATTGTTATGTTAACCAACTGTTCCCAGCCAACAATGGACACTACAACATTATTAAGCACATACTTATTCAATTTGCCTGATGTGGGCTTAAGGTCTTGTTTGAGTATAAGTATAGTTGTAAGTGAATTTAAAAGTAACGCGCGTGCGTATACTTCTTTCTTGTTAAGAACTCCTTTGTAGAGCCGATAACAAGGAGAACTTTTTTAACATAATATACTGATTATCGATATCAACGACATATAAGTATGATAAATATATATTAAACAGTTATATAAGATAATAAATAAATAAATATTAAATATGAATAAACTAAAAAATAATACTTATACATATATAGAATAAATAAATTACATCCTCTCTCTCTAAAATGATTAATTTAATTTAAAAATTTCTTTGCTGCGCCCTACAGGGTCCATAATTGTTTCTTTTTAAGAATTGTATTTATCACCTATTGTACATTATGGAATGCAATAAATAAATATGAATATGACATCGGATACTGATGAACTAGTTTATATTAGTTTTCTTGAAATTTTACAGTAGTGATAGTCCAGTGACACGACCATTGGACTGCCAGGTCAAAGGTCTCGAGTTTGAATCCAAGGCATGCACCTATGACTTTATAAATCTGGCGCATATTATTAATTAATTATCGTTCGCTTAAACGGTCAAGGAAAACATAGTGAGGAAACCTGCATGCCTTAGAGATTTTCTCGAGTCGGCAACGCGCAAGTGATACCCCTGGTGTTGCAATCGTCTATAGGCTACGGTAACCGCTTACCATCAGGTGGGCGGTATGCTTGTTCGCCACTAGTATTAGTATTTATTTTTAATGTACAAAAAGTGTACAGAGGCGGTCTTAATGCCTTAGGCATTCTCTACCAGATAACCTTTCGCCACCTTAGTGGTATAAAAAAAACTCTGCTTGAACTGGGAATTGAACCCAGGAAATCTAGCGTAGCAGTCGCACTGGTAAATCTCTACCTAACCCTTCGGGGAATACAGGCGTGATGGTATGAAAACAAGATATTGAACCCGGAACCTCACACAACTGCACTCAAGAAACTCAAAACCCAATTATCTCTAAAATTCATATAATCACGTCACCGCACGACAAGGGCCGACTCGTCAGAATGTTGATAATTATACGTACAAGCAATTAGTTACAATTAGCCGCTAATGAGAGTCTTAGAATTGGCGCCGTGTGCGGTAGGAATATTATCTTAGGCTATGTCGGTTATGCTGGCCATATACACAGCGACATTCTTTATGCTACATTTATTTTTTTAAACGCCCTATACTAGGATTGCATTTACAAACACAAATATTCACTTATATCAAGTCAATATTTAATTCATAATACTAGATGGCGCTGGCATTTCCTAGCTGACGACCTCTGAGATTGTATCGTCGAAACAGACTCAGAGAACCAAGGTATCTTTTAAAGTCCAGACAGTAAAAGTATTCAGTGCTTATAATATGTATTTTACAATGTAGGCAAATCTGAAATCGGTTTTTGAAGAAAGAGCCATAGCAGCTTTGAGTTGACCAATCCATACTGACGGCACGCGTACATCAGTCATTGTGTAGCTCAACCATTATTTAGGGAGCTCAACGACCCGTCTGAATCCTAGAGGGCGCGGATTGAAGATGCGGAAGATTTCGCGCGGCCGCGTGGTGACCGCTCGAAGATTTCGTTCTCGAATTCGTCGATTCGAATGTCTATAATTCCTAGGCAATAACGTTTGAAACATTAAACGCACGGTAGCCGCACGTTGTTGAGAAATATGGATATTCGAATCGAAGTAGGTATTCGATTATGAAATCTTTCGCGTCGTCGGTACGCGCTTTGAAGATTCCTGATATACAGAGCTATCAAGCTACCCCAATCTGCCAAATTTCTTTGATAGATTTTCAACTTTAACACAAAGTAATAAGGTTCATTTTCAATTAGTAAAATTTTACAGTTTTGGATAGCTTGACCTGCTGAGCTACGTACACCCACAGTTCACAGGTATGATTTGGTCCCATGAAATAATACTATTAAAAGAAAACACAGAAAACTTCCATCTGAGATATTCTCTCGAATTCTCGATGTTGTGCGAAGTCTACCAACCAGCATTAGGCCAGCGTAGTGGACTTACAGTTCAAACCCCTCTCATTAGGAGAGGAAACCTATGTCCCACCAGTGGGACAGTACTTAGATCTGTTGATGATGAATACTGCGGTATTAATGTTCCCTTAAGCAATGATAGCCTAGTGGTATGACTATTAGACTGCCAAGTTAAAGCTCGAATTCAAATCCAAAGCATCTCTGACTTTTCATTCATGTGCGTATTAAATTAATGATCACTCGCTTAAACCGTCAAGGAAAACATCGTGAGGATACCTGCATGCCTTAGAGATTTTCCTCACGATATGTGAAGTTTGCCAACCCGCACTAGGCCAGCGTGGTGGACTATAGCCTAATCCCTCTCATTCTGTGAGAGGAGACCGGTGCCCAGCAGTGGGACAGTATAAGGGGTGATTTTGATGATGAGGAATGTTCCCTTCCTTTTCAAACATTACTTTGAAGACATCTACTCTTATATTCTACGACATAACCAAAGCAGTTAAAGATTTAATCGTGCGTAACAAACTATGAAAATCCAGATAACATCAAAATTCTCGTATATCGGTTGGTACAACTGCGGTATGGCGGCAATGCAACGATCCAAATCAAATTTTACTGCTCTCCCGTCCAAAAGGATAAAATCCTATGTCCCATATGATTGATGATTTCTCTAAACGCTGCCTGACAACACCCTTAAACCATAAAATCAGAGCAAATTATACCTTATGTAAATTTTCATAAAGATCTACAAAAGTGTAAAGTTAGTGTTGTAAAAGAGCTGTACAAGTTTTTTCTTTTAATTTTAATGTGTCGTCTACTGTAGAGATATAGATAAGATGTCTTTATGTTACCGAAAGCGATCCGCTTTGTTACTGAATAACTTTCGCCCGCTGGTCCGCTTCCTTGTTTTTTTTTTCTCCTATTTCTTAAGTCCCTAATAGATTGTTATGAAAGATCACTAAAGTAACTTGACAAATTATGGTTGAGCTACAGAATGACTGATGCATGCGTGCCGTCAGTTGGGACTGGTCTACTCAAAGCCGCTATGGTTCTTTCTTCAAAAGGCCATTTCAGACTTTGCCCTACATTGTAAGACACATTTTCTACATTGTAACATACATTGTCTGGACTTTAAAAGAGACTATGATTCTCTGAGTTTGTTTCGGTGTTTCTTCTCAGAGGTCGTCAGCTATGCCGGAGCCAACTAGCTTAAAAAAATATGTAAAATATTTACTTGTAAAAGTGTCTTTAAAAGATCTATTTACAGAAATAAATATCATTTAATCATAATTTAATCATTTGTACATTATATAGGACTGTGCTGCCCGCGTTTTGACTAGCGTCCCAAAGAACTTTATGAAACAAAGGGTAGCCTATGTTCTCCATCAGGATGCAATCTATCTCTTTGCCAAATTTTATCGAAATCTGTACATCGGTTTAGGTGTGAAAAGGCAAAAGACAAAACTGATCATATAATATCTAGTAAGATAGAGTCTGTAGAGCAGTGAAAGCCTAGCGGTATGACCATTGGACTGGCAAGTCAAAGGTCTCGAGTTCGAATCCACCTCTGACTTTTCGAAATGATGTGCGTATTAATTAATAATTAATTATCACTCGCTTAAACGGTGAAGGAAAACATCGTGAGGAAACCTGCATGCCTGAGAGATGTTCTCGAAGGTGTGTCTGCCAACCCGCATTAGGCCAGCGTGGTGGACTATAGCCTAATCCCTCTCATCCTGAGAGGAGACCCGGGCCCAGCAGTGGGACAGTATATGGGTTGATGATGACAATATCTAGTAAAAACTCCGATCCTTGGATGTACCGGGCTCAGGAGGTTTGTGATAGATCTTCGATCTCCATGAGCTGTGGCCTAGGGAGGTTCCGCCACCCGACCAAACAATGGACCCAGCAAGCGGCATGCATATTTGCCACACGCGGGCATTCGCTTAGGATGTCAGGCAAGGCCATCGACTGCTGAGCAATCTGTCATATTCGTTGCAAATTTCACGGAACCCATAATGGCAATAGGATCCGTGAAATTAACATGATACGACCATAACGTCATGTTATGGTCGTGACGAATTACAGGTCAAATTAAGGCATTTACGGCTTTTAGTCGGTAAAGAAATACATACTTACTCTGCCACCTCCCCAAATGGCAAATATCTATGAGGATTTATCGCATCTCAAAAAAAAAACTATCAAAATCAATCAAAATAGTTTTATTTTCATATAAACCATATACAGGCAATATTTTTTCATATAAACCATATACAGGCAATTTGAATATTGTTTAAATTACAATTATTGTATACATTAAATTAAATATGTATAAAAAAAGTAATGTAATATAATGTTATGTTTGATTATTTTCTTTACTTTTCTGTTCTTGCAAAATAGCCATATTACAGCTTCAAGGTATGAAGAAACGGCGCCTCCTGGCACAGGCATTATATGCTTAAAAGGAGACGCCATCAACTATGTTTATTAACCGGTTTAATAACGAAATAAAATATTTTTGATTTTTGATTTTGACAGGCACTTATGAAATGTCGAGTCTAGGTGCACTTTCTTAATCATGTTCAACCCGTTTCGAAGAGATATGTCATCACTCTGAATGTCCATTATTTTATAGAACACTAGAACATTTCATTTGAAACCACAGCAGTCCAGTGCAGCAAAAATAAGTGACAATGTTAGAACGTCATACGACACCCGTATCAATAAACTATAAAACGACCCGTATTACACCATCAAACAATAAAAACATTTACGGTCACCACAACAATACGTTATGAATGTTAATAAAGTGCAATTTCCAAGAAAATTCACAGAAATTATGTGCCCAATCCAAAGTCCGAGTACACTGTATTTTAAAATTCAACTAAAAAGAAGTGCGTACACATTAGCACTTTTTTTTAGTTGAATTCTCCAAATGCATCATGGCAGCAATGCAACGATCCAAATCAAACACGCCGACCTCTGTAGTCTAGTGGTTCGAGTGCGGATCACGAGGTCCTGGGTTCGATTCCCACATGATATAAATATTTGTGTGGGCAAAGCATTAGTATTTGTATTTGTCTGAGTGTTTCTTATGTATTATAAGTATGTATTTACAAAAAAAAAGTATGGTGCTGTGTAAAATGTCCTAAGTATTTAAAAAAAATAGTACCCACGTAATAGGCACTGCGCTATTTGTCTAGTGGTAACAAGCGCGCCTGATCAGTCCGAGGTCCCCGTTTCTATACCCAGTATGAGTAAATTGTTATTGTTAATTGCATAGAAAAACTTCTATGCTATCCTTGATAGCAGCTCGGAGTTTAGATTTGTGTCCGGCAATAGGCTCGCCCCAATTAATGTTTGGAACCCGTTTGACCGATGGAAACAATAACCAATTTTCAAAGCCACGTGAAAGTTTATACACAGCCTTGTTCAATATAGAAGCACTTACTTGGATAAGTATTACTAAATATTACTAGAGTTTTAGACACGGATGAATCTGACGCTGTATTTGCACCAAGTTACTAAAAAAGACCCCTAAAAAATCTCATAAGAAACTCCTAACAAGCGGCCATTTAAAATTCACCTTCACTAAACTGCAGCCCGAACTTGAGCGTCATGTTAGCACTGGCAGTAAATAAAATACGCCGCAAGAATAATAAAGAACAAAATAAAAATCTAATTCTTAAGAAAATTTCGCCAACAAAGAGGTGCTTGCAGAAGGCTTAGAGAATGTGAATAGAGGAAGCGCGTAATTTCCATCTTTCCCAAACATCTCGGCAACCGAAATACGTGATTATTTTGTTATTAGTTGACATCGGCCAAAGACAATGCATAAATACAGGTACTACAATATTTTTTAAGCCTTGCCTCACTGTTCTATTTTCTCCTGTATCATCGGTGCCTCTACAAATACAAATTTTCAAATGCATGAATACTTGAGCTATTAGTAGATGATATAAATATTTGTTCCGCGCGGGGATCGAACCCGTGACCCATGGCGCAGAAACAGATCGCTCAGCCAATACGCCATACTTTTCAAAATTGGAATATTATACGATAATTCCAATTCAGTTCGGGCCAACACTTTGACGTATGAATTCTGTCTAATTAATTTACCCCGCTTGTTGAAATGTCGAATATTTTTAAGTAAGTAGATCAGCTGCTGTGTGTGTGTGTCCTTATTTCAATTTACCCGTGTAGTGTAGTTTTCGTAGGGGTGGTTGCTACGCTTGAGGTCCTGGATTTGGTTCCCAGGTCAAGCCGTGTTAATGGGTTTCTCTATTATAAATTCTCAGTAGCAGCTCGGAGTTTAGCTTTGTGCCCGATTAATGGCAATAGGCCCGCCCTCTATTGCCATTAATCGGGCACAAACGTAGGCGTCCCCTATTACGTAGGCGTAATAGGGGACCTAAACGGACGAACTGTAAATGTACAGACGCCAGGTCAAGCTATCCAAAACTGTCAAATTTTCGCAATTGAATATGAATTGAAAATCTATCAAATTAATTTGACAGATTGGGGTAGCTTGATGAGCTGGCCTCTGAACATTAGTACAGCTGTTACTGTCGGGGAATACAGGTGTAATGGTATTTTAAGTAACCTAATCTATAAAGAATAAGCCATACTGCTATTTTCAGAAAAACCTTTCACAAAATCAAAAGCTCGTTTTCAAAAATGTACGAAGAAATTCTTCTGAACTTTGCTTCTTTGTGGCTTTACGATCTTGAGCCGTTTGTGTTTTACATACATTTTATTGATGTTTGTTCCGAAGCTTTGATATTTCTAAAGGTATTTCTATGGTTGGCAGTTTCTTTCTTACTTTTCTGACGGTTTTTTCGTTAAGTTTTTTGACCACCACTGTGACTCTCTTTTTACCATGAATAGGCTTGCGTTCGACTTCAGAGTACTAAAATAGAAATAGCCAAGTTCTTTATGGCTTTTTTCGTTTACTGACTGACTCAAAAAGAATATAGTTTTTTTATGACAATCTTTTATACGTTGTCATCTTATCATATCGATATCCCTCCGTGCCTCGGAGAGCCCATAAAGCCGTAGGTCCCGGTTGGCGTGCTAACACCTATGACAGTCGTTACTGGTAGTCTAGAAGCCCAAAAAGCCTGACAACCAGTCTCTCCTCGGTTATCGGTAGTGCCCAGAAATTGGGTTACGAAGGTTTGATAGCAGTCGCTTCGTGTAAAAGACTGATATTCAGCCGCATCTGGTTAGACTGGAAGCCGACCCCATCGAAAAGGCTCGAAATATGGTGATGATAAAAATGTGTTACGCTACGTCTCAGTGGGTACAAACCTTAAATTTGTAAACAGATACGATTTGGTAACGACTGCATTTGAAATTCCTCGTCCAATTTATGTGCTCCTGGACAATAGTAGCACTTTTGATTTCATAAACTGAGACAGGTCAATGAAATATTGTTATTGTCTTGAATTTATTATTGTTGCGTCATAGGTCACACGTTTGGTGTAATGGTTGAACGAGCAGCTTCTGCGCCAAGTTTCACGGATTTAATCCCTCCACAGGACAAATATTTGTATGTCCTACGCTTCCCATGGTAGTATATCGGAGTCGGGGTGTTTTTGTATGTGAACATTTAGGTGGTAAATAATAATATTTTTTTACCCCCTCTGGGACAAGCGTTACCTCATCAAGAGACTAACGTAAAACTGGAGGGTAGATTAGAAACGCTTTCTACAAACCTATGACAATAAAACAAAAAATATGTCATAAGGTGTAAAGAAAAGCGCACAAACCGCAGGGCAGCTTGTGGCGAGCTGGTGGTGAGTGGCGACACTGCGGTCCTTATTGCCCCAGAGAGTCGGTCAGGGCCCCGTCTCCAGTTTGCCCGTACTGGGTAGCTGGAGTGGAGCCCCAAGAGCGCCCGCAGGACTCTCAACTCTGTCTTGCCTTAATTGGCCGGCCAGAGGGGGGCCGCTAGAGCTATATGCTCGGGGGTGGAAGTGCCTAATGGCGTAATAGCGGGGAAACCCAATCCGGGTCTCGTGGAGACTCGCGACGGTGAAACTGGGGTCGCACCTCTCTACACCCCTAGCCGCTCACACCGCTGCTGCCGCCTTCTGCCTGTACTGGCAGCTTTTCGGGGGCCCAGCTAGTGAGGTGGCGAGTCACCGTCTGCCATCCTTAAGGATGTATGTTCAAGGTTGTAAGGCAGACGCCGTTTTCCTCCGGCAGTAGAGGTTAGCAGTCCACCAAACTCCAACTTCCATAATCCCATATTTATAGCTCCATATTTTACAATAGTCCTGCACCCGCCCGGGATACTCCATGACTGTATTTCTATAGTGCAGGTGTGGAGTGTCCCGGGTTGGTGCCCCATCCCATATTTAGATAAAAGTTCTCCAAGGGGCCTCTACGCGTTGGACCTGTGTCCCCGCGCAAGCCTTTCAAAGGACCGGATGTCTTCCTCACGGGAGATATGCCGTGAAATCTAAAACGGAGATACATAATAATTTATTTATTCGCTTGAAATATGGTACATTGGTATATATCTTAAAGTAATAACATTTGTTCTTCATATTTCGCCTACTTTATTCAGCATGCAAATATAATATAATTTGAAATTGTCTATGTGGATATAATATGTTTAAATAAAATCTATTAATCTAAATCATAAATACGTACAAATAGTAGTAATATTCCTACTGTAAACCTCTTCCAAGAAAGTAAGTGATCTAATCAGGTCGAATCGGAGTGAATTACATTATTATTTTGTATAATTCTGATATTAACAAAATTTAACGTGTGGACTATGTAGGCTAGATATACATACACAGCTGTGAACGGTCTCGTAGCTTTGAAATTTTTATGTGGTCTACGCAATTGTTCCACTGATCAGGTTGTTTTGCTCCCTAAATTATGGTCGAGCTAAACAATGTCGTCAGCTGTGTCTGGTCTACTCACAGCCGCTACGACTGTCATTACCCATCATAGTAACACTGACATATTAGCTTACTACTATGTCTGGACTTTAAAAGAGACCAAGTTTGTTTGTTTCGGTTTTTCTTAAAGGTCGTCAGGAAATGCCGGCACCAACTAGTTTTAAAAAAGTTTTGCATTGACTTGTATCTAAGTGTCTTTAAAAATCTATTTACAGAAATGAAAATCATTTTAAAGATCTTTTTACATAGAAATAAAAAGTTATCATACCCGCAGACATAGTAGGTACAAGATTGAAAAAACACACCACTGAATTTTCGAATTAATTATTACTATAAGCGTGTGAAGAAAACACCGTGAGGAAATTTGCATGCCTTAGAGATTTTTAGACTGCGTATGAAATCTGCCAACCCGCACTAGGCCAGCGTGGTGGACTATAGCCTAATCCCTTTCAATGACCCGTGCTCAGCAGTGCGACAGTATGGGTTGATGATGAGATTATAAAAATCAGAAATCATTAATTTGAAGTCGGTGATTCTGAGTTTGTTTGTTTCGGTGTTTCTTCTCAGAAGTCGTGAAGTTCATGACATGAAGCAAGTGATCCCACCACTAGGGTACCACTGACATAGCTAACATAAAGTAAATAATCATATTTTATTGCACATTTATGGTACACATAATATTTCACAACGGGCTGTGGTATATCAGGTTTGCTAAGTACTTATAATAAGGATACGGTTTTCATAACTCTGCATAATTTATTTCCGTAATAAGATGGAGCTTGGATTTTATTAATGTAGTTAATGACTTGGCGTTAGTTTTATTCTTTATGAAAATATTTAGAGAAGAATTTTGTAAATAAAGTACGTACAGAGGCCAGCACATCAAGCTACCACAATCTGTCAAATTTCTTTGATCGATTTTCAACTTTAGAACAATACTATAAGGTTCGTATTCAATTGGGAAATTTTGACAGTTTTGGATAGCTTGAGCTGCTGGCGTCTGTACCTACACAATCTGCAAAAATAGGAATACTTAAATTAATTTTTAATTTCTTGAAATCCCTTTAGGGAGATAATATACGCATCAAAGTGTGTTTGGTTGGTACCTTTGATGTAGGTAGATCATATCTTTAGTACCCATGCACTTACACACTTTGTTTCTGCAGCTTACCCTCTCAAACCGCATTCCTTTAATTTTAACAACCAACCATATTTCAATCGACCGACTAGTAAGTATGTTCCGATCAATCGACAAAGGCCACATCCCTGCGCGCATGCATTTCCCGCGCGTCGGCGCCCCACGGCGCATGCGCGTCGCGCCACGCCAACTGTCACTTTGACAGCGTATAAAGCAATAAAAGCGATGATAAACAACCGGCTTTGGTCAGAAAACAAACCGAGCGATTGAAATAAATATGTAATCATTTATTAAGTTATTGCGGTTCCCTGGTATTGTCCAGCCGTTTAAACCCGTTTCGTTTCGAGGCGATAACGAATGGTGTCCGGTTCGGAACACGTCGAAAGCCCTTTTGAATATAACGGAAGCTTGGACAACTTCTTTCCGTGAATGATAATATTGATCTTGAAGAAAAGGAAATGTTATTCTTTCATTTTGAATGTTGACACCTTGTTATGTTAACAAAAGGAAATTGTAAGAGCAAAGCTTAATGTACCAAGTTACCTACCTGCATGATCAAAGCCTGCATGTTTGCTTAGACTAAATTCCATTTAAGCCCGGCCGCATATTATTCGAAAATCCTATAAAAATAGACGATTAACTTGTCTAGCGTAGTTTTTCCTATGAACTTACCTATATACACCTTATGTACTATGTACTACGTATGTACTTACCTATGTACTGCTTATGTACTAACCTATATACTACTTACATACTTACCTATATACTGCTTATATACTTACCTACGGATTGCTTTGTGTACTTACCTATGTAGTTATGTATGTAATTACCTATGTACTTACCTATATAATAATATAATATTTTTGGGATATTTTACACAACTCCATCTAGTCCCAAACTAAGCAGAGCTTGGGTATATGGGTACTAGACAATAGATATAATACTTATATTTTTATTTTTATTTTTTTATGTGATAGGGTGGGCAAACGAGCAGACGGATCACCTGATGGTAAGCGATTACCGCCGCCCATGGACACCCGCAACACCAGAGGAGTTTCAGGTGCGTTGCCGCCCTTTTACTTACCTATGTACTTACCTATGTACTTACCTATGTACTTACCTATGTACTTACCTATGTACTTACCTATGTACTTACCTATGTACTTACCTATGTACTTACCTATGTACTTACCTATGTACTTACCTATGTACTTACCTATGTACTTACCTATGTACTTACCTATGTACTTACCTATGTACTTACCTATGTACTTACCTATGTACTTACCTATGTACTTACCTATGTACTTACCTATGTACTTACCTATGTACTTACCTATGTACTTACCTAATTACTTAACGTCAACCGAAACACAACTGCCGCGCGCTCGCGTTATCACCACAAACCGCTACTGTACGTACCATTTTTTAAACGAACACTACCTATGCTTTTTACATACGATAGGTACAGATCAACCGAAATGCCGTGCGCTCGAGGTCGCGCTCTCGTTTTGTACCTACTTATCTGAACGGGAGCGACATACGTGCACACTTCCCTATAGCTGCCGGGCGACTGAAGTGGTTGGTTCACCCCCGGGCCCCGCCCGCCCCACTGCGCCCGCGCTGACCGCTCAGTGTCAGTGACCTGTGTTGCGCGCATATGATTGCGGATAGGTACTTAGTGTCGCTTGGTGTCCTACTCGTAACATTTTTTAAATGTTTTTGGGACAAAATATAACATGATGTAAAAATTATTGGAATCGATTCAGTTACTGATTCTGAACAAACTATATTCAGGTTTCGCATATACTAATAATGACGATGTATATAAAGTTGTCTGATGTTTAGTAGTTTGGTCTCTTTGTAGATAGTTTTTGACGGTGTTAGAAAGTCGTAATTGTGTAGTATTTTAATTATTTTGTTTTCTAAAATTTGGATTGGTTTTAGATTGGTTTTAGATGAATTGCCCCATATTTCGATGAGATATAACAAATGAGGCTTTACAGGGGAATTGTATATTACTAGCCGAACTTTTTTTGGAATACATCTAACTATTTTATATAATGAGCCCAGCAATGAAGAAAGTTTGTTTTTAATATGTTGAAGGTGAGCTTTCCAGTTCAAGTTGTTGTCAAGAGTTAATCCGAGGTATTTTTCATTACTCGTTCTTTGCAGTACTTCTCCGTTTATGCTCAGATTAGGGTAGTTAGGTAACTTTTTTTGCACTAAAAATTATATATGAACTTTTGGAAGTGTTAATAGTTAAAAGATTGTGCTGGTACCAATTTTGTAGTATATTTAAATCATCTTGCGCATTCTTTGTAATATCATTAATGTTGTTTCCAAAATAGAATAGGCATGTATCGTCTGCATAAATGGCAAGGCGCCCTTGTAAACCTGCTTGATGTATGTTGTTTATATACACTAGAAACAATAGGGGACCTAAAATGGAACCTTGTGGTACGCCGCATGTCAAGGGCTTGGAGCTGCTTTGGTAGGTTCCAATTTTTACAACCTGAAGTCGACCATTCAAATAGGACTTTAGCATCTTGTAAGCAGTTCCAGTTATACCAATACTTTCCAATTTTTGTAATAGAAGAGTGTGACTGACTGTATCAAACGCTTTCTTAAGATCAACAAAGATTCCTAGTGCTACTTGTTTTTTGTCAATCCTTGTTTTTATTGTAGTTATTAAATCAATAGTTGCGCCTAGGGTGTTAGATTTGGGTCGAAAGCCATATTGTTGATCGTATATAAAATTGATTTCAGTCAAGTATCCGTCTAACCGCTTATATATTACCTTTTCTAATATTTTAGATAGTATTGGCAGGACTGAAACTGGTCGATAGTTCCCGGGATTTGATTTTGTACCAGCTTTGTAAATTGGAATCACTTTGGCTATTTTTAAATTATCGGGAAAGATTCCGTCCGTTAAAAGTTGGTTTAAACAGTCTGTTAGTTTTTCAACAATTAGATTTTTTATGCATTTCAGTGCCTTGGTACTAACACCATCTATTCCTATGCTTGTATTGGGATCCAAGTCATCTATAATTTTAGACACCTCAGAAAGTGTGCATGGTTTTAATTGGGATAGTTCACGATGTTCAGTGTGCTGGTTACGTTTGGGTAAAGTGTATACGTTTTTTTTGTGAATGTGTGTACATGTTATTTGGCTTGCTAATTGAGTCCCTATATTTGCAAAGAAACTATTAAAAATTTCGCATATCTCAATAGGATCTGTAGCCATATTACCATTATTGGTTTTTAGTTTTGGGGGAGAACAACTAGGAACAATTTTGTTATTCGAGAGAGTATTGATTAATGTCCACATTTTTTTGGGTTTCTTTGCACATTTCTTGAATTCTCCATAAAAATATTTCTCTTTTGTATTTTTGATTAAGCTTTTTACATTATCTCTTTTAGCTTTAAATTCTGTTTCTAGGTTGCTGTTTTTGGGGTCTTGTTTTAGTTCGCTCCATAATGTGTTCCTTTCATTTATCCCAGTAATTATTTGTCTGTTAATCCATTCATTTTGTGGTTGATTTAATACTTTGTACTTTTTTAAATTCGTTTCGGCAACGTCTTTTTTTATGCACTCATCTAAGCTGTAATAATCACTGATTTTATCATCAATGTTTGACAATGCAATCATTTCATACAGTTACTTACCTATGTACTGCTTATATACTTACCTATGTATTGCTTTGTGTACTTACCTATGTAGTTACGTATGTACTTACGTATGTACAGACGCCAGCAGGTCAAGCTATCCAAAACTGACAATTTTTTCCAATTGAATATGAACCTTATCATTTTGTAAGTCAATCAAAGAAATTTGACAGATTGTGGTAGCTTGATGTTCTGGCCTCTGTACTTATCTATAAACGTACTTATGAACTTACCTATGTACAGAGGCCAGCACATCAAGCTACCACCTGTCAAATTTCTTTGATTAATTTTCAACTTTAACACAACACAATAAGGTTCATATTCAATTGGAAAAATTTAACAGATTTGGATAGGTTGACCTGCTGGCGTCTGTACTTACCAATGTACTTACCTATGTACTTACCTATGTACTTACCTATGTACTTACCTATGTACTTACCTATGTACTTACCTATGTACTTACCTATGTACTTACCTATGTACTTACCTATGTACTTACCTATGTACTTACCTATGTACTTACCTATGTACTTACCTATGTACTTACCTATCTACTTACCTACCTTACATGGTACCATGGTCACGGGTAGACTACGGTACGGGTGGTCTACCCGTGACCATGGACGCTGTAAACGGTCCGAAACGTCGGGATTAATAATATCAATACAACGCAATAAAATCCGTAAAAGTAGTTTTATTGCAATGTATAATATTCTCGTAAATGTTAGAAATCAACATTTCATTTCGATTCGTTCGTCCATACGAACAGTAGATTGTAGGCCGCTATTGGTGGTCACTTCACAGACATTCCGATTAATAAATCATTCTGCAGATTTGCTTAGGATTTTGACATAAGATCCATACAAATAATGTCAAAATCCCACCTCTAGTACCTAAGCATTAAGTTTTTGTACCCATATTCGCAAATAAATTGATTGATTTGTTATTAATAATAATAATAATATTTATTTTCAAAAAACATTGTACAAAACACTTACACTACATATTAATGAAATTTAACTTTACAATATAACAGTGTTTCGATGAACTCTGGTACCCAAGGTAAGATTTAACTTGTGTTATGGGTACCAGCGTTCTCGGATTCAGGTTTTACACATAAAAGTTAAATTGCAGGACGAACACAGTATAGTATAATTAAGTAGTAATTACTGAAGTTAACGTTTAAAAAGCCTCATAGAGGTGTGTGACAGTGGTGTGGTTGTGTATGTATGTGTGAGAGAAAGGGTATGTTTGTATGATTTTAATTGTGTTTAGTTATAAAAATTAGTTTTAAAAAAAAAAATCAGTTCAGAGGATCGCCAGTTTCAATAAATTTTCAGTGCTATCATAGTCTTGTTTTAGTAGCCATTTACATATTTTTCTCTTACATTCTTGTCGACACAGGGGATAGATATTGCAAATTTTATTTATTTTATTATACAAGTGATTTGAAAGGATGTTATAATGCCGTTGAGCGAGAGCCGTTCTACAATAGTAGGTTGGACATACCTTAGAGTGTTTACGTATTTTGCTAGCATTCGGTTCAAATTTCATCGAACAGTGTCTGCGTAAAATGGTACAAAGAACAAAGAGCTGTCTCACCGTAAGCACTTGACAATCGGTATAAAGAGCTGTGGTAGGATACCTGAAAGGCTTGGAGGACATAACTTTAAGGACTGCCCTTTGAGCCCGTTCCAGTGGTAGCATTGTAGTTTTAGGCGCTCCACCCCATACTGTGACGCAGTAGTTTATTAAGGACTGGCACAAAGCAAAATAAACAGTTTTGAGAGTGTCACAGTCTGCAGATTGCCTTAATTTTTTAAAGATAGATATGCACTTACGAACTCGTGATGTGAGGTTGCTGATATGATGCTTCCAGTTTAAAGAGCCGTCAATACAGACGCCAAGATATTTGACAACAGCAGACCTTGTTAGATGAGGACAATCACATTGTGAATGTAAATTGAAGGTGGAACAAGTGTGGGATCTGATAACTAATGAATCAGGGTGAGGAAAGTTTTTGGATTGTAGGAAGAACGGTAAGTATACGGTTTTTTTCAAATTAAGTGTAAGAAGATTATTCGACAGCCAAGTTATTACTGAAGTAAGGGCATTCTCCGCATGTTTTATTGTTTCAGGCCAGTCATTACCATGCACAACCAACGCCGTGTCATCCGCGTAAGTAAATATTGAACAATTTGTGAGGGACATGTTGCATAGGTTAGTAATATATATCAGAAATAATGTCGGACCCAAAATTGAGCCCTGGGGTACGCCAAAACTCAGTGATGCGGTATTACTAACAACGTCATCAATCTTCACGCACTGGGTTCGATCATGGAGATAATCCTGGAAGATCCTAAGAGTGTGTCCGCGAATTCCTGAAGCTTCTAATTTGGATAATAGGTGAGGAACGGACACAGTGTCGAAAGCCTTCGATAGATCCAAAAAGATGGCTAAGCACCTCATTTTACCATCTAGTTTCTCCACAACATGATTTACTAGTGAGGCAACAGCATCTTCGGTTGATTTACGTCTTCTGAAGCCATACTGATTGTTACTCAGTATTTTGTGCGTTTCTAAGAAGTTCACCAAGCGATTGTTAATAATTTTTTCCAGTATTTTGGAGATGGCAGGTAGAACAGATATTGGTCGGTAATTAACAACACTATGTTTGTCCCCGCTCTTAAATATCGGATGGACAACAGCTTTCTTAAAAACCTTTGGAAAGCAACCCGTGGTTAAAGAGCGATTGCAAACATGAGTAATGGCTGGTACAACTACAGACAGACAGGACTTTAGTAGTTTTGATGCTATGCCATCCCACCCTACCGCGGCGTCTGTTCGTAATCCGAGAATAAGGCTTTCGACCTCTGATTCATCGGTAGGTAAGAGTACAAAGGAGTTTGAGGGTGCAGTATCAAGCAAATATTCAGAGGTGTTCAGGTTGGATGAGAAGTTGTCGGCCAGGTTCTTACCAACATTCGCGAAATACTCGTTGACTTTATTGACAGACAATGTTTTATCTGAAGTTATTCTTAAAAGTTCACTAGCAGAGGTGGCATTATTATAGTTAGTTCCAGAGATATTTTTAATAGTTTTCCAGGTGGCTTTTGCGTTGTTTTTTGCCTTTTTGAACTCTTCTCTTTCGTAGGAGGATTTTACTCTTTTGAGCAGTTTATTGCAGAAGTTACGGTATCTTGTATAGGTTATTTTGAGAGTATAGTTTTTAGGTTCTTTACTTAACATGTGGGCCATGCTATCTCGATTTCGTATACATCGAAGGAGCCCATTTGTAATCCAAGGTTTTAAAATTCTAGATTTGGAGGATATATAAACTGATTTAGAGTGTTTGTCAATGACGGATTTAATAGTGGACACTAAAAATTCTGCAGCAATATTAGGTTCAGTGAGATTCAAAACCGCACTAAAGTCCGTGTCAAAGATATCATTAATGACGGCAGGATAGTCTATCACGGTGCGATAATGTTTAAGTGTTGGGCATGATAGTGAATGTTCAACATTTATAAACGTGGGCTTATGGTCGGTAATATGTGTGTCAAATACAAGAGTCACAGTTTTTAAATCCGATTTGATAATTACATGGTCAATGCACGATTTGGAATGAGTAGGAAAGCAGTGGGTAGGTGAGAGACCATGTGAGGCAATTAGGTTAAGGTACTGGTTTGCTTGTGGCGTTAGATTGTTCGGGGTAATATCGATGTTGATATCCCCCATTATTACTATGTGCTTTTGAGTTGATATTTCTGTAAGAATATGATCCAGCCCATCAATGAAGGTATCAACGTTGCGAATAGATGGAGAGCGGTAGATTGCGAGAAGGGAAAGATGATGAGTATTTAGATTACAGACTAAGCAGCTGGAATCAGATATAATCGGTTCCGTAACGTTATGTGGTAGTTCTAATTTTACGTACATTATGATACCATCATTTTGATTTCGTAACCTGCTCGTATAGTAGGAAGCATATCCCTCCAAAGGCGGCACTATTGACGCATTGAGCCAACACTCTGTTAATATTATAATGTCACATGTAATTTTTATGCTGCAAAGAAACACTCTAAAGCCATCGAAGTTGCGATTTACACTTCGTATATTAAGATGAATTATATTTAATGATTTTGACTTAGGTTTATTTTGAACAAATTGTGTGCATGCCGCAGGCTCGCAGATATATGAGTTACTTGTGCCAAAACAATCAATATCCTCTAAGATATTAATATCGAACATTGGTGATTTGGCAAGTGCATACAGGTTAGACACAAGATATTGTAAATAGTTATTTGAAAAAACACTTTTAGTAGAAGTGGAAGTAGTTCAACGTTGTGAATGATATGGCGTAAGAATATTATTATGAGTAACAAGTGTAAACAAGACTTATAATTATTATGTCGCTGGTGAATTGATTTTTTATGTAATAGTTCAACAACAAGATAAAGTGTGCAGTGTAGAGGCTTAAATGTACAGTATATATTTTGGAAAATTGATAATATGATTAAGTGGTAAAAGATAAAACAATAAAAAACAGATTTGTGCAAAGCTATACAAATCCCGTACGAATTCAATAAAGGAACCCGTTCGTTAACAAAATTATATAAATACAAGCGAAAATTACTGCTTCCGAATGTATTATTCAGACTTGAGCAGTTTTTTAAGGCAGTGCGTTGAATTAATAATGACCGATGCCGTTCCTTCCCGTTCCCGCAGAAATATTTTGCCATTTTGCGACCAGCAGAATTTATAATTATGAATTTTAGCAAACGATCGTGTCTCAAAGAACAATTGACGCAACGTGCCAGGAAGATGTTCTGCGACATAAATTGACTTAATCTCACCGGGAAATCCAATGTGACCAGTATTCAATTTTTCGTTGGAGGGCAGTCCTTTGTTGAATGTGCGGCACGCATCCAGTATTTGATTTTTTGAGGTGACAGTCAGGAACTCTGCTACTATCGGCCTATTTGAACCTTTTTTCCCCGGTAGGCGATACACATCTCTCAGTTGAGGTGGTTTTTCCGCGGGTTGGATAGTGTTACAGGTTTTCAAGACGATAGATGTCAGGTCACTAGTAGACTCGTTTTCGCAAGCTGGAACATTCCTTATCTCAACGCAGGACGAGCGTGTTCTATACTGCAGATCCATCACTTTTTTTTCAAGATCCATTATATAATTCCGTTGTTCATAATTTTCTTTTTCTAATTTTTGTAATGATGTTTTAATGCAGTCGTAATCGTTGCTCAAAAACTCAATGGTTTTTAAAGTTTCGGCATTTGTTTTTTGAATTTCCGCGTTTTGTAGTTTAATTTCGGGTTTTATTGGGACCGGCCCTAAACCAATTAAGCTACTAAGGTCTGTACTATAGGTCCTACCTAATAACAAAACAACGCGAGTATAGCCTCGCGTTGTCCAATTCCTCTTCCAAGTTATCCATATAATAATGAAAATTTAGCCTTTGTATATTAAAGTCTATGAAAAAGAAAACAAGTTTCATCTACATTCCTAAAAATTTATTAACAGTCTTAACCAATATATCTGCTTAGAAACATTCTACAGAGGGAACCATCGTTGCGCACCATCTAATCGTATAACTTCTCCATTTAGCATTGGATTCTCCACTATGCTGGTGACTAGATGCGCAAACTCTTCAGGCTTGCCTAGTCGGGAGGGGAATGGTGTCATGCGTTTTAAGAAGTCCAGCATCTTCTCTGGTAGGTATCCCACAAGGGGCGTATCGAATATACCTGAGAACAATAATACGTTAATACAGACCTTATCTCATTAAGGTTGAGTTGAAAATTGAACGCAAGTAATCTGCTGCTCTTTCCGACATCAAAACGTACTTATTATCTTAACACTATTTTCGACGCTAAGGTCGATGTTAATTGTAAACATGGTTTACAGTCTAGTTCTAGTCTTCGACTGCTACGCTGTAGGTCCTGCGCTCGAATCCCTGATCGAGCAGTATTATTGGGATTTTATATATGAAATTATATAGTAGCAGCACGGAGTTTGAAATCCCCCCCACCCTATTCTAAACATATAGGCGAAGACTTTCTGACGATGATGGCCTGTATAGCAACCTAATTTTAAACCAAAATTTTGAATATATCTGTAATAAATAGTCTTTAGAATAAATAGTTTTGAAACTAGCTGTTGCCTGCGGTTTCATCCGCATCCCAAAAATGCTTTTTGAGACAAAAGGTAGTCTACATCCTTCTCCAAGGCCTAATATATTTCTGTACTAAATTTCATCAAAATCGGTTCAGCGGAACAGTCGTGAAAACGGAACAGACAGACAGAGTTACTTTCCCATTTATAATATAAAGTAGGGTAGTGGGTATGGAAGCGTATATGTTACGGGCAACGTGATTAACTGGACATTATTAATAAGGACCGGCCATTATTAATAATGCCCAAGAGCGATGGGCAAAGCGATTAATTTATCACTTTGACCGGCCATTATTAATAATGCCCGACGGCCCGTGGTCCATGTAATAAGTCAGTGTTTAACATAGCTTAAATTTATCACTTGAACCGGGCAGTATGAATAATTCCCTACTTATAGCCGGGCAATGTGATAAATGTGGAGCACAGGGGTGTTAATATTAAAAAAAAGAAGACAGACTTCATCAGTATTTTGTACACAAGTAAGGCTCAAGGACCAAAAACAGCTCACAACGCGTTGTGGTCAATTATATTAGTTGAGCTCCAATATGCAAGGAATTATAAAAACTAAATAAAATTAAAAAGTCGTACTTAGACTAGGTTAGGTTGTAAGGTTTTTTTTTTTCATTTAATAAACAAAAACACTACAGTTCACCTATTTTATTACTTTGCCCAAGGTAGGGTGGGCATTATTCATAATGGCCGGGAAAAGTGATTAATCATGCTGTTTTAATCACATGGCCCAATTGAGTCGGGCATTATGAATCCAGACCGGCCATTATTAATAGTGCCCAGACTTATCAAATTGCCCGTAACATATACATGCGATACAAAAGTTGAATTTTCAATAACAAAATCTCATAAGTGAACGTTAAGTTACGTCAAATAGTGTAGTGCTCCTATCCTCACCTGGAGCAACAGTCACGACTCTGATTCCTTGAGAAGCCAGGTCCCTCGCAATCGGAAGCGTCATGCCTATAATTGCGGCTGAGGACGCCGCGTACGCCGCCTGCCCTATGTCCCCCTCATACGCTATCGTTGACGCTGTGTTGACAATCACTCCTCTCTGCCCATGCTGATCGGGCTCATTCTTGCCTATGAGACCCGCTGCCAAACGTATTGTGTTGAACGTGCCGATTGTGTTAACCTGGAATTGGTAATTGGTTTCAGAATACTATCTCTCCTACCTCTATTTCCAATAGGCAATCAGCCGGGTCAGGCAGGACACTAGAGGATACCTTCGACCTGCCCTGTCCTCATTTTTTTAACTTGAATGAGTACAATGTACTATTTGACACTACACAATCCAGTACTACACTACTACAGATTCAATTTAGGGAGAAGCCATAAGGAATAAGGAACTGTTCTTTTCATGAGTTTACACAAAATACTCACATTTACACACTTTGCAAAATGATCTAGATCACATGCTTTGTCTTTGTAGAAGTTGTAGATCTGGTGTGTAATTGACTGGCCCGCACAGTTCACTAGTACGTCAAGCCGCCCAAACTTGTCTCTCACTACTTCTAATGCCTTCTGTACATCTGCTTCTGATGTCACCTGCAATATAAGAGGTTTATCAAATGAATTCTTCTGTTACACATTAATTTGACAACTCAGTTGCTACAGGGGTTGAGTAATCAATGCTTTTGGTTGAGGGTAAGATTTCACATGCATGCACGGAAATAGACCAGTATAAATATTTGTGTTTGTAAATGCACCCCATGACACAGGACAAATTTACTCATCATCATCATTGCAGAGTGGATATGTCTAATAAAATGAAATTCTCAGTATCAGCTCGGAATTTGGATTTGTGTCAGGTTAATGAATGTCAATAGCCGCAGATGAGCCATTCAGTACATGGGACCTAAACATACCGACGAACTGTGGCTGTACATTAGTATACTTCTGCTTAACCCTTCGCTTCGGGAATAAGAGTATGATGGTATATTTTATTTTTGTCTAATATGATAAATTATGCAGAACTTTAATTCCAGCCTGGCATCTAGAAATATTCCGATTTTCTATTATACTATACTATTCTTACAAAAGTTAGTCGACAGAACTTACACAACCGGCGGTAGAGATTGCATTCTCGCCAAACTGTTCAGCAACCTCCTGAGCTCTTTTTCCCTGGACGTCGAGAATAACAGCTTTCCCTCCATTATTTACAAATCTCTCAACTGTAGCTTTCCCTAGCCCTGAAGCTCCACCAGTTACTAAACTCACCATTCCCTGCTAAGGTTAAGATTTAAGGTTATGTTTACAATAACAAATTCATGAATGAAATTTACTACAATGTTCATTGAAATCAGTGCTTACTTTTAACATTTTTGTACGTTTGTTACCTGTTCAGATATAACTATAAATATATTGCAATAAATTAATTATTCTTACATACAAATTTTAAATTTTATAAATAATCTCGTCTGAATCTGAAATTATCCTAACGTGACTGAAGTTGACTGACTGAACCGAAATGAAATTGAATGAAGACAAGACTGGTCTGAAATGTCAAATCAATCATGTAATATTTTTGCCATGGCTTCAGAGACTTTTGTACAGTCAACTGCACATCAAGTTACTACACTTTGACCTTGAGCGCGTTATAAGCAGATACAGCGAGAATCGTGCGAAAGAGATAAATATCTTTATGCCGTTCTCACTTGTAATGTTTCGTGCTGCAGCGCGTCGTGAGCGTGTGTGCGTTATGCGCGTCGTAGTGTAGAATAAGATACTAAGCGATAAGAAAATTAAATTTATAACATAGTGGGTTGCATACTTGAATCGAAACGAAATAATGGCATGGTAATAAAATCAGGCCGGGCGCGCCCGCGTAAAAACTAAAATACCTATGAAAGCTTATAATCATTTTTTTATTTAAATTATCTTTTATTTGTATTCCTTCAGTTTACACATTTGTTTGAAAATTACCCATAGTATCAAGTAGGTTTACCTACTTACTATATTTCTGAAATTTATAATTAGGTAATCCTAATTATAAATTTCAAGCAGATTTCAATTACCTTTTCCGGGTTTTGTTATCTACTTACTGGCGGGCTGGCGGTCAACAGAACTGTTTTCGTGCGTTCCTTGCTTTTCGATTCTACTGTGTTCTTACAAAATTTAATGTCGAAAATCCATAAAATCGACACCCGTGTGTCAAGTTTATTCAATTAATAGTTATTATACTTTCAAAAGACTTTTCAGTCCAAACTTTTTGATACCTACCTACTACCTAACATTTCGTCCGCTATTCAATCTTATTACTAAAATACAATTTTGGCTATTATAGCGTAGGTATCTTCACTTTTGCATGAGAGCGATGTGTCTGTTACATACCTACCTAACTAACTATTATCTAATGTGATATGAGTTAGTTTGTTAAGCACGATTATGAAATTTTGCATGTGAGTAAGTAACTCGTTATCAGGGATATAGAAAAGGACATGGGATAGGTTCCTATAAGAACTCTGGTGAAGGCGTATTATATTTAAAATGCGAAAGTGAGTTTGTTTATTTGTTACACATTCACGCAGCGGCGAAGCTACCCGTAAGCCTCAGTTTACACCGGGAAAGCAGCGGCCGGCAGCGGCCTTTTGCATTCCTCCTACTTACACATTGTCAAGGGTTCAGAAAAGGACATAGGATAGGTTCCTACGGGAACGCTTGTGAAACTGGTAGAAAATATCAAAATAAGACGCGAAATCAATAATCTTAATCTTTTTATTTTTAAACATTAATGATAAAATGAAAAACTTAAAACAAATACCTACTCTAGATTAAAAGATAACAGCAGAATTTATAAAACTAAACTATGAAGTATATAAAAGATTAAAAACAAGTAGATAATATTTATTTATAACTAGGTTTTATTTTTATTGATATTTTTAGCAAAAAAATTATGCAGTTACCAATTGGTTACCAAACAAAACTAAATGCTGCCTCCAAACAAAAGTAAGTTTTTATCTAGACTAGTAATTTGACTGGGCTGAGGCCCGGCACCCACTTGCGGCACGGCGGCGGCACGGCAAGGGATTTTTTATAGTTATAGATGATTTTGAATCTTATTTAACACTGCTTTATTAATATTTATAGCGGAATAAGTATACAGTTAAATCTACCAATACCAAATAAAATTAAATACTGCCACCAAACAAAAGTAACCTTTTACGTAGATTAGTAGGTATAATTTGACTGCGCTGACTTAAATTATCTATCACCATTACAATAGCAAAGGAAAAATTCTCAAGAATATAACAATAATTGTGCGAAAAGAATTAAGTAGGTATACAATTTCAGTTTACAGTATTCATTATTAAAATTATTATCTACATAATATATCACATTACAAAAAGAAAACATATTAATAACTATCTTTTTGTATATTTTTGGCATTTTCCATGCTAAGATTTCAAAGTTATTTAGAAAAGGAAAAATACGACCGCGGGCAGGATTCGAACCTGCGTCTTCTGGTTCGGTACACCAGACGCTATGACCACTAAGCCACCGCGATACCTACCCGTCATGTCGAATTTTTCCTTCACATATTGAATTTACGTCTTTATGGTGACGTCTAACTGTAAAGTAAATGTAAACTAATGAACGTCTAACTGTAAACTAATGAACTAACTGTAAAGTAAGTTGTGTCGGCTGAAAAGCAAAAACTTGCATTTCAATAGGTGTTACTGACGTCACCATAAAGACGTAAATTCAATATGTGAAGGAAAAATTCGACATGACGGGTAGGTATCGCGGTGGCTTAGTAGCCATAGCGTCTGGTGTACCGAACCAGAAGACGCAGGTTCGAATCCTGCCCGCGGTCGTATTTTTCCTTTTCTAAATAAACATATTAATATTATAAATGCGAAAGTAACTGTCTGTTACTCCTAAACGGACAAACCGCTGGGCATTTGTGATGAAAAATAATTGGATACCTATAGTTTGAAGCCTGGGGAAGGGCATGGAGGAAACCAGTTTATTATGAAAACATCAACGAACGACATGTCTGGCATCTTTTCAAAATCGAGCAATGGAAGAGTAATCCTTTGACAAGCAGTGGTTGGAAATTTAGGTATACTTATCTAAATAACGTTATATTTATAAATAAAATAATAACAATATTAAATTACTACTTATAGATTGTAAACTGTGCTAATATATTTTTATGCGAAACTTTGTGAGAATGGATGGCCGTTTGTTATCACGCCTTAACGGCTGAACATATTTTAGTGAAACTTGGCAAACTTGTTCATTAGTATTTTCTTGCCAGGGCAGCAGTATTTCTTCCGGCATCTTTTATGTGTCTTCTGACAGTGTCCATTGATATCTAAAACAAAGAAAATTTTGTCAATTTCAATATTTACGTAACGTTCTTTATTATGAAATACCTACCTATTGCGGGCCAACTTAACTAAATGAGTATGGGACTTTGTTTACTTAATTGAGAACTTCCACCTTTTATGAGGTAGGTAGTAAAGAACTGAATACTTAATTATCTAATAGCAAGTATTAGCGAATGATACTTATATCATTAACCAATAAATTTATCGATAAAAAAATTAACACTTCTACCTGCCTATTCGATAATTATAAATATCATTTAAAAATGCAATAGCTAATACCTACTACTGTTTATAGATATTGATAGGTAGATCATCACCTCACCGCGCGCGCATAGATCATACTTACTTAACTAATTCTCGGAAGCCTCGTCCACGCGTTCTCGGAATTATGCCTAGACGATGCGATGCATTCAAATTTCAGCTTTATTTTGCTACTGTTAAGATTTATTTTCGACTTAATATAGATCGTTTTAACTTATCATAATAATAGTTTTACAATATTTTTATTTGTAGCTTGACAATGTTGTTTTTATGTAACTATTGGTATTGTTTTTCAATTTACGTAATCTATATTTCGGCCGGTCAGTGCAGATTTTCTGTTATAGATATAGGTAGGTAGTGATAAAGTTGCATTATGTGATAACAAGGTATACTTACAGGGACTGACGCTGTACGAAGTTGAGGTTCGTCTGCCGCCGTCGTAACTCTGGCGTATAGGTAGTTGGCGGGGGTGGGCTTCATGGGTTCCGCTTTCTTGCCACCGCCGAAGCCAGAAGTAAACAGTTCAGAACTCTAGAACGAAACAAATTGCTATAGTTTATTTGCACATTTTTACTCATTAGACATACCTACGCAGTGATAGCCTAATGGTATGAAAATTGGCCGGGCAAGACAGGTCTCGAGTTAATCCAAGACCTTTTCAAAACCATGTGCGTATTATTAATTAATTATCACTCGCTTAAACGGTGAAGGAAAACATCGTGAGGAAACCTGCATGCCTTAGAGATTTTCGAGGTGTGTGCAGTCTGCCAACCCGCATTAGGCCAGCGTGGTGGACTATAACCTAATCCCTCACCTGAGAGGAGACCCGTGCCCAGCAGAGGGACAGTATATCGGTTGATGATGATTGATGACTCATTAGGCAAAGATGTATTAATACGTAAATAGATATATGATTATCTGCAATAATTATTCATCATACTGTCCCACTGCTGGGCACGGCTATCCTCTCACAGAATGAGAGGGATTAGGCTATTGTCTATAGTTCTACAAAAATTGCTAGCTTACTATTATTTAATTATTTATTTGCACACAAACATCACTGAAAAGGCCTTATCTTGCAATGTTACAACAGGCTTATAGAAAGTTCCTAAATGCGTAATTTATTAAATTCAATAAAAGTAGCTTTAAAAAGATATTAAATGACGCGTGGAACAGCGCGCCAAGTTAAAAACTTACATTAACGGGGACTCGTTATGAAAGAAGATCCCGTTTGTTTACATAATTCGTAAATTCTATAGAAACATTGTTGACAAACAATCACCATTGACACATTTTTTCATTATTAGCCTTTCTTTATTAAAATTATAAATTATAATTATTAAAAATACTACTCACCGTTATCCCCGTCTGTATAATCCGGCATCCACTTTGTTGAAGTCCGGAATTGTTCTCCCTTTGGACTTACGTCAATAAATTGAGGCGCCATTTTGCACACTTGCAATCACGCACACAACACTATCACTCCAATTGTTAATGACAGACTGACGGAAAAACTCGGAAGTAGTCGAAAGCGGTCGCGTACGCGCAGGGGCGCGGAGGTGTGGCCTATTTCTAGTGCGACATGGTTTATTGGCTCCTAACTATTAGTATGAGCCACGATTGGTCAATTTTGGGAACGTTGAAAAATCCACCAATCATAGCAAGGATACTTTCTTTCTAACACTCCATATCGTGTCGTAGTTATAGATATGTATAATGTTTAGCTTGATGTGCAGGCGTCTGTACCTCTGTGTAATATTCGTTTAGGACTCTGTCTAATGTCACAAAGGCCTCTGAAGCCATGCCAAAAAATAAAAATATTACAAAAAAAGGACTCTATCTATGAGTCTACGTAGAGATGTGCCAACTGTCAACTCGAAAAAATACGACTTGATTTAAACTGATTTGAAATTCACTTAAATCGAGTAAACTTGAGCCAACTGGTTGAAACTGTGTATTGGCTAGTGGTCATCGCAAAGTACATACATTATAATATACTGAAAGTGGTCACAGCGTCTGGTGTACCTAACTAAAAGACGGAGACGCAGGTTTGAATTCTGCCCGCGGTAGAATTTTCCTTTGCCAAATAACTACCTACTTAGCGAGAATTTAAATAAAAAAGTAATTTATAGGATGAATCTGTATATTGTACCTATTTATTTGTTATCTTCTAAACATAAAAAAAAATAACAACAATCGTTAATCGGTACTCCAAAGTTATCCTCAAATTTCTCGGGTCTCCTCTCACAGAATGAGAGGGATTAGGCTATAGTCCACCACGCTGGCCTAGTGTGGGTTGGCAGATTTCACACGCCGTCGAGAAAATCTCTCAGGCATTCAGGTTTCCTCAAGATGTTATACTTCACCTTTTAAGCGATTAATAATTAATTAATTATACGCACATGATTTCGAAAAGGCAGAGGTGCGTGCCCTAGATTCGAACTCGAGACCTACGACTTGGCAATCCAATAGTCAACTACTAGGCTATGGCTATCCTGGCTATACATTTTTATTTTGACATACATTAATGAGATACACAAATTAATGAGAGGCCGCCAATCGCGTACTCGCTTGATTCGTTAATTTACCGTGCCAATTCAGAGTCGAGTCAGAGCGAATTTAACTCGAGTTAATTTGAGTCAAGCCTAACTCGAGTTGACTTGAGTTAGTAAATTGAGATGATACATCTCTACAGTCTACGATTTCATTGGATAGTGCTTTATAAACCGACCAAAATTAAATGTGTATCAGTTTTTAGGGTTTACAAAACAACACTGAAAAACTCGATCTAAAAGTTTAACTTTTACAATTAGTCGTATTTTAATAATGGCCGGCGGTGTTTATTGTTTTTATTCTTCGGCTAGTTTTTAATACTTTTAATCTTAATAGCGTATTTAAGTGGTATATCTGGATTTTTGCGATCGCAGCACCATAAGCAGCTATGGCAAAAGTAGAGCAGCCTATATTTATACTACCGAAGAAGCGGAATGGGAAGAAACAGAACTCAATAGCCAGTCATGTAGACCACATAATTACCGTACAGGTAAATACAATATTTCTCTTTTATTACCACATAACCATCTGTGATTTACGTCGTACCGACTTCACATAAAGATTTAGAGTTTTTTAGTGTGCAGCTATTGCAAAAAGGCAATGTAAGTATTGCATTTCATTGTGTTATAGATTATTATCATTTAGATAGAACAGAGTAGATCACTTTATGCTCTTATTATTAATCAATATAACAAGCCCCCTAGGGCGACTCCTAGTTATCACCAATATGAAAACAGGGAACAGTAATTGAAGATTGGAAGAAGTAATTTTATTCACAGTTGGTCCAGAGGCCAGCACATCAAGCTACCCCAATCTGTTTTGGATAGCTTGACCTGCTGGCGTCTGTACAATCACTATTTATCTACGTTTATTTTCCAGATATAAATTAACAGCTTACAGCAGCCTTATTTAGGCACATATTAGCATTTTGTATTCTTCATAATGTTACCAGACTGCTCTTTGTATAGAGAGTCTAAATATAGGTCAAACCATTTACATATGCATGTTTTCTTTTTACAGGGAGTAGCAGATGACCCACCAACAAAATACAAGAATGGACTGTCACCAGTTTCGGAGCATGCCAATGGTATAATACACTCAACAATGGAGGGCTTAAAGTCCAATATGAAAATCAACCTGCCAATAATCAATGATGTCAATGATGAGGACCTCAATGATCTCAATGGAGACTCAGAAAATCAGAAGCAGAATATCCAAAAGAATGGATACCAAGCTTTGTCTACTATTAATAGCAGCCGTGAGATTATAGACTTGTCCCCAATATACGAAAACTCTTCAGATGCCTGCTCCAGTCATGGAGATCTACGAGATGTTATTGACAGTGACATACAGAAAAGCTGCAAGATTCTTAACTCTGATCAGAATGAGAGTTCATCAGCCACTCCCAATAGCTTGTCACAAACACAGTCAGAAAACAGTTTTGAAATGGGCAACCTCACTGACAGCCTCAAAAATAGTGCTAAAAGGAAAAAACGAGTTAATATTGTCCCTGGAATTGTTGAGGCAGATAACACAGACACAGAAATTACTGCTTTACGTGTTGAATCTGAAGGCTCAATGTCGCCTGACTGCTCATTGACAGATAATTCTAAAGATGGTTATTTAACCATGACAGGGACTATTAAGAGGGGAAAAAAGAAAGGGCAGAATGTTGATGTAAAGCTCAACATATCCAGAGAGGAACTGGAAATTATTGAGGCAGCTATTGTAGCTGAAGAATACAATAAGATGGACATATCTAAATGTTCATTGTACAATGGCCCACATATATTCCTCTTTAGCCTAATTTGTATACCATTTGTTGCATGTATTTCAGCCTTGTACTCCTTCTATATTGGGACAATGGCTTGGTACAATGTTTTCTCTCACGTCACTGAGAATTTAAACTGTATTAAAAAAGTGTTGTTGGCCCCTGTAGTGATTTTGTCATACCCTTTTTTGATAGTAATTTTTACTATAGGCCTGGGTTTGTATGCTGGTATTGTCCAGCTTACATTTAGTGCTGCCAATTGGTGGAAAGATGTCTGCGACTTTGAGAAAGGTTTTTATGGTTGGCTCTGCAATACACTGGGCATGTCTGAGTGCAGTCCATATGAAGTTGTTGTCTTAATGGATGTTAAGCCATAAATGCAAAATGATACAAAGATCTCCATGATTTTATTTTGCCCATTTGCCAATGGAAAATGTTAGCCAACTCGAGTTATTCACTGCCACTGATGTGATTTTTCTAAATTTTAATTGTAGCCTCTTAAAAATGCATGCAATAATTCTGTAGGTACAATCAGTATAACATTGTGTATGGGATGTCCAAAATATATTAATCAAATTTTTAGTAAAAGTTAAATGTAAGATTTAAGTATAAGAATTTTTAAATCTGTATTTGGAAAAGGAGTCTGATGAAGAACGATGTTCAAAGTGACAGGTATTTATACATGGAGTGGGAACAAGAATTGTAGACCTTTTGGAACTCTTAGAAATATTGATGTGTATTCATAGAGAATCATTTTGCTCAATATCTTCCATAGTGTCATTCCATTCTGAACAAATATTTCTAGTCATTTTTAACCTATTTGGTTGCATACTTGTAGTTTTAAGAAATTGTAATCATAGTTGTATTGTAGGATAAAGTTTTTATACATATCTAATGAGTGTTATGGGTTCATTTAGACATATTTTAGAAGCTCTCAAATGATGATTACCTACTAGGCCAGATTTGAATGTTATTTCATACAAATACATTACTTGAGTCATTGTTTGAGTGATACTAATATATGGGTAAAAAAACAACTTGAGTCAAAAACATAATAACGATGTAATACTTAGCAAGATTAGTTGCAACGGTATATTCTGATCTGTCTTCATTTTCAGATTTTAAGTAAATATTATTATGAAATATACATATTGCCAAGCACAAATACTTATATATAAATGCTTACAAGCACATAAGAATCTGTAATGCCAATAGCCAAGTTTATAAAATGTACTTAATAGAACTAGCAGTAAAAATCAATGTTATGCATAACAATTTTTTATTGATTTTAATTTATAGGACATAATGCTCTCGCATTATAGGTATTGTAGATTGTGACATTGTTTTTAATTTTTATGTAATTTTGTAATGCGTAATCATAATAACAATGTATGTTATGAAGACTGATGTATTCTAGTCACTATTGTGGTATCCATTTTCTACCCAATAAAATATTTTACAAAACTAAAATATGTATTTTACTAAAACAATATCTACAACAATAAAAATAATAGCTCTAGTCCAAACTAAACCCTGGATGTTTCATGATGTGTCGTTTGGTTGCCTTGGTGCATCCTTTGGTGTACTTTCTTTCATTTTCTGTTTAAATTCAGCATCTATTCTTTCTTTTGCTCTCACGATTTTTGATTGTAAATAGAAGGAACCACCTTTCGCTTTGTCATTCATTGTAAAGAGATGTTCGTAGTTTTTAGTTATTTTTTCTGGTTCTAATTTGTCTAAATTTAATATCTGCATTGCTTCTTCTAGCGTGAGGCCTGTAGAGGCATTTGCTGCAGCCCTTCGAGCACCTTCAGGACCTCCACCAGCTCGCTTTGCTGCCTCTTGAGATGCAGCTATTTCTTGTTTAAGAGCCCTCGCAAAAGCTCTACCTACCACTTGGGCACCAAGAACTATAATTTGAGCAATGTATTTAGCCATATTTTCATTACTATAGATGAAATAACTATTGACATTACGACATTACTAGCAAAATAAATGTCATTTTCATACTGTCTAAAATGCAACAAACTTTTAGGTTATTCTGCGTTCACGTCCGGATCAATGTTGATTTTTCTGACCAATCACCAAACAGCTACATAACTTACATGTTTTGCTTATTTGAACGCATCACAAAATAACTTTATGAATGGACGGAATGGCCACAAGCAAGAGCAAGCTGAGCAAACTTTAGCAGTCTCTAGTATAATAGATAGATGGCATTGTAATCGCCTTGGGTGATGTATACTCTAAATGGTAGAGAATAAGGTTGAAAATTACTTACAAATAAATTTGACAGTTTGTTGGAGAATATCCTGTTTCGCGCGTTTTTATGACAACAAAAGTTAACCTGTTTGTTGTTTTGTAACGACAAATTCTGTCGTTTATTTGTGAATAAAAGTTTTAGTGCGTAGTTTCGGTGATTTCTTTTAGTGTTTTATAAATAATTAGTTACATATCCAATGGTGAGTATGGTATTTGCTACATAGATTGTGTATTTATTAACTTTATTGAAAAAGTTGCTGAACCGTGTTGTACCATTCGGGTAATCGGGTCTTGGTTATTATGTACTTTAAAAAGTGTATTTACCCATTTTAACATTAACGGAGCTAGGAAATACTTGCTTACCTTAATTTCTAAGATGCTAAAGTTATGTAGGGTATATAGGTATTCAGTAAGATTGTTTATTACCACTTATTTCATACTCACTGTTATTTTAACCTATAAAAAAAGCAATTAAATTTTAGCCCAATGTGGTTCTGATTGTCAAATTGCCAATCTTACAGGATAATATCGTTTAAAGAAAAAACGTTTATTATTTATTTATTTAGTAATTTATTTGTGTTAGTTCCTGTGTAGGTACTTTCTTATTATATATTTTGACGACGTCTGTAGTCTAGTGGTTCGCGTGTCGGACTGCTGATCTCGAGGTCGTGGTTCGATTCCCACAAGACACAAATATTTATGTGATGATATAATTGTTTGTGTTTGTCTGGGTGTTTCTTATATATTATAAGTAATAATTTACAAAAATAAAGTATATAAGTATTATGTCCATTGTGTAGTACCCATAGTACAAGCTCTGCTTAGTTTGGGACTAGATGGTGCTGTGTAAAATTGTCCAAGAATTTATTCACTTGGCACACTAGACAACACCAAATGACAGAAATGTTTCTTTCTAACACCAGAAAGAAACATTCCTGTCGTCTTTTGTTTAGACAACATCAGGAAATATCACAAGTACCAAAAAAAATGTGATCTCACAACATAATTATCACTAGGAGGAGAGGGGGTTTACAAAGTTGCTAAAAAAACATGTGATTAATGTCGGGCTTATTGTATTATCTTTTCCGATGCAGTATGTGAGACTATTATATTATGTTTAGCGAACAACTTTTATACACCATACTTCAAGCAAATAAATCCCATTTCATTTCAATGGGTAGTTAGTTGCGACACATACAAATAGTTTTACAAAATCCTTATATTGGTACCTGAATTGGGGTTCTACATGATTGGTACATGATTTTTTTTTATTATTTTGACATTAAAATGCTAACTTACAAATCTACCTTTTAATTTCAGGTAACAAAAAAAATTAGAAAATATACCTCTATTTTTATAGCACAGATTGAAAGTGTGAACTAGGTTAAATTCTTTTGATTAATAATATAAAATGTCATTGTATTGTATTGAAACAAAATGTTCAGTTTGCAAAATATCCAGTAAAAAAGTAATTTTTGTGAAATGTCCCATTCGTAGGACCCAAGACCAAGAATTAATTTGACCAATCTGTTGTAAAACTGCAATTGATCAAAATTATTAATAATTTGAACAAAAAGACTCAAATAACCAAATAGTATCCATACTTTTCAGTCCACCTGTGTAAATATACAAAACAGTAGCATTTTTTATATTTGCTAGATTTCTTTACTACAATGTATGTATACAAAAAGCTTTCAATAATGGCAATATTTTCTACAAGCTGAGAGGGTGCTGAATGAGGAAAAAAGAGAAAGTTAATTAATGTGTCTTCATTTCAATTAACTTGGATATTAAGATTCCTTTTGAACTATGACAGACTATTTTCCCCCAGATTAGAAAGGCTATGGATACTGGAAAGTATATTTCCCTCAATTACTCTCTTCATTTCAATTACTTTATTCACCCACATGTATTAGAAAGCTCAAATGATGTAGACTTATAGAGGTAGCGCACGCAGTGTCACCCGCCTTTTTCCTTTTTGTTCGGCTCCTATTGTTAGTAGCGTGAATTTCCTTGATAAATAGACTATCCAACACAAAACGATTTTTTCAATTTGCACCAGTAGCTCCTGAGATTACTGCGTTCAACCAAAAAAACTTGTATGGTTGTTATTGTTCATCTCTTAATTTTTTTATAGATTGGTTGCCATCTTGTTTACAGAGTTCACCAGCCCCCGACACACCGTCAGAGCGCGATGGAGCACAATCCCGGATGACGTCACCAGCGCGAGATTATGAAATGTTTGAGGATGAGGGCGCCATCCTCGGGGACAACCCTGAGGAGGAAGAGGGTGATGGGGAGGAGCTGTTCAATGATAATATGGAGGCGTAAGTTTTGTTATTTTTTTTTATTTGTTTGTTGCGATGGGGAATTTTATTATTTGACAGCCAGTGACATTTTAAAGCTAAAGCTAGGTGGGGTAGTCGCCTGGGGCCGTAATTGTTTGTATACCTGGCTGTCGGCGGCAGCGCCCATATTGCTAGGGCTGGCCCTGGGCACAGCAGACAGCCCTTAGGGTAGGTATTCGCCACATTCGTCGCGAACGGAGTTGCCGACAACGGCAAATACTAGAATTTGTTTGAATACTAACTACTGCACTGCTATTATAAGGGTGGTTTAATCGGTGCATTTGCGAGTCACAATCAATGTTCTTTCTTATTATTCAAATCAGTATAAATATTTACCCTCCACTGAAATGATAACAATGCTTACAGAATGCCTAAACAAAATCCTATATCCATGTTTAAATACACACCTAAACAAGGACAGTTATAGGTTGGGATGACTTTGTCACTGAATTAGTAATAGTAGGTATGTACAAAACTACATACTAAGTATTGTATGTAGCTATGTACATTCTATCAGTAATTCTTCTGTAAAAACCTTAAAATCTTAAAAAAAAATTGTTTAAAATCTCTCCAAACCTAAATAATAATAAATACCCAATAACAGCTTGACCTGGCAATCGAACCCAGGACCTCAAGCGCAGCAGTCGTTTGTAAATGCTAGCAGATGGTTACGATACGTCCTTTGTCCGTCGGATAGCCGGCCTTAACACACGCTCTAAAGCAGTGGTTCCTAACCTTTTCAATATTGTTACCCCTATGACCTATTAGGAAAACCGATTTTACCCTCGTATACAAAACAACATCCTGCCTGTTTTACCCATCACAAGTAAAGATATTTAAATTTATAAAAAACTGGTAATTTTCTGTGAAATTAAAAAAAGTAAAAAAAAAACGGTGCAGCCAAGGTCAAATAATTTGGGCTGATGATAGCAGATGACCCCAACTAACCACCATTTCCGTATGTTCAACGTTCTACCAAACACCCTGTATATACATAAAGCAAATGATATCGCGGTTCGCACTTTATGCTATAAAGCTATTTTGCTTTATATCGCATAACACTCTCTCTCTATCAACCAACTGTCCGTCAGGCGTCGCGTATAGCTTTAGTAACAAGTCGCAAGTAGTAAATGAAGCATATAGCATTAAGCAAGTTATTGATTTATAGCAACTTTGAACACCACTATTCGTTACCCCCACATTAAAGTTGATTTACCCCCGCGGGGATAATATTACCCCCAGATTCGGAACCACTGCTCTAATTAACAAACGGGGACTGCGGTGCGCTATCTGCTCGCACTAGATCGCATTGTCGCATCGGTCCCCAAAATGTTCTATCTTTGTTTTTACAAATACTCTTCCCCAGGGACTATCGCCCCATGCCAGCACTGGATCGTTATGATGCTGAAGACTTGGATGAAGATGACTACGATCCTATGTCAATACAGGATCGCGTGGCTGCTGAACAGGAGCTGAGGCGACGCGACAGGGATGAGGGCCGCATGAGGAGAGATGATCGTGATTTGTTGTATGGTAAGAAGTCTTTCAGAACTGTATAATCACTTTCGTTATTTGCATTCATGTGTTACAAGCCATTATTATTCTGTCATGGTGTTACATTTACAGATACAGTAAGGTTCAATTAAATAAGGTTTAATTCCCGTAAGGTATTGATATGGCCTGCAGCTAAATGTTTCGGAAGTTTGTGTATGTGATAAATAATGTTATTTAAAACCATAGAACATTTGGGACAGTTGTTTATGAGGCATACATACATAAGTTTCTTATTTAAAATATTCAATAAATATACATAACATAACTATCACTCACTGAAACGGTAAAGGAATACATCGTGAGGAAACCTGCAGGCCTGAGAGATCTTCTCGACGGGATATGAAGTCTGCCGACCCGCAATAGGCTATCATGGTGAATAGCCTAATCCATCTCATTCTGAAAAGAGATCCGTACCCAGCAGTGGGACAGTATATGAGTTGATAATGACATATACCATAAACATATTATGTACATACGCCAGCAGGTCAAGCTATCCAAAACTGTAAAATTTTTCCAATTGAATATGAATCTTATAATTTTGTATTAAAGTTGATAATCTACCAAAGATATTTGACATATTGAGGTAGCTTGATATGCTGGCTTCTGTACAATGTAGTAGATACAATCAACATTTCAGGCAATGTCATGGGCAGCTATCTTGGTAGGTTGGCTAAAAGTGGCTAATGTACCAAACCAGAGGATGCAGGTTCAAATCCTGCCCGAGGTTTTCTTTCACTTTATGTCTTTACATAAATTCCTCTATAACAGATGAATCAGATGAGGAAAGCACGGGGGCTCCGCGGGCGAAGCGCCGCCGTGCTGCGGAGAAGGCGGCCATGGGCACTGAGGAACAGGTAGAAGAAGGCATCGAGAGTATTGAGAACTTAGAAGACACGAAGGGGTACACCACCAAGGAGTGGGTCTCTATGCTGGGACCCAGGACTGAAATCGCTAACAGGTTTGTACTAAAGTGTATGATATAAATAACATGGTCTTTTCCTCCAAGTCTTTTCCCAACGATGTTGGGTTTGGCTTCCAGTTTAACCATGAAGCAACAGCCATCAATCCTCTGCAACCCAATTTCTGGGTAATACATCGGTATTACAAGTCTTTCCTCAGGGTATCGAGCCTGAGGAAAGACTTGTTGTCAAGCTTTTTGGGATTCTCACTACCACTTTTCAATTTGATTTCGATTGTCATAGGTCTTCTTTTTTTTTTAAATCTTCTTTTTAAAAATAAGAAGTTGCCCCACTAGGATTTTCTCCTGTATCGTGGGTGCGTTTAGAAACACAAACTTTCACATGCACAAACACCCATACTCGGAACAACTACATGTAGATCATACAAATATTTGTTCCGTGTGGGGATCGAACCCACAACCCGTGGCGCAGAAGCCGATCGCCGCTCAGCCGCTACATCCAAACGTGTCGTCATGGTGTTCGCATGACAACCGGGTTCTATGGCTTTACTCTCTTCGAGGCACGGAGGGGGTCTCTGTTAAGAATGATCACCTATCCACGGACTGATCTAGACTAACTAGCTCAGAGACCTTTTTTTATTTATAGTACGGAAAATCCTCGTGGATCCTCCGCCACCCGGGGAGGTGGCAGGGTATGTCGGACTCATACCGACTAGAAACCGCACTTGCCCTCACCCGCCCTATAGTCATGGCCATGGGTTCCGCGATATTCGCCACAACCATGATTCCCATCATGGTTGTGGCGCAGAGACCTTGCAGATGGTTGATTTGCTTAGTTATTACTTAACCATAGGCTTGCCCTCTATAGCGTGAAATACAAGCGAACTGTGGGTGTACAGAGGCACGCACATCAAGCTACCACAATCTGTCAAACTTTCATAGATTTTCAACTTTAATACAACACAATAAGATTCAATTTCAATTGGGAAATTTTGAAAGTTTGACCTGCTGGCGTCTGTACATTAGTACAGAGGCCAGCACATCAAGCTACCACAATCTGTCAAATTTGATTGATTTTCAACTTTAATACCAAGCGATAAGGTTCATATTCAATTGGGAAAATTTGACAGTTTTGTATAGCTTGACCTGCTGACGTCTGTACACTACGTATAATATAGGCATGATAGCATGTGGAAACACACCACTCTAACAGCCAAATTAAAATAAAAGTCAAAGTCAACAATTTTATTTCAATTAGACCACTAACATAGCACTTTTGAAAAGTCAAAACTAGTTGCACAGTTCCAAAAAGTGGGTCTTATGCAGAAGAACCGGCATGAAACTCCATAGACACTCTGAAATAAACAGCAATTAAAGAGTCTGAAACGTCGGGATTAATAACATCAATATAACGCGATAAAATCCGTAAAAAGTAGTTTTATTTCAATGTATAATATTCGCGTAAATGACAGAAATCAATATCCGTAGACACTTAAAAAAAAAGAACATGATTACAATGTTCATCTTGGTTTACAGATTCAAGAACTTTCTGCGCACATTCACAAACAGTAAGGGTCAGTTTGTGTACAAGGAGCGTATTCGTCGCATGTGCGAGCACAACCAGGCGTCGTTCCACGTGGAGTTCGATGTGCTGGCCCGGAGAGAACAAGTACTGGCCTACTTCCTGCCTGAAGCACCCTTCCAGATGCTACAGATCTTTGATGAAGTATGTGCAAGTTTCTATCTTACTTCTTTTCGTATCAATGGATAATATTTTATCAGGGTACTACTGCTGTTGGTTGCGTCTACGGCTGGCGCCGCTTACCGTCGCCTAAGGGGGCCCGTTTACTTTTTTGTCATGTTATTACAATTTACACAAAAAAATGTTACTTGGGCCCTTAGGTAGGTGGCCACATTAATTGCGATAGTACTAGAATTTTGCATTTATTGATAAAATCGGTTCTGTGAGAGGAGCCCTGTGCCCAGCAGTGGGACAGTATATGGGTTGATGATGATGATAAAATCGAAGAAAATATCGAAGATCGCCTAAGTGGCCTTTAACCTTTTGACCGCCACGTCAATAATGAAAATCCGTGTTCTCTACGCCAAGCGACAAATTCTAGTATTTAATAATAGGTAAAAAAAAAACAAAAAAAAAATTGTATAGGTATGTATTTTGAACTAAAAAAAGTGGTATTTTTGACGGGCCATGCCGTCGTTCGCGTCGTGAGCAAGTTTTCATTTATTTATTTATTTATTAACTTAGGTTCGCCCACAGCATATATATTATATACACGTACAGATACAAGATTATAGGTACTATTCTAATATATATACCAATTACGGGTAAACACAACATTTACAACATAGACGCCAGATTACCGCTTAATTGCTACTTATATAACACTTGTTATGCAAAAAGAAAACAGAAGACAATATAAAGAGATTCATTTGACGTCTATACACGTCCGTGGCGGTCAAAAGGTTAATATTTCTTCTAAATAACACTTCATCATCATCAACACATATACTGTCCTACTGCTGGGCATGGGGCTCCTCTGAAAGAGAGGGATTAGGCTATATTCCACCACGCTGGCCTAATGCGGCTTGGCAGACTTGACACGCCGTCTAGAAAGTTTCTAAGGCATGCAGGTTTCTCCACGATGTTTTCCTTCACCGCCTTAAGCGAGTGATAATTAATTATTAATACGTACATGATTTCGAAATGTCAGAGGTGCGTGCCTTGGATTCGAACTCGAGTTCTTTGACACTTATTTGACTCTCATTATACATTCCACAATTATGCTTACAGGTAGCAAAAGATATAGTTCTCCAAATCTTCCCAAGCTATGAGCGAGTCACTTCAGAAATCCACGTGAGGATATCAGACCTCCCTCTAATTGAGGAGTTGAGAACATTCCGGAAACTTCACCTCAACCAGCTTGTGAGGACTGTGGGGGTCATTACGGCTACCACTGGGGTGTTGCCCCAACTATCCGTGGTCAAGTACGACTGTAACAGGTGCGGGTATATCCTGGGACCCTTTGTGCAGACACAGAATTCTGAAGTCAAGCCTGGATCTTGTCCGGAGTGTCAAAGTGCTGGTCCTTTCATGGTGAGTGTGAGAACTCGGATAAATAAATCTAAAAACATTTGTTATAAAAAAGAAAAACCTGACGGAACAGATAAAAAGAAGACATATTAAAAATACTAGAGCTGATCAAATTTTCTCAATAATGGGTCTCGACTATTAAATTCGCTATATTCCTGTTTCTTTTATCTTTTCAATCGGTTTTTTTAATTTTACTTTTTTATAATTCCACTATCCATCTCTTCTCCAGGTGAACATGGAACAAACAGTGTACCGCAACTATCAGAAGGTGACCATCCAAGAGTCCCCAGGCCGGATCCCCGCCGGTCGGATCCCTCGCAGTAAGGAATGCATACTCCTGGCTGACTTGTGTGATAGGTGCAAGCCGGGAGATGAGGTGGATCTAACGGGCGTATATACCAACAATTATGATGGATCACTTAATACTGAACAGGTAATATCATCATCAACCCATTCGCTGAAGAAGAGATTGTGTATTTTTTTTTTATTTAAAAAAAAGCTAAGTACGGTCTACAAGTGGCGATCACAATAGACCGCCTACAGTCGCAATGATACTATAGCCACAAATAAATAATAATAATCAATATTTGGGACATTTCACACAGCATGATCTAGTCCCAAACTAAGCAGAGCTTGTACAGAGGTCAGCACATCAAGCTACCATAATCTGTCAAATTTCTTTGTTTGATTTTCAACTTTAACACAAAAGAATAAGGTTCATATTAAATTGGGCTAATTTGATAGTTTTGGATAGCTTGACCTGCTGGCGTCTGTACTATGTATATAATACTTATATACTTTTTTGTAAATACATACTTATCTAATATATAAAATTCTCGTGTCACAGTTTTCGTTGCCATACTCCTCCGAAACGGCTTGACCGATTTTGATGAAATTTTTTGTGCTTATCGGGGAGGTCTGAGAATAGGCCAACATCTATTTTTCATACCCCTAATTTTTTTTTTATGGCAAAACAACGTTTGCGGGGTCAGCTAGTAATACATAATATAAGAAACACCCAGACAGACAAACAAAACCACACAGATAACAACTAATTATTAATACGCACATGAATTTGAAAAGTCAGAGGGTCTACTCCCTATATCCGTCAACGAAGTTTCGAGCCGTTCGAAAGTTCGGAGTCCGTTATAACAAGTCTCAAATTCAATTTTTCAAACGGGTAAAAACACATCGAGAGTAGCGACATCTGTCATATTGTGTTGTCATTCATTCTTAGTTCGGGTCCCAAACGAATCATCCATCCGTAGGTAATATGGAGTAGGAAACGCCCGTAACGAAGGTCGAAACTACGGACTTCGTGCTTAGGGAGTAGACCTGCAGAGGTAGAATCGAACTCGAGACATTTGACTTAGCAGTCCAATGCTTATATCACTAGACTATCACTGCTTCCCATAACCAATTCGTATTTTTTTTTCCAGGGCTTCCCAGTCTTCGCAACAGTGATCATAGCCAACTACATAGTAGTAAAAGACTGTAAGCACATCGTGGACTCGTTGACAGATGAAGACGTCGCCAACATCGTGAAACTGTCCAAAGACCCCAGGATCGGGGAGAGGATCGTCCAGAGTATCGCACCCTCGATATATGGACATGATTATATTAAGAGGGGGCTGGCCCTCGCGCTGTTTGGAGGGGAAGCTAAAAATCCAGGTTAGTAAGTTTAGTAACAGTCATCATAAAAGTATAATAAAAAAAATTTATACTACTAAGGTAGCCATCAAGCATACGGCCCACCTGATGGTAAGCGGTTATCGTAGCCTATAGACGCTTGCAACACCATGGGTATCACTTGTGCTTTGCCGACCCTGTAAAACGAAAAAGGAATAATTGGTTTGGCAGTATAATGGTCGAAGTCCCCTCGCTGCCAACACAATGTTTCCTCGTCGAGCATGTGCAACTAAAATTCTATTTATTCCAGCGAAGGAAAAATTTCGACTGTAGGCAGAATTCGAATCTGCATCTTTTGGTTCAATACACCAGACACTATGATCAACTAAGCCACCACGAGTCTCTCCTGCTTGGTCGAAATTTGCCTTCACATTCATAATTTACGTCCTTAAGGTGACGTCAATCCGACGTCATTCAGTTTCCTTCGCTGAAATAACTTTATAATCTTGGCATGGAAAATGCAAAATAAAAATACATGCATGTATCTATGCATGTATGACGTGGGCAATTAAAAAAATGGTTATTGAAAGCTACCAACCTTGTGCCATCTCTCTCTCGTACAGTACTGTAATGTTTACTGTACGGAGAGATGGTATGTTTTCATTTTCCTAAAAAGTTTATCATTTATAGGTGACAAGCATAAGGTGCGTGGTGATATCAATGTTCTCATATGTGGTGATCCTGGTACTGCCAAGTCACAGTTCTTGAAGTATACTGAAAAGGTAAGAATATCAGTACTGTATAGCATCTACTGTCTTTATTTACAATAAATAGCTTTATTAAAAAAAATGATCAAAAAGTTCTGTTTTAGTATCTGTGGCAAATACTAAAACTAAGTTAAACATAGCTATTTCAATTTCAAGTTTATAAGAACTACATATTTTAGTGAGAGAATAATAATAAATAATTATTATTACATTTTCACACACTTAATTATAAACACTACACTCACTCACTCACACATACACCTCACTCAATCACCCTATCCCATTCACATAATAACGGTTTGTAATATGACCAAGATATAATTATTTAAATTATGGTTATTTTTCACAAGCACATACAAACTCAGAAGTGAGATCCTGGTGATCTGTAGTACAGGCATTATGCCTAGTTCAGACACCAGTCTCTCACAAACATTATAAATTGTAACTTGTTATATTAAGACATCCATGACTAACTTTAAAACCTGATGTTTGTGAAAGAAAATAAATATTTTTTGTATTATTGTTAAAATATGTATATATCGCAGATCGCGCCGAGAGCAATCTTCACGACGGGTCAAGGTGCCAGTGCCGTTGGTCTCACTGCTTACGTCAGAAAAAATCCTACCACGAGGTAACACATACACACATACACACACATTTTTGCTATGTGAGTGAAACCAAGTTTTGGAGCCGTCATGTTTTTTTAAATTTAGCTGTGTTCAGCTACTTTCGTTGCTGACCGTACCATATACTCGTGTGTGTACTATTAAAAACTGTTACTAACGAGTGTGCGAACCATTCAACAATTCCTGACTAAAACCCCTACAAGAAGTATTAATATTGAGAAATCATTTTCTTCACGAAAACAAAATTGTTCCGCGTCCGGGTATTTGTGTATTTGACAGGTTGATTGTTTTTTCGAAGTTAAGTTTTTTTTTTCTTTATTTCTCCAGAGATTGGACCCTAGAAGCGGGTGCACTAGTGCTGGCTGACCGCGGCGTGTGCCTTATAGACGAGTTCGACAAGATGAACGACGCCGACCGCACCTCGATACACGAGGCCATGGAACAACAGTCCATCTCTATTTCTAAGGCGGGGATAGTGACGTCATTACATGCTAGGTAAGAGCATTGATTGTACAGTCAGCGTCAAATAGTTAGTGACACTCAGGATTTTCAAATAAATAGACGCAACCAAAAAGTCAATAATATCGGTACAAACAAAGTTTCCATATTGTTGTCAACAATATAGTCGCTCAAAAGGTCGAGACGTTTAAAATGTCTTATAGATAGGTTCAGTCAAACCGCCATAAATATGGTTACAGTCATCCCGCCAATGGTATCCAAGCATTCTAAGTATCAAAAATATGGAACACATTAGAAAAATGAACTTTACTACTATATATTTTAAATATTCTTTCTCACATCAATTAATGTGAATACTTACACAAAAATATAAGGAATAGAAACTACTGCTGTCCTTTTCATTTTAAGCATGACGTCATAGACATGTCTTTTGTTTTGTACAGAATTTCGTGCATAGCCGTTTACGATATAAGCAATAAACAGCTGACTGAAAATAGATGTACCTAAACCTCATTGATAATGAGTACGACTATATATCTCATATGTCAAGAGTGCATAATTAAATATGATTCAATGTCTTAATTGTTCATGTCACAATTCGAAAAACTAAATATTTTATTTTAACAATGAACGTCGACAAAACTAAAGAGTCGAAAATTAATCACTATCACACATCGATAGTGCTAGCAAAAAATAGGTGCAAGTGATTTTCAACCTTATTGATTGTTAATAAAAACCGCTATATTAAACATAAACAAGGTAATAGAGCAGATAAATAACTAAAAACAAGCAATAAAATAATGTCAATAAGGTCGTTAATCGCTTGCATTTATTTTTACAACTAAAAACCGTTTAATAAAGAATCCAACGTTTGTTTTTCAATTTTCTTTAGTTTTCGACTGTTTACCATCAGGCGGGCCGTATGCTTGTTTATAGTTACATATAATAATATAGTGCGAAAATACAGAAACGAGAATCTGGAGAGATGCGAAACCCAGTTCATTTGAAATATCTGTTACAGAGACACCTTCCTCCATCAAATATAATTATAATTCGATATTTTGTGGTGTCAGTAATGCATTATAACGCCATATTTAAGCATGAAACACTAATAAGCACTTGACATTGATATTAGGTACTGATAGATAAAATATAGAATGACATGCATACAACACTAGACTAGATTGCGTAAAGAGTTTTTCATCTTTGGGAAACGGTTTATTTCTATAACATGCTGGTTTATTTTTTTAATGTGTTCCATATTTTTGACACTTAGAATGCTTGGATACCATTGGCGGGATGACTGTAACCATATTTATGGCGGTTTGACTGAACCTATCTATATGACATTTTAAACGTCTCGACCTTTTGAGCGACTATATTGTTGACAACAATAAGGAAACATTGTTTGTACCGATATTATTGACTTTTTGGTTGTGTCTATTTATTTGAATACCCTGAGTGTCACTAACTATTTGACGCTGACTGTACAGCTATACTTAGTTTCAAACGCTTTTACGTTACGTCATGGCCTCTTCAAGCATTTCTTCGTCTTCTTCTTCAAGTGCCATATCCTCGAACGGATGTCGGCGACCACGGCACGGAACTTATATCTATCTATAAAGCCTGTTATTAACAAAAACAAAGTTGATTCTATTGAAAAGCGAGTTTTATAAGATTGTACAAACGCCAGCAGGTCAAGCTATCCAAAACTGTCAAATTTTCCCAATTGAATATGAACGTTACCGTCTTGTATTAAAGTTGAAAATCAATCAAAGAAATTTGACAGATTGTGGTAGCTTGATGTGTTGGCCTCTGTACTATGAATGGTTAAATGATAAATGATATTTATTTCTGTAAATAGATCTTTTAAAGACACTTTTACAAGTCAATATTTTACATATTTTTTTTAAGCTAGATGGCTCCGGCATTTCCTAGCTGACTGGCATTTTCTAGTTGAAACTAGATTCGTTTATCATTTTTAACATAACCAGTCCCATTGCTCGTGCAGCATTTATTTATTAATACTTAATTATTTATTTATTTGTACCATGTATCTTAGATATATCCCCCCCCCCTTAAAAAATCCTAGCTACGCCCTTGCCCTTTCTTGAAGACAAAGTTCCATAATTAAATGTTTCATTTCACAGGTGTTCAATAATAGCAGCGTCGAATCCCATAGGCGGTCGCTACGACGCGTCGCTAACGTTTTCTGAGAACGTGAACTTGTCTGAACCGATCCTGTCCCGTTTCGATGTCCTGTGCGTAGTAAGAGACGAAGCTGATCCTATGCAAGACGCTCACTTGGCCAAGTAAGTTCTACATCATCCTTATTATCCTCTGAGGCTTTTACCAACTATGTTGGGGTGAAGTTCCAGTCTAACCAGATGCGGCTGTATATCAGTATTTTACACGAAGCGACTGCCATCAGACCTCAACAACCCAATTTCTGGATAATAACGATATATCAAGGATATAGAATAGAATATTTTTTATTGTACACCATAAACAAATGGCAATGTACATGTTTAAAAATGAGAGAACGGTACAATGGGCGGTCTTATCGCTAACAGCGATTTCTCACTATATGTAAGATAAACTGGTTAATATAATTAGCGAATGATATCAGTAAACGTGATAAAATCCGTGAATAGTTTGAATGTATTGGGCCTTATCAATAGCAATTCATTTTGAATGTATTGCTATTTGCTATAAATCATTCAAGAGCAAAGTGTATCATAATTTAAACAAAAATTCATTTATCTAGTAAATTTTTGACTGAAATACGAATATAGCGTTCCTTTTGCTGTATCACTACATACATACACTCACGCCTTTTTCCCATGGAGGTAGGCAGAAACTAAAGAACGCCACTTGCTACGATTCTTGCATACTTCTTTTGCTTCGACCACATTCATACATCTTGTCATACATACACGCCGGTTGCGAGTACTACTCACCAATAAGGTCGGCGTAAGTTTTTCTAGGGCGTCCGCTCTCGGCGGTTCCACTGACATTCGCCATATAAATCCCTTTTGTTAGTCGCCTCTTATCCATTCTCTCGACATGCCCAAACCATCTCAGCATATTCTTCTCAATTCTCGTCACTACATCGTCTTTTAAGCCGCAACGTTCTCTTATCACACTATTTCTCAATCTGTCATTCCGAGTTACACCGCACATACTTCGCAAAGAACGCATTTCTACAGCATTTATTCTACTTTCATGTTTCTTCTGCCATACCCAACTTTCACTTCCATACATAAGTGTTGGTACCAACACACCGTTGTGGATAGCCATCCGTGCCTTTTTTTGAAATTATTTTACCTGTATTCACAAAATCAAAACCATTTCATACAACTTTACTCGCCCCTATTACTTGACCTACACATATCAACGAAATGTCTAAGCATCCAGTTTTTATTTAAATCAAAATATTTTTTTTAATGTTTTTTCCAGGTTCGTAGTTTCATCCCACATCCGTCATCATCCAACGCAGCGCGGCACTACATTAGAAGACAGTAATGCGCCAGACCCGGACTTCGTTCTGCCTCAGGATCTGCTCAAGAAATACATTGTTTACTCGAGAGAGAATGTGCATCCTAAACTACAGGTAAGTTACTTTATAGCATACTAGCTTCTACCTGCCACTTTGTCCGCGTGGAAAAGTTACTTTTAATTCATTGTAATTTTGCTAACTAACTCAAAATTTCTGATTTTTACGCGAATATTATACATTGAAATAAAATTACTTTTTACGGATTTTATCACGGTATATTGATAATCCCGACGTTTCGGACCCTTTACAACGTCTATGGTCACGGGTAGACTGGGAAACGTCGGGATTAATAATATCAATACAACGCGATAAAATCTGTAAAAAGTAGTTTTATTTCAATAACTCAAAATCGTTATAAATTATAGCCTATATGTTATTCTGATGTACAAATAATAATACTGTACCACCAAACTGTTTCACCAAAATACGTTCAGTAGTTTTAGCGTGAAAGAGTAAGAAACATCCATCCATTCTCACAAACTTTCACATATTTATTGATAGTAGGACAGGCCGCCTGATGGAAGAAAATATTTCTTTCTTTGATGGTAAGCGGCAACCACAGCCCAGCAACACCAGTAATAACGTTAGCTCGATGTCATCTTGAGAACTCAGTTGTTAAGTCTCTTATGCCCAGTAATTTGGCGACGTTTGTGGTCGAGTGTCGTCACGAGGTCGTGGGTTCGATTCCCACAGCACATAAATATTTATGTGACGAACATATTAATAAGTGTTTGTGTGTTGTTTAGGTGTTTCTTAAGTATTTACAAAAAAGTAAATAACTACTATATCCATTGTCTAGTACCCACAGTACAAGTTCTGTTTTGTTTGGGACACGATGGTATTGTGTAAAATTGTCTCAAAATATTTGTACTTATAATAAATATAAATAATCGTTATTTACCAGCTTCTGCCCGCTACTTCGTCTGCGTAGACTTAAATATTCTCCAATTTCCTTAATTTTATCTCCTGAACCTTTTACAAAACTTAAAATAAATGCGTAGACTGCCTCATTAGTCTAGTGGTCCTAGGCGCGACTGCTACGCTAGAGGTCCTGGGTTCGATCCCCAGGTCGAGCAAAGTGTTATTGGGTTTTTCTATGAAATTCTCAGTAGCAGCTCGGAGTCTGGATTTGTGCCCGGTTAATGGCAATAGGCTCGCCCCCTATTACATGGGACCTAAACATACCGGCGAAATGTGGGTGTACATTAGTACACCTCTGCCTAACCCCTCGGGGAATACAGGCGTGATGGTATGTTTATATGTAAAATAAATATGAAAAAAAAATCGGTGAAGTCGTTCCCTAGTTATGGCGTTACCAAGGAAAACAGGGATTCATTTTTCAAAAAGAAGAAAGTTATCGTATCTCTAATGTGGTCTTTTCTCTTTACAGAACATGGATCAGGACAAAGTAGCTAAAATGTACAGTCAGCTGCGACAGGAATCTCTCGCAACCGGCAGCTTACCTATCACCGTTCGACATATTGAATCCGGTAAGTTTTTATCGGAATGTTTTCTCTCCGAGCCTTTTTCCAATGTTTTATTATGTTGGAGTCGGCTTCTGGTCTAACCAGATGCGGCTGAATGTCAGTATTTTTAGGGCATAGTGGGAGTAATTCCACTCAAACTTGGAGCTGCCCGACTGGGGAAGTACCTCCGCCTTGCAGAAAATCGAAGTAAAATAAAACTGCTTTGAGCTGTGTTGTGTTCCTTACGGTGAGCAAGGTTGCCAGTGTTCCACGAGGAAACGTTGTGTTGGCGGGGGGGGGGATTTTGGCCTTTATACTGCCAACCCAACTATTCCTATTTCAATACAGGGTCGGCAACGCGCAAGTGATACTCCTGGTGTTGCAAGCGTCTATAGGCTACGGTAACCGCTTACCATCAGGTGGGCCATATGCTTGTTTGCCACCTTAGTAGAATTTAAAAAAAAAAACGAAGCGACTGCCATCAGACCTCTGCAACCCAATTCTGGGTAATACCGATATCCTGGGGATAGACTGGTTGTCAGGCTTTTTGGGCTTCTTACTACCATTAACGTTTGTCATAGGTGTTCGTATGACAATCGGGACCGACGGCTTTACGTGCTCTCCGAGGCACGGATGGGTCTCGAAGTTTTATCGGGTTGTATAACATAACATACTTTCACGCTAGTATTCCCCGAAGAGTTGGGTAGAAATGTACACTAATATACACTTAGGCCGGGGAGAGTCTATTGTTATTAATCAAGTACAAATCCAAACTCCAAGCTGCTACTGAGACTTTCGTAGAACATCATCAAATCCCATGGTTATGACTGTAGAACAAGTGAAGGCAAGTACGGTTTTAGTCGGTATGAGTCCGATACAGATGGCCGATGAAGATTTTATGTACTACGAAAAAAAAAACTATTCAATAACACGGTGCTCGGCGATCAGAGGATCTACCTCCCTATCTCCGTCAACGAAGTTACGAGCCGTTAAGTTCTCTGAAACTTCGGATTCCGATAAAACAACAGTGTCAAATTCAATTTTTATAACGGGTAAAAACACATCGGGAGTAGGGACAACTGTCAAATTGTGTTGTCATTCATGAAATGAAATGTTTATTTGCACGAAATCATTCTTAGTTCGGGCCCCGAACGAATCATCCATCCGTAGGTGATATGGAGTAGGAAATACCCGTAACGAAGGTCGAAACTACGGACTTCGTGCTTAGGAAGTAGACCCCCTGACCCAAGACTTCTAGGAGAGCAATCGTATATACAAGCACTACACTAATGAGACACTTTAAGTAAATAATAATTATTATTATTTATTGACATAAAGCAACGTGAAACTTGGAAAATTGTTCGTCATTTAGTGGCAACGGTATTATTGTATGTTGGAAGGACATTTTAATTAAATTATTTACTACAATGACATTTCAATGTATTTGTGATTACTCAACGTTTTCCTGGGTTTTACTACTAACAGAATATTTAGGTTTTTTTTTTCTGAAATAACCGTAAATATGGTGGTGATGATATTGTGTAAAGCCAGTATTGTATAGTATTGTATTGTATTGTATTGTCAGTGATCCGCATGAGCGAGGCGCATGCTCGGATGCACTTGCGCGCGCAGGTGTGCGAGGAGGACGTGAACATGGCCATCCGCACCATGCTCGAGAGCTTCGTCGATACACAGAAGTACAGCGTCATGCGAGCCATGAGACAGGTACCTACACTATACCATATACACACTACATTTTTTTACACAGCACCATGTAGTTCCAAACTAAGCAGAGCTTGTACTATGTACCCATAGTACAAGCTCTGCTAGAAAATGGATATAATACTTATATACTTTTTTTTTGTAAATACATACTTATAATACATAAGAAACAAACAGACAAACACAAATACTCATGTTTTACCCACACAAATATTTGTGTCCTGTGGGAATCGAACCACTAGACCACATACACACAACAAAACAAAGTTTACGATTACTTTGAAAAATCGAATCTTTTTTGTTACGGTACATTAATATTATGATTTCTTCTTCGTACATATCATTTCAAATAGGGTATTTCTATTTAAAGAAAACACACAACAAAGAATTTTTTTCTTCATAAAGTTCAATTTTAAAAATTATATCAGCTTATGCTACTGACCGCAAACTTTTTTTGCCGTGTGTACATATCGACTGGTGAAAGGGTATTTGTTTGAAGCGACATTTTACAAATTTTACAGGGGATCCTTTTAATGATTCAAAATTTAAAATCGTTTGAAAAAAACTACTGCTCTTCCTTGAATGGGGATCATCCGAAGCGGAAAAAAACGCTGAATCCGAATATGTATACGACTCTATCGTCGCTTCAAACAAATAGCCTTTCACCCGTCGATATACATCTTCACGCCTGTATTACCCGAAGGGTAGGTAGAAGTGTATCAATGTACGGTCAGCAACGAAAGTCGCTGAACACAGCTACATTTTAAAAACAGCACCAAAACTTGTCTAGAGATTTTTTTTATTATGAAGGTGTACACCCGCAGTTCACCGGTATGTTTAGGTCATAGGGAGCGAGCCTATTGCCATTAACCGCACAAACCCAATCTTCGAGCTGCTACTAAAATCTTAGTAATATTGCTCGACTCGATTACTAGAATCGAACCCAGAACCTTTAGCGTAGTATAGTCGCGCTGTTACGTACCAGAGTGGTGGACTATAGCCTAATCTCTCTCACTCTGTGAGGAGACCCGTGCCCAGCAGTGGGACAGTATAGGTATGGGTCGATGATGAAGTTTAGGTAAGGTTAAGTTCAAGTAACTAGAGGATATAAATTTTAGAGAAATTTGTTTTATAATTTTAGATACTAATAAGCAAATCTTGTTGCAGACATTCCAAAAATACCTATCCTACAAGAAAGATCACAGCGAGCTCCTCTACTACATTCTGCGTCAACTCACAATGGACCAACTCGCCTACATGAGAGGTTTACACAACCACTCACAATCGACCATCGAGATTTCCGAACGAGACCTATTAGAGAGAGCTAGGCAGATCAATATCTCAGACTTAAAGCCGTTCTACGATAGCAGGATATTTAAAATGAACAGTTTTACTTACGATGCTAAGAGGAAAGTTATAGTTCACGTCTTGCCTGATGCCCCGACGTCTACATCTTCGTAATTTGTCTATTGTTTGTCGAATACCGGTTTTTTACTAAAGTCGTAACACAAAGTCACGTTTGTTTTTAGATTGTAAGAAAGGGATGTCGCTATACAAGTTATATAGCGCTATCTTTGTCTCACTACCTGAAAATGTTCACGATAACGTTGTGGTACGACTTCTGTGTGTGGTAATGTGGATTGGTTTGAAATGATCGCGTGAAAAATTAATTAAATGCTGACGCAGCAGGTAAGCAATTGGCGATACTAGTGGTTACGATTGGGTTCGATTCCCGCACGTAACAAATATTTGTAAAATCCATAGGTAGTTGTTTCGGGTCTGGATTTTTGTGTTGTATCCTGTACAAGAGTATTCCATGGCGTTTTAAAAGAGTGAAGTCCCTCTACTCTTACCGTGAGTGTTTGCGAGGTCCACGCCCAACAGTGGGATTCAGTGAATCAAATTGAGCAAATATATGGTAAATTTTAATTGCGAATTGAGGTAATAATTTATCTTTTTTTTTTTTGTTAAGTATTTATTATTGTTTTTGTAAGCTTTGTATTAAGTTACGGAAATACAAATGTATTTCCGTAAGACCCATTCACGGTCTGATATTATAAATTAATGCCTATCAGTGAGGACCTGTAATTGGCTATATGTTGCATAATTTTATTGAATTACACAAATTGTTAATGCTGTTGGTCTTCCAATTAATAAATAATGAGTTTATGAACATAGCAGTGTTTACAGCTGGTTGTATCTAAGATAATCAGCTTTTTTTTTAAATCATTTAAGTGCTTTTCGCAGCACCTCACCTGATGGTAAGTGAATATGCTGCCGAGGAAGCACGCAAACTTAAATAATACCTCTCTCACCTTGAAAATTCCTAAATCATATGTATCGGAGAATACTAGTCCTTGGCCATTCGCATAATAAAGGATGAAGTGTTTTGAAATAACGCGCGTTGGGCACAGCAAAGCGACATCATAGTGACCAAATCCAATCCACATTAACCATATAACCGATATACCGGTATATACCGATGCCCACCTTTTAAATATCACTACATTGTAATGTAAGCTTTAACGTTATCCGAATACGATTCTATTCTTTAATGTAAGTCTATACATAAGTTGATTATAATCTGACAATGTTTTAGAAATCATCGACGTTCGGTAATCCAGTTTAGTCACCCTAATAAGTCACGCGAATAGAAACATCGACCCCATAAAATAAGTCAGCTTAGGTATCCATTATTAAAATCCATCTCAATAAGCAGCCGAAAACAGTCTTTAAACAATACTTCAAAATAGGTCCTAAGCTTTAGTAGGTACCTAATGTAAAATCGAATACCTACATACTTACATAATTTATGGCTGCAGTTTAAATTAATAGGTAATTATTAGTTTTGCCTATTTATTTGAATTTTGTTGTCCAATATTTAGGACAATATTTAGGGAACCGTAGTTGATGAACCTTGTAAATTAAATTAAAATATTTAATAAGTGCCTTTACTATCAGTACAAACGCTAATTTGATAAGAATTGTTTTTATAATCATTGATTTCAATTTGTATTTTTGAAATAAACTATTAATTTCGTAATAATTATTTTATTTTATTTCACGAAAGCACAATCATTGTATCTGACCATCCCAACATCGTATCATATATTATTTATGACCTTATCAAAACTGGCAAATGGTAACAATATTTGTTACAAATACAACAGAATCTTAGTAAATACTAAAGTCATCAAATAAAATCACGAGATATTCTTACTTTCATTAGTGGTTTTCGTACAAGTTCAAAATCACAAAGTGTGATGAGTATGATTTGTCCCCCTTAAATAGAAAAAGATGTGTATTAAATAAATCTTTCAATAGTTAAAATTTATTTTTATTAAAATAATCGACTGGTGTTCATTTCATAAATAATGCGGCGCAGGAGTCGGTAATGTCATTTACATTGTCGCTAGCATGTATGTTCTATAAGTTGACACAGATGTCTCTATAGTATAATCATAAATAAACTGGTATTTCCTCTATCCCATATATTTTACACATTCCTGGTACCTGAGAGCTGATTAACTGGCCATGCCATACGAACTGATTTTAGCGGGCTTTTTAACCGGTATAATCCGTTGTTCCCTTGTAATTTATGTGACCCTGGTACAAGAATTGAAGATAAAATCTACATCTTCAAACATGTTCTTTTTCTGTTTAGTTGAAATACTATCTACTAATTCATGTTATCCTGGTAAGAAAAGATCATCATTTTGCAGTTGTAGCTGCAAAAATAAATTATACCAGAGCTAACTAACTACCACTAGACAGTTTATGTTGTCCTAGTACCGAAGTATCCAACAGTCGTTTTCGTCGTAGAAAATGCGGGGACTTTTCTCTTTCTCTGCTACCCACATCCTCTATCGTTTATGCTAGCCTGGTACCGAAAAACATGTACACTCATATTTTGTACAAGTTAAAAAAACTTTTGATACTATTTCAAAATTACAAGTTATATCCATCCCCATGGCAAAATAGTGTTTCTCAAAAAAAAAACATCGTAAGATTCGTAAGTACTGTGATTTCTAAGATTTACTTTATTACATATATTTACTAAGAGTTTAACGTTATTTAGGTACTACCCGATCCCTTCCAGAAACAAAATAGGAAATACATTCACAAACCTATTTTTTTTCTTTATAAAAGCACAGTTTATTGATGATAATGCCCGTAATGGAGCAGAATCCACCACAATTTTAGTAGTAAAGTTATTGATGTGCGATGGTTGCGGATTGCGCTCCACTAAATAGTTATTGGCGCAGATTACACTGCCAAACTTGAGGCACTTAGGCATTCCACATTTTGCAGTATCAAACCCGACGTTATTTCAATACCAACTACATCTATGGCTCCATGGTGGCAGCTGGTGGTGCTATAAGGTTAATCAAAACTTGGCCTAAGTCATTCAGAAGATGATGTAACAAGGGAAGAGAGGGTTGTGTGAAAAATGGTAAGGGAGTGATGAGACGATTGATGCTTATCAGGTATTTAGAAAAAAAATACCTTTGCCAACAGTAAATTGGAAAAAGTGTGCAAGGTTGATGAATAAATATGTAAACAACAACGCAAATAAAATAGGTACCATAATAATCCCATTTAAATTATATTTCGTTTTATATCAAAATTCTTACATTTTACTATTTAATTCATGAGACTATGTAATTGAAGAGACATTTTACTATACAGTCTTAGAAAATATTACGTCTATGACATGTAAAATATGTAATTGATAATTATCTTTAATTCTAAACTATATTTAACACAGCAGTTTCACAAAGCACAAACAAAAAATGACTCAATTTCCACTAACTTATGTTCATCAGATATTTTTTTGTTTATCAATAGAGTATTTTAACAACAACAAACTTTGGCTACAATTACCATGTGCTTTTCACGAATTGTAAGTGGAAACAAAGCCTAACATTAAAAGTTAATTTCAACACTCAATATTCCATTCACACACACACATAAAATTTATTTTAGCATCATATAGAATCATTTTAAACTACAAACATTCAACAAGTTCACAGCATTAAAACTAGGAAGAAAGGCCCTAAACTCATTTAGCTTTTTCTAACATCAAATTCCTTTTCAAACTACATTATATGAATCTATGAAAACAGTAATAAAATTTAATTCTGCTATTGATTTTATATAAAGGCTGAATGAGATAAGTGCCTTAAACTAGGTACTTAAACAAATTAAAAAAATAAATAGATTAAAAACATTGTCTGCAGGTTAAAAATATCTTAAAAACAGTGTCATTTATTACTAAATCCTTATTTAATGTCCAGCATCATGAATCAATCTGGTGATACTTTAGCCTACATTCAATTTGTAACTATTCAATTGGGAATACTTACAGCTGGTATGAGCAACATATATGCCACAAGCCTCTGTTCCCAACTCAACATGAAAGACGAAATGCTCTCACAACTTCCAATGAAAGAAGTTAATCTCAAAATAGTATGTAATAGACAAAAGAAATAATAATAATGGGAAATATGAAAATGAATTGAAGTAAATGATTTTACAAAAGTAATCTGAAAGCTAAGAAAACACTAACTTTCACATCAAGTAGGGTAATCATATAAGAATAACATCTGTGCACTTAGACCTTACTCTTTAATATTAGACTAGCAAAGATATTCCACTGGTGTTGACAAGCTCCCTGTGTAAGTGGTAACTCTTGAAACATACACAAGCAAACAACTAAGAGCTGTCCCTGACACACTGAAGTCTATTAAGAAATAAAAAATATAACTTGCTCATACCAGCCCTAAGTAACCAGCGAATACCAACTATCTCCTTAACAGTCCGAGCAAGATTCCGACCCGCTGCTGCTCTCGCTGTCACTTTCAGAGTCGCTGCTGCTGCCACTCCCCGATTCATCAGAGCTACCAGAATCTGAGTCAGATGAGCTGTCCGAAGAACTGTTGTCCGAGCAGTCAACACAGTCATCACTGCGTTTCTTTTTGTTTGGTATCTTGCAACTTCCATTGCTGTAACAATTATTGTTTATGACGAACTAATTTTAAGTACAATTTTAGAAGTACCCTACACTGGCCACAGAGAACAAGTAAAATTAAGTAAAGTTAAATTCTAAAAGAAGTAACATTAGTCATCACCCTCCAAGCCTTTTCCAAACTATATTGGGATCTTTCCAGTCTACCCAAATGTGGCCAAGTATCAGTATTTTAAACACAGCAACTGACATTAAATCTCCGCAAATCGCTGCTCGCCAGACCTCCAAAACCCAAGTTCTAAGTAATACTGATATCATGAGGATATGCAGGTTGTCTGGTTTTATAGGCTTCCAACTACCACTATTGATTGTTGTAGGTGTTTGTGTGACAACTAGGACTGAGGGTTTTACATGCCCTGCGAGGCATTGAGGGGTCTCCATGTGTTAAGAATGGTTACCCATCCACAGACTGACCACTACTACTAATGAGAATGCTTTGTAAAACTAATAGTTTCAAATAAATTTTCTCTAAAACATCAGCTGTCTTATTAATTCTTACTCTTGGTGATATTCTAAAAAAACTCTTCATAAACCTAGTTGAAATATTAAATAAATTCAAAATATAATCTTTAAATAAGAGAAAATTAGCTTTTAACCTTCAGTTTGAAATTTGTATAAAATTGAGGGTAGGAGTGAAAATACTTTTTTCTAGAACAATCTAATGAAAGCACTAAGTAACATACCTGCAGGACCCCTCTTCTCGCGACTTCAGGTTCTTCTTGAAAACCTGAGTGCGAGAAGGACGCACCAAAATCTTGCGTTTGCCAGTACATTCGTAGCTCCAGTGCCCATATTCGAGACACTTCTGGCAGCGAATGCCCTGAGGAAACGCCGCCGCCAACGCAGCTTGCCTAGAAAAATAAAACAATATCAATAATCTAAGCCAGATCCTAAACTATAAACAGCTTATAAGAAGAAAATATATGGTTTACTTTTTCTTCTGAGCCTGATGTCTATTGTAAGTTCCCAAAGTCATGTTGAGATATTTCGGTCAGAAATTAATTTTAAGTAGGTAGATGAAAATCACTTATTCACAAACTGTTAGGTGACTATCGTCCGCTAATGCTCCCAAAACACGAATGAATTATTAGAAAATCGCAGAAAAAGGAAGCATGGAAAATAAAAACATTTGTCAACTTGTCGTTGTCACAAACAAAGCAGAAGCCAGAAGCACAGGCTAAAAAGAAATAAAATGTCATCATTTTGTCGGTGGCAATGGCAATATTAAATAAATATTCTTGGAAAATTTTACACAGCACCATCTAGTCCTAGTAAACTAAGCAGAGTTTTTATAAGACAAACTCTTACTATGTGTACTAGACAATGAATTTAATACTATAAACTTATTTTATTGTAAAAACTTATATAAACATAAATGAAACACCCAGACAAACACAAACACAGTTTATCATATAAATAAATATACAAACATTCTATTATTCCCACAGGACTTGTGTTCCGTAGGAATAATAAAATATCTAACGAATCGAATCGAATCCTCGACCTCGTGATCAGCAGTCTGATACGCGAACCACTAGACCACAGACGTCAATATATAATTGACTTTCAACTTTAACACAAAAAATTTAGGTTCATACTCAATTGGGAAAATTTGACAGTTTTGGATAGTTTGACCTGCTGGCGTCTGTACATACATTTCTGTTTTTGGTATAAAGGTTATAGGTCATTATGGCCACCCGGCACCCGGATAGCACTGCCTCGTCGTTCGGCGTCCAGTCGTCGATGAAACAAATAAACACCGCGTTGTCACAAAGTTAGTGTGAAAGTCGCATGGTCAACTATTGGACATCGTGAATTGCCAAATAGTTGTCAGCAATTGGTTCTATTCTAGGTCTACACTTGTGTTTTGTAATGTCCTTTACAATTCGTGAATTGGCTCTCATAGCTGTTACTGAAGAACCACTCACGGGCAGCGCGCGTGGCCGTGCCACACGTGATACGTGTATTGGCAGTACGCGGCCAACACAAGGCAAGCATGTGATCCATCGCAGCAGCCCGCGCGTGGACGACTCGGTAACAAATCTTCGAGCTTGCGAGCGAGGCGATCTGGTTACGCTAGGGAATTGATGGAGTGAGCGTATATCCATATAATTCACCTAAAGAATATTGACCGTACGAGGCGAGGCGAGTGTCTGTGCGATGGAGGTCAAATGCAATTTGCATCAGCCTTGAGCTTGGTGACAAATGATAAGTAGACCTATGTAATATCCCTTTTTTTATTCTAAAATAGGCTGATGTAAAATTATGAATGTCATTCTTTTTACCGTCCACTCAGCAGATTGTTAATGTGACTGACTGCACAGGATGAGCCAGACAACCAGTTATATACCGTTTGTCAAAAAAGTCATGAAAAGTAGGTGGGCGCCAATTGGGGACGATTATTTGCACATTTTGTATTTTTTTAAATACTATTCGTTTTAACAATATTATGGACCCTTCACTGTATTAGATTTGCTCTGATAAAATAACAGACAGGGTGAAAAACAAAGGGAAATATATATTTTTATTTAATAGAATCCAAATAATCTGAAACTGAATGTCTTTGTTGATCCATTTTTTACTCTTCAGATTCACTAGAAATTACCGCAGATATCTTCTAAAACATAAAATTTCAAATTACTCGAAAATGGTTGACATTTGCACAGGGGTCATAGAGGGTCATTTGGTTGCAAATGACCTACACATACACCCCCTTAACGGATTGCCGACATGCATATTACCAGTAACACTGTATGTTTAAACTACTGTATAGTATCAATTGACAAATTACATTCGATTGGTGAAACAAGTCGGTATGCAGCTTCATAAGTCTATTAATAAGACGTTAGATGTGGGGGATCTAAAGAACATTATCGGAAAGCAAAATTCCAGTCTAGCCAAAAGCTTACCCAGACAGCAAAGAATGCAATGTTTTAGGAAACTGGTACCCCTACCTTCGTGTGTAACACGGAATGTATGTAATGTAACATTTTCTGGTAAAAAGTACCCATGGCATGATCACAATATAATTAACTCGTGAATGCAAAGCAAGGAAAAAAAGACGAAAAATAATCAAACTCTAATTTATTCTCGTCTGACTAAGAGCTAAAGTTGACTGACCATCATTGAAACAAGTTTGTTTGCGAGGGACTGAGTCACAAACTTGTTTTACTAAAGAATAATGAAATGAAACTAAACGCTTTCTTCTTTCTAAGTATTGACATTGACAGATATTACGTGGATATTTCGTGCAGTCTGTGGTCCTAAGTTTCTGCGGTCAGCTGCGTGCGCCTAGCAATATATTTTGAGAATTTCATAATAAAAATAAATTCCCGGTTTACGGTTTGAAATGTTCAAAAATAATTCCGCTGTATTAAGATGTCGGACTGGTATTGGCGGGTAATTGCTTTAAAAGCAGCCTTTGCGTTAACTTTTATCGTGTGCAATGTACGTGCCGAGGATACCGTGCAAAAGTTACCGTTCTGCAATCCAAATAATGAAAAGGACAATTCAGTTTCTAACGAGTGAGTTTTACGATATTTCATATTCACCTAAAGTATGTTTTCCCCATAATTATGCAATTTGTTCTTTATGTAAAACTTATTATTGGTTTTTCGACTTTTAAAGTTTGTTTACAAAACAATTGCAGCATTTTTCGTATATTAAAACAGGTTTCTTATGACTTCCAATTCATTTGAATTACTTTGATTATTGTTAGTGTTTACTGTAACAGTGAAGTCGTGTTTTGTTCAATGACAATCATTTAAAAACTTTCATCAATTGCATAGACATGTTAAAACATGTCTTGAAGACTTGCATTCTCAAAAATGTTTTTTTTTTTAGAAAATGCATGGAAGTGATTTAACTTGGATGCCTGTATAATGATACAGATTAACAGGCAATATAAATTATTAAATTATACTGCTTAGTTTATATTATAAAGAAAAGTAAACATTAGTTACAAAAACAAATTCATCATGACCTTGATAACATATCTTTATTATTTCCCTAAATAATAAATTTAAAGCTGCAGTTATGATTATTTTTGTGTCTTACAATAAAGTTTTATCAGTTGGGAATTTCTGTATACTAGAAAATAATAGCAGTAACAGGTGGCGGGTTGGACTTATGGTGGCTTAGTGGTCGTAGAGTCTGGTGTATTGAACCCTTCTGGTTTCAATCCTGCAATTGAATTTTTCCTTCGCTGAAATACCATACTTAATAATAATAATTTATTAATGTACATACACCTTTATTTCTGCGTAACCCTTCAGGGAATACAAGTGTTATTGGATGACTATAAGAACTACAAATTAAAATTATAAGACCACCACTGCATTTGCAAGTATTTTCATTACCTAAAGCCCTTAGAAAAATAAAACCTGTAGTACCCCTATATGTATACAAAAATCTGGAATTGCCACTATTATATTACGTTTTTCAAATGTTAATGCCAATGGCCAAATCATTAGTATCTTATCAAAAGTTTCTCTACAACAAATCATTAAAAGAATATTTTTATTTCAGTCTCGTGATTGTAAGCACATTGGATGGAAGGTTGACTGCGTTCTCCACAGAGAATGGCATCAAAGCTTGGGACTTGGAGACACAGCCACTGCTCTCGTCCAATCTACACCATGTTGAGGTAATTTAATTTAAGCAACACATCTGTTTCCCACCATAGGGCCGTTGAACAGTTGAATACTGAAAAACCAGCTTTACAAAAAATCAAAACAACATAACATCACACCCATATTCCAAGAAAGGTTAGGCAGAGGTAGTATTCTAATGTAAGCCTACACTTCGTTGGTAAATCTTGTAAGGTTTCTATGTGAGCGAATAATAATTAAGCTATTTTGTATTTATGCTTTATATGGTATTATAATATATTAAAGTCCAATGTAAGAGCGGTTTCGCACTACGTCCAATCCGAATCCATGAAAATCCGTGAGAATACGGTCCGGAGTAGTCGTAGAACTATTTGTATGGTAGTTTACACACTAGATCCGATTTCCGTCATCCGATTTTTCTACGTCATCCATGGAATTTCTATCTCTCTATACTTTCACGGATTCGGATCTGATGCAGTGTGAAACCGCTCTAATAATGGGCAAGCCTATTGCCATTAACCAGGCACAAATCCAACCTCTGAGCTGCTACTAAGAATTCTATAGAAAAACCCAATAACACTGCTCGTCCTGGGAAACGAACCCAGTAGCAGTCTCGCTCAGGACAAGGCAGTTTCATATATCATTCCCTAGCTGTTGCCCACGGTTTCGACTGCATCCCAAGGGTGTTTTCATACAAAAGGTATCTGTCCTACAAGGTTTAATCTATCTATGTACCAAATTTCATCTAAATCAGTTCAGCCGTTTAGCCGTGAAAGCGTAACAGACAGACAGAGTTACTTTCGCATTTATAATATTAGTAGGGATTAATCATAGAAAATACCAATCATCAATTTTTTTTTATTTTGTAAGAATGTACATGTGTTAGATATTTAAATAGGTGATTAATAGTTAATACTGTTGGACGTAACTAAGGCTTCATTCATATTTATAATTTTTCACAAAATCAGTCCAGCAATTCTTCAGCCTCTGCAACCTTTTTTTTTTCATGTAGATCCTATTTTATATACATTATTAATAATTATCATTGTTTTTTTATCACACATAGTGTAGGACGCCCACCAGCCGTATGGAATAGACAACTTGTAATTCAACAATGACTGGAATACAATACACTGGTTAAAATTATGCCAAACACGTTAATTATTGATTTACAATGGACATATTGGCCATGTTACCATTTCGAAAAATGAAATAAATACTATTTAATGAAATGTATACCTTATTTGCTATTCAATAGAATTAAAAGAATTGTTTTAACATCAAGGATTATTCTGAAATTTATCTACTATTGTTATGTATTGTGTTTGGTACTTACATTTAATTATACAAAATTAACATTTTATTAAGGGGAATGTTGTTGCCTAGTATCTGCTTATTAATCATTAATTAAAAAGCAGTGATAGCTTTCTTTTTTTTTTTTTTATTATATAGCGGCTTAAGTATCACTGCGACCGCAGTCGGTCTATTGTGATCGCCACTTGTTGCATTAGAGCTCACCGCTAAACCCTGCGGCTACTATAAACTGCAGGATTTGCTTAGGGTTGAGCTCTTTTATTTCATCTGGGCTTACGATGTGTTTCCCTAGATGAACACTGCGTTGTGTGCGGCAGTGATAGCTTATTGATATAACCATTGGACTGCGAAGTCTTAGGTCTTGAGTTCGAATCTATGCTACGATGACTTTTTTTTTGAATTGAGAATGATAACATACCATCATGCCTGTATTCCTCGACTATAGGTGTACAGTCTGTGGCCATAAGTCCTGTAGCACGTCAACGATCATATTCGCACGGTACTGCGCGTATACACACATATGTGCGTGTTTCAATGCAAATTTACCCGTCTAACAGTTAACTACGAGAAGGTGATAGTGTGTGGTTTGTCACTAAGGCAAATGATCATTATATCGCACTCTTTCTGTCTAGATAATGATGAAAGAGTACGATATACGAGATCCTGTAGTTGTGCAAAATGTTTGTTATAGAAAAAGGTCGTAATTACGACTTGTTTTGATGATAGATTTGTGAAACTGCTACTTATTGACCCCGACCGTACTAATGTACACCCACAGTCCAGTATGTTTAAGTCCCATGTAATAAGTGGTGAGCTAATTGTCACTAACTGGGCACAAATCCAGCTAATGTGAATTTCCCACTCTGAGAATCCAGGCTTAGCAGTCGTGACCTCAAACGAGGCACAGGGCTTGGTCCATAGTGGAGCGGGATATGTCTTTTTAAAGAATACGAAGAATTTCTTTTTTGTTAACAGCTCACATCGGGAGGCAAGTGGGTCCGCCTGGTGCCCTCCCTCAGCGGGTCCCTGTACAGTCTCAGTGGGGACACCATTGAACCCCTGCCTTTTGACGCTGAGCAGTTGCTGTCGTCCTCGTTCAAATATTCCGATGACCTCGTTATAGCTGGTAAGTATTCTCTGTTAGCTTTAATTTATAGCTTTTTTGCATGTCAACTTGTCCAAAAGGCAACCTACACCAACAACAAGCTTCTTTAGGTTCTTTGGGCAGGATTTTACGTAGTTGTCCATTTCTTTCATTATTAATTTCTAAATTAATGGACGAAAGCTTACAAATACATCACACCCTACACGCCTGTATATCCCGAAGGGTTAGGCAGAGGTGTACTAATTTACATCCACAGCTGCTAAAGAGAACTTGTTTGAAAACCTGTTGCTGCTGCTCGACAATCTAACCCTGGACCTCTAGCATAGCAGTCGCGCTTACGACGACCGATAGACTTGATATTGAGGCAGCTTACAAGATAATTATAGGATAACTAGCTGCCCCCGCAAACGTTGTTTTGCCATAAAAAAAAAATAATAAAAAAAAAATGTAGGGGTATGAAAAATAGATGTTGGCCTATTCTCAGACCTCCCCGATAAGCACAAAAAATTTCATCAAAATCGGTCAAGCCGTTTCGGAGGCGTATGGCAACGAAAACTGTGACACGAGAATTTTATATATTAGATATATTTTTTTATTTATGTTACAATAAATATGTGGGGCATTTTTACACACCACCATATAGTCCCAAACTTAACAGAGCTTGTACTATGCATAGATAATGGATATAGTACTTATATACTTTTTTTTTGTAAATACATAATTATAATACATAAGAAACACCCAGACAAACACAAACACTGTTTATCACATAAATATTTGTGTCCTGTGGGAATGAACACACGACCTCGTCATCAGCAGTCCGAGACAAACCACTAGACCACAGACGTTGTCTAAAAAATAAATAATCCTGAAAGTATACATAGCTGGGAGTCGATGCAGACATTTTGACAATATTTTGTTATACTTACAATAAGATAATTTGAATTAAAGACTATGAGATAAGACAATTATATGTTTATAGAACGAGATAAGCGCACTGTGAATCATGGAAATGACAGAATAACTAATAACAGAGTATTTACTGTACATTTAAAAAATATTTATATTTATGTATAACTGATAAGCAAGGGCGTGCTTGCTAATCAATTATTATCATTTTGTAATAATTAAACAATTGCATTTCTAAGTAATTCGCTGTTGCCCGCGGGTTCACCCGCAACCCAAGGTAGTGTTTGAGACGGTTTATTCCGCTTTGTTCACTTGGGTAATATCACCCAGGTGAACAAAGTAGACTTTTTGGTGCCCTCATTTCACTTCAACTTGCTAATAAGTTGAAGTGGCAGTGGGCTGGCCATATCTGCAGAAGAACCGACAATTGCTGAGTTAGACGTGTTCTCGAGGGGAGACCGCGACTCGGCAAACCTAGTGTAGGACTCCCTCCGGCAAGATGGAGTGATGATTTGCGAAAGGCTGCTGGTAGAAGCTGGATGTGAAAAGCCGAGGACAGGGTGAAATGGCGCACATTAGGGGTGGCCTACGTTTAGCAGTGGACTAATATAGGCTGATCATGATGATGATGATTTCACCTTGAAATTATTTCACGTAGGTGATATCATCCAAGTGAATAATTCGACATAAGCGGTGGCGGGTGAAACAATTCCGTGGTGAACAATTCACCACGAAATAGTTTCACCCGGTGACTTTTGTTATTCACCATGTGGTCTTTTTCACCCCCTTATAGCATGCTAATAAAAACTTTAAAATTAACAGACAACTTAATATATAACGTTAATTAAACTAAAGAAACGAAGAACAAGATGTATGAATGTGGTCGATGCGAAAGAAGTATGCAAGAATCATATCAAGTGGCGTTCTTTAGTGTCTGCTTACCCCTATGAGAAAAAGGCGTGAGTGTATGTATGTATGTAATGTGTCCCTCTTATTGCAAAGAGACAAAAGCCCAGATGTAAGGTGGTTTGGTATTGACTCGGAAACTTCGTATATTCCAACTGATGTTTTCAGGGAAAAGTCTCTCTATTTATTGAAACGCAACTGTGTACCAACCAGCGGTAGGTACCTACAAAAAATACAACGTAACAATGTAAACGAAGAACAGTGTAAATCATGATTTAAACAAAATATTTCTACAATGATAGGTAATTTATATTTGGCAACACTTACTGGTGTAATATAAAAAATATTTTAGGGTAGTTTTAATAGGTACTATAATACCAGATTGATCACCAAGGGGAGAAACTGACACGCGTGTGTGGTACAGGCGTGGTAGTATGTAATTTCGATCCCCTCTAAAAAGAGTAAATAATTTTGATGTTATTTCGTAACTATTCTTTTATAGTCCAAATATAGGGTCGGTGACCTTAGAGCCATCGAAAGTGGGAGATCCATCAGATTGACATAATTGCCTAAAGTACCCATAAAATATGTAAATAAACATGAATGTTTTATCGTGTTATGCTTAGATAACGCTACAATAAATGTAATCAGTGCGATTACGTCCGAGCTGGTAACCGCGACGCCGGCCAATCTCGTATCACCACGACGGTGCTCATAATTCTCATTATTGCGATCGACGTGGGCGACGGTAGACGGAATACTTACACATGCGTAAATAGTTAAACACATTAGGTGTTACATTGTCTACAAGCAAATGCGTTGCCAAGAATTCATTTAGGGGTTAGGTATGGGTTTTTTTTTTTATACTACTAAGGTGGCAAACAAGCATGCGTCCCACCTGATGGTAAACGGTTACCGTAGCCTATAGACGCTTGAAACACCAGGGGTGTCACTTGCGCGTTGCCGACCCTGTAAAACGAAAGAGGAATTGTTGAGTTGGCAGTATAAGGGTCAAAGTCCCCCCACTGCCAACACAACGTTTCCTCGTGGAGCACTGGCAACCTTGCTCACCGTAAGGAACACGACACAGCTTAAAGCAGTGTTGTTTCACTTCGATTTCCTGCAAGGCGGAGGAACCTACTTCTTGAGTGGAATTACTCCCGCTATGCTCTACCTGTTTTAAATCTCCTAAAACGTACAATTTGTCACTGCTTATCTAGTGCTGCAAATGCTGCAAAGACATGCTAACAACTTGATACAAAATTATTCCGAGAAACGCATGTTAGTTCCTGGGGCCCATTTCTGCTATTTTTTAAATTGTCGTACAATGACTTTTTTTATAGGACGGAAAATCCTCATGGATACTCCGCCACCCGGGGAGGTGGCAGGGTATGTCGGACTCGTACCGACTTAAAACTGCACTTGCCTTCACCTGCCATAAAGGCCATGGGATCCGCGGAATTCGCCACGACCATGACAGGATCGTTCAATGACTTAAGAATTGATTATTTCTGTCGATAGTCTAGTGGTTAGCGCCTACCGTGGTTGATCTGCTGCTGAAATCTACAGCTGATTTGGATTTAACTTTCACTCACAAAAAACTAAGGCCACTAGGCCCTTGTTATTTGTCAATGTTCGATGCTGATTGCCTAAGTTGTTTGCACATCTAGTGTATCTTTAGAATCGATGATCAGATCTAGATCATGTCCATACTAGTTACACAGTTTGAAAAACACTGCTGTAGACCATACAAAATATTTATTTCCGTATGGAGATCGAACCCGTGCCTAGTGGTACCTACAGAAGTAGATAATTGTGTACCTCAGACGCTGCACCAACCGTGCGATAATATGGAAGAATTAAGACCGCCTTTTTTAAATAGAAAATACAGAATAAGATTTATTCAACACACATGAAATGCGCACGGTACATAAAAAAAACAAATGGTAACCAAGTGTGTCTCTCACGGCTGCACTAGGCTAGGCTTTCCCACATTGGTCGTGCGTGTTCCTCGCGCGTGTCAGCGACGCGAACGTACACGTTCATTGTGGGGTAAGCCTAAAAGGTCCATTTCAGCGATATGCCAGACGGACTGACGCTGTCTGATGTTTGTTTTCTAAATATATAATACATTCGAAATACTAGCTAAGCAAATATCAAGGTCGTAATGTGCGGTATCGGTTGACCTATTATCTGTATAGTTCCAACGTGTAACAGACGATTTGTTCCTGCGCATTATCTGTTGGTGACGTCAGAAAACCGTGAATGAAAGTGACATCGTATGACATGGTTGAATGCTCGCAAATTAATGCAACCATGTGATAAGCTCTTCGAATCGGATATTTGTTGTAAACTTTTCACCATGACCATCATGTTCAGGCCGATGCCGTCCACTGCTGGACTGCAAGGCCTCTTCATTCATCTTCTATTCGTTTTTGCTCTGGGCTACTTTTGACCATTTTTTTATTTTTTTTATTCTACTAAGTTGGCAAACAAGCATACGGCCCACCTGATGGTAAGCGGTTACCGTAGCCTATAGACGCTTGCAACACCAGGAGTATCACTTGCGCGTTGCCGACTCTGGATTGAAAGAGGAATAGTTGGGTTGGCAGTATAAGGGTCAAAGTCCCCCCACTGCCAACACAACGTTTCCTCGTGGAGCACTTTTCCCCGCCGTCTTTACGATGTCGTTACACCATCTAAACGGAGGTCTGCCAACACTTCTCGGTTACCACTCGAGGATCTTTATCGGCTTCCCTATTACGAAAATTTATTCTTCCTTCTCCATTGCAATCTGTTGATTGAAGAGGTTGACTAGAGGTTGAATTGACGAACTTGAGTGAATCATGCCAAAACGATAGAAGATTTTTTTTTCCATAATACCTATTATTAAAATCTTCCATCGCATCTGTGTCAACATTATTATTTGCAGATTTTCAAATCAGCCACTGTTAAAATAGTGCTACTTGCTTACTAGATCCATAATTATTAACTCAGAAAGCATATTATGTTCATGATCTTCAACCCATATACCTACTGTCCCACGCCTGGGCATTGGGTTCCCCTCAGAATGAGAGGGATTAAGCTATAGTCCACCATGCTGGCCAAAAGCGGTTTGGAAGACTTCACGTAGTTGAGAAAATCTCTAAGGCATGCAGATTTCCTCACGATATTTACCTTCACTGTCTAATCGACTGATAATTAATTATTAATACGATTTCGAAAAGTAAGACCTTTGACTTGGCAGTCCAATGGTTATATTACTAGTCTATCAGACTTTTCTTGTTAGTCAGACGTAGGGAGGGATTCCACCCCTATGTAGTTGATATTCCAATTTACGCAGGAAGTGTTTTGCTTCATCCTTTATCATGCGAACGATCAAGGAGTGAAATTCTCTGCCGGCTGCTGTATTTCCCGATACATATGATTTAGGAACCTTCAAGGTGATAGTGAATAGGCATTATTTGAGTTTACGTAATACATCCTCGGCAGCATCGTCACTTACCATCAGGTGAGGTGCGGCTAAACACACTCAAATTGTTCATTAAAAAAGCAGTTGCAAAAGTCACCGCTATTGCAACGGAATACGGGCAGTCTAAAGTGCAAAAAGTATAAACTTGACCGTGTCGCCGTATGTACGTAGTACGTACGACTCATAGACACGAATAAGTACTAAAGTAGTACCCACATACCCACACATGGGATATATAACAACATTGTGTTATTTCTTGTTTCTGTTTTTCATATTCAAAAAATACATTTGAATGAACTAAACAAGTAGAACTAAAGAGCGTTTAAAAGGAACTAAATCAAAACAGATGAAGCGAAACAATATTATGTTTAGATACGGTATTTCTATTTGCAAATATCATGGAAATGTCAATTCTTGTAGTGATAGAAAGCAGGTTTGGCATTTATTAGATACTCACCTAGATACTTGGCAGATCGCCAAGTTTTTTTTTTCAATTCTTGTGTTGATCCTAATCTTGGTCAATGTTAATGCGGCGATCCAGTGCAACCAGATGAAATTCAAAAGTTTTTATCTTGATTTGCTTTCTCTCTCTGTTACATGGCTAACATTATGACTGAGATAGAGCGGGTAAAGCAGAGCGATTTGTTTTATTTTCATTTTGTGATTGTCTCTCTAGTACCTAATCTTCCAATTAAAGTAACCAAAAACATCAATTTCTTCCTTAGGTGCTCGGGAAACTCTCTGGTTAGGTTTGGACGCTAACACCGGAGTAGTGATATACGAATGTAGCTCGGGTGGCTGCAGCAGTGAACAGCAAACGGCAAACGCGGGGCGTGACGTCATAGTGCTTCGGCGACACTCCAACACCGTGCGCGCGCTTGACCCCAGGACAGGCAGTGAGAAGTTAGTAACTATTATAATCGCTATATTTTAGCTACCATGAAGTGGTGCATATAATATATATGCAGTATAATATGCGATAGTCGCTATGAAATCTATCAAATATTTTTTTATTATTCATGATAAGCCTACGCTTGACCGCTAGTTCACCTGATGTTAAGCGACACTGCGATCTTCGATGGAGCGCACTTGCCTAGAAGAAACCGATTCACTCGAGATTTAAAGATACCCAGATTATAGCTATTAAAAATGCGCTTATAGCTACATATTATTAGCGCGTCAATCGGTTACCTGAGTAACTAGGTATTCCATACAAAATATTTCACCGGGATATGACGTCTTTAGTGTTCGGTCTACAGACTTAAGCAATTTTTTGCGAATCGTTATTGGTCCATGTCTATATAAACCTCATTTTCAATCTCCTCTCTATTTCTTAGATGGAACTTCAGCGTAGCAGAACATCGCGTAGCCCTGAGCCGTCGAGAGTGCGCGCATCCCCCTAGTGGCTCGCTGCCGGTCGCCGTGGCCGTGGCACTGCCGGAGGGCGTCATCGCTGTCAAAGATACCTCGGGCACTAAGATCATGTGGCAGCAGAAGGTAATACATATTTAGTACTTGACATAAAATATATTTAGTTTTACAAGTCAATATTTAATTAATACTAGATGGCGCCGGAATTTCCTAGCTGACGACCTCTGAGAAGAAATGCTGAAATTAACTCAGAGAATTATGGTGTCTTTTAAAGTCCATACTGTAAGAGTATTCATGCTTATTATGTATGTGTTTTACAATGTAGGCAAATCTGAACTGACCTTTTGAAATAAGAGCCACAAGCAGCTTTGTGTTGATTAGTCCTAACTGACGGCACGCATACATCAGCCATTGTGTAACTCAACCAAATATTTAAGGTGAAAAATAATACTATAATGACCTTATCATAGCCAAATCTGAATCTTCTAAAGAAAGAGCCATAGCAGCTTTGAGTTGACTCCTAACTGACGGCACGTAAACATTAGTCATCGTGTAGCCCCACCGATTATTTAGGGAACTCAAAAATCTTGGTCCCTGTTGCTGCGGAAAAAAGGTTCTCGAATGGGGATCGCGTAGGACAGCCTTCAACTAGATGGACAGACGACCTGATAAAGGTTAAAGATGGCGAGTTGCTGGACGGCATATAATATGTACTGTCAAACGGGGTGAATCCAGGGGATCCAAGGGTTCCAGGGGTGAATCGACACAAAACTTTGAAAGGGATTTTCAGCTTTAATTATTATATTTTGATGCCAATAAGGTCTTTTAATGGTTTATTATAATTTAGGTGCAATATTAGAGTCCCTTTTTCCAACATATAATAATTAAAGCTTTTTGACAAGATTGACAGAGATTCACCCCGTTTGACTGTACTTGTGGAAGTCTATGGGGGGGCCTTTATGCAGTATTGGACATCGTTTGGCTGATATGATGATGATGATGAACGAAGTTGTGTCAAATATGTTATATTCAGCTGCATCTACGGACATCCAATGGTTGTCTGTACGAAATCGGTTGTAAAATTTCTGTTTTAAATTGCTCAGTAAAACCAATCAAGTCAATTGTACTTTTTTAATGTTTGTGTATTTTATTTTGAATTGTGGTGTAAAGAAATGAATACTTATCTAGTCAGATTCAATCTAAAATATAATAGGGCTAGTTGAAAGTAGTATTTTGTTATGTATGCTCTTCTATCTGAAATCAGGATGGCAAACAGTCGGTTTTCCTTTAAAAACAACGTAAGGAAAATACCTCCAGGATCGTTTGTCGGCTGATTCATCATCTCTGCGTTGACCTATCTGGATATTTTACAATAGGTTGGGGAAAAGTTTCTTCGCATTTTATATGAAAACTCAAGACATTTTTTTCAACCAGGTGGAGAAACAGATGGATATCAGGGCAAGGTCAGGGCTATATGGTGGATGCATTAACACCTCCGTTTTTAGGCCTTCTGATAAAAAAACGCGACAAGTAGTTTTGGCAGTCTTCTCTTGATGTTAACCTGACACTGCCTAAAGAATTCTGAAGAGACCAGGTGGAGAAACAGATGGATATCAGGGCAAGGTCAGGGCTATATGGCGGATGCATTGACACCTCCCAGCCAAACCCTCTTAATTTTTGCTGAGTAGCTAAAGATGTGTGTTGTCTAACGTTTTCGTGATGAAAGACCACACCCTTTCTATTGATCAATTCCGGCTGCTTTCTCTCAACTTTTTGCTTTAATCTCATCAGTTGTTGGCAGTAGAGATACGAATCGATGGTTCTGCCTGGTAAAAGCTGGTAATGAACGATGCCCTTCCAATCCCACCATACACATAGCATCAAATCACATCATTCTAAAGGTCCAGTTGAAAACCAGCGTCAGGCAGCTCACCAGCGGTCTGGCATTTAGCTAAACTGGGGCCTATTTGACGCAGTCGTGGGACTAAAATTTTTTTATTCTTATTTTATTTGTTCTTTCGTCATGTTTTTAATATTACTGTGTGCATTGTCCAAGACTGTGTCAATAAATATTTTTCTTTCTTTCTTTCATCTTATTGCGAGTTAACTCGGGTTTTGCCATAGTCTGTGAAGCCTGACCGACCTTTGACCACGACCTTATCGCACGTTATTTTCGTATCTGATCCACTTTTCATCACCAGTTATCAATCTCTTCAAAAACGGTTCGGTTTCATTATGTCTCAATAAAGAATCGCAAATGAGTACACGGTTCATTAGGTTTCTCTCAGTGAGCTCGTGTGGCCCCCATATATCGAGCTTTTTTGTGTACCCAGCTTTTTTCAAATTGGTCAAAACTGTTAATTATTTATTTATATACAACATTATTATTAGTATATGCGAAACCTGAAACACGTGTCTAGTATTTTTATGTAAATAATCTATGTACAAAATTTCAAAACTTGTATCATGAAAAATCACAAGCTTGTTAAGTTACCTGGTTGTCCGTACAAAAACATGCTCATCACGCGCGGGCGCCGCCCCGCGCTCGCGTCGTCGCGGCGCTCATTGATAATAATGTGGCAGTAGGTACCTACCCGTACGGCGATTTCCGATTGCATTGTATTTAACTGATGATACATCACACTTTCCACATTTTCCATCACACTTGCAGTCCTTGAACTGTCGTAATGATCAAGTGTAGGTAGACATTAATAAGTACTTTATTTGTAAATGCAGCCGTAAGTGATTAAATGTAGTCAATGCGATATGTTGCACCTTATACCAAACACTGTAAGTTCAAAATGGATGAAAAGTGTTAAACATCGCACTACTTAACCACAACAGGCTGTAGGTACAAATAAAAACGTGTGTTCATGTGTGTGACGATACTTTAATGTCAGATAGCTCCTCGTGCCGCACTGCCAGGAATACGTTATCACTTATCACCACAAACCGCTAGTATCCGTACCATTTCTTACACGAACACTGTGCTTTTTACATACGATAGGTACACGACAACCGAAACACAACTGCCGCGCGCTCGCGTTATTACCACAAACCGCTACTGTACGTATCACTTCTTAAACGAACACTACCTATGCTTTTTACATACGATAGCGCTCGCGGTCGCGCTCTCGTTTTGTACCTACTTATCTGAACGGGAGCGACATACGTGCACACTTCCCTATAGCTGCCGGGCGACTGAAGTTTTGCTGTTTGGTTCACCCCCGGGCCCCGCCCGCCCCACTGCGCCCGCGCTGACCGCTCAGTGTCAGTGACCTGTGTTGCGCGCATATGATTGCGATTAGGTACTTAGTGTCGCTCGGTGTCCTACTCGTAACATTTTTTAAATGTTTTTGGGACAAAATATAACATGATGTAAAAATTATTGGAATCGATTCAGTTACTGATTCTGAACAAACTATATTCAGGTTTCGCATATACTAATAATAATGTTGTATACTTTATTGTACACCAATAAAAATAACATACACCACGACACAAATTAATTCAAAACATACAATGGGCGGCCTTATCGCTGTTTTGTGTCAGTTCCCAGTTCTTCAGCCATTTTGTAGCTACTGATATGCCGATCTTGTTCCACTTTTTCAAAGAGATTTTATTACAGGTTTAATATTATACGCGAAAAGACGTTTTCCCCGATTAATATATTTGTATGTATAGATAAGTATGTAGGTATTAGATAAGTTTATCTAATACATAAATAAACAATTACATACAACTACATGTTGTATGTACCTAATTGTTTATTTATAATATAAATTATGTTTTACATTCTAGTCTGTCAACAATATCTCATATAAAAGTGCATCTACTGTGATTTTATTCTCTCTGCATAAGGTTTTCTGGCAGAAACTCTCTAATGACATTACCGTCTTTGTACAGACGCCAGCAGGTCAAGCTATCCAAAACTGTCAAATTTTCCCAGTTGAAAATAAACCTTATTACTTTATGTTAAAGTTGAAAATCTATCAAAGAAATTTGACAGATTGGGGCAGCTTGATGTGCAGGCCTCTGTACCATTCATATTGTGTTGTGCAGCTGGATGCGCCGGTTGCAGGCATGTGGCGGCTGCAGGCGGGCTCGTTGCAACACATCGACGTGCTGTGGGAGGCCACGCAGACGCTACTGCACTCCGGCATCACACAACAGCCCTCACTCTACATCGGGGTGCATGACAGACAGGTACACGGAACAGTTGCTTCTCAAGTAACTTTTTTTGTCGTCGCTTATATCGTGCCCTTCCCTTTCCCCTTGGAAGACAACCAGATCATTCTGCAGGCTGACGTCACACGACAAGGAGGGTAGGTATGTGTACTGTAAGCATTACATTATGTACTCTAAGCACAACTTAAAAGCATTACAAATTCTCTTTCTGCCGTTCTGTGACTACGTCACAAAGCAAGCAACCTTTCGGTATGCGAGCTTTATACTCATAACTAACTAGATTATAAACTAAGAAATAGTTAACTAATATAACACAATTACTTCCAGATTTACATCCAAGAAAGCCAATTCTACTCTCGTAAACTGGAAACAGCAGTATCCGCGAAGCCGTTGCCATGGAAACTGGTGACAGCGCGGCCTCAGATCGAGGCAGAGACTCCCGACAATGATCAGACAGCTTTATCTGTTCACGAGACTGATCAGAATGCACTGTCCTTAATCACGTTGTATGGGAACACCGGGAATAATATAGGTAAGGGTAATTTGAGCCGCTCCTTGGAAAACTGGTGACCACGCGGCCTCAGATCGAGGCAGACTCGAAAATGATGAGGCATTTTTATGAGACTGATTCGTTTGAATATTTTTTTACGCCAATCTTATTGATCTTTAAAAAGGTCAGGTGCGTAGTACTCGCAACCGATGCGTGTGTATGACAAGATGTATGAACGTGGACGAAGCAAAAAAAGTGTGCAAGAATCGTAGCTAGTGATGTCCTATAACTTCTGCTATTTCCTGTAGGAAAAACGTAAGTTTTTTTGCATGTTGGCGTATTACTGTTCATGAATATGATTATAAATATTATTTTTTGTTTGATAGACTATTACTTCATAGTTGATTCCAAAATAATTTCGATTGGTGTCGGATTATCGACTCCAAATATATATGTTTTACTGTCAGAATTCGTTTTGTTTTCCAATACACACGTTTGTAATAAATGTATAAGGTTTGTTTTACGTCGCGTGTAATAGGGGGCAATTCGGAGCCGATAACCCAATACCCCCACCTCGTTACTCAAACCCAAGACCTTATGTTCACCAACTACGCTTACGCTACTAGACCAATGAAGCAGTTTTAAACGTTTTCTTTTTAATCAACTTCAGAATAGAAGCAGATTCTCAATTTGACTCTATTTTTTATATGTTACGCAATATCTTTGCCGATCGTAAACCGATTTCGATGTTTTTCGATGTTTTTTATCTGATAGGATATACTTCCTATTTGGTCCCATATAAATTTGGTTTGTATCTGACCATCGGTTCTGAAGATAGATTCCATCAAATAGCCACATAGAAAGTCGATTTTCTTGACCAATTTTCTTTTCTTACGTTATTAATTCTGAACAATTATTAGATTTTAAAAATAGTTTTTTAAATAGGTGACCATGGCTACTTCGTATACCTTCAAGAGACTTGCGACCAATCAGTCCAAGTCACCGAAGACAACTTCGAGGACTCGTACCTCCCCAACATAAGCACAGAACAGCCAGAACACCACCATATCCATGTCCACATATCCTCGCTGTGGTACTGGTGGAAAGAGGTGCTTCTCATCGCCATATCTTCCGCCCTGCTTATGAACCTCATGATTTGGCCGAGGTTCTTCGCGCCGAAGATCAGAGCGGTTACGCCTTTGCCTACTAGTCAGGAACAGGTAAAGATAATATTTGTTATTTTTTTTATGTAACCTCTTTTGGGTATCACTGCAGTGCCTTATCTTAGTTCAAGACTTTCAGTATTTGTTTAAAAAGTATTTATTATATTGTTCTTGGATTTAATCAAGTTAGTGCGGTGTAACTCGGAATGACAGATTGAGAAATAGTGTGATAAGAGAACGTTGCGGCTTAAAAGACGATGTAGTGACGAGGATTGAGAAGAATATGCTGAGATGGTTTGGGCATGTCGAGAGAATGGATGAGAGGCGACTAAGAAAAGGGATTTATATGGCGAATGTCAGTGGAACCGCCGAGAGGGGACGCCCTAGAAAAACTAACACCAACCTTATTGGTGAGGTTCTTCAAAAAGGTCAAGTGCGTAGTACTCGCAACCGGCGTGTATGTATGACAAGATATATGAATGTGGTCGAAGCAAAAGAAGAATGCAAGAATCGTAGCAAGTGGCGTTCTTTAGTTTCTGCCTACCCCCATGGGAAAAAGGCGTGAGTGTATATATTTAATCATTGTGTGATTTTGATCTGAATTTGGATCTTGAGCGATAAATTATGTATTTCTAGTTTTATTTGTCGAATGTAGGATAGATCTGGGTTTTGTATACATTTATAGGTTATGTGCCAGAGTTTCATAGATAAAATTACTCTTTACCAATTTTTGTTCATGCACGCAGTTTTCGTCACGTTGTTTTCCTTCAACATTTGAAGAAAAGCTATAATTATTAAAACGAAAATTCAGAGATGCGTTCGTCAGTCTCTATTCTTTTCAACTCTTTTAGAATAGAATTACCCATACAAAATGAAAGTAAAACCAACAGATCGTGGTGCAGGTGTCTGGCTGGCACCTCAACAAGCCTGCCCTTCCCAGTCTGCCTGCAGGCCGGCCGAACAGTCCAGAATATTCTGGAAGGTACGAAAACGACTTTACACCGCTCCGGTGTTTGGGTCGCGGCGGCTTCGGCGTGGTGTTTGAAGCTAGGAACAATATCGATCATTGTTCTTATGCTGTCAAGAGGATCACCCTGCCGAGGAGGTGAGTTTTAGAAACATTTTTACTCACTTTTTAACAATGTATTTCTGGGCTTTTAAGCATTAAATCTTCTCATCATTAAATCTTATGTATTATAAGTATGTATTTCCAAAAAAAAGTATATAAGTATTATGTCCATTGTCCCAGTACAGTCAACAAAAGAGTTAAGTATACAGATAGCAAACGAAATATGCATTTTTATACAGATTTCGACATAAATAATTACGCGCCAAAGGGTTAGGTATGTATCTGTTTTAGCTACGTTTTGACACATTGCGTGATACATTATTACAGTATCTTTATCAAAACACAGATTATTAATTAGTTGCCTGTATACCTAACTTTTTTGTTGACCGTACAAGCTCTGCTTAGTTTGGGACTAGGTGGTGATGTGTAAAATTGTCTAAGAATATATGTTATTGTAGGGAGTCGAAGCGTGAGCGCGTGCTGCGCGAGGTGCGCGCGCTGGCCAAGCTGGAGCACGAGCACATCGTACGATACTTCAACGCCTGGGTCGAACAGCCGCCGCCGCTCTGGCAGCAACAGCGGGACGCCGTCTGGATGAGGTAAACCGTCAATTATCTTCTTCTATATCAGTGTTTCTCAAAGTTGACGATAATGACCCATCTATAGCGGTGGACCAAATAACTTTGAGAACCTATGTTCTTTAAATACAACCTGTATTAGTATTTACTGACCAAAATTTAAGGGTCTTAGTATTGTAATCATCATTATAAACAACTTTTACTATTGAGATACCGTGAAATTGCGAATAAAAATCATTTGTTCCAAAAGTTTTGTCAAGTTGAGTGACCAAAAATTTATGAAACAACTGATTTTTGTTTCGCGATTAAGTTTTTCATAATTCATTTTTATATCGCTTACTTTGTACGGTATAAAAAAATAAGGTTGTGTATGATACAAATATACCATTGAAATTATGTTACACACCATTGCACCGCTGCATTATTGTCAACTAAAATTCAAAACAAAACTGTAAACTAAAAGAATAATATTATATTTTTATTTTTACAAAGTAAATTAATTTCAATAAAAACTTTTTGGAAACTAGTCGATTATCAAAAGTACTACCTATTTTATTGGTTTAAAATTTTTTGTCATTTTTTTTATCAGAGACTTGGACGGAGTATCAGTAGCAATGACAGATGAATACACGGCAACATCGCCTGTGCCGGCCATATCGCCGCCCAATGACGTCATGCTGAACCTGCAGAAGACGGACGGCAGCTTCGATCCGCTCGACTATCAGAAGAAACTGGGAGAACCCAGCAAGAGACTCAGGTACGTAAAACTCGTTTACAGTTGGGCTGCTATTCGATCTTATGGGCTTAGTAATAAGGGTGAAAAGAAGTCTAGCTATTTCGGTTGAATTTATTTATGTACCTACTAGCAGCCCGTCCCGGCTTCGCACGGGTAGTAAGGATCCCTAATCTTTTCTAGCAATAAATATAGCCTCTGTTACTCAGGGTGAATGTAGCTTTCCAATGGTGAAAGAATTTTTGAAATCGGCACAGTAGTTTTTGAGTTTATTCATTTCAAACATACACTCAAAAATACAAATCACATAAAGCACACAAACAGCATAAAGAAGAATAAGGCCTGTTTTCTTAAGTATATACCAAATGAGTACATAACATTTTCAGTCAAAAAGAAACATAAATAAGTTTAAATAATTAAAAATGGTTCCAAATTAATGGAGTAAGTAAAGAAGTTGAAACAAATCACTAGCGTTCAGAAATTATACAATATTAGAATGAAATTATAGATTAGGTATTACAATAAAAAGGTTTCAAACAAATACGACGTTTTTGACGACGTCTGTGGTCTAGTGGTTCGCGTGTCGGGCTGCTGATCACGAGGTCGTGGGTTCAATTCCCACAAATCACAAATATTTATGTGATGAACATAAGTGTTTGTGTTCGTCTGGGTGTTTCCTATGTATTATAAGTATGTATTTACAAAAAAAAAGTATATAAGTGTTATATCCATTGTCTAGTACCCATAGTACAAGCTCTGCTTAGTTTGGGACTAGATGGTGTTGTGTAAAATTGTCCAAGAATATTTATTATTATTATTATACACATATTTAAGACGGAAGCATTGCAAAAATTAAAACAGTATGGTCTTATCATTATTTTTGATGAAGCATTCTGGACTTCTGGATTCCATTTTAATCATTTATTTATTTTTTGTTCCTTTGCCTTATTATAGATTGTATTAATCCTTAATTAAAGAAAGTCTATCTTTAATTAAGGATTAATACAATCTATGAGAGAAGAACTATCTGAATAGCAAAAGTTATACTAACTTTACATACAAATTTGCATGATGTGCCGCCAGATCATTAAGCTGCAACGATTCCTTCAGCATAGTATTCGATGAGAACGCGCCTCATTCCTCAAAACCAACCGACTCTGACGTCACTCCGCACTCTCTCGCCAAGCCAGTCAGCGACGAGGACTCCTTCATAGTATTCGCGCACTCCGACGAGGGAACTAAGTCACCGACACCGAGACAATCCTCCTTTGATAAGAGATTAGAAAGAGTGAAGGAGTGTGATTATAAGACTGACAGCTCTACTACTGGGAAGAAAAAGAAAAAGGTATGGATAACAAATAGTTTTTTTTTTCAGATCTGGTCATTAACCTTTTGACCGCCACGGACGTGTATAGACGTCAACTGAAAACTTGCTCATGACGCCAACGACGGCATGGCACGTCAAAAATATCACTTTTTTTAGTTCTAAATACATACATATACAAAAACTTGTTGTTTTTTTTACTTATTATTAAATACTAGAATTTGTCACTTGGCGTAGAGAACACGGATTTTCGTTATTGTCGTGGCGGTTAAAAGGTTAATATGGCCACTATTTTTTTGGGAAATTACGGTTTCCTTTTTTAGTTTTTTACTGTCGGTAATAAATAATATAACAATAAAAAGATAATATGGCTAGGGAAGTGAATGGTGAAATGACTGTTAAAAAAGAGATGTATGGAAAAAAAAGATATACTGCAATTATTGGGATAAGGGTGGGAGAATGACGATAAAGATGACAAATAAGCATACGTTACCGTCGGTGATACGGTGACGTCATGTGGGGCTTGCACCCACTGAAAACTCCGTTTGTGCCTGACATGCCCTGCCATCTCCCCAATAGCTTATAGTAGAATTTATGCCCGATCATTTGTGTATAATACGATAGCAAAGAACTGATAGAATTCATTTATTTTTGGTCTTAGTGTACTAGAATGTAAATAAGCTAAAATTTTGAAGTCGAAATAAACATGTTTTTTCTGGACGGCCATAAGTTCTGCTGTAAACCATTTCAAGTTATCCATTAATTTCCGGACAGCCTGTATATAAAAATGTTCCTACTATTCTCATAATGCCGTTTGGAGTATGTTACGAATAGAATATTGATGTTGAACAGAAGGGCCACACTCGTCACTGGTCCTTGGACATGGTGGTCCGCAGCGAGTCTCCTGCTCCGGCGGCGGGCAGCGCGCAGATGTACCTGTACATACAGATGCAGCTGTGTCGCCGCGACAGTCTGCACGACTGGCTGCGGGACAACCGCTGCTGCCACGCTAGAGCCGACAAGGTACTGGACACTATATCTGCCCACAAAGTATAGTATAGTTAGCAATATGGCTGTCCCTGATTTAATTAAGGCCATCTCGGTAGATCAGCGCTGCAAGTCCTAATTATAATAACTATAATCATTTTTATTTGCTGTAAGTATAGGTACAGATCAGCAGGTCAAGCTATCCAAACTGTCAAATTTTCCCAATTGACTATGAACCTTATTGAGTTGCATTAAAGTTGCAAATCAATCAAAGAAATTTGACAGATTGTGGTAGCTTGATGTACTGGCCTCTGTACAATGAAGGTCTTAAATATATTCGGTATCTTAAACATTTCGTCATTTTGACATACACATATATAATCATAATAAAAACATATTATAACTGTACTATATTAATTAACAATGATGTATTTATTTAATTTTAAATAGTCATTTACAGAATAAAATCGTTTTTCCAACAACAGTACCTTTCGTCGTTTGTAAAATAAGCTATTACGTAGTTTTTTAATCTCTTTTGGTATTTTGTTATAAATAAGTCCTCACGTCATGAAATAACAATTTCTGAAACAGGGAAGAATTCAAGAATAGTTGCAGCATTTTGCTGCGATAGGGACCTTTTCTGGCATCGCGCACGATAACATTCCTGTCTACTTAATTTCTCTTTTTCATTGTATTTTATGTTGTCTTGTGTTCGGTGCCAGAATAAATTGTTTTCTTTCTTTCAAGAAAGTCGACACTGAAACGCTCGTAAATATAGGACGTATACCCGTATGTAAAAACACATTACCACAGCAAGCTTAACAGTTTAGTTTTGTTTTTGTTGATCGGCTCCTTTAACAACTTTTGCAAAAGGCCATAGAAAAACCAGTCATTCAGCCTACATACCATCACGCCTGTATTCCCCGAAGGGTTAGGCAGTGGTGTACTAATGTACACCCACATTTCGCCGGTATGTTTTTAGGCCCCATGTAATAGGGGGCGAGCTTATTGCCATTAACCGGGCACAAATCCAGACTCCGAGTTGCTACTGAGAATTTCATAGAAAAACCCAATAACACTTTGCTCGACCTGTGGATCGAACAGGACCTCTAGAGTAACAGTCGCGCTTAGGACGAGTAGACTAATGAGGTAGTCTTTCAGCCTATTCTAAACACATCATTTTTCCACTTAGGTGAAAATCCTATTCAGTCAAATAGTATCAGCAGTAGAATACGTGCACCTAGCTGGTCTGATCCATCGAGACTTGAAGCCCAGCAACATTCTGTTCGCGCCGGACGGCCGCGTCAAGGTAGGGGACTTCGGACTCGTGACGGCAATGAACGACACGTCACAGGACGGCGAGAAGACTGAGGTGGTCGATGCGCATCAAAGGCATACGTACCGAGTTGGTTAGTATCATTATTAACCTTTAGCCCGCCACGGCAATAACGAAAATCCGTGTTCTCTACGGCAAGCGACAAATTCTAGTATCTAATAATAGGTAATAAAAAAAAACAAAAAAATGTTGTATAGGTATTTAATTTGAACTAAAAAAAGTGGTACTTTTGACGTGCCATGCCGTCGTTGGCGTCGTGAGTAAGTTTTCATTTGACGTCTATACACGTCAAATGAAAACGTCAAAAGGTTAAACAATTGGCTTTGATTTCCACTAAGAATAAATCAGGTGAATGAGCGTTTTTCAATGAATTGTTTAATTATGATATGTAGATTCCAAAAAACAATAATTTATTATGAAAAATAATGATTATCTTTTTGTATTTTTTGGCATTTTCCATACTAAGATTTACGTTATGACCACTGAGCCACCGCGAGTCCCACCCGCCATAAATGTGCCATGCCATGCCATAACGTCACCATAAAGACGTAGGTAAATTCTGAATGTCAAGGCAATTTTCGAACTGGCGGGTGGGACTCGCGGTGGCTTATTGGTCATAGCGTCTGGTGTACCGAACCAGAAGACGCAGGTTCGAATCCTGCCCGCGGTTGATTTTTTCCTTCGCTAAATAACTATTATTAATAATTTCGATTTAAAACTAAACCGTTAATATTTTAAGGTTTAAAATCATTTGGAGAAATTTGTCGGTTTTGTATAACCTGTTGATTGTACACCAGCACCCTTTATAATTATTTCTTTTAAAATAATTAATTAAATAAGAACGGTGACCTTGTTCCTTGTCAAGTTAACCTATAAATAAAAATAGATGTCACAATGTAACTAGATTTTACTTTAATCATGCATACAATCAAAAATAATTATCGTTATGAGCAGTATACCTATGTGCCTAAGTTCTAATATTCAGATGTTTTGGCCAGCACATAAAGCTACCACAACCTGTCAAATTTATTTGATTTATTTTCAACTCTAATACCATACTATAAGGTTCATATTAAATTGGGAAAATTTGTCAGTTTTGGAGAGCTTGACCTAGAGATTTGCCTAATACATTCACACATACAAATCATTGCGTCCACAGCCCACAGCTTTCAGCTTGAAAATGAAAACAAATTTTAATTTCTAGGTACCCATCTCTATATGTCTCCGGAACAGTTGCTAGGTCGTCCGTACAGTTACAAAGTGGACATATACTCGCTGGGGCTGATCCTGTTCGAGCTGCTGCAGCCCTTCGCCACTGAGTCGGAGCGCGTCGCCACTCTCATGCGCCTGCGCAACTCGCACTACCCCGAACACTTCACCGTCAGTTACCCACAAGAAGTATGTACAAAAATATTATTAATTTCTTACATTATTATTATCAATGAACAATAATCATCATCATCATCCACCTATATACTGTCCCACTGCTGGGTAGGGATTATATGGTTATTTATGTACTTGCATCGAAATATTGATATTAATATGCCGGGGATTTGCTCGGCGTAGTTTTCATGTAGCCCGATAGATATCGCTACAAGACATTGTACAGCTGCTGCTGCATTTTATTGATTTCATCGCTATACACCCTGTTTTTTTTTGTCGTCTTACAGCCGAAAGGATACCATTATTTCTACTAAATATGGGACTAAGTCTAAAATCTTGAAAAAAAGAGAGCTGTTTCTTAGAAAAAAGTTCAGGGCTCTAGAGAAAATGTAGGATGTAGCTGTTTTTTTTTTGCATTTCATGGTGAGATCCTATACAAGAAATTGTTGATCATGATGAGTAGAAGTATATCCTTTCGGCTGTAAAACGACATAAAATACACGGTTTATATTGATATTATGAATCTATTGATTTCTGACATTTACGCGAATGTTATACATTGAAATAAAACTACTTTTTACGGATTTATTCGCGTTATATTGATATTATTAATCGGTCGTGATTAATTATGAAATCGATCAAATTATTATGTAAAGCCAATTTATTGTGTTCACAGACTGAAGTCCTAAAACTGATGCTAAGCGAGGAGCCGTCCAAGCGTCCCACAGCGACGGGCGTGAGAGCGCGGGCTCCCTTATTTCAACACACCAATCCTGATTACCACTTCACTTTACCAGCTATGGCGGCCGCGTAGTAAACTAATAATTATTATAAGTAATACTAAGTTCACCAGCGCCGGATTTAGGAAGGGCTTAAGATTAACACTACTTCTATTTGTCCAAATATACCTGAGACTGATTGCTCATCGCAAGCTCGTAAAGCGTGGGGTGTGCACTCACGGCAAGCGTCTTTAGACCACGCCTATTCCGGTAAATTTTATGTGCAACGGTGGTGTTTAAAACTTACAGTGTTGTTATGAAAAAGAGTCTTGAACTAAAGATTTGGAAACTATGGTGTAGATAGGTCTGGCGCTCGAAGAGGCAGTCATTCAATTTTGCGATACAAACGGCAAAGCGCATACGCAATAGTCGCTTGCTTTCTAACTTACTTTCTTGCTAACCGATGTATGTATCTTGGTCACTCGACATTGGTAATGTTTCGACATTAGTGTTATTTTTCATAACAACTTTCTATATTTTTTTACGATAACACTTTGTTACGTGACTATACCCCCTTTTTTTGGGTGGGGAAATGCGCTTTATGCATGCCGCCCCGCTGGAGCACGCGGGCCCGGGACGGTCATGTCGGTCTCTCCGGCCAGGTGGCCAGCATACCGACTAACACCATCACCACTTCCACCTTCCGCATAGTGGTGGATCACGGGAAAAATCGCTCTCGTATGATCCGCAATCCCACCACGGACGTCCAGTGTTGGGAATCAAACATGACTGTACCCCTCTAAATCAAGGCTGTCCGTACTTGTGTAGTAGAAGCCTGGATTTAGGGTACACTTATAGTACCCGTACTGAATGTAAAGTTCTCTACGTAGAACTCGCCAGAGAATGCGTCATAAGAAAACCGGCTACTAAGTCGAGAGAAGGCCAAATGAAGGTCGCTGGGACTTCTTTAAATGCAGGTGGTATGGTGATCTGTGTAGAAATGTAGAGGGGAGGCCCATATTTACCCTTTTGTCCGCCACGGACGTGGATAGACGTCAAATTAAAACTTGCTCACTACGCCAATGACGGCATGGCACGTCAAAAATACAATTTTTTTTCTGTTCAAAATAAATATACAAAAATATGTTTATAGTGTATTTTTTAACCTATTATTAGATATTAGAATTTGTCGCTTGGTATAGAGAACAGAGCTTTTCGTTATTGACATGGCGGTCAAAAATGTTAATGTAATATGGCGATGATGTTATAATCAGTAGTGTAATGACGTTAACTTAAGAAAGATTTTAAAGAAATTATCAAAGGTATAGAATAGGTCGAGTCGAGTACGAAGCGGAATTGTAGAATGAGCCAAATTACTTAAAACCTTGAGGTTTTAACTTGACAAAGAAATATCAAATCAAGTAAAAGCCAATACTAGGAAAGGCTACGCAGAACTTACCCTTACTATATTTAGTATTTATTCTTAAGTTTAGAATAACTTTATTTAAACTTAAACATTTTCTCTTCATTAGCAAATCGCAGCTACTGTCACTAGCCAGTGAGTTTTTTTTTTACTAATAAGAAAATAATAATAAAAGCTTGGCGTGTTGAAAGCTAGTTTGAACATTTTCTAGTGGTTAGTTTTAATTGTTTTTACTGTACGTTAACTGTAATTTAAATTAATCATTTTCAACAAGATGAAATCAATTTTCTATCACACTTTATTTTCTACTCGAAGGCTCGTAGCAAGTTATAAGTACGCTGATCAACCGATCTGCAAGGTTAAGCTGCGTTAGCCGCGGTAAGTCTGTGGATCAGTGACCATTCTTAACAAATCGAGAACCAGGCACGGAGGGGCCGTGCCTCGGAAAGCACGAAAGGCGTCGCATTCATGCGCACACCTATGACAATCGTTAGTGGTAGTCAAAAGCGCAAAAAGCCCGATAAACAAACCATCCTCAGAATATCGTTGTTTTTTTATTATACTAAGGTGGCAAACAAGCATACGGCCCACCTGATGGTAAGCGGTTACCGTAGCCTATAGACGCTTGTAACACAAGGGTCGAAAAAGGAATACTTGGGATAGCAGTATTATGGTCAAGGTGCTCACACTGCCAACACAACGATTCCTCGTGGAGCACTGGCAACCTTGTTTACCGTAACACGGCTCAAAGCAGTGTTATTCCACTTCAATTTTCTGCAAGGCTGAGGTACTTCCTCAGTCTCGCAGCTCCAATTTGAGTGGAATTACTCCCACTATTCCCTTACTCTTAAAACAAAAAATACAATAAAATACTATAGTGTGCTGGGATAATGTAATCAGTGAAAAAAATTGAATCGGGTCATTCGCTTCGGAGACTAATCCCATAAATAAAACATTTTACCTCTTTAGGTTATCAAAACCCTGACAAATAATTTAATAAAATCGTTTTTCAGTGTGTCGTTTTCTTTTTCACCAGGTTTTAGATAGTTTTGTGATTTCAGCATGATTTCTACACAAGTAGCAACAATTTATTACTTTCCAATTGAATTTAAATAAATTCTCATTTATTTTGTAATTTATTATTGAATATGTGCGGCTTCTTGAAAATGATTGATCATGTAAGCAATAATAATATTATTATTATATGTAATAGTTGTAATGTTGTATTAATGAACGTAAGACTGGAGTTGGGTATTGTCGGAAAGTTACTTGAATAATTATTCAATAATATAAGTAATGATAAATGTCTGGAGTCGTAGATAATTGTAGGAAATATCCCCATTATGCTCTTTATGAAGCTCAGTAGCTTCGCAGGCTATAATAGCATAAGATAAGATTATCTCGTGTATTCAATGAAAATCAAAGTGAAATTTATAATAATTATGTAAGTAGAATAATAATAAGGATTTATCGTCATAATTGAACTAATAAAAATTGTTTAAATTACAAAATTATTTAACAAAAGTTGAACTTACCAATGTTATTAAAAATATATGATCAATACTCTCGATTTAAACGTTGTGTATTTAGAACTTTGTTAAACTAATATAGCATAGCAGGTGTTTCTGAATTGTTTTGATATCTAAGGTCGAAGGTTATTATGAAACTAAGTTTGTTGAAGGGGTGTTTAAGATTTGAAATGTGTGATTTGATCACATTCCTATTGTAATATATTAATTATTAAGTGAACAATAAATGGATAATAATGAAAATTTTTTTTATAACATAACATACCATGTACCCCGAAGGGTTAGGCAGAGGTATACTAATGTACACCCACATTTCGCCGGTATGTTTAGGTCGAGGGCGAGCCTTGTATATATATATTTACTCTGATTTCGATCTGGCTTTGCGTGTGGGACCCACTCTGGGACTGGTTGAAAATCAGCGTCAGACAATCTGTTTGGCATATGCTGAACCAGATCCCTTTCAGCTCAACCGTGAGGCACTGTACTTGTTTTCTGTTGTTACTTTTGTTTTAATATAAAATTGTATATTTAGTTACATGACATTTGCAGCTGAATAAATGTTTCATTCTTTCTTTCTTTCCTATTGCCATTATCCGGGCACAAATCCAGACTCCGAGCAACTTCTGAGAATTTCATAGAAAAACCCAATAACACTAGAGAAGCAGCTGTAAAGATGTTTTTTATAGAAAGTTTGAATTGCGATTTGTAGAATTCGCGCCAATGATGACTTGTTTTTGGGAATATAAGCGATGTTGATGTTATGAGTGATCTTAAAGCGGTACTAGATGCTCTTATCCTTTTGACCGCCACGGACGTGTATAGACGTCAAATGAAAACTTGTTTACAACGCCAACGAAATGTCAAACAAACAAAAATACCACTTTTTTTACTGATTTTCGTTATTGACGTGGCGGTCAAAAGGATAAAGCGGTGTTACAAGCGATGATAGGTACATACTCAATTAGCGTTTGAATAACAATCGTAAATAATGACAGAAAAATAGCCATTTATAGACATCCAGTATAGCCTCAGGATATTGATATTACCCAGAAATTTGGATGCGAAGGTCTGATGGCAGTCGCTTCGTGTAAAATACTGATATTCAGCCGCATCTGTTTAGACTGGATGATGAATCACTACACAGTATAAAACAAAGTCGCTTTCTCTGTCCCTATATCCCTATGTATGCTTAAATCTTTAAAACTACGCAACGGATTTTAATGCGTTTTTAAGAGTTTATAGAGTGATTCAAGAGGAAGGTTTATATGTATAATACATGTATGTTATTAGTACATTGTACCCGTGCGAAGCGGGGGCGGGTCGCTAGTGACAGATAAATCTAAAAAAAACTGTCTAGAAATAAAAACGACACGATAGGTTAACCTTAATAACTTATATTGAAAATAAAACATTACTTATATTTATATCCATCGATCACATACATAATACTTCAGTTAATACTATTACAATATAAACAAAAATGTGCTTTAAGCATAATAATATTAAATTATGAAATAAAACGGGAAAACACGTCATAAATAAATAAATAAATGTACACACGCCAGCAGTTCAACCTATCCAAAACTGTCAAATTTTCCCAATTGAATATGAACCATATTGTTCTGTATTAAAGTTGAAAATAAATCAAAGAAATTTGACAGATTGTGGTAGCTTGATGGGCTGGGATCTATACATTTTGAGATTGGGAATGTCTTATCTGCTTATTTTATTTCATTTTACCTTTCGCTTTCACACATCTAAAGTGAGTGAAAGGAGAAGAGTTATACTCATTAAACTTTACATTTACACATCATAATAACATATTGTTTCAAATAATTCCATATGAAATATCTAGTATATTTTAACTTAAGAAAATCGATTACTGCCCATTGACAAAAATTGTTATAACACGCTCGCATGCGTGTTTACAAAATAATTTTAACTACACAGCCAATGGGACCTATGCTTTACTATATAAAAAATAACATTAATCTTCTTTACACTAATGGGAAAAAGTGGACAGACTACTAAAAACGTGAATGTTTACGTTAACTAAGAGTCTACTTTAAATATGTAGGTAATTCTCCCGAGAAATGTATAGTCCTTTTTGCTTTATCGGCGAGGCTCAGAAATAAAATATATTCGGAATAAAAGCCTTTTTTTAAAACTCGAGTTCCTCCCATAGGTTGATATATTTATATATACACTAGAACAAAAATAGGGTAAAAATCATGTTTAGGAGGTTTTTCTTCCTTTGGGTGCAAAATACTACCATTGTACCCTTGGCCGCGAATACTTACTTTCAAGAGAAGCAATAACATAATTATTAAATTAAAACTATGTTTATTAAACCTGAACGATTGACCTCATTACAAGCTATTTACATACAGAAAACATCCTCAGTATCTACATAGGTAAGTTGGGTCGCATTAAATGTGAATAACAATATGCATATTAAATTGCATTTAAAATATTCGAATAACATTTTTATTACGTAAAACATACCATTTTCATTTTTCATTTTCACAACCCATGACAGATATAAAAAAATAAAACGTTAAATTCATACAAGTTACAAAATTAAGTATTTTTCTAACATATGTATAACTTTGTTCTGTTGTCATCGGCATCAAGGTATGTTTTACGAAATATAACTCTTGCAGGACGTATCTCTCTCCTATACAGGGTGGAAGGGACATCGACGCTGCAACGGCTTACCATGATCAGTACATGATTCTGGACCCCCGCGTTGGAATTTTTCGTCGGCTTTTTCTTAAATTTTACGTTTTTTTTTTTTGCAGTTTTTTCAACTTTAAACTGTATAAAATCATTATTTCTATGTAACCCAATAAGAATTTTAATTAAAAAGTCATTAATTCACTTTTTTCACTAAAAACAGCATTGTAAATTAAACTCGAAAGATCTTGTGGTCAGCTGTTTCCTTAGAGTTCACTTGCGAGTTGTAAAATTTAAGAAAAAGCTAACGAAAAATTCTAACGCAGGTCCAGAATCATGTACTGAAGTCATGGTAAGCCGTTGCGCGTCGATGTCCCTTCCACCCTGTATAGAGAGGTTAATTGCAAAATAAGAGGCAGGCGATAAAAAAGCATATAGCAATTTATGAAACAAGACGAATTTTTACTTAATTATTTCAACTATGTCTTTTTCTTTTAAATTGAGGTATTTTTTCAGTTACCAGACTGCAGAATTTCTAAAGGTTTACTTCTAAAAGGACACTTCGCAATTCATCATCATCAACTCATATACTGTCCCACAGCTGGGCACGGGTCTCCTCTCACAGAATGAGAGGGATTAGGCCATAGTCCACCACGCTGGGCTAGTGCGGGTTGGCAGACTTCACACGCCACTTCACTTCGCAATTAATTTTTTATAATTAATTTGAATTGGAAATGCATTATGCATATTTTTTAATAACAAAGCACAACAATAACAAACAAAAGTAACAGATTCGTAAGTTTTTTAACACCGATCAGTTTAAATATATTAAATACATAACTCACGCCTTTTTCTCATAGGAGTATAATCAAAAACTAAAGAACGCCACTTGATAAAACTTTCGCATACTTCTTTTACGTCGTCCACTTTCATACATCTCAGGTCAGGTGCGTAGTACTCGCAACCGACATGTGTGTATGTATGTGTGTGTGTGTGTGTGTGTGTGTGTGTGTGTGTGTGTGTGTGTGTGTTTTATACTACTAACATGACAAACAAGCATACGACTCGCCCATTCTTTTTTATAGGTTAATGCTGAATTTAAAAAGGTTCTTTAGATTAATGTTACTAACAGATCAGTGTTAATAAAACTCAGTATATATGTATACACATATTCTACACTTAATTAGTATTGGTCAATTACATTATAGGTAATATTACGAATACATATAAAGCTATACGATTATCAAATAAGTATCACATTTTGTAAACGAGATAAAATATAAGATTTATCAAACAGCACTTAGAGGAACACTCATAAGTGCTGTGTGCATTATATATAGCAAGGAAGCATTATTAGTATCACAAGTAATTCTTAGGGTCTTTTGTTGAAGATAAAATAAGCATTTTTATGCCCAAGATATAACTGAACAGTGTGATTTTAAATCTAAAACAAACCTTATAAATAACAAAACAATTTTACAATCACAAAGATCTTTTTTATAATATTTATAGATACATTTTTAAAGTCCATAGAAAGATGTCAAATCACTTAACTAAAAGAACCATTTTAATAAAAATTAAAAACACTAGTTCTAAATTCAAATTCACTGTCAACTCTTATTGAAACTATGACTCGTGTTATTATTTTGTAGAAAACTGGGGGTCTTACCCTCTTTGACAATTCTTAGGGCTTGCAACACTCTCGCTGTGTCCAACTCTTTTTCTGAGGCCTTTTCGTTGTCCAAGCAAATTTCTGTCATGCGAGTGTTGAACTGCTCTAAAACTTTTACCCTGTAGTCTATTGACGATGCGACAGGATTGGCCGTCAGCCATAGATACTCTAAGCAAGGGAGTTTGCATATATGCTGTACTTCTTCAACATCTGTGATGACGTTGCAGCTCAAATCCAGACTTTCTAAAGAGTATAACCGGGAGAAACCTAGCAGACTCTCCACTTTGTTTTGTGATAAATCTATTTTAACTATATTACCTATTTTGGCATGCCAATTCTCGCAGGCTGCGAAGCTGTTCATTGACAGGTTGAGTACCCTCAGTTCGTGCAGGCAAGAAATGTCGCAGAGTTCCTTCAATTTGTTGGAGGTGAGGCTTAAATGTTGGAGTCTCGGCACCAGTCTTATTGCCCAGTCCACATTCTTTATATTGTTGCTCGCGAAGTTTATTAGCGACAACTTCTTCCATTTCTGTTGAAAAATAAAGATTAAATTAAGCATAACGGTTGGGTCACGCTTGTAAACTTCTGTTAGACAGATTTGTATGAGCCCCACAGTTCGCAAATGTTTTAAGTTATTTAAGTAACCGTGGCGATCAATTCACCGGGCACAAATACAAACTACAAGCCATAGAATAAATACTATGAAATTTTGTGATATGATTTTGTCTGACTTTGCAGCAATTTCATTTTATGTTTTTTATATATAACAAATTGAATTAAGGCTACATTTACCCTTCGGTTTTAAAACAGTTCAGTTTCTGGAAACTTGTTTGTTATCTACTAATTAATTCAACTTCAAAAAGGTCAGACGCGTAGGTACTCTTTATCGGCGTGATTTACGATAAATGTATGAACGTGGAAGATGTAAAAGTTGTACCTATGTAAGGACATCACATGGCCTTCTGTTGTTTTTACTTCTGTGTCAATTGTATTTCGCTTTATATTATACAGGATAAATTTTTGAAATTAGCGTGGATGGCGCAAATTCGAATCTAGATTATATATATAAATATATTCTAGATAGAGCTTATTTTTAACATGCATGACTGTATAGATATAGAAGATTGATTCAGAAGTAAAACTTCCTATTCACCAACAAACGTTTCTATCAGTTTCCACTAGACATGTTAATGATGTATGACCTATTTGGTGCACATACATTATGATGATATTACGTACAGATAAGCCCTGGTCACACGTGCCGAGGTCGAGCTACATTGATAACGTTAAAGCGATTTGTTTAATATATTTAATACTCTAATTAGTTTACATAGGCAAATAGTAAACGAGGCCCCATAGCTAAGTAATGACTACGCTGGTTAATCGATCTACAATGTTATCCTGCACTTGCCGCGGTCTCTACGGATGGCTCATCTAGTCCCCACTGAAAATCTGCGTTGCAGCGATTTAATACGCTGCCGTATCATGCCGAGTGGTACCTTATATGATTAAATGATATTTATTTCTGTAAATAGATCTTTTAAAGACACTTTTACAAGTCAATATTTTACATATTTTTTTAAGCTAGATGGCTCCGGCATTTCCTATCTGACGACCTCTGAGAAGAAACGTCGAAACAAACTCAGAGAATCATAGTCTCTTTTGAAGTCCAGACAATGTATAGTAACAAATATGTGTCTTACAATGTAGGGCAAAGTCTGAAATGGCCTTTTGAAGAAAGAGCCATAGCGGCTTTGAGTAGAAGTTTTATTGCAATGAAGAACGGCAACGTGCAGTATCTTCTCTTGTATCTTTCTTTTGCTCTATTTTTGGCTGTTTTTATGGCACTAAAATGTGTCTTTCTATTTGGACGATCTTTAAGTCAGCAAATCGCGTAACGACCCCAGTGCCCAAGAACTTCTTTTTTTATGGGATAAGGGGCAAACGTGTAGACGGATCACCTGATGGTAATCGATTTCCGCCGCCTATGGACACCCGCAACCAGAGGAGTCACAAGCGCTTTGCCGGTCTTTAAAAGGGAGTACGCGCTTTTCTTACCTTACGGGTTAAACTTTTGGAGACCTAGCAACTTCAGGATAATGGGACGACTATCATATGACCGACGACTATTTTATTAACAAAAGCAAGGCGATTGTCAGATTAAGGGTCAATTCCATTACACTTTAGATAATCTGGTAATCAAACCTAGGATCAATTAATAAATAGTTATTGACCTAAAAACAGTGTTATGTCACTAGTATTAATGTAAATAATTATGTGAGATGATGTCACATTACATTACTCTTCGAATCTTAAAATCATTTAGTTAGCAATTTGCATAAATTTAAGTTAACTCTAACATGAGAAGCAACTTCAAAGATATGAATAATAATTATTATTCAGTGAACTAAGGCTGATAGAATTTTAATGATTCGGAATACAATATTATATAGTTCAATATAATTTAGCTACTTATCAATAATAATATTTTATACTATGGTAGATAGATCTTTAAGACTAAAACTTCACATTAAAATTGTATTGTTTTTTTTTTTGGCAAAGATCCACAGCACGTATTTCAGTTACATTTCGTCCAACATCATTAATTAATTATGGTTTTACTTCCACTTATTAAGATAATCACGTTTAGTGGAGGGGTGGTATGTAGGTACTACCAGCCCCCCGCGGTATCACCCTTTTTGTCTTTTTGATCTACTTCTATTAGTCGAATAGTCGTAGCGTGACGTTATATATCCTATAACCTTCCTTGATAAATGGACTATCGAACACAAAATGAATTTTTCAATTCGAATCAGTAGTTCCTGAGATAAAAGTATAAAACTATAGATGTATATCACAGTTTGCACATTGGTTATGGACTGATGGTGTATCTTGTGAGAGATTTTTTGTCAGAGACAATCATTCTTTTCCAGACCTGGGACCTCTTTACTAGAATTTGAAAATTGAGGATTTTTTTATAGATTGATGATGATGACAATATCCATTGTCCAAAAAAATATTAAATTATATTCTTTTTAGTAGGTACCTACTTGTACAGAGGCCAGTACCTACATCAAGCTACCACAATCTGTCAAATTTCTTAGATAGATTTTCAACTTTAATACTCAGCAATGAGGGTCATGTTCAATTGGGAAAATTTGACAGTTTTGGAAAGCTTGACCTGCTGGCGTCTGTACTTACTGCCTTCATGAGACAAAAGCTTTGTCTCACTTTTTATACGTACTATTTAATTGACGTCAGAGGGCCTCAGTATAATATTATATCTTTCTTATCTTTCTTATTTCTTATCTTTTTTATGATATCATTAAAATCGTTGATCAGCATATTGTACTGTTACGTTATTGTTTTTAGTCTTAAATGTATTTAGTGTTTATTTTAATGTAATCAATTGTTGGTAAACCTTAATAAATAAATAAAATAAAAATCAGCATTTCATGCGTATTTAGTTTTAGTCAATCCAACAGTGAATAGCAACTTAAAAATTCTAAGGAAATAAGAACGGAACAGGAATATCTATAGCATGTTTTAAAAAACTTCCACTCTAGCCTAGTGGTGGTAAACGCGACTGTTACGCTTTAAGTTCTAAGTTCAATTCCTAAGTCGAGCATTATTATTGGGTGTTTCTATTAAATTCTCAGCCACAGCTCGGAGTTTGAATTTGAGCCTGGTTAATTTTTAATACTTAAAAGGTTTTGTTACAATTATCTAAAAAAAAATCCTTGTTTGTAATCTATACCATTGAAATAATTTACTTATCGACTGTGTCCTTCAGTTTGAACTCCAATTTCGTTGCCACAAATTAACTCCCCCAAATTGACCGTGCAGGAAAAGATTATTCTAAATTAAAGTCTATACTGAGAAAAATAAAGTTGAAATCTTACAACAGTGTCGGCGATGCTGGAGGGGTCTTTGTGCAGGATATCAACAAGTAGGAACTCATTTAATGACACAACACTTGCTGTCAACACTGATAAACTCACTAGAGTGTCACGGAGGCCACCTGGAAAAAACACATTAATGTATTCATTGTGATTTTAAAACCAATTCAAACACTACTATATAAAATGATCAATTCTGTGAAAGAAAATTTACTACGGTAACTGTGGTATAATGTTCGGTTATTAGTTACTGTAGAAACTTATTAGCATATGATAACCCGGAGGATGCAGGTTCGGATCCTGCCTGAGATTTAGATGAAATTTGGCACGGAGATAGATTATACCTGAAGCACATAGGCGTTATTTCTCATCCTAGTCCTTTTGGGATGCGAATGAAGCCATGGTCAACAGCTAGTATTATTATAATTATTATTTCTTATCACCACAATAGGACTTTTCTACACCAATGCTAGGTTTTCATAAATACCTAACAAAATCATACAAGGCCCTAAAAGGCCTTCTACACGATCGGCACCAACGGCCGACCAACGTGTCTTGGCTCGGGTCAACCGATTTTTGAACATAGACGGTCGGAGCAGACCACGGACGCAGCCTGTCGCGAGGGATGCGCTCACGACCAAGGCCGTTGACATCAACCAAATATTGGTCGGTCAACCGATTCCTATACTGTCCATTTTTACATCAACCCGACCAAGGACATGATGGTCGGCGGTTGGTGCCGACCGTTTAGAAGGCCTTTAACCTGTAACAGAATAACATTCTTCTACCGTATAAACATTACAATAGTTATAATAATTATATATTATACAGTCTAGACTGTACATAATGATAACAGCCAAACGTCAGATTCCTTGACTCTACTAGTAAGTACTAGTTCTACAAATAAGGAGTGTCGCATTTACTATCAATTAATTTATTATGACTTGTTAATATTTATTTTTATTATCAACCTGTGTATGTGTACATAATTGATTATTGTCTCACAAATAATGGTAATTGCCTCATTAGTCTAGTGGTCCTAAGAGCGCTTGCTATACTAAAGGTCTTGTGTTTGTTTCCCCGGTGGAGCAGTGTTATTGGGTTGTTCTAAGAATAACTCAGCATATGGATTTGTGCCCGATTATAGCAATAAGTTCGCCCCCCTATTAAATGGGCTCACTGTGGGTGTACAACTCTGACTAACCCTTCAGGGATTACAGGCGTGATGATTTATTGGTATTTAAGTATTTTTTTGTGTTGAGTGGGTGCTTTGATGGATTAGATTCACGATTAGACCCGGTAGGTGACGCTGCAATTGGATTGCAGTACATGCAAGTAAAAGAATTAAGACTCACCAACACTCTGAATACATGCCATGGGCACACCAAGTATCTTCAAATCCACCAGTGACTTGAACGGTATCAGATCAAAATGCAGGTCATTTGGTATTATATTACTAGTACCGAGTTTCTCATAGCTCCCTTCGATATTCAGGGATCGTAGTTGTGAGCAGAAGTCCAGGACATGGCTAAAGTCATACATCTGATCTTGTTTCTCTGTTGGTGGACATGCTATTTTTAGCCGTTGACTTATTGCATGTAACTGGAATAGGGTATAAATTAAATTGAAAATGTTGATGCTGATGATCAATAACAAATATAAATGAAATATAAATTAATTAAATACAGAATATTTGAAGTACCTCCAAAGGAGAAAATTTATGTGATTTTTCGTTCTGTAAAAGCTTATCACCTTCCAAAAACAGACTTTTTGCTAAGTCTTGTAGCAAAAAGAATATATCATACAAATGAAGGTCTAAGAAGTGAGCGAACTCGGACGGCATCGTAAGTTTTAAGTAGTTAAACACATTTTTTAAATATTCGCTGAGAGCCTCTCGCCTCTGTTCCACAAATTTCGGTGTTTTGTTACGAATGACCTTCTTCGGCGGAAGTAGTTCCTTCGCGACTCCATGGTCTGACACCAGCTTCTCGTGCAGTTCCACAAAGTCACTGTACCGATGCAACACGTTCCAACGCACTGGCCCCACTTTAACAGTTATTGTGTAATAAGTAACGTTGTCTTTTGTAGAAGCCTCGTCTACAGACACTGTGCTGTCCTCGCGATGATTCACGAACGACGACATTTTATTTATATCGTACACGATTACGAGCGCTGACAAATCGTTTTGTATCAGTGTATTTAATTTATGTTAATCAAATTGTTGTACTCATCTCGTGAGCACTAGCTAGATTATTAATAATGTAATTGTATCGCAAACAAATGCAACTAGCTAGCCGAGTGAGAGTGATGATGTTATGATGATAAATAAAATCAAATAATGAATCAAATATGAATGACAGCTGGCTGACATTTAAGGACGACTGACAGTGACAGTAGGGATGACGATCTGAGATTCTGAGAATCTGAGATTTACTACTCAAAGAATCAATTCGATCGATAACCAATACTGAATCGATCCTGTGAACCGATATTTCACCCTTGAAAATCACCATTTGATTATTTCATGAAATAAATACATTTTGAAAATAAATATCTTCTTTCATACCTACCTGATCTGTCTGATCTGACTGTTTTGGTAATAAAAATAATTGTTATTATCGAATTCCTTGAACTAAAAAAAACTTATTTTACTGTTATGAGATCATTTTTACTGAGGTGTGTATTTTGGAATTTGGCGCCCCGGGCCAATAAGTTTCGCCGCCCCAGAATTCTAGGAAAAAAGTGATATAAATGTTTTTTTTTTCTATTATTTTAAGTTTACTTATAAGGAGTACATAAGGAGTACATAAAGAGTACATAAGGAGTACATAAGGAGTACATAAGGAGTACATAAGGAGTACATAAGGAGTACATAAGGAGTACATAAGGAGTACATAAGGAGTACATAAGGAGTACATAAGGAGTACATAAGGAGTACATAAGGAGTACATAAGGAGTACATAAGGAGTACATAAGGAGTACATAAGGAGTACATAAGGAGTACATAAGGAGTACATAAGGAGTACATAAGGAGTACATAAGGAGTACATAAGGAGTACATAAGGAGTACATAAGGAGTACATAAGGAGTACATAAGGAGTACATAAGGAGTACATAAGGAGTACATAAGGAGTACATAAGGAGTACATAAGGAGTACATAAGGAGTACATAAGGAGTACATAAGGAGTACATAAGGAGTACATAAGGAGTACATAAGGAGTACATAAGGAGTACATAAGGAGTACATAAGGAGTACATAAGGAGTACATAAGGAGTACATAAGGAGTACATAAGGAGTACATAAGGAGTACATAAGGAGTACATAAGGAGTACATAAGGAGTACATAAGGAGTACATAAGGAGTACATAAGGAGTACATAAGGAGTACATAAGGAGTACATAAGGAGTACATAAGGAGTACATAAGGAGTACATAAGGAGTACATAAGGAGTACATAAGGAGTACATAAGGAGTACATAAGGAGTACATAAGGAGTACATAAGGAGTACATAAGGAGTACATAAGGAGTACATAAGGAGTACATAAGGAGTACATAAGGAGTACATAAGGAGTACATAAGGAGTACATAAGGAGTACATAAGGAGTACATAAGGAGTACATAAGGAGTACATAAGGAGTACATAAGGAGTACATAAGGAGTACATAAGGAGTACATAAGGAGTACATAAGGAGTACATAAGGAGTACATAAGGAGTACATAAGGAGTACATAAGGAGTACATAAGGAGTACATAAGGATTACATAAGGAGTACATTACAAAATTTAAAAAAGTCACCCACTCTGACGCCGCCCCTGGCGGATTGGCGCCCCGGGCCATAGCCCGGATGGCCCTAGGGTAAATACGCCCCTGCATTTACTACGGTGTTTTTCTCGTTATTTTTTGGAAAGAATCGCCATCCCTAAGTGACAGATTATGAATTGACCTCCAGCGGCTCCAGCATGACTATGAGCTACATGACCTGAATTGGAGATTTTTCCGTCCAACTAGATAAGGACCCCAGTAGTCGGCACGTGTGTTTCCTGTAGGCGAGAAAAGGCCTTACTGATTGAGGGGGTCCAGTGACGGCTGGACTGCACCTGGCTATGACTATAGGACAAGTGAAGGCAAGCGCTTTGCTTTGCTTTTTTTTGCTTGCGTAAACAGGGTTTTAAGTCGGTACGAGTCCGACATTCCCTACCCCTGCCGCCTCCCCAGCTGGCGGATAATCTTTGAGGATTTTTCGTGCCACAAAAAAAACTGTTCCGTAGTCTGTATTTTTACGTCTATGGTAAAAAGTGACAGTAACATAACACTGACAGTGACGGATATCGTACATTTTATTCATACTTCATTTCTGTATTTATTCGGTTTATGGTGTTGTGCTAGAAATTAAATTAAAGAGAGCTAAACAAAATGATTTAATTATTTATTTACGAGATCGGGTCATTTACTTGGATCATAAAGAAGGCTTGTGTTATGTGTGTTTATATGTAAAATTAATTTGTGCTAAAATGTTGAGTCGTTTTTCGGACGTGCTCCAAACTGCTGCGGACGTTGTAAGAGCCAAACAATTAATATTATCGATACAATGTGCGTGTAAAATGCAAATTAACGGGTTGGTATTGTTTCAGCTGGCTCCTCCAGCGACGAGGTTGGAGGATTTCGAGTATCATTGGAAGATGATACTGAACTTTTATCAAAATTATGATGAGAATAATAAACTGCACGTTGAGGAGACCAGGATACCGCATCACCTGCACCAAATGTTACAGGTTTGTGGCTTATTAGAAATTACAACCGAGAATTACTTGTTTTGTAAAGATTATCATTTTAGGCTTATGGTACTCTCGAATCTATATTGTTTCAATTTTTTATAAAATATCACTTTACAAATTAAATTCAACATTTTTATGATAAAAAGCCTCTCAGCTTTTACACTTCAAATTTTTTGAGAAAACAATTCTTATCCATTTATTTTTAAACAATAAATTGTTTTGTTTTAATTTACTTTGTATTTAATCAAGGACACACAGCCTTATCATTAATTATAACTTTAATGGTAATTATTATCTAATCATTTTGAAAATTCTATACATTTTATAAGGGTAATTTAGAGTTAGCTGCAGCTTACATAATATCTTGCGTCCTATTTGATCACATTGATAAGCAATTGAACACATTCTGTTTACATTTAGTGTAGTGTTTATAATAATATTATAAACACTACAATCACTGTTTATTACATAATCATAATGTTTATAAATAAAACAATGCTATAAATAAAATAATTCTTAGATAGTTAATATAATATTTTTATGCCTCATACCTACCTTGTACATTGATATAAAAATTAAATTTCACAGTAAGAGTTTTGGCCTAACATTGCAAAAAAAGAAAACAAATTATAACATTTATAAATTTAATATATTTTAATATTAGGAATGTTTTTTTTTAGAATCTATTACTTTTCTGAGCATTGCCAGCTTAACTGTGTTTCAAAGAAACACATACCTAAATCCACTTTTCCGTTAATTAACAATCAGTGATAACAGATAAGGGCTACAACAACACAATTGAATTTACTAGTTAACAAGGAGTGTTTCTTAAATAGGAAATTGTGTTACCATTTGTTAAGTCATGACCTAGCTTGTGAATGCTTTTTTTAGTTTACACAAAACTGGAATGGTTAGCATGTACTAGGAATCCGCCCCGGCTACATTGCTGTGCAATATATACTTTAGTATTATATGTATAAACTTTACAGAAGATATTATTTTAGTTATAGTGAAAACTGTATCAAAATCAAATGCATAGTTTAGAAGGATTATGCAGAGAAACAGAAAGACATTTTGACACATATTTTTATTACTGTAAAAATTGCATGCTCATGTTACAGCAAAATATGGAGAACTTTGACGACATTTGTTTATTATACCCAAAGTTTTAAAGAAATAATTGATTTTATTTGAGGATGGCAACTTTGTGTATACTATTAATAGGTACATAGATACTATTTGTATTTATGTATGCAGAACAGTCTGATGTGCTAGGAGTAGTCTGATAACACAATTATGCTATCGGTAGATAAAATTGAAATTTATCAGTAATAATTTAACAACATTTTCTGAAAATACCTTGAACTCTTGCACTATTTTTATTGTTAAGTAATCATCTCTAACTACTTCAGCTGACTTTTACCTTCCTTATTGTAATAATATCTTAATAATGAATATTATCAACAGTTGTTTATGGTAAATTCTATTACAATTTCTACAACAGGTAGTAAGAATGTTAGCGGGTGACTGGTTTCCTGTCTAGTATTTGGTTTGTTTTTAGTAAAATCTGAAAAATCTGTCTCAGTTGAAAATTCTTAAAGAAAAAAAAACACGGTTCTTTCTTTTTACAATCGTATTTAAAAAAAATGCAAGTTCTGACTATAAAAACTGCCCAGACCATTAATACTAACATAGAAATTGGGAAGCCTAAGAAAGTTGAATGATGCAGCCTTGTCCTAAGCGTCGCCGATAGAATATAATATCCAAGAAAATTCGGTATTTTTAGAACCCCACGTTACACAACACACGAACTTTCATACTATAAAAAGCAATAAAAATTCAGTAATATCACTTTCTCCAGTGAGATATTCAAATTGATGCAATACAGTTGAATTTCACGGTACCGCGAGTTGTAGATGTATAACATTGACCTTGATAGTGACGACGTTATCGTGTGGCTACCTATTCATGTTATGTGTATGGCTTTGTTCGTTATTGTATTGTGTTATTATGGAATTGTAGCAGTGATACCTGTGACCTAGTCTTGTGACAATTGGACTGCAAAGGCAAAGGTCTCGAGTTCAAATTCAAGGCACTCACATCTGAGTTCTCAAATTCATGTGCATATTATTAATTAATTACCACTCGCTTAAACAGTGAACGAAAAAATCGTGAGGAAACCTTCATGCCTTATAGATTTTTCTTGACAGTGTGTGAAGTCACACTAAACCACACTAGGTTGCACTAATCCCTCTTAATCTGAGAGGAGTCCCGTGCCCAGAAGTGTGAGAGTATATCGGTTGATGGTGGAAATGTAGCATACAATTCCACGGTTGTCGGCCGTTGGACGCAATGAAGAAGTAATTCCGAGTGAGAAGCTAGTTATGTTTTAACATTACTAAAAAAACCTTCATGGAGATAAAAAGAAGCTGTATTGATAAATAAGACCAATTGTTATAACCATTATTAAAATAGACTCTATATCAGAATATTTAGAGCGATATTTGATATTTAAATGCGAGAGGAAATGATAAAAGCAAGAAAAAAAAGACTTATTTGCCTTAATTCGAAACAATCAATTATACATAGAGGGAAAATTAATTAATTTAAAATGAAACTTTTAACATTACGTTTAATGGGAGAAATAATAACTGGAATAGAGTTCACAACAACAGCCAACCCAATGAAATATGAAATACTTATATTATGATGTTAATTGTTTATTTGAAGCCTTGTTGTTACGGAATGACATAACAATAAGAGAAGCCTATTGGCCTTGTACTGCAGATATTCAAGCGCCGTGGGCCAGACATCCTTGACCCCCTATTTTGTCTAGTGCTTGGGTTGACCGCCCCACCTGGCCTTCTACTAACGCCTGCACATAGTTAATACTTTATAAGTATTATTAATTCTATTCTTCTCTTATTCTTCCAGTTAATAGTCGACGAAGAAAAAGAGCAACATGGAGGCACAGTAGGACCATGCATGGAAGCGATAGTGCAGCGGTCTATCTGTCTGTTGGACGCGTTATGTGCGCTTGCGGCGGCGGAGAGGCCGCCCGGCGCGCGCGCACTGGCTCTCACTACCGGTACCGCGCTACTGAGGCGTACGAGACAACCCTGCGTTAATAGTGCACATGTTTATAGGCCACTACAGGTAATATTATTTTGAGATAATTGTTTGTTCTAGGGTTGATCAAGGTCTATTGTAAAGCGTTATCAAGAATCTCTAAAATCTTTGCTTCGTTTTATCGAGGTCTTGTACTTGTTATTATATTTGGCATTAAAGCATGCCAAAAAATAAAAATTCAACTACTGAAAAATCCGGCCCGCGTCCGGTCCGTCGGTTAAGAACACCAAATTAGTCAGTTAAACTACCGAAACCACTAGTGTCTCGATATTGGTGTACTTAACCAAATTGATATGGGACTAACTAGGAAGTATATTCAATCAGATAAAAAATAAACATCGAAATCGGTTCATGCTTGGCGAAGATATCGCGTAATATAAAAGAAAACATACAGTTGAATCAAGACGATTAGGATTTTTTAAAGTCGTTTAAAAATATTCCTATTCCTTTGAAAGGACAAAAGAGAATAAAGTTCCTTTGAAAAGTTTAACTATTTTTTCTAAAAGGGGTTTTTTTTTTAATTTGGCACATTTTACAGATTACCCAGACAGACACAACCCCTTAGGTTCGTCACATAAATATTAATTTGTGTCCTATGGGAATCAACCCATTATTCTATTTATTTTTTATATGCGGCTATAGTATCACTGCGACCGTAGCCGGTCTATTGTGATCGCCACTCGTTGAGTTATAGTTCACCGCTAAACCTTTTTTTTTTATAAGAGATAGGTTAGCGTTTGACCACAATCTCACCTGATGGTAAGTGACGATGTGGTCTAAGATGTAGCACGCTTACCTAGAAGATACCTATTCACTCGTGACTTGAAGACCCCCAAATTGTACACGTCAGGAATTACAGACTGAGGTAACTGATTCCATTCCCTGGCTGTACGGATAAGGAATGTCGAAGCAAAACGCTTAGTGCGGGTTTTGGGAATTTCCACCATAAAACGGTGACGCTTTTCAGTTTGCCTGGTTGTGCGATGGTAAAAGGGAGATGGCAGAATTAGATGTGCAATTCTGATGCACACTCTTCGAAATGTATCCGGTAGAAGATCGACAAGCCTGCCACCCTACGACGATGATCAAGGCTTTGAAGCCTGTTGTTGGCCAGTTTATCGTCGCCAATAAGCCTCCTGGCTCTCCTCTCAATAGACTCCAACGCCTCCAGCTGGTATTTGGCAGAACAATCTCAAAGGTGAGAGCAGTACTCCATGCACGACCGTACTTGAGCTTGGTACAGGTTGAGCAACTGTTAAGGTGTGAAGTACTGCCTCACCTTCGCCAGAACGCCAAGCTTTTTGGAGGCTATTTGAGCTTTGGACTCTATATAAGAGCCAAAGTTGAGGTTTGGTGTAATAGAGATGCCAAGAAGCGGCAAATCCTGCGGCTACTATAAACTGCAGGATTAACTTAAGGGTAAACTCCTTTATTTCGTCCGGGCTTATGATGTGTGTCCCTAGATGAATACTCAGGAGGTGAAGTGGTGTTTCTTCAGCCTCCTCACGGCGCCGAAAAGTAGAAACGAACCTATATACGACCTGCAGCAGTCCGACAATGAACCACAACCACTAGATCACAGACGTCGTAAAATTTTGTTTGCAATAAATTGTACCTTAGTGTCCTTAACTATAGGACATGTTATTGTTGTGAATAAAGTTAGAAATTAATTTACTATTATATCAGCGAGTAGGTATATAAAATGTTATGTCATCGCTTTTTTGTGACCGCAGCGGACAAAGCATTGCGTCACTACATTACTATGGGGTGAAAGTTAGGAAGGTTAAAGAACTATGCATTGGGGAAAAGTTGAGAATTATTAAGTTTATATCAGTTCAGTCATAAGTCATAAGTAGTTTATTTCTTAACAATACACATTGTGTTGAAAATATTTGTTACAATCAAACAATAATTATGAACTGCAAAACATCAAATTAGCAATATACCACAATATAAAAACCACAATTTCAGTAATCATTAATAATATAAATTCCAGTAGTAATTAATAATGTAAATTCCAATAACAATTATTAATATTAAATTTAATAATAATTAATAATATAAATTTGAAAGAAAGAAAAACATTTATTGACTTGGACAATGCACACAAAATATTAAAAAACATGATGGCAAAACAAATAAAATAAGGATAAAAAAAAAATGTGTGCCCCACGACTGTGTCAAATAGGCTCCAGTTCCGCTAAATGCCAGACTGCTGGTGAGCCGCCTGGCGCTGGTTTTCAATATAATTATTTAATATAATGGAAGGATGTCAACAGATTAGAAAAAAAATATGTCTAAAATACTATAATAGCCTTTCCCCAGTGGTTTAGGCGTTAAAATGTAACAAACAAAGAGACAGATATAGTTACTTGCGCATTTATAGTATTAATACAGATTAAAGGCTTTAATTTTTATACTACTAACGAAACCATGCACAACAAGCTAAAATCAACCTTATATTCCAGCGCATGTTAATACAATGTAACGAAAATCCAGCATCACCAACAGAGAAAGAAGAAGTGGAGCTCTTACTAACACTCTGCGGCTTGGTCCGCAAAGAGCCGGGTCTCGCCAACATATTCACCACGCCATTCGTAGAGGACAAATCCACCTTACTTAGTATACCGGAAGACATACAGAAACTTATCCCTATCAGGAGCAAGGTATGTATGTATAATGCAGAGTAACTACTATGTCATATAAAAATAGATTATATCTTCATTGCTGTAAAGTTCATTTTCTAAAGGCTGCGAAGACTGACTTGAATTCAAGACTCCATATGTAATCTTCTTTTACTTGTCGGTTCCAACTAAAGATTACGCTGATGTTAGTTCCAAATCATTTCATGCAGAGTAACATCCTTTTCAATCATAAAAAAAGTACGTCTGATTCGACTTTTATTGTCAAAGGACCAATTTTGGTCTTTCAAGCCAATTAGTTACTTTTCGAACTAATTACCTAATACTTGACAAATTAGCCCTATTTACGTATCGTATTGTTTTAAAGGTTCAAACGCCAAAGAAGAACCCTCTATTCGAAGTTGAGTTGCCTCCTAATCCTTTACGCAACGTGTCTATCATAAGGGCGGGGAAGGAGGACAACTGTAACGCCACCTGTAGCAGCTCAGCTGATGATAATGCTTCCTGTAAGAGTCACAAGACGGTGTACGATGATAACGACAAGTTTCTACTCATTGATCTGTTGCTGTCCTATCTGAATAGTGCTGTGAGTATTTTATGTAATTTTTTTTCTTTGAATTGATCCATCTTTTCCGGGAATTTAACTTTATTTATAAACTTTACAAATACAAACTTGTGAAGTTGAGTCCTATTTCTTTGAATTGTGAAAAAAGAAATAGGACTCAACTTCACAAGTTTGTTTTTTCCGGGAATTTTGCTTTATTTATAAACTTCGGAAGTTTCTAAATAACAGTAAAATTCCCGAACTAAAAAACTAGTAATGCTCCCTTCGCGCTAATTAAGTTGTATTCCTTTTAATCCATTTTTTAAATTTCTTGACAATTTGTTATGGTCCTCATTCTGTAATCGTACATATTTTTTTTATTTTATCCTTTTCTATACTCGAAGCATTACGACAGTTTGTTGATGAAGCTGGTTTTAGGTCCCATGTAATACGAAGGTGGGTATGCACACTACGCTACCTAAACATTTTACCTTGTTTCCCAGGACAACCAAGTGGTCCTTCGAGCCTGTGAAGGTATAATGATAGTTTCCTCCCTTCCCGAGGACGACATAGCTAACTTAGTGACGAGCTGCAGCCCTGCGTGTGAGACTATTGTGGATAAGCTGGCGGCCAAGTACAAGTGTGTGCCGGCCAATGTAGACCCTAACGATGTGGACCACCTGAATATAACGTGGGCGTGAGTATGTTACGTCAGATTTTTGGTGATTTTTGCAGCAAACAAACATCGAATCGCAACAGCTCCGCGTGCCCTTTATCATGAGCTGATTCATGGCAAAGGAAGCAGTTTGAGTTTATCCGAAACAAGCGCTGACTAAATTATCTGAAACAAATTAAAATTAAATCGGTATTAAGTGACTAAAAATAGGTTCGTTTAAAAAAAAATTGTCTTGTTTTTATACACTGACTGGCCATTTTTATTTTATCTGATAGAATATACCTACTTCCAAAACTATATCTTTTTCAAAAATAAATTATTCAAGTTCTAAGTAATGTAACCTGTTTGCAGTAAATTGTCTGCTATTGATCTCATATACAGGAAATGTTATTATTGTGACTCAAGTTAGAAATTAATTTATTGTTATTTCAGATATGTTGCTCAAGATTTCGGAGATAAATCCTATAGCAAATTCCATGGGTACAGGGAACTCACTAGCTTTTTTTCTTGGTTAGACTACTGTGATACTTTAATGAAGGTAAGTGCATAATAATATGTACATAAGCCAGCATATCAAGCGTCCCCAATTTGTCAAATTACTATGATAGATTTTCAACTTTAATACAAAATAATAAGGTTCATGTTCAATTGGAAAAAATTCACAGTTTTGGATAGCTTGACCGCTTAAGCCCAGTCGCAGTGTCAATTTTTTTTTCCAGAAATACCCTAATAATATAATATCTGGTAGGTACCAATTTTTAGAAACTAATATAAAATACTTTTTTTTCAGGAATGCCACCCAACGATAGCATCGCATCTTTCTAGAACATTCCGCCAGAACTTTCTAGAAGGTACAGCTGAGAACGGAATCACCGATATTCATCACGCCGTCCTTGTCACCGCTATTCTTGCCAAGTGCCTGAAAGTTGTGGACTCGCCTGATCTTATCAACGGTATGTCACTGTAGTATCTCTGAAATTTTCTATGAAATTCTCAGTACCATTCCGAAGTTTTGATTTGTGGCCGGATAATGGCAATAAGCCGCCCTCTATTACATGGGACCTAAACACCGGCTAACTGTCGGTGTAAGTTAGTACACCTCTGTCTAACTCTTCGGGGAATACAGGCGTATGGTTTCTATGATAAATATTGAATAAATATTATATAATTCTAGCTGACCCAGCAAACGTTGTTTTGCCATATAAATTATTTCAAGCCACCGTTATCACTTAGGGGTATGGAAAATAGATAGTAGCCGATTCTCAGACCTACTGAATACGCATATCAAATTTGGTAAAAATTGGTAAAGCCGTTTCGGAGGAGTACGGTAACTAACATTGTGACATGGTAATTTTATATATTAGATTTATATAATAAATATAGAGCGTTATCATAAAAATACATAAATTTATGAGGCGAATGTCCGCGGCAGCTTCGGAAGGAGTCGCTCTAGAAAGACATACATCTATCTTTGGTGAGACCCTTCACATAGTCGAATGAACGACTAGATCTATGAACGTGGACGAACCAAAAAAAATTATGCAAGAATCATATCAGTGTAAGAAAAAAATGAGTATTTTTGTAAAAGTATCATAAAGGCTTTTATACAGTAAGAGATTATATAGATGATAAAAATGCTTGGGATTGAGCCGCTCTAATGAACGAGGCTATCAAATTCTATTATATATAAGATTCTGACATTCGATTTTTTTTTAAACTGACATTAAAGATAATTTTATAGCAAAATGATTGATCGACATGACGGGTAGGTGTCGCGGTGGCTTAGTGGTCATAGCGTCTGGTGTACCTAACCAGAAGACGCAGGTTCGAATCCTGCCCGCGGTCCAATTTTTCCTTTTCTAAATAACTTTAAAATGATTGAAGTTATTGGCATTTTTTTTTACTAATGTAAACTTACTGTTAGCAGAATATGTAAATGTGAGTACTATGTAGGCTAGATATACAAACATTCACAGGTTTTAACTGTCTAGTGGCTTTGGGATTCTTTTTATAAGGCTTACGCAAATGTTCCGCCGATCTGGTATCGTCGTGCGACGCGACGGGTTGTTGAGCTCCCTCTAATATGGTCGAGCTACACAATTACTGATGCATGCGTGCCGTCGGCTGGAATTGGCCTACTCAAAGCCGCTGTGGCTCTTTATTCAAAAGGCCATTTCAGACATTACCCTACATTGTGAAACTCACATATTCGATATTATTATGTCAGGACTTTAAAAGAGACCATGATTCTCTGAGTTTGTTTCGGTGTTTCTTCTTAGAGGTCGTCAGTTAGGAAATGCCGGCGCCTTCTAGCATAAAAAAAATCAAAGCATTGACTTGTAAAAGTGTCTTTAAAAGATCTATTTACAGAAAATAAATATCATTTCATTTCATATCATCATTTCATTTCATTTATCTACTTTTAAATAGATTTACATACATACTCATTTTTTTTCCTACAATGCTACGATTCTTGCATACCTTTTCTGGCTATAGAGATGCTTGTTAAATAAACTATATACAAATTGTTACAGAGTTTTCCAACTGGTTGGTGGGAGACGGCGAGGTGTCGGAGTGGCCTCTACTGCACACGCTCATCAACAACTGTCTCACTGACAACTACGATCTCACGCTAGAAACACTCAGGTTCTTCGAGGTAATAATATCGTATATATTGTATATAGTACCCATAGTCAACAAAAGAGTTAGTATACAGATATCAAACGAAATAATTATGCATTTTTATACAGATTTCGACATAAATAATTACGCGCCAAAGGGTTAGTTATGTAGCTGCTTACAATACCTACGTTTTGACACATTGCGTGATACATTATTACAGTATCTTTATCAAAATACAGATTATTTATTAGATGCCCGTATACCTAACACTTTTGTTGACCGTACAAGCTCTGCTTAGTTTAGAATCATGGAAATTGACCCATTTACTGTCCTACTGCTGGTTTTGGATCTCCTCTCCAATAGTATTGTCTACCAAGCTGGCCTAATAAGGGCTTGTTTCGAAAAGTCAAAGGTCAGAACCTTGACCAGGCTTTAGCGTGCTATTAACAGCCATCTGTCTGAATTTCTATTTATCTAAGTATTCTAAACGTCTATAACTCTATGCGTACACAAAGACCAAATTTTTGAATAGAATTGGAACGTCAAGATGCAAATTGCTTGGAGACTCAGCAATATTAAAATAAAAAACCTTTTTACACTTTTGCCCTTATAGCTAATTGTATTCAACAGGCGATAATAGAGAAAGGCACAGAGCATAGCATCCACCGCGTGGTTCTAGCGCGTGTGACGTCACGCGGGTACTTCGCGCCACAGCCGCTGCTCGATGACGACGAGCGGGACCGGCTCAACGACCTCTCTATAGGTCGAGAGCGGGAATACAATAGGTTAGTATATTCAAGTCTCTATACCACATATCATACGGCTTATCTTGTAAATTTCAACGTGTGGTTAGATGCGTTTTGGTACATTAAGCAGAGATGGCTAATAATTAGCATAATAAGCTTAGTTATCCAATTTTCTCTTTGTTTTTCATAATTAATAATTCGTTAAATAATGTAGGTCACCGCTTTCTATTAAAATATATCGAAAATTGTGATTTCGACTTCGTTTGTCTTAATTTTTTGGAATTCTTACGTAGTTTTTGGGACTAAAAATCGCTCTTTGATGGGTAGAAAAAATCTGCTCTTGACATAGAGCATGGATCAGATACATTAAAAAAGAATTATAAGCAATAATCCCAAAAAAACTTCTCCAGGGAAGCGATGAAGCAGCTGCAACACGAGGACCACGTAAACGAGCAGATTACGGACATACTGTCCCATGAAGGGCTCGACCCTAAGCACCACGACGAGGGCTCGGAGAACATACACAGGGTCATCAACAGGTCAGTATCCTGCTTATTAGTCAAACACGTAGGTGCAAGTTATGCTATCTGTTTAACTTTCTTCTCTCATAACAGAATTGGTCCTTTTATCGGTCTCCCAAGATTCAATCCTTTGAGAAATATCAACAGGAACTGGTCCTTTGAAATTTTGGTACATATAATGTTACCAAACATTACGTATGTTTTTGAAGGTTGATCCGCTATAGTTGGACCTATCTTTGAAAATATTTAGTCGTTATCTGTGAAGTTTTCTGATACCATTTCTAAAAAAAACTTATTTTCTTACGGAAAGACAATTATTGCCTCTCACAATTTGACAGACAGCATAACTTGCGTAATGCTTTCAATTTATTTAATTCTAAATTAAAAACAAATCACAGAATTGCTATATGGTGGCTGGTAATTGCTTCACTTCAAGTAAACAGCTTTACATGTATACTTCACATTAATTAAATTATTTGCAATCGCTTGGCGTAACGATTTTAACAAGAGCTTAAATTTTTAGCCGGCTAGAGCGACTCAAAGCGCACATCGAAGATGTTATGGCTAAGGAATCATTGATACCCACCGAAACTACCAGTGTCATAAATAATAACGATTAATATAATATTTTATAACATCAATTTACATTTTTATACTAATTTGAAGATGAAACGCATAAGGTTAGACTAGGTCCTACTAGATATTTTACGGACGAATGCTACAGCGCTCCCGTAGCCCCGGTTATAAAATGGTGACGCGAAACGTCGTAGTTGGTTTTAGTCGGTAGCTCGCACTCCACCGCTCTCCCCAGAGCGGAGGATAGTGCATAAAGCATTTCCAACCTCGTCAACAAAAGAAAAGGTCCTACTAGATATACATAACTACAAACTGACTAAAAAATCATATCAAAGACCTGAATTTAGTAGCTTGAAATAAAAACACGCGGATATAGTTATGGGTGGAAGCTAACTAGTAACTTCAATTCACCATTAGTCAGTGAAAGTCACCATTTAGGCACAGATCTGCTCAAACATGTCGCCACTATTAATTATAATATCGTCTATAATCTAATTCAAATAGAGTTGAAAATAGAATGAAGGAGAAAACGCGATGACTATTTGCTTTCTACTGTACCTAATACCGCTTGTACAGAGCATTAAATCAATCAAATAATATGGGCCTTTTAATAGAAAACTAGACTAGTAATTGTGGCTTGGCGTTAGAACCAACCTTTGAGTATAATGTTCTGTGGAAGGAATGTTTGTCCACACAAAGCCATTGCACAAGTCAATCGACTGCACCAATGATGATTGCAACGAGCTACGACGGTAGAAATCGTTTTAATTGAATGGAGTGGTTTGAAAATGGAATCCAAATCCACACAATTATTCACTATGTAATGGAATATCACTGTTATGGACAAATTTAATGGATTGGCTCCGAGTAAAAGTGGCATAATTTTTCCCCTTTCTGCTGACTTTATCTGAATGCTGTGTAGGTAATAAGCGTATAAGAGTAGGTTAACTTAAGTAATTAGAAAAGTAACAGATAAGTGATATATACCGTACGGCTGTCATAATCATCTCATGTACAAGACAAATTTGCCATAATCTCATTTATTTTAAGCATTTTTTTTAGTTGTAAATATGGGAAGATCATTAAAATAAGTATTACTATAATTTTCTTAATAGAATTGAATCGTATTTACAGAATATTTCGGGTTTATCAAGATATCGACACCGACCCTGGATTATATTTATATAGTGTATTATAAATATAAACTGGGGTCCGTATAATAGCAGTTTTTGTCGTATCCCTGTTACTACGTATATTACGTTTTTTTGATAAAACGTTACAAAATAACCATAGACAAAGGGTTTATCAAACAAAACATCAAAATATTTTTTTTCTATATAATACAATAAATGGTCTGCCTCTTGTATAGGTTGTCATTTCTAAATTGTCCTGCATGTAGGGCCACGATTTTGTACCAATCTATTTTTCCTTTAGCAAGGATGTATGATTGAAATCTCTTCCAATTTTATTATTTCAATTTTACATATAAAGTTGAAATAATAAAATAATAAACGCGAAATCTTCTGTAAACCCGGTAAATAGTTGCTCATAATGTATAAAATAATTGTGTAAATAAAATATATACTTACAAATGTAAAAATATTAGTGAACTATTAATTAGTTATTTTAAATAACTTATAATTCATCACCTAAAAACGATTGTAAATAACGCTGAAGGGTAATTATAATAGTATAACATAAATATTAATATAATCTAAATTAATATAATGCCATAATATATAATATTATGTATTATATAACTTACAATTATAATTTATAAAAGTTATCCAAAAACCAAAGAAACGAATATCTGATCATTATATAAACTTTTTATGATATAATATTTGTGATAATTTTATTTTTCTAAATTTTTTATAAGAGCAGCAGTGAATACAGGGCAGTAGCTTGGATTATATTATTATATTTATATATGTAGTATTACTAAAACGACGAAAATAATAACAGATTAGTTATTCAAGGGCAGATTTTTTGTTATTTATCTTTTAATCAAATAATAATTTTAATGTTTTAACATATTTTTATAGGTTAACTTCAACTTCCAAAATTATCAATCTATCTATTGATTTCTGACATTTACGCGAATATTATACAGTGAAATAAATACTTTTTACGGATTTTATCGCGCTATATTGATATTAATAATCCCGATGTTTCGCACCCTTTATAGCGTCCATGGTCACGGTTAGACTCTACCCGTAGTTTTGGGTCTACCCGTGACCATGGACTATAACCATATAACGCGATCAAATCCGTAAAAAGTAGGTTTATTTCAATTTATTTCTCAAATTAAAGTTCATTTAATTTATTGTTATAAACTGAAGCAATATGAATTTTTCAACTTATAACAAACACAACACAAAATTCCCGTTGAGGGCCAGTGTCATTATATATTACAATATATTAACATTGCTAAATTTTATTTATATTATCATGATTTTAAGCTGACATAATACAATTAACAACCCTAGTCGTAAGCGCGTCCGCTACACTTGAGGTCCTATGTTAGATTCCCAGGTCCAGCAGCGTTATTGGGTTTTTTATTACATTCTCAGTAGGAATTCGAAGTTTGTACTTGTTCCCGGTTAATAGCCATAGGCTCACTCCCTATTACGTGAACATACTAGCCAAATGTAGGTGAACCTTCCTAATCCTTTGGGAAATACAGGCATGCTAGTATGTTTATTTTTAAATAGCTTAGTAAAAGTTTACCTTGAGATAGATAATATATTCATATTATTTCTTAAAATCCTAGCTACAACCTTGAATTCTACATAAAATTAGCGATTAAACAAATCTGATAGCGTAAGATCTGTGATTTTGTATGCTTTTCGAATGTTATACAATTGTAAATATGAGATTAAACAGTTTTGAAGCGAGTGGTGGTTTCATTGTCCCGTTCGTTGCAGCTTCCTGCTGCTGCTGCCGCGGGCCATACTGTCCGACCCGGTGGGCTCCGACTACGAGCATTACATACACGATGCACATAGACGGTACCAGGTAAATATTATGAAGAATGCATTCTATATTTGGTCCTAAAGGTATGGCTTGATATATTGTGGTCCTTGGGTACGTAATTACCATTACATTTCATTGACATTAAAACCTTTTTAGTAAACATCGGTTGCAAACGACGATCACGGGATTTTTTAAGTAAAGTAGTAGTAAGTAGTGTACTGTGCGATGAATATCGCATGAACAGCCATAAAATTAGATTAAAGAGTCATTGAAGTTGTTTCATAAGTCCATTCTTTATTGAAGTACCCGTCAAATAATAAAATGACAGACTACTATTTGTTCTCGGGCGCTAAGGTCTATGATTTGACAAAATAATCTTCCAGTACTGGCTGGACGCGACTTCGACCTTCCACTGGCCCACCGACCACAACTGGGTGGATACCACTGCCAGCTCCACACACAGCTACGACAGCCGCCCGGAAGCCGACATACACCTAGACGAAGCCTTCGAACTCAAACACGACTGCCGAATAAAAAACACCGAAGACACAAAACATTTCTCTCAAAAACTAGTCTTAAGGAGCCGAGACTTAACTTCTCAAACTTCCGAAGAAGAATTTGATGAAGGCCCCTTCTTCAAAATGCTATTTAAGCTACTTGCCAACATGACTACACAGCCATATCAAGTTAATCTGCACCTAACTTCGATCATATCTCAGTTAGCGTTGCTACCCCATCCGAATTTACACGAGTACTTGCTTAACCCTATGCTGCCAACGGCAAAGAAAACGCCGACGTTGTTTAAGACTTTGCAGGAGGTAGCAAGAAGGTTGACGATGGAGATACCTAGGTTACGGAACTATAAGAAGATTATTGAGAATACAAGACAATGGCTTATGAGCGAGGATCCGAGTTATGATGAAAGGTATGTAACCTCATTAGTTTAGGGTTCCTCAGCGTGAATGCTAGGTCCTGAGCTCGATTCCCAGAGATGTAAATGTTTGATGATTTTCTATGAAATTCTCAGTAACAGCTCGGAGTTTGAATTTATGTTCCGCTGATCTAGTATCGTCGTGTGACGATAAGCTCCCCTAAATAATGGTCGAGCTACAATGACATGCATGCATGCCGTCGGCTGGGACTGGTCTACTCAGAGCCACTATGGCTCTTTCTTCAAAAGGCCTTTTCAGACATTGCCCTACATTGTAACACACACATGTATGCTAATATCCTATGTCTGGACTTTAAAAGAGGCTATGATTCTGTGAGGTCGTCAGTTTGGAAATGCCGAATTCATCTAACTTAAAAAAAATTCAAACATTGACTTTTAAAAGTGTTACAAGTCAATGTTTTACTTTTTTTCTCTGATCTCCTCTCACAGAATTACAGGGATTAGGCTGCAGTCCACCACGCTGGCCTAGTGCGGGTTGGCAGACTTCACACACCGTCGAAAATCTTTAAGGCATGCAGGTTTCCTCACGATGTTTTCCTTCACCGTATAAGCGAGTGATAATTAATTATTAATACAAATAATTCATAATTTATCATTTATGCCCGGTTAATTGTACAGCTCGACCCCTATTATACGGGACCTAAATATTCCTGTGAACTGTGGGTGTACTCATACTGCTTATCCCTTCAGGGAATATATGCCTGGTGGTATATTCCGGTAATCCTTACTAACAACTCTGACGATTGAGATTCGTTATAAAACGGACAAAAAAACAAAGTTGCTGCTGGGCTTACAGTTTCGAGTTTCCACTTCATGCAAATGTTTGATGTTCTAGTCCGCTTAACCAACTTTATAAAATAGACCTTAAAGGCTTACGCAGACCGGGACGGTATGCATGGGATGGCAAGGGATGGCAAGGGATTTTTTTTTTACCAATGGACATTCAACCGTATCGATATAGCAATACGACATAAATTGCCTTAGCCATGCCATCCCGGTCTGCGTTGGCCTTAACAAATAAAGTTTTGTGTGCGGCTAGCAATATGCTCGGTCCCTATTACATGGGACCTAAACATACCGGCGAACTGTACCGGTGGGTGTACACCTGCCTAACATTTCAATTAAGACAGGCGTGATGATATATAACGCAGATCATATACCTACTATTATAGCGTATGCGTATGTAACAGAGAAAGTTGACTCAAAAGAAAATTGTGCGCCATTTACTTACACATTTAATATGGATGGTGATAAGCAATAACATGTCAACCCTCATGGAAGCCATTTTGAGTAAAACGTGTTTTAAAATTTCGGAGCCTATTTTAATTACTTTGTTCAAGATTTTTCTATACAGATTGATAATAAGCAATCATTATGATAACTATATAAGTTTCGATCATAAGGGCATCATTTAATTTGTAAAATCTATTAGCATGTATCCAGAAAACGATATTTTTGTTGTTACGAAATGTGCTATCACATATTTTAATTGAATAAACATTTCAAGTTTCATAAAACATTATTGCGAATATGAAAATAGTGCATTTTAAATAAATGTGATGTATTTCAAGTACCTTATCTTTATATTGTTAAATGCATTGTATGGATAAAAATTCGTATGTAAATGAGTTATCAGTAAAAGACATGATGTTTTACAACATTAAGAAAAGGTTTATTACTTAATAAATACTTAATTTACACCACTTTGATGTGTACTTGGGTAAGCTTTTGATAAACTCTGTCCTCTTTTATCAAATCTCTTTTGTCAAAGCAGTTTGAGATCTTTGTTTTTCCAGCGCAGCGTCAATCCTTGATTGACTAATGCTCAAAGTATTTAGGAAAGCTTTCTTGCAGACCTTAGTCTTCGCCAAAAAATACGTCCGGGTATATTGCCTTTTAGATGCGGCAGAATAGCTTCTTTTCTTATGTACCTCTATAACATTTCCCTGTAATATTGCACATCTTGCTTCAAAAGAGCCAGCTCTCCAGAATCTCATAAACTCTTTTTCTCGTTGATCAACTGTAAGTTTTTCCGTACAATTGGGTGAATTGCATTTGAATAAGTTACCTTGAAATTCTCTAGAACTTACTTTTTTCTTCATGGCACTTATATAATCTTCATTACAGTTTGCTCTCTTTTTTCTTATAAGTCTATTTTGATCTGGGTACTTTCTTCTACCACCTTTCTTTGGGCGCCCTTTGTTTTCTTTAGTGTTTTCTTCGTTTTCATCTGTATCATGATTTTCCAGTATATAGTCAGGATCTTCTAAATTGATTAGCTGTGCCTCTCGTGCATCACATTCTGTTTAATCATTCTCAAAACCTGCTTGTTCTAACTCTACTCTTCTAACTGACCTTACAAAATAATCTGCCTGCGGTTCCTCCAAATGGGCCTCATGATTTTCTGAATTTTCCTGAGCAACGAAGAAAGGTTCTATTGCTTTTGCAGAAGTTAATAAATCATTGGGCTGGAACTGAATAGTTTCTGTATGATCAATCAACCCAAAGTTACAAGAATCATCTAGTGTTGAATTTTCAATGAATGCGGACTGAATACTGTCTGATTGAACAATAAAATCGATGATCGAAGATTGAGGCAGTGATGAATTTTCACCTGCTACGGAACATTCAATGAATTCAGATTGTTCAAGGGCGAGATCCTGTTCAGAAATAACTTATATTTAATGGAAAAGAGGTTTCAGCTGAAGAAAAATTTAGCTCTTCAGAAGGAAGAGATGACTCTTGGGTATCCTATGCGGGTTTTACGAGATCTACCAGCATGCGACCTCGTGATATCGGTGGTGGATATTCTGAAAGTTATTAGAAAAATAAACCTGTGAACAATTTCTGGATGTGACTTAACTACCTACCTAATTTTCGTAAAAGAGAATGAAGATTGTATTAACACACGCCTTTTTACTGAAAAGAGTAAGATTTCCAGCATGGTCATCCATAACAGAAACTATTAATCAGCATCTAACTACTACACAAGCCGGCTTTTATGAAAATACGTAGAAACATTTAGTTTTTAAAAAACGTTTCAAGTCATATAACATACTATTTCATTAAACAGACAAGAAAGAACAGGATATCGTTTGTTCAGCAATAACGTATCAAGCTCTGTGGTATGTTTACAAACGCTAATCAATAGTCAAATTATCGATTTGCAAAAACCAATCAATCAAGCATTCAATGTAATTCACTATTTACGTAATAGTTTGGTGTAAAATTGCAACTGTAACTACGGTAAACGTATTTCGTAAGGGTTTCAAACATAATTCCATCATAAGAAGTTTTGTTTCTTGTAATTTTGCCGGTGAAACAACCTGAAATGTTGTCTAGGCATAATATGCATATTAATGTGCTATTTTGACTTACCTTTGATAGTTTTATTTAATTCTGAGGATCCTATTGTGTTTTTGTATCTGGATAAGTTGTAAATTAAATGAAAAATTCACTATATTAATTTTTACCATCACTTTTCACTAGCTGTTGTTTGCAAACGAACTTACACCAATTAAGCAAAAACCGATCAAGTGTCTCGATTGCTTATTGCTTTATATAGATGGCACTAAATGGCATAAAATAATGTTTCAAGTGACATAAAATCTTATTGCAAAGCGTTCAACCTTACAAACAGATTTCGTGTCAATATTTTTCGACGTAGTTTTGGTATTTAAATAGTGTTATCAGATTAAAAGGTTATTGTAAAATGTTCTTTAACTGCTTATGAACTGTTCCGCATACTCAACTCAATTTTTGACTTTTTGTGGGTTGACATGTTATTGCTTATCACCATCCATATGTACTTTCGCATTGAGCTGTTACCCGAGGCTCCACTCGCAACCCACAGGATATTTTTGAGACAAATATGGTAACCTAGTGGTTTCCTATGCCCTTCTCCAAGGTCTCGTCTATTTCTGTACCAAATATCATCAAAATCGGTTCAACAGTTTAGGCGTTAAAGCGTAACAGACAGGCAGAGTTACTTTCGCATTTATAATATGTAGGAATTTTGTGATGGTATAATATCACCCGTGAGACCCGTGCCCAGCAGTGGGACAGTATATGGGTTAATGATTATGATGATGATAATATCACCTTGCCTAAAGTCTCACTCATCAATTTCCAGTGCCGACCACAATCAACTGGTGGAAAGTCTGATAGTCCTCGAAGAGTTCTGCAAGGAGTTGGCAGCGGTGGCGTTCGTCAAGTACCAACACACGCTGCATATGCATAGATAGATGTTTTGTAATGGCTATTTCGTGTTGTAATTGTTCGATTCGATAGCTCTGATTCTGAAGTCATGAGAAATGTAGCCTATATTTTAAACTAACACATTCTTAACTTTCATAATCTGAATTTTACTTTAAAAGTCCAATTAAAACCAGTAATTAGGGGTCACGACACATTGGGTGACAGCGTTCGATGGTTTGTCAATAAAAAAGAGGACAAAGTATGGGAGCGCGTTCAACGCGTCGATGCGTACGGCGCGGCACCCCGTACTTTATTCATCTTCTTTGTTCTATTTGAAACCGTGGAACGCAATCAATTTATGTGTTTCAACCCTAAATAATGTACCAAACAATACAAGCAATAATATCGGGTGATTGACACATAATAAGCTCATAATTTATTATGTTTAATGTCAAATTAAAAATTGCTAAATGGATCTCAATACACTGCGGTACAGTAGTAGTACCAAAAGTTTATGTACCTAGCAAGTGTCTTTCTACTTATAGCAGTTGGCAAGTACGGCTACATATGAAAATATAAATATCCAGTTTAAACTGAACTCTCATTGTACGAAAAGTCTATGTAATTCGAGGTCAAGTTATATTGGAAATGTGTAGCCTTATGAACCGTCTACAATAAAGGGAAGCTTGAGGAAAGATGCGATATAAAACGTTGCCAGTGCAAACTGCTTGTGGAAATCATCTAGTGCAATTTAACTTGCAAGTCGACCCAGCGATAAAGCGTAACAATATATACAATTATACCCTATGCATATGCAGCGTAACAGGTCGCTAAAGTATTACATTATTTATATAATATTTAGATATAGTACAAAGAGGGAATTTATGCATTTCGAGTCGTAAGTTTGCTATTTCAGAGCAACTGTTTTTAAATTGTTTAATTTAATTTATTTTTTAATATTTATTTAAGATCAGTCAGAAGCTAATAACCAATAAAAATCTATGAAGGACATAGAACTTTAATGAGTAATTTCTAGTTTTTACTAAGTTTTCGTAAGTATTTTATTCTGTATGTTGACTGTATGAGTATATTATGTGCAAACATTGAATTTTGAAAACAAAGGCGGAGCTATATCGACTTGTGATGTGCTTATACTGTACCTAACCTCCGAATAAACATTATATAAGCTGTTTAAAGTTACTATGTTATTTCTTATGTTCGAATCTTGTTTAGTATTTGAGATGAAAGACAGAAAGCCGCTGTCGTTTATGGGTAAATTCAATTATTATAAAACAAGGGAAATAATTTGACGGGCTAAATATCTTCCATCCTTTTCTCATGTCTTTTGAGAGAAAGAGATAAAATGACACTAAATTAGTTGTTTTTATATAACAGAATCAGCACTATTACGTAACTGTACACAGCTTATAAAAAGGTTATTACTAAAAAAAGGTTACAGTAAAATGTTTGTCGGTGCTATTATTATGTTACATAATATCTATCTTCTTTATATGAATTTCTTTTCTGGCAACAATCAAGCTATTTCTGTGGACGCAAATACTACGTTTACTATGTATATTTATTCTTGGTATCTGTCGACCCGCGTTGCAAATATATTTGAAATCTACAATAAGAATTACTTATTAAAGATGGGCCTATAAAACGTAACATAAATTTCTCCTTGCTTTTGTTCTTTAGAATAATCTACCTATCTATCACGCCCTATGTACAGAGGCCTGCACATCAAGCTACCACAATCTGACATACTTATTTGATTGATTTTGAACTTTAATACAAAGTGCTAAGTTTCATATTCAATTGGGAAAATTTTTGGGAAAGTTTTGGATAGGTTGATCTGCTGGCGTCTGTACTAACTAATTATGTCCGACTTGTAAATTTTATTTATTTATGTAAAAGTACTTATTAACCATTTAGGGAACCTTTTTAAAGTCGTTGATAGCTATAATCGGTGCCATTGAAGAATGGTTTTATGAAACAGCAATTAATTTCGTGGCATCTCTCTCGCCCGGTATACCTACAGTTTATTACTATGCAAGACAGAGATAGCACGAGCTCGACAGAACAGTTGCATAAAATAATTCTTCATAGACCCGCGTTTGATCACATACATAAATTCTAGTCTGAAAGTGATAATGTTCGCCTACTCCGCTTAAATAAGTCGGAAATCATTCCACTATATTTCGGTATCACAAATACTGCCAAATTTCAAGGATAATTTTATTATTAACCTTTTAAAAAATATTGTAATCTTGAGAAACGGTTTTACCATGAATACCTGAGTAAGCTTACGGTTATGACTTCCTTACCTACATTATTTAAGAAGTCATCACTAGTGCAATATATTTTTATAACATTCCTAAGAAAACCCAGTGAAAGCGAGGCTTTGGTTTTATTTACTTAATATTATTAATTATGCCGTAATATTTGTTTGCACAAATATGTACTTGTTATGAATATTATTTATGTATTAAATGCCTGAATTTGCCGTTGAAATAAAATTTGAAAATAATCGTAACGTGTTTTATTTAGAACTAGCTGATCTGACAGACGTTCTGGACCGTTTTCAATTTTTTGAATTTTTTCGGGAAGGAATCGGGTTAGTAAATCAAATATTTCATACAAGAATTGACACAAATAAAATCTTAATAATTACTTAAGGTTTACTTAAAACCAGAATTAAATTATTTATTATTAAAAAAAGAGCTAAATCGACTTTGGGCTTCATTTCCTAAAGCGGCGCAGGAGTCATTTACATTGTCATTACCATGTAGTTCCAATGTCTCGTAATAGATGTCGCGAGTAGTTACTGCGTAGTTCTCACGTTGCGGCATAGATGTCGCTGCAATAAAAATCAATTAACTGTTATCTGACCGCTTCCGATTTATGCATTCCTGGTACCTGAGAGCTGAAGTATAACGAATATGAATACAATAATCATGCCAATAATTATCAGTAATAAATAATAGTCTATGACAATAATTGGCCAGGCCATGCCATATCGGCTTGGTATGGCAATAATTATTATATACCTAGTACTAGCTTCTGTGTGGACTTTACCTGAATAAAAAGTATATATTAGTCGTTAAATTTCATGAAGTTTTCTTTCCGTAATAACCTTATATAAAATATTAGACAACTTAAAAAAAATTTGAGTTTATGGCGCGACCTAGGGAAACAAACAGGATTTATTTTTATTTATATTGATAATCCTGTCTGTATCTCGCCAATTTATGCGACCCTGGTACAAGAGCTGAAGTTACAACTAACATCATCCACCCCGTCCCCCATATTTTCTCTATTTAGGAGTTCAGTTCTATTTTTTTATTGTAGATATGTATACTTAAATCTAATTTGTTTCGTCAATTCATGTTACCCTGGTATAGAAGAGCTCATCATTTTGTAGTTTGTCATTGTAGCTGCGGCATGATTTCCGTACAGTTTATGTTGTCCTAGTACTGGAGAACCGATGCCTCAACAAAAGCTGTCTTTGTCCTAGACAAAAAGCGTACGACGAACTCTTTCCCTGGCTATCCATCCTTTATCGTTTATGCTACCCTGGTATCGAAAACATATTTTGTGCCTCTACTACAGAAACTTGATGCAGCTGAAGCTGGTTAAACCTGTTTTTTACAAAGAGGGTTTCAATAATACAATAATGCCGGAATCTTTGATTATAGATAGACTCGCACTATTAAGTATATTTTACTACGTTCTCTAAAAAACGTCAACGGCAGAGGATTAGTAAAATAAAACACAAGTAATAAAATGCAATGGTGATTATATTTTTCTCAAATATTAAATAATAATGCGTAATAATAAACATTGTAATAACTATCAAACAAAAGTTGTTAAAAGTATGTACAACATGGAAATTGTAGACATTAATCAGTTATAGGGAGACAAGTTTAAGTTAGAAATAAGGTCCTAAACTAGAAAAAGAAACGAGGTTACTTTATAGGTATGTTGTTGAATAGAAAATCAATGAAGCACTAATTTTAACCCCTTTTACAATGTTTTATATTATTAATAAGTATTGGGCCGAATACTAAAATCACAATGAAATTTCAAGTTTCCTGTATAAAGGAACCGTATAAAATTACAATGAACTCAATTCATTAAAATTTCAGTATTTGGCCACGAAAATTAAAGATATTTTTGTTTCTTCCGAGAAATGGAATTCATAAACAATTCAATTTATTCCTTTACTTTTCACGTAGAACAAAATAAATCAAAGTACAGAAACATCTTCCTATAAATGATTAAAGACTCACATTATTAACACTCACATTCATCCTATTCTCTCATACTTACTTACATAAATACATACATGTAACATATTTCTTTAAGTTCCATCTACTTGATCGTTACAAATCGTGAATCGTTCAATACACTAAAATAGTATTTTTGCTTGTACAAATACGGAATAAGTTAAAGATTGTACTATGTTATAATACCGGCCGCGGTCACCGCTAAGGTCTTCTCACACTTATCGACGCGGAATAGGATTCATCAAAGACATTTAAATGATACGAGCGAGGGATGGGACAAGATTTGTGGGTAACAAGTCGCTCTATCTAGTGTCAAAGTTTTAGTATGAAAGTCTTCCCAATGGTCGCTCTATAAATGGACTCCTTTTAGATGTCTTTGGAATAGGTAGAGCGTATCAATATATAATTTTAATTGTACGTTGGCGGAATTTGAGAGGGTTACATAAAATTATTTATCATTAAATGTTTCTAAAAACTACTTGTTGTATTGGGTGCATGCCTGTAAAAACATTGTATGTAATAAATAACTAAATAAATAAATATTGGTGGAAAACCCAAGACAATCCGTCATATTGCCGTTGGGCGACGTTGCTTCCCAATGCCCGAGCCGATAGACGTTTTTACCACCCTTAAGTCAACATGCTTTATCGACCGATATAAGCCTATTCCACGTCGATAAGTGTAGAGAATCCATAAGGCCGTGGTTGCAAACGTAACTTATTTATACTACGATAGTTACTGATCAAAAGGCGAGGCACTTGGCGTTATGTATTAAATAAGTATTACATTTCGTTATACGCTCAAGTCATATAATAAAACTTTTTTAAAATATAAAGTCGCGAATGTCAGACTAATGTGGGACCCCGCGAAATTACGCGAAAAATATGCAATAACAAAATTCTTTATAAATGGGCACTATCTATAAACAATCTGCCGACTCACTTGAAAATAATCCGGGTTAATTAATATACAAGGAAAACATTTGAAAAATGTTTATTTATCTATCTCTTTCTAGTCATATCACAAAAAGGGCTATTTTAAAACTTAGGTGTTTTTGAGGCTTGTATTTCTCAAAGGATTAGGCAAAAGTGTACTAAATATATAGACTTATAGCGTCCACAGTGCGCCGGTTTGTTTACGCGAGTGTTGCTCTCTTTTATAATAAACATGGTGTACGTGTCATTCAATTTTCGTCTCTATTAGACTCGTTTCCAGCCAATTTTCTGCAATTATTGTCTCTTGGCATCATTCTATTCGGAATAAGATTGAGATTTGTTTCAAAAGTAGTCTTTAAAGGTAAAATAGAAGCCACGCCCGTATCATAAGCTCCGCCTACTAAGAGACGCGCGCATATAAACGTAACACATTATTTATATAGGTACGATAACTATTTAAAATGTTTTATCTTCCATTACCTAAATAAACATTATTACAATTTAAAACAACAAACAGATCACAAACAATTTGATTTTACAATCTGCCTATCTAAGTATTAAAATTAACCGTAATGCATAATTTCATAATAACTGGTAATAATTGTATGTAAGTATAATATTGATTACTATGGTAAATTTGTCTTTTATATAATAAAAAAATACACATTTTAATTGATTAAAAAGGCTATATGACAAAATTAAACAAACAGTCATTTTATATTTGTGTCAAAATTCTATTTTATTTTGAATTCAAAAACTAGCAATACGAATTGGAAAAATATTAACAAGATAACATTATTGTAAGTTCATTTGATGATGACGCACTACGTGACTCCTATGTCACTACACTAAGGTTCAAATTTCATTGATTCACGCGTCGTCATCAAATAAACGAACTATACATGCTGTTGTTTTAAACAAACTCTTTTCTATAGTAATGTATTTACAATTTATTTCAAACTGGCAGCCGAATACTGAAATGTGGAACAATTTACAGCGGGTGCTTGTCATGAAGGCAACATTTTTTAATTAAATAAACATAACATAAACGAAAATATAATTTTATTTAGTTAATAATTTGTATATCCTTCGATACATGTTTATTACAATGCAAGCCACAGATTAATAAAATTATTAAACCGGATCGTAAACATCGCTTAAAGTAGCGTCACGTCACCTTTAAAATGTAAACGGCTGTAAACTGCATCTCAGTAATTGGCTATTTCGAATTATGTTGTATTGTACGATCAGCAACGAAAGTCGCTGAACAAAGCTAAATTTTGAAAAATGACAGCTTCAAAACTTGTCAAGAGGTTTTTTCTATTAAGGTAACCTAAATATTTAATGGTCGTCTATGAAAATATTTCGCATAACCTTCACAGGTCAGTTACTTCATACTTATTAAAAATCATATTAATATGATTTAAGTAATATAATATGATTTGAGTAAGATTGCAACATGTTCAGCGACTTTCGTTGCTGACTGTACAGAGGCCAGCACATCAAGCTACCACAATCTGTCAAATTTCTTTGATAGATTTTCAACTTTAACACAACACGATAAGGTTCATTTTCAATTGTGAAAATTTGACAGTTTTGGATAGCTTGACCTGTCTGTACAATCAATATGTAAAGAAATATTTAATTTTATAATAGAAAGTAGTTACTATAGGCGTTCGCCCATCACGTTTGATATTTTTTCGTATGATATTTGATTACTACCGTATTTTAGGGTAATTTTAAGTCACTTTATCGAGACATTTACATAATATAATTCAAACAATGCCAGGTGGATGTTTAGTAAATAACCAGTAAGTACTAATTTCGAGTAAGTAAAAATTTCTTGTTTTTTTTTTACATCACCCTTTTAGTGTACCGTTCTTATATATTAAAACAGAATGACTTTGATTTGAACTTTATCACAGTTTAAATCCTTGTTTAAAATATTAAAATGTGCTTTCTCATTTAAGAACACTTTAATAGATATTGAAGCAATTTTTTCCACTAATAACATCGTTTACAGCTTTGGAGTTGGTTGTTAAACGCGCCAGCATTGTCAAAATGTCGGTAAAACGGCTCACCCTCAAGAAATCATATCTGATTATATCTCAGAGTATATTGGACTAGTGCGGTCCGACATAGACCTAATCATTGGCTATCAAACGTCAAGTTTTAAGATTATTTATTTATTAATTGTACCAACGCTAGCCTGGCTTTTAGGAGACTAGTCTCATATCCCGCGTGGCAATGTTTTATGCAACCACAGTACTGTATCGTTTACTGTTCGAGAAAGAGCATGATATTTTCAGTTGTTGCATAGAATTATTCTTGTTGTCTGCATACCTATTTAAATGATTCAATAAAATAAAATAAATAACTAATTATTTATTGTCGCTAATTAAATAATAATTGAAAATAATTATTTATATTTGCCAGTCGCCTAAACTCCATCTAGCGGGATTCTATAACATGTCTATACAAAATAATCGGAAACTAAATCAAAGAGCTGAGCTCTTATTTCCTTAACGAAGCATAAATCACAAATAAAATTATACAAAAATAAACATTTTTAGCCAAGGATTGTAGGCAATGTCGTTGATAATAATAATTAAATTTCCGCCGACCGACGTACAATACGCCATAGCTTAGCATAAAAATATAGAATTAGAATTGGTGAAACCTAAACCTACCTTGACAAAACAACGAAAAAAAAAAATATATTAAAAAATAAAGCAAGAAAATCGTATGTCATAGAGCCTAAGTAACTATACTAAGTGGAAATGGTATTTAATTTTCATACAGTCATGTTTGTAACATTAACTTTAAGTGTATTTATAACTAAGTGGGTTTCAGAATGACATGTCACAAGATACATTGACAAGATCTCAAAACTATAACATGGAATGGAAATTGAATTATGTATAATAGATTTAAGGTAGTTTATTCCAAAACGAGTCATTCAATATGGCTGAAGTATAACATTAATCCTTCATTTTACTTTTTAAATTAATAACAAACAAGATGGGCAAATTTAAGTGAGTGTATTAGGCATTATAACAACGAAATCCTAATACTTTGCCTTGCGTACATAATAATATATATTCCTAATTTTTTTCAAGGGTTCAACGTGGAAGAATAAATGTAATTAAAAATAACCTAAAGAAATAGAGAATATACAATAGAATGTGGTTGTCTATGGCATATCACACGCGGCCGCGTCTTTGATCTACCACGAGCAGTAATTAGCTAGTTTACAATAGATTCTAGTCTACGTTACATTATACATACATATACATACACTTGTGTTTACATCTATATGTTTCAGCTTCAGTGTGGAACTTATCACCATTTTTCGATATACGTCTGTGGAGAAAGAAATTATAGATTAAAATTCAACAGAAAATATATTATAATGAACACTTTTTATTTTTTTATTTTTTATTATTATATAGCGGCTTAAGTATCACTGCGACCGCAGTCGGTCTATTGTGATCGCCACTTGTTGCATTAGAGCTCACCTCATAATGAACACTTACATAAGTATCACTTTCATGATAAAAATTATAGTAAAATAAATAATTAGGTCGTAAAATTGTTATTTGCAATATAAATTGGACTATGTAAAAGTGATTTAAGGTAGTTTGTCTTGTTCATGAATAACATAAGATGTCTGTAGTCTAGTGGTTCGAGCGTCGAATGTATGATGTGGTCGAGCGGTCAATTCCCACAGAAAACAAATATTTTTAATCAAAAATAAGGCAGAGGATAGAGAACAGTGGCGATTGCTCCATTGACAAGGGTTGAACTCTTAAATTAAACAAGAAGTAGAGTCATATAATCTGCCCGTGATGTAGAATTTCTCTTCCAAATTCTACGTATCTTAATGCCAAATCTATACATATAAATAAAATTGGAGTTTCTATTTGTAATATTGAAATAACCGCTTTTTACTACATGCATATGAATATATATACGATACATACACCAAAATATCATTTTTTTTTAATTTTTGTCTGTCTGTCTGTTTGTTCCGGCTAATTTCTGAAATGGCTGGACCGATTTTGACGGGACTTTTATTGGCAGGTAGCTAATGTAATAAAGAGTAACTTAGGCTAAAAAAAAACGAAATAACTTTTTTGCTAAATTCCACGCGGACGAAGTCGCGGGTACAGCTAGTATATATAAAATATAACAATAATAACAACATATACTCTAATATAACATCTGGTAGATAAAGGTTAGATTAATTTCAAAGTGGATGAGATGTATTGAGAATAGTGGTGTTCAAAGTTGCTATTAATCAATAGCTATTGGTTGATAGAGAGAGAGAATGCTAGCTATGCGATATATAGCATAAAGTGCGAACCGCGATATCATTTGCTTTACGCTATATATAATAGCATCGCTGCTTTATAATGCTTTATGCTATACTAGCGACCCGCCCCCGCTTCGCACGGGTGCAATGTACTTATAAAATATAATAATAGTAATATTTTTGGGACATTTTACACAACACCATCTAGTCCCAAACTAAGCAGAGCTTGTACTATGGGTACTAGACAATGGATATAATACTTATATACTTTTTTTTTTGTAAATACATACTTATAATACATAAGAAACACCCAGACAAACACAAATACTCATGTTTTATCCACACAAATATTTTTGTCCTGTGGGAATCGAACCCACGACCCCATAATCAGCAGTCCGGCACTCGAACCGCTAGACCACAGAGGTCGTCAAATACATGTATTATACATATAAACCTTCCTCTGCAATCATTCTATCTATAAAAAAACCGCATCAATATCCGTTGCGTAGTTTTACATAGGGATATAGGGACAGAGAAAGCGACTTTGTTTTATACTATGTAGTGATAGTGATTAACAATTACTAATTGAGATATTAACTAAGTGACCAGACACGTACCTATCTAGTGGTCGGCTGTTCGCCTCACCACCAGGAGAAGAAAGGCGACTTGTGCTGGAAGCGTTGTTGGAAAGAGTCGAAGAAACGCGACGACGTCGAACCACTCTTGGACCTGAAAACAGAGAGACACGAGTAAGCTAAAAGTATAGAATCTTCTTTTTTTGAACCTTTTCCCAACCATGTTGGGGTCGGCTTCCTGTCTAACCGGCTGAATATCAATATTTATGGGTAAAACCGATATCCTGGGGATAGATAGGTTGTCAGGCTTTATAGGCTTCTGACTATCCATTCTCTTAGGTAGTTGTAATCAGAAGTCCAAAAAGTCTGACAACCAGTCTACCCTCAAGATACCGGTATTTCCCAGAAATTGGGATGCAGAGGTCTCATGGCAATCGCTTTCTGTAAAATACTGATATTCAGCTGCATCTGGTTAGAATGGAAGTCGACCAGGCTGGGAAGCTGATGACTCGTGGTGTATTGTGTTGTGTGGTGTGATTATGTAGTGTATTGTGTTGTGTGGTGTGATTACATGTAGTGTATTGTGTTGTGTGGTGTGATTATGTAGTGTATTGTGTTGTGTGTAGTGTATCGTGGGTAGTGTAATGTGTTGTGGTGTGTTGTGTGTAGTGCACTGTGGTGTTGTGTGTAGTGTATTGTGTTGTGGTGTGTTGTGTGTAGTGTTGCGTGGTGTGTTGTGTGTTGTGTACGGTGTGTACCTCTCGACGATGACTGCTGGCATCTGCACGAGCTGCACGGGGCTCTTGTTGTCCTTGAGCGCCTGCGTGAGGTTGAGGACCTGGCCGCGCATCACGGACATCTGCCGCTCGAACAGGCCCTTGTCGAACCCTTTGTCCTGCTGCAACCAAACCACACACTCTTAGAGATCTTCACTACATATTATACATAATCTGGGCCAGCTGTTTCAGCCGCCGTTTAAATTCTCTCGGCTCTTAAGGGTCGTAGCGCAATGCCTTATAGCTTTTCTCAAGATTTAGCTTCAAACAAATTCAAAAATATTTTATCAAATCCGACTGGTAGTTGCTGTACATTCAAATAAAACAAAAACCAAATCTTTAGCTTGATTATATTAGTCGCCTCCGCGCTGAGTATGTGTGTGACCAGGCTAATCTCACAACGTTCTACCACTGCGATGGCGCTTATGTCAGTGAATTGAAAGGCCTATGAGACCTTTCAGCTTTGTCTCCGGGTTCAGCAACTTACTTTGAATAAAATGTGCAGTTCATCACACAGCTCCTGCACGAAGTTCATGTCCGATAATAATGGCAGCACAAGCTCCCTGAAATTAAAAAAGAAAAACAATTTGTTAATTTTAATTATTATGCTTGTGAAAACTCTTCAAACAATCCTTGTATATATTGATTTCTGACATTTACGCGAATTGACTACCCGTGACCATGGACGCTGTAAAGGGTCCGAAACGTCGGGATTAATAATATCAATATACGCGATAAAATCCGTAAAAAGTAGTTTTATTTCAATCCTTGTATAGATAAATTGCTGTAGCCTCATTCAGACTTAAGGCAAGAAACTCCGAGAACACCCGAGAAGTGTGAAACGGGAATGTGATGATGTGATGTGGAATGGATAGCTCGAGAGTTCTCGCTAAAAGTCTCGGCCTCTGGAATCTGTATGGGTTAAATATGGCATCAAAGAAGATGTCACAATATATTTTTTGATTCCACGTTAACATGAATTACAATTATGTTACATATCTTCATAATTATGTTACATAATTGTAATTCATGTTTACATACCATACCTTCGTATGGCAAAATTTAAAAGTATGAGAAATAGGCAAAAACTGATAAGAATTACAACTTTTTTTTCGCCACAAAACACCTTGAAGCCAGGTCCAGTGTGAAGTCGTTTACAGTACATTCGTAAAGACGAGTACCATGTACCTCATTACTCATCATTATGAACAACTTTTACTATGGGACCAAGCCTGAAATCGTACAAAGAAATATGCTGTTTCATATTTGTGGTTTATATTTTTCAATGTAATTATTACAGATAATGAAAATATATAATTATACTGACTTGGTCTCGTGGCTGAAGGGCTGCTTGGCCTGCGGCAGCCAGGCCCAGTGGTAGGGGTAAGCTCGCCAGGAGTCGGGGTGCTTGAACGGAAACGCAAGCCCGTTGTCGATGGCCGCTATGCGAACCTCGGCGCCACTCCACTCCTGCCACAAGCAATGCCAAATTTACACTATAAAACTGTTTTCTTTAAATAGTCTGCTTAATTTCACCTTAGGTCACAAGCCCTATATCTTAGGGGACTTAACAAACAAGCAATAAACCCACACAAAGCACACCCAAAGTTTTAAGATCCTGCCTGGCATAGTGAGAGTAATTCCACTAAAACTGGACCTGCTCGACTGGGAAAGTACTTTCGCCTTGCAGAAAATCGAAGCGAAATAAAACTGCTTTGAGCAAGGCTGCCAGTGCTCCGCGAGGAAACGTGGTGTTGGCCGTGGCAGACTTTGACCCTTATACTGCCATAACCCACGCCACACGACGTAACGGTAGAAGCGATCACTTTAAACGCTTTCAAAACACCAAACGAGCAATCAATAAACAAAACGAGGAGGTTCTGAGTTCGCATATTTTTTGTACATAATGGATTTATTGACACTCTCGAGCGTTGGAAACATTCAGGCTTATGCATTCGCATAGTGAAGTAAAATTTTCTAGACTTTCAATCTCTTGAAATATGATACCGTGTCGTGAGCATCAATATAATTTTCGTTTTTTCTAAATGTAATATCACCCTTATATTCCTAATAATAAGGGTACAATGTAGTGAACTATTTTATCGTTGATAGTGGCTAAGTAATAACTATGCTGATCAACCTGCAAAGTTAAGCTGCGCTAGCCGCGGTCAGTCGATGGATGGTTGACCATGCTTAACACATAGAGGCTGCCCCGTGCCTCGGAGAGCACATAAAACCCGGTTGTTATACGAACATCTATGAGTCGTTAATGGTTGTCAGAAACCCAAAAAGCCTAACAACCAGTTTATCCTCAGGATATCGGTATTACCTAGAAATGTTTGGGTTGCGGAGGTCTGATGGCAGTAGCTTTGTATAAAATACTGTTATTCAGCATTTGGTTAAGACTGGAAGCCGACCCCAATATATTTGAGAAAAAGCTAGGTTGATAGTACGGCCAGCACATCAAGCTACTACAATCTGTCAAATTTCTTTGATTGATTATCAATTTTAATACAAAACCATAAGGTTCATATTCAATTGGGAAAATTTGAAAGTTTAGTATAGGTTGACCTGCTGATGTCTGTACAAAGCAAAATGAACTTACAGATGGGTCCCTAAGGTCTATATCGGAGTTGGGCGGTGGCTGTTGGTTCGGCGCGTCGTACTTGATGAGCCAGTTGTCGTTGCCGCGGTCAGTGTTGCGGATTATGTAGTCTAACACCACTAAGCGCTCGAACTGGAGCTGGAATCTGACACGACAATGGATTAATGACATTTTATAGTGAAATTTAGGAAAAGAGATAGCTCTGTAGTGTGGGACGCGCCTCCATCCCATATATTATGTACTTTAGCTTATAAGTGACTTACTTTCATTGAACCTACACGTGTATCATTTGATACCATAAGGCACGTCATTACAGCTCAGTCATCATAGACTGCAAAGTGCAAAAACCCTATAACACTTTCTTCCTTCGACCTGGAAATGGAACTCTATAGATCCTGAGTTCCATTTCCAGGTCGAAGGAAGAACGTAGCAGTCGCGCTTAGGACCACTAGACTAACGAGGCAGCTAAACATGCTCCAGCTAAGCAATAATCAGTTAACATTATTGTGTTCCGGGTTTAAGAGCAATTTAGTCAGTGAAATTACTGAGTATCTATTGTGTCAGAATGGTCGCCCAATCCCACTTAATGGCATGAGTATTGACAAGTTTCCTGGACGAAACTGTAAAAAATTAACAATTTCAGTCACTGAATGACGATTTTCAGACAACACAACCAACTTTAAATCGATCGATAGATCCTTAATGGTTAATTCGAAATGAAAAATGATAAGAGAAACCTAATTTTTGAATGATTTTCAAATACCTATTCAATGACACCCATGTAACATAGTAGTCAACTTTTATTTTCTTATTTTTTCTATAAACACGTTACCCTCCTTTGCGTCGCGCAGTCGGGTAAAAAGAGCACTTGAGGCTCAGGTCATTAGGTGCAAAGTAAAATGTAAGTAAAAGAGTACTCATTTGATCCATTTAATACCCGGAGTGACGTAGCTCGTACTAGTTACATTATATCTACATATATTATTAGACCTTTATATGTATATTTAAGTTAAGTTTAATTTATAAGATCGCCCGAATAGCTATAATTAATTTTCTATAACTCCGTGAAGCACCGGAAAGCGCAGCGAGGGACGGCCTCCATCGAGATGGACGGACAACCTGGTAAAGGTCTGGGAGTCGTTGGATGCAGGCGGCTTATAGCCTGTCTTTGTGGAAGTCTATGGGGGAGGCCTTTATTCGGCAGTGGATCTCTTGTGGCTGATATGACGATGAACTATCCGTGAAACCCTATAATTGCCTAAATGTTTTCTAACCTAATTATTAGTTGCTTTTTTGTACAGCTGTAATAAGTAAGTAAGCTGCAATAAAATAAGTGCTCACTTCCTCATGACGTGCGGCGGCGGTGGGTCCTGCTCGAAGCGCCGCAGCCAATAGTCTGCGTCCTTGTAGCCCTCCACGAACAACTGGAATGAGCCCGCCTGCCGATCACAAACATTATTAACTCAACAAGTCACAGGTTTTGAGGCTTGAAAATAATAGATAACTCCAATAACTTTAGACCCCACGACACAGGGAAACCTAAATAATATTATAATGACCTTAGGCGGTAGTCCCATTCTATTGAACCGCAGATTGGGGAACTGTTCTGTGATGGCGCGCTTGAGCCGCGACCGCTCGCGGTCTATTCGCAAGTAGTTAAATGTCTCCGACACCAGCTTCACCACCTGGGAACAATATTAATACAAAATTACATATAAACAACAAAATACCATCAAGCCTTTATTCTCCGAAGAGTTAGGCAGAAGTGTACTAATGTACACCCACAGTTCGCCGGTATGTTTAAGTCTCATAAAGGTAATAGGGGACGAGCCTATTGCCTTTCACCGGGTACAAATCCAAACGATCATTGTTATGCTAGTGATACGATCTTTGGACTGCCAAGTAAAAGGTCTCGAGTTCAAAACCAAGGCACGCACCTATGACTTTTCATGTGCGTATTAATAATTAATTATCACTCGCTTAAACGGTGAAGGAAAACATCGTGAGGAAACATTGCGTGCCTTAGAGATTTTTCTAGATGGTGTGTGAAGTCTGCCACCAGCACTAGGCGTGGTGGACTTTAGCCTAATCCCTCTCAAACTATATTCGCTACAATGGTCATCATCTCGTCTCATTACTTGTCCGTATCAGCGCAGGCGGTTCTCTCTAAGTTACACGTATCGGGGCAACTTTAAACGTACCGCGGATATATTCGTTTCTAGAGACTCCGCCAGTCCATCGCAGCATCTTCAACTTTGTGACGTCGATGTGATCAAAGCGATCGATCCACGATATTTGTAAAATATAAATACTAACGAATGCGTCATTACATATTTTTAACCTTGTTTGTTGTTTACAGAAATAATTCTCAGTAATTTATATTTATTCCTCAAGTTTAATCGAAGTAGTCATTGAATCCAAAGGTCTTGTAGAGTTCTTGTACGGAAAACCTTCTATCTGATACCATCTAGATGTTGAATAGAGGAATAAGTTATGTTATAGCATGAATAACACTGGCAAAGCAGCCAACACGCATTAGGCCAGCATGGTGACTGCTACTAAACTACGGCTCGCGGGCCAAATCCGGCCCGCCAGTGCCATTAATCCGGCCCGCGATAGCCAATGTCTTATTTTTGTTACTATTGCTGTGATAAGCTGAAGAAGAAAACACAGAATGATACTTATTCGGTTTTATTTACTAGCAAGATAAAACTGAACGGCAGAAATGATAATGCAGAAAACTTAAGTATCTAAGCATATTAATAACTAACAAATAATTGAAATTAATCCCACTAATCACAGTAAAACAAAAAACACTAATGAGATATACAGGGTGGAAGGGACATCGACGCGCAACGGCTTACCATGACTTCAGTACATGATTCTGGACCTTACTTAGTCTATATGTCTTGATGGTCGACCATTCCGATACTTCGGCCCCAGTCCCCCATGTTTCCGTCTATTTTCTAAAAGTTCATTACCAAATTCCAGCCGAAATCAATTCGGCTTTCACGGGTTGATTGTGTAAGGGCAATAGAAAGACCGCGAGATTTGTCCACGGTTGGCCCTGAGATCGGTCGACGGCCGCAGTTACTTAAATCGACAAGTAACACTCATCTCTATCACGACATTCTCGTTTTTTTTTTAAATTAGTATACCATGAGATATTTGTTAGCAGCGTAATATTTCGTCCTAGAGCTCGTAGTTATTTTATGGACATAAGTGCATAAACTTCATACCACTACGCGTGTATTCTCCGAAGAGTTAAGCAGAGGCGGTGCGGTCAACAACGAAAGTAGCTGAACACAACCAAATTTTGAAAACATCATGCACCAAAACTTTTAATTAAATTCTAATTATGGTAAAGCTTGTAATTATCTTTTATACAAATAAGTCGTGCTGCCTTCTCGGGTCAGTAACTTCTAGATAATAAAAAATGTTAAAGCGTTTTAAAAATTGAATTGTGCCCAGCGATTTTTGTTGTTGACTCTACTAAGTAGGTAGGTACATTTAGGTCCCATGTAATAGGGGGCGAGCCCATTATATTATAAGTGTATGAAATAACGTTTTATTATAATTTAAGTACAAGGTTTATCAGGTATAAATGAATACATAATATTGTAAGATTACATTAAGTTCGATTGGCTTAGGTCGAGGCCACACCGGTGCGCGCGCACTGAATTAATGCGAATATAATTGTAATATATTTAAAATAAAGTTTATTAACTCTATCTTATTTATAAGATGTAGAATAATTCATTCGTATATATGTAATGTTGTGAAATAAGCCATAACCACGTTGCAAACAAATATTCTTAGCAAATAGCCAATACTCTTCTAATCTTTTGAAGCACCAACATAGCTTCTATAGGCAAAAACATAATAATATTATATTTACTAACCACATACAATAACATACCATCACGCCTGTATTCCTGGAAGGGTTAGGCAGAAACAGAGGTAGTTCGCTAGTATGTTTAGGCAGGTGCTAGTGTGCTACTGAGAATTTCATACAAAACCCCAATAAAACTGCTCGACCAGGGGTACCTCCGATACCTTTTCCTTACTAGGGACTCCTAGTTAAGCCCAGATTTAAAATATAGACATTGCGTTCTAATGTCGTCATCACAAAAAAAAGAGACAAGGAAACTAAATATTCTTCTTAGTTCTAAGTTCCCATTAAATTAATCTTATTTATTCAAAGTATTCAAACTTGGTATAGCTTAAAATATCATCTTTCACGTTCAACAGAAAACTAAAATAGTATAAATACGGCACAGTGTGTATGTTGAAAAATGCGTACAAAAATATATAGTAGGTACCTAATAGGCGGACACACGTGTTTTTTATCTGTTGTAACATGACCTACGTTGATAGTGTCATTCCTTGGACGTCTGGCTCTTAATATTTTAATTAAATTATATTGGGTGCTGATATTTTTTTAATAAGTAAGATTAGAGTTTGTTTTATGTAGAAAAGAGTTTCCACGGATATTCAACCTTGTTTATGGGATAATCTTAGTACCGCAACTCAGTGTTCACAAAACCGTTATTGTGATTATATTTTTTTTAATAAATAAATATTTGGGACATTTAAAACAACACGATCTAGTCCCAAACTAAGCAGAGCTAATTCTAATACATAAAAAACACTCAGCTCAACATTTATGTTCACCACATAAATATTTGTGTCCTGTGGGAATCGACCACTTCGTGACCAGCAGTCCGACTCGATTGTCGGACCACTCGGACCGATGATTTCGTCCAAATATTTTAAACCTCGAAGTAGAACTACCGGGTGATATTTTTTAATCGTTGTTGAGCATATTTTGAGACACAACTGAGGTCATAAGACGATAACGCGCGACTTTACCTTCAGGCGAAGAAGCCTTTACCTTTAGAATAATAAATCTAGTAGCATGTTCCTAATGTCTGGCAAAGATTTCGTATTAAAAACGACAGTTTCTGTATCTGCATATTTCATATCTTAGAATCTATTTCTCAGAACAATTCAATTTAAATATATTGAAGGACTTCTGAAATCTCTTTTATGCGTGGTTAATTGAAATAGGTTTCCTCAAGATATTTTCCTTTACTGTTTATACGATAAATAATTGATACGCACATGATTTCGTAAAGTCAGAGGTTGCCTTGGAATCGAACTCGCGATGTATGACTTCAGTCCATGGCCATATTACAAGGCAATGTGTTTCAATGACATTTAACAGGCTATCATTTTGGTAGCAAAAATTAGTTTGACGTCATCAAATCTGGTTCTCGTTCGCGGATTAACGGCCGATGCTACATTTGGTTTAAATACGCTTATCGAACCGGTGTATGTAATATTTATACGTCAGCTCTTGTGGATATCAGTATAGTGTATGCGCCAAAAGTACAAATATTTACTCAAGTAAATGTCACTAGTACGTTATCGGGTACTTTCTGTTTTACATACATAAATATAAGTAAGTACGTACCGTTGTTAGCATTACTTAATTGATAACTTTTTCAATAGAGTATTTAATTTATTTAATTCCAATCGGATTAAAATTAATCGTGTTTAATTTTTTTTTAATAAATAATATTTAATAGATAACTTAGATTTAGAAAATCGTGACAATGTATAACGATAACAATATAATTAAAAAATATGATTACGATTAATTAATTTTAATTGTTAATTTTTAATCGTTAAATTAGATTAAATTTTCCCATCACTGGTACAGTCAGCGTCAAATAGTTAGTGACACTCAGGGTATTCAAATAAATAGACGCAACGTCAAAAGTCAATAATATCGGTACAAACAAAGTTTCCATATTGTTGTCAACATTATAGTCGCTCAAAAGGTCGAGACGTTTAAAATGTCACATAGATAGGATCAGTCAAACCGCCATAAATATGGTTACAGTCATCCCGTCAATGGTATCCAAGCATTCTCGTCATAGACATGTCTTTTGTTTTGTAAAGAATTTCGTGCATAGCCGTTTACGATACTTGGCAATATACAGCTGACTGAAAATAGATGTACCTAAACCTCATTGATAATGAGTATGACTATATATCTCATAGAGCAAGAGTGCATAATTAAAATATATGATTCAATATCATGATCATTTTATTTTATTTTAATTAACAATGAACTTCGACAAAACTAGACTCGATAGTGCTTGCAAAAAAGAGGTGGAAAGTCTTCAACCTTATTGACTATTACTCAAGAACTGCTATTTTAAACATAAACAAGGTAATAGAGTGGATGAAAAACTAAAAATAAGCAATAAAATAATGTCAATAAGGTCGATAATCGCTTGCATCTTTTCAATTTTCTGTAGTTTCCGACTGCTTACCATCAGGCGGGCTGTGTGCTTGTTTATACATATATGTGCGAATATGAAGAAATGAGGATCTAGAGAGATGAGAATAATTCGATAGGTAACTACACGTAACATCTAAAACGATAGGTACATAAGAATATTCCCAGTTCATTTGAAATATCTGTTACGGAGACAACTTCCTCCTTCAAATATATAATTCGATTTTTTGTGGAGTCACTAATGCGTAGCCATATTTCTAGCTTGCTTTAGTTTTGCACTTCACATTGATATTACTGATAGATAAATAGAATGACATGCAAATAACACTACATTGCCTAAAGAGGTTTTCATCTTTGGGAAACCGTTTATTTCTATAACATGCTGGTTTATTTTTCTAATGTGTTCCATATTTTTGAACACTTAGAATGCTTGGATACCATTGGCGGGATGACTGTTACCATATTTATGACGGTTTGACTGAACCTATCTATATGACGTTTTAAACGTCTCGACCTTTTGAGCGACTATAATGTTGACAACAATATGGAAACTTTGTTTGTACCGATATTATTGACTTTTTGGTTGCGTCTATTTATTTGAATACCCTGAGTGTCACTAACTATTTGACACTGACTGTACTTTCATACAAATACGGCTAAAGGTAGATAGGAGAGAAAGAGATATAAACATTTACTTTATGAATAAATAAATAAACATACATAACGCATTTTCTCAATTAAACGGGCTGAATAAAAGATGAGTAGTGATTAAATCAAATTAAGTCAAAAAGTAGGAACTGTTTTATACTGTTTCATTTTTACATTTAAGACAGCTCCCTAAACGCCCACCCTTCAACGCTTTCTAGCGTTTTAACTGGGAAGAAGAAGCGGCTACTACATTATTTTTATACTTAAATAATACTAGCTGCCCCCCCGCGGTATAGACCGCCTTTTTCCTTTTTGCTCGGCTCCTATTTGTCGTAGTGTGACGTTATATAGCCTATAACCTTACTCGATAAATGGATTATCCGACACAAAGAAATGTTCAACATCGAATCAGTAATTAGTGCGTTCAACCAAATAAAAAAACAATCTCTTCAGCTTTATATTAGTATTGATAGACTCACCCTTGTTTTTGGCACAATCTTGAGGCCTATCTTGGAGTCGACGAGGCTGGCGCCGGCCTCGCTGAGGTACCCCTGGTTGGGGATGAGGCACGAGCGCCCGAAGCAGCACGGGCAACACAGCTTGTGCATCCATTTGGTCCACTTCGGATTCAGTCTGCCGTATGGCTCCTCATCCTTAGGTTTGAATACGCCTATGATTTTCTGTAACAGGATTTTTTCAGTAAATTATACAATTAAATCAAAGTCAAAATTTCTTCCTCAAGGAAACGTTTTGTTGGTACTGCGAGGACTCAGACCCTTATACTGCCAACCCAATAATTCCTCTTTCGTTTTACAGGGTCGGCAACACGCAAGTAATACTCCAGAGGGCCTACTCCCTATCTCCGTCAACGAAGTTACGAGCCGTTCGAAAGTTCTCCGAAACTTCGAAGTCCGATAAAACAAGTGTCAAATAAAATTTTTCGAACGGGTAAAAACACATCGAGAGTAGGGACAACTGTCAAATTGTGTTGTCATTCATTCTTAGTTCGGGCCCGAACGAATCATCCATCCGTAGGTGATACGGAGTAGGAAACGCCCGTAACTAAGGTCGAAACTACGGACTTCGCGCTTAGGGAGTAGATCCCCTGGTGTGGCAAGCGTCTATAGGCTATGGTTACCGCTTACCATCTGGTGGACCGTATGCTTGTTTGCCACCTTAGAAGTATAAAAAAAAAATCAAGATTGACTACTAGGTAGCACTTTTTGAACGTCAATTTTACATTAAGACAACCCGCAGAACGCCCACCCTTCACCGTCCCTAGTGTTTTAGCTGGGAAGAAGAAGCGGCGCAACAAAGTACAAACTCCCCAGCAACACATGTCTGTTTGTTAATTTATGTAACGTGTAATAATTATATAAAACAAAATTTTAATTTTACTTAGATTTACATATTCATTGCTATATGTCAGGCAGTGCACACATTAGTGTATTATAGTGATAAACTTGTCTTCTTGGACTGTTCTGAAAGGAAACATTTTTTTAATGTGAATGTAGCTATCGCGTCAAAAGAGGAAGCTATACTTAAAGCTCTCTCTTCCCCGTTTCAAGACAGCATTTTAATTTCCGCTCCTTTATGACCTGTAAACTATGGCAAATGTTTACAGATGTCTGCAGTGAGCGTTGGATGGTGGATTGGGGCCTAAGGCTCAACAACCTCGTAGCCTTATCCCAAATTACTTGGGGTTGGCACAGTATATCTTTTTCTTTCATACCTACATCTCTTTTAACCGTCATGTCATCATTTTCACTTCTTTTGCAGCTATATCATCTCCTTAATCTATACTTAATATTATAAATGCAAAAGTGTCTGTCTGTGTGTTACCTCTTCACGCTTAAACCTTTGAACCAATTTAGATTAAAATTTAGTTTATACTAAATTTTAATCTATTAAACTATCTCTACTTATGTATTCCTTATTTGTGTATGAGGAAAGGACTTAGGATAGTTTTGATTCCACAAATAATCCTTTAAGGGAGTGAAAAGGGTGGTGGAAGTTTGAATGGGGAATTAATATTGAAGGACTATAAGACTTTTATCATTTAACTTTTCGTTAGAAATAAAAGGCAGATTGGATAAAAACTGAGCTACACAAATTACTAATTCCACAATGACGAAATCGCGAGAAAAAGCGGGTAATCTACACTATAAAAAAATTGTATTTTTGAGTGTATGTTTGTAATGAATAAACTCAAAAACTACTGTGCCGATTTTAAAAATTCTTTCACCATTGGAAAACTACATTCACCCTGAGTAACATAGGCTATATTTATTGCTAGAAAAGATTAGGGAATCATATGTCCACCCGTGCGAAGCCGGGACGGGCCGCTAGTATTATTATAATCTGAAAAAGCGCCATAGTGAGTTTCCGCACGTACACTTTTGTGTAAAAAAACTACGTGATATTTATGTCTTTTTTTGGCCGGTGTTCTAAAGACAGTGAGGAACTCGCGAGTGTTTGCCTTTTTGGATAATTCGTCGCACAGCAGCTACAGAAGTTTTTGTTGCATCCGCAGTCCTTTGCATCATTTTCATGTCTTTCGTGGATTGTTGTTTCATAAAACAGTTAAGAAAGAAAAAGTATACGTAGATGACATACACCATTTTTTAGCTTGCTTTTTTAATTCTATGTTACTTTTTCACGGCGTTATCTTTAGGCGTTAACTTTAGTATAATAAAAACTAGTTTAGTCACACGCAAATAAAATAGCAGCTTACAATAACATTAACAAATAGCTTATCGCAACAAAAAAACGAATATTTTTGAAACGATGTTAATAACACTGTACGAAAGTGAATTCGGGATCAGTTACAACCCTCGGCACACTGTGGAACCGCCGGCGTTACACCACAAGATGGTTTTAGGAGGAATTAAGAATCCGATACTCTCCGGTCTAATCTCCGTAGACCGGTAGACCAGGTTTCCCCTATAAGCAAAAAAAGAGACATTGTCTCATGCATTCTGCGGTAGTGCGAGTGTATACATTATGTACGATAGCTCAGTATGCATAGGTGAACAGTTATATTGCCCGCACTCTATTTGGACGATATAAAAAACCGAGGACACAGACGAGCTAGTAGTGACTGCAATTTTACGATAAATATACAATCATCATCACCCACAGCCTGAATCTACCCACTGCTGAGTATAGGCCTCTCTTTGCTTACGCCACCTTTCTCGATCTTGTGCTAAACTTATCCATTTGTGACCAATAAATCTCTTAATGTTATCGACCCCTCTTGCTACCGGACGCCCAACACTCCTTCTGCCTGTCATTGGTCTCCAATCTGTTATTGTGCGACTCCACCTACCATCACCACGTCTAGCCATGTGTCCCGCCAAACTCCACTTGAGTCCCATTATCCGGTCTCCCACATCATACACTTTTGTCCGATAATATACAATAATAAAGGTACATTACATACTAAAATAACATATCAGCACGTCTGTATCTCAGAAAGATGTTATTGAGAGGTGTACTGATGTACACCAGCCTGTTCGTATGTTTTTTCAGGTCTAATCTATAAGGAGCGATGTGTACTTTATAAGATTTTAGGGATTCATAATTATGAAATAACCCTTTACAATTGTTTAGTGAAAGATAAACTGGCCCGTCTCTTTTAGTTAGTGTTAGCGTGTCTCATTGTCATCGGCTTACCAATGCGGTTTTAACTTGTGTATATGACCACAACATACCGCATGTAGAATGCATCTCAAGTTAAAACTAGCTTTGAGACTGCAATATTGCGGCTAACTGAATCTGGCGTCAGGAATCTGGTACGGTCAATAAAAGATTTAGGTATACATGCAGCTAATTAATAATCTGTGCTTTGATTAAGATTGTGTATTAATGTATTATGAATATGTGTCAAAATGTAGGTATTGTAAGCAGATATATACCTAACCCTTTGGCGTGTAATTATTTATGTCGAAATCTGTATAAAAATGCATATTTCGTTTGCTATCTGTATACTTAACTCTTTTGTTGACTGTACCTAGTATCGTTTGGTATCTGTTAATTTTTTAGTGTAAAAATTTAGACACTTTAGCCAGCTAAGCTAACAGTTTATTTTCGGGCTTACCATAATAATACTATTAATCAACAAATATATAAATAAATATATTTTTTAAGATTATCAGTGCAATTCAAATTATATGACCGCTGACTGAAGAGAAAATATTGTAAACGTATTTTTTTACACTGTTTCTTAATTTCAGCTTATAACATTTGGCACCTGACCCTCAACAAAAGAATACAGAACTAAACAATGAATGTCGATTGCGTTCATTCTCCAACAAAACAGCTATTACGTGTCACAGACGTCTGGTACAATTTAAACAGAATGCCAAGTCGCTAATACCACACGCTTCAATGAATCGTCCTTCTAAGTCTTCCCACAAAGTCAACAAACATATTACGAAATTACGCGCTGAATAATGCTGAAGGTATACCGACAAAGAACGGTATTACCTGTCTGAAGTTACATACAAGTACGTTATTGCAAAGGAATAAGGTATATTTTGCTGAGGCGATTTGGATTTGGAGAGGTCATAAAGATTGGTCTATTTATCATGTAGCGCTCCATGTCACTCACATCCTAAAGAACAGCTGAAAATGTGGATAGTAAAAAAACCCTCTTGTCCCGTATACGGGCAACCAAGGGATTATTAACGTAATGGCAGTATAGTTCTGTATAATATCACTATAATTGAAATAAAACTACTTCTACAGCGTCCATGGTCACGGGTCTACCCGTGTAAAAAGGTCCGAAACGTCGGGAATAATATCAATATAACGCGATAAAATCCGTAAAAAGTAGTTTTATTACAATGTATAATATTCGCGTAAATGTCAGAAATCAATATCACTTTAATTGCTTATTATAGCTTGACAGCTGTCAAGCTGTCACGTAAATTTAGCCATAAAGCGTTCCATTAGCATTTAAGATGGCAATCAGTGGTAAACAGTTAACGGCTATGAATATGCATATAGAAAGATTATTATTTTACATGTTAGTCAGCAGATCCGGGGGCGGGACCTAGTGACTAACAAGATAAGAAAACTTTGTTGAAGATCCCTTTGCATCCAAAGAATATCAGTTCCCCCTATACTCAGCAAGCGTTTTTGCCATATAAAAACATACTAATATCATTATTAAAAAATAAGGGTTGGTGATAGCAGAGTAAAAATTAAGACTTGTATGTATTTTTATTGCCACATCATAAAAAAATAGAAATAAAAAATTATTTCCAAAAATAAAATAAAATGTTTGGGGTGAACCACCCCACTTAGGGGTATGATTACGACTGATTCTCAGACCTACCGAATATACGTATAATCGTATATTATATCGATTGCAGAGTTAGTGGTGAATTTAAGAAAACAATGCAGCACATCTTGTGTGATTGTGACCTCCTAGCGACGAAACGGACGAGTCATCTCGGCAACGGATACCCGAAACCGGAAGACTACATGTTCCTTCCTCTTAGTGGGTTAGCCGCCTTCAAGAACCACGTCTTTTAAGAGTAAGGAACATACCATGCTGAACACAGCAAATCACATTTAGTCGAAGTGTTGCTGACTATGCCAGCCCCCACAGTTAAGATTAATATTAAAATTACATATAAATTTTCATAAAAATCGGTCAATCCTTTTCTGAGGAGTATGGCAACACTGTGTCACGAGAATGTTATATATTTGAAGAAGAAAGATTTCTTCGCAGATACGTAAGTACCTACAATAAATTGAGCTGCATCGAAAGCCTTTATAAGAGACAATAATCATTTATGGTAGTCAGTTTCAGTTGACTGGCTCTGTCTAATGTTTTTTCTTTATGGTGTGAACTTACTGTATACAAGTTGTTTTCTGTGATCTCACTTGCATCAAAGGACATTCTGAGACAAAAGGTACTGTCCTTCTCTAAAGTCCAATCACTCTATATCAAAATTCATCAAAATTTCTTTAGCGGTTTAGGCGTAAAAACGAAACAAACAGACAGACAGCAAGAGTTACTTTCGCATCTATAATATAATAATAAATAATAATAAATACTTTTGCGACATTTTTACACAGCACCATCTAGTCCCAAACTAAGCAGAGCTTAGTATTATATACTACTTAGTATTATATAATACTATGGGTGCTAGACAATGGATATAATACTTATATACTTTTTTTTTGTAAATATATACTTATAATACATAAGAAATATAATATTAGTATGGAAGTATACTATTCCCACACCAACACGATAGTTTTAGGGAAATATTATAATCATTTAGCTTACCCCTCCAGGATTCTTGACGAAGTAAGAGCCACTGGAGCCCTGGTATATCCTCTCCGGGAAGATACCATTGTCGACGGCCACTTCTGCCTGCCAAACCAACTCGCTGAATTGCGGGTCATCTGTGAGAAGAACATAACACCTTTAATTATTTAATACTTTTTTTTTAATACTATCTTCTGCCCGCGACTTCGTCCGCGTGGAAAAATTACTTTTAATTAGACTTATGTTATTCTGATGTATAAATAATAATACTGTAAAGTTTCAACAAAATCCGTTCAGTAGTTTTAGCGTGAAAGAGTAACAAACATACACACTCACAAACTTTCGCCTTTATAATATTAGTGTGACGACCTTTTATTTTTTTAACTAGCTATTGCTCGCGGTTTCACCCGAGTTTTGAGCCAAAACGCTAAATCCTTCTCCAAGGTCTAATCTATATCTGTACCAAATTTCATCAAAATCGGTTCAGCGATTTAGGCGTGAAAGTGTAACAACCAGACAGAGTTACTTTCGCATTTATATTAGTAGTAGGGATAAGAATATCCTCCACTAAGATTTCTCTTATCGTGGGTGCGTTTACAAACTCGAACCATAATTTTATTAAAATGCACTAACACGCATAGGTACTCGAAAAAACTAATTTGTAGGCCCTGCAAATATTAGTTTTGTGCTGGATGCCATACATTTGCTGAATGGATCATACATACGGCTACATATATTATATTAAATAAGTCTCGAGATGTTAAGAATGGTCACCAATCCATAGACTGACCGTGGCTAGCGCAGCTTGACTTCACAGATCGGTTCATCAACGTAGTTTCTGTTTCACCAAAATGTCATCATCATCATTATTTTATTCTACCTATATTAGAATTTAAAAAATGATGTTAATGTGTGCTACGTTTCCGTATACGGTTTACCAGGTATCACCTATGTATATCTGATAAGGTAATCAGACATGAGTCAATAGGTTTTATCATCATATTGTATATTTTTACACAAATGAGTGCCCAGGTCAGGCAGGTAGCCATTACAATATATGTACGTAGGTAGATAATATTCTCCGTAGTTCATGATTATTCAGATCTCTCACACTGCTTCGTGTCTTTAGATCGGAAAAAAGTTTGATCTGTCCCCCTGTTAGCAACTAGGGGACAGTTCGAACTTTATTTATTTAGAAAGAAAAATAATTTATTTTGGACTCGCACAGGAAATTAATGAAAATAAAATCATACCTATTTACATTATAAAAATAAAATAAAAATAAAACCTGCACGAACCCAAAAAAGGCCCGTATCTCAGCATTCTACATTTAAAAACTAAAATGTCGCAGCGCTGGTTTTCAGATAGGTCCATCTCAGTTGTAATGCCACGGTCAATTAGGAGACACATGAAAAATATTTACTTCTAAATGGTCCTTCCTTCTTTAAAAACTTTCAAGGATCATGGAATACGAGGTGTCACTAGATTAACGGATCTAGCGACATTATATTGTCCGAGTGTATTAGACAATACGCTTTGTTTAAAAAACTCAATCGAACACCAAATGGGGAAGCCTTTCTTAGTAATTTGTGAAGCCAACATAGCCAATCTAACAACATATTTTAGGTACATATATCATCAACAACTCATATAATGTCCCATAGCTGCTGATGGGCACGGGTCTCCTCTCACAGAATGAGAGGGATTAGGCATTAGTCCACCACGCTGGCCTAGTGCGGGTTGGCAGACTTCACACGCCGTCGAGAAAATCTCTAAGGCATGCAGGTTTCCCCGCGATGTTTTCCTTTACTAATCAATTATTAACATATATAAATAATACAAATTGCAGTAGCAGTATAAGAATAATATAATTGTGACAAATATAGTTATGACAATACGAACTAATCCGTAAACTAAGTAATATTGCAACATTCTCAATACGACCTAATCCGTAAACTAAGTAATATTGAAACATTCTATATTCGCATAATGACTCACAAATTGTGATCAATTGTGCGCATTTGCCTACAATACCTCTGGTAATCTAGTTCTCTGACATTTATTGGAGTCGATAAACTTTAATGAATAATTGGGGCACATAAGAGCCTCCACAAGCAATCATTGCACTCTCGACAGCTTCGTTTGACCTGCTAAGCTAATACGTCACGGATTAATTTTGTCGTCTATCGAAACAATGGTTGGAGACGAAGAGATAATCTGAGGACATAATTATGTTTCGGAATGCATGTGAGTACCTTTGAACGTGTTGATTGACAGCTTTAAACCACCGAATTAACTAGCCAAGATTTTGTAGCTCGTGCCAACACGAAGAAGGAAGTATAAATAATTCTTGTAAGGACGACCATTACTGCACATACAGACAGAATAAAAGATGAACTTCAGGATAAAACAACAAAAGAATCACTAAAAGTTGTGATTCTTTTGTTATTTATTGGTGATACTCGATTTTGTGAAATTAAAACTAAATATTATATGTATATGAAAAAATCAAACGCCAACTCGCACTAGGCCAGCATGGGGGACTAATAGCCTTATCCCTCATTCTTTGAGAGGAGACCCGTGCCCAGCAGTGAGACAGTATATGGGTTGATGATGATATGAAAAATAATCTTACGTTTGGTTCAAAATCGCCAGTTTGTTATTAATTAAGTCTTATAAAATTAATTAATGATGACGATAACAAAGCTTACAACAACCTTGTATATTACAATTGTTTATTGTTAATTTTTATTTATTTACATTGACTGTTATAGATAGCGCGAGCTTTCGTTTTTTTAATAATGTTATTTTTCCTAGATATTAGCAGCTGTTTAGCGATAGATTTCCACTTTTGCGATAGGGGGCGAATCTACCTCTAACTCACCGACCAAGTCCATTTAAAGAATAAGAAAGAAATAACGATTAATACTATTAATTTACCTTCCCATGTACATGTCAATCTGGTGCCTTTCAGAGAGAGAGACAATTTGTAAGCAACAATAAACTACTGTCACGGTTCTCCTCTCAGAATAAGAGGTGTATGGCTACAGTCTATCACGATGGCATAGTGCAGGTTGACAGGTCCCACCTTTTTTGATTGAACTGGCTTACTATCCGCAAGCCACGTCAGGAATGCCTGGCATATCAATATATGCCAGGCAATGCTGAAACGGCGCTAGTCAGTAACTAGCGACGTTTCAGCGTAACTGTGGGGCACAGAATGTATACCTAGTATGTACATAAGATTTTTTCTGAATTGTGCTGAATAAATTATTTTTCTTTCTTTCACCCTGTCCTGAACATTTCATAGGTATGTAGTCTGTATAAAATTCTCAATTGCTACTGAGAATGCTCGGAGTTTAGATTTATGCCCGTTTGATGGCAGCAGGCTCGGTATATTACACTTTTTACATTACATTACATGGTACCTATACAGACCAGCGAACTGTGTGGTACTTCTACTAGTTCGCTTCTGCCTAACCCTTGGCGAATACAGGCGTGATGGTAAGTTTTTTTTTTTATTTAGGGCGACTTTTTTCCTTCACTGTTTAAGAGTGAAGGAAAAACATTGTATGTACTTTATTATTATTTCGAAAAGTAAGATGTGCGTGCCTTGAATTCGAACTTGAGGACTATGACTTGGCGGTCCATACTGAAATCAGTAGGCTTTATTACTGTTGTTAATCAAAAAATACACTAATTATTTATTTTAAAACTAGCTGCCCGTCCCGGCTTCACACGGGTGGATATGTGATCGCGGAACTCGTAATTTTTTCTAAAATAAAAGTACCTAGTATGTTACTCCTTATAACATCAGTGATCTGCCAGTGAAAGTCCCGTTAAAATCAGTTCAGCCATTTCAAAGATTAGCCGGAACAAACAGACAGACACAAAAATAAACAATAAATGTTTTTTTTAATGTAAGTACCGTATATGTATACATTTCATATGCATTTAGTGAAAAGCTTAATAACAAACAGACAATCTTTTTGTATTTTTTTTTGGCATTTTCCATGCTAAGATTTTAAAGTTATTTAGCGAAGGAAAAATTCGACCGCGGGCAGGATTCGAACCTGCGTCTTCTGGTTAGGTACACCAGACGCTATGACCGCTAAGCCACCGCGAGTCCCACCCGCCATGACGAATTTTACTTCACAAACAGACACTTCAATATTATTTGTGTATAGATTAATTTTTAATTTGACTAAAAAATTTAATAAAAACCCGACATAAGGACTACGAAAAAAATGTGACATGCATCAGGGTCTACCCAACGCGGACAAATAGGTTCAGCAGGTATTCAATGTCGTTCGCGTTCGTGCGTTGTTATCGTATAGTCACATTGAAAATACGGTTGATTGAACCAGCAAATGCATAAAAAATATCAAGACATAGGTGGTCAGATAAAATTAAAGTATACATTTACATACCATCACGCCTGTATTCCCCGAAGGGTTATGCAGAGGTGTACTAATGTACACCCACATTTCGCCGGTATGTTTAAGTCCCATGTAATAGGCGGCGAGCCTATTGCCTTTAACCGGGCACAAATCCAGACTCCGAGCTGCTACTGAGACATTCATAGAAAAACCCAATAACACTGCTCGACCTGAGGATCGAACCCTGGACCTCTAGCGTAGCAGTCGCGCTTAGGACCACTAGACTAATGAGGCCGTCAAAAAAATTAAAATAAATTAAAATATTTCAGACGAATATCAAATACATACTATTACGCTTCTATCCCCGCAGGGTTAGGCAGATGTGTACTGCCGACTGTTTACTATAAAACTAGTAGGGGGGAGGAAAAACATAGGAGAAAGAAATAAAAGAAAGAAAGAAACTTTATTTGACACGCACAGAGATCAAGACTACATTGCATTCAAAAGCCATTTACTACAGCAACCCTGTACGAGGCCAAAAAGGACCCCATCTCAGCAAAATGCTGCGAAATTGACACAATGCCACAGCGCTGGTATTATTTTATGGCTAGTATTTAACTGCAAATCAAAAAATGTCGTTTTGTATAACAAAATGATTCCCAATCCTAAGCAAAAATACTTATTGCACAGCAAAATAGTCTATTCAAAGTATTGTTATTATATACACTTTCTTGGTCTTCAGATTCGGTAACTTTTAGCTTTGGTTCTGGCGATGTGTGGTCACAGTTCTAACCTAACCGATATCTGTATTTGGCTGCTCAATCATTAATTTTGTCGCTCAATTAGTATTTTTGATGCGCGGTTTATTATATTCCTTATTTTATTAGGAGGGTACAGGATAGTATAGTCTTCTTTCTCCGAACCTTTTCCCAACTATATTGAGGTCGGCTTCCAGTCTAACCAGATCCGGCTGAATATCAGTATTTTAGACGAAGCGAAAATTTTTGGGTAATACCGATACCCTGATTGTTAGGCTTTTTGGACTTCTGACTACCACTAACGATCGATTGTCATAGGTGTTCGTATGACAACCGGCTTTACGTGCTCTTCGAGGCACGGAGGTATCTCGATGTGTTAAGAATGGTCACTCATCCACAGACTGACCGCGGCTAGCGTAGCTTAACCTTACAGATCGGTTGATCAGCTTAGTTATTACTTAGCCACGAGCTCACAGGTTAATAGGTTAGGGATTTCCATACGATAAAAAGGAGATACTAGGTTCATTAGCCTACTAATCAAGCCTATCTCGATACGTTATCAACAAAGAGGAACTAATCGATACCAATCGGTATACAAAGAGCTCTCTAGAGTTGCGACACATTTGATCCTCCGCTTTCTACATTAAGTCCATGATGGACTTAACTGTCCATCAGTCTGTTATAGATCGTTGCCAAAGGAGGCAGCGGGTTATCTCGAACTGGTACTGATTAGTGGTGTTCAAAGTTGCTATAAATCAGTAACATGCTTAATGCTATATGCTTATTTTTTTAAGCATGCGATTTTATGTGCTATATTGTAGCATGCATAATTTATATGGCTACTTGTTATGTTATGGCAAAACGGGCGGGCCGCGCCCGACGGACGTTTGCTTGACAGAGAGCGAGAGAGAGAGTGATATGCGATATAAAGCAAAATAGCTTTATAGCATTATAACACAAAGTGCGAAACGCGATATCATTTGCTTATTATGCTACTTTATAGTGCTATATTAACCATCACTAGTACTGATTACGAACTGCAGTTGCATTATAGTCAGGGCCATGGGAGTCGTGATCACATTCACCCCGATCTTAATAGCGGTCCACACCAGCCTACCCTCTTCAGTTCATCGAACCATTATACAACTAGGCGGGCGTCCTACGCTAATTTCTCAATTTTATTTATTTCCCAACTTCTCTCAGTATGACGTGGTGGTACGATGACGCAAACTACAGCCGTATCAATACTGAATAGGGTACTAACAAGGCACGTTATGAAGAAATTTATTTTAATCAAAAGTAAATATGCGTGGCATTTATCGGGAGAACTTATCGGGGCGTTTGAGAATGTTTTTATGCTTTGAAATATCTATAAATGGCTTTACTAAGATGTTTATATTGAAAATATGTATTGCCAGCGTCTGCGTACAGGCTGATGACAAAGTATTAGTTAAGTTTGAGCGCAATAGTGGTCACGTAGAGAGACGACTTGGACTCAGGTTAAGCAAACCATGCTACGTACAGTAAGATTGTTGGTGGATGACTATTTTCTATTCGACTCTATCCTCTTAGTTATAAACTCGCTAATCGAACCCAAGATCTCGCTTAGGACTTAGGACCACTAGACTAACGAGGAAGTTAAAAAAAATACTATCCAACCTACTAATAGTAAACAACAACATCGATAATTATTATCACTATTGTTTCGTGTAAGTAATTGAAACAACAAAGGAATTAATTGAAAAATACAATAGTGGGGACAGCTAAAGTGATCACAGGTGTGGCAGCGTGAGGTCCTGGATTCTATTACTGATCAGGCATCAAATATTACCAGCCAGGATATTTCCGTTAAGAAATTCTTAGTTGTAAGCCGGAATTTTGATTTGAACATGATAAATGACAATAACCCAACAGAGGTATAGTAAATTACTTATAAAAGGTATTAGTAAATTACCAATAAAGGTAAACTACTAATAGAGGTATTAGTAAATTACCAATAAAGGTAAACTACTAATAGAGGTATTAGTAAATTACCAATAAAGGTAAACTACTAATAGAGGTATTAGTAAATTACCAATAAAGGTAAACTACTAATAGAGGTATTAGTAAATTACCAATAAAGGTAAACTACTAATAGAGGTATTAGTAAATTACCAATAAAGGTAAACTACTAATAGAGGTATTAGTAAATTACCAATAAAGGTAAACTACTAATAGAGGTATTAGTAAATTATTAATAAAGGTAAACTACTAATAGAGTTATTAGTAAATTATTAATAAAGGTAAACTACTAATAGAGGTATTAGTAAATTACCAATAAAGGTAAACTACTAATAGAGGTATTAGTAAATTATTAATAAAGGTAAACTACTAATAGAGGTATTAGTAAATTATTAATAAAGGTAAACTACTAATAGAGGTATTAGTAAATTATTAATAAAGGTAAACTACTAATAGAGGTATTAGTATGTTATAATGTTACCCTCGAAATGAAATGAAAAATTGTATTAGTAAATTACTAATAGAGGTATTAGAAATTAATGACTTAAAATCTATCGCTCTTTGAGAATATGGGCATGTTAAAATCGATAGATATATCGAAGTCACTGAAGGTGTTAACTCAGCAATCAATATCAATTTGCATATTGTAGACATGTTTATCTAACTGTGAATATAAGTGACACTTTCATGTGGGTGGAGAATTTTTGTATTCGAATTCTCCACCCACATGAAAGTGTCAAGTGTGTGTGAATGTAGGCTGGTTAGCTTCAAAAGAATTTGGAATTTTAGGATTTGTGCCCAACCAGGCAATAGGCTCAACCCCTATTGCATAGAACCACTGACATCTAGCTGTTTGAGATACAGGTGTGTTTTAAATGTGCAAATTAAATTAATAAGTTTTAAGTTCATTCATTTATGTCCATCCTAAGGTTGCCTGGAAGAAATTGCAATTAGCGATAAGGCCACCCATGGTATGTTTTTTATTGCATCAAGTACTTTAATTGTATTTATTATTATGGTGTACAATAAAGTATATAAATAATAGGTCGAGAAATTCTTAGTGGATATATGTATATCCAGTTAATAGGCCTAAACCTATAGGTACATGGGACCTAAACATATTAGCGAACTGTGGTCGTAGATTAGTACATCTCTGCCTAATACATTGGGAAATACAGGTGTGATGGTATGTTATGTAAATTAAAAGGTTGAAGAACATTTTTATTCACAATTGATTTGTGTAACACTAAAACATTACTATCTGAATAATTAGTGACAAAAATGTTACTTAGCCTTGAACTGTACTAGATAGTACCAATTACCATACTAATCTGTTTGGTTATGAAGCTATGGACTGTCACATGTTTGAGGTATTTTTTTCTTTATTTTTTAAAAATATGTATTAATTAATTCTGTATTTTGAGTATTACATTTATTTGCTATCTCTAAAATCTGGTAAGCAGCACAAGAAGCTTGAACACCCAGGATTTTGCAGCTGGGAACCCTGACATGTCATAAATTCAACGAGTCATTGTTTGCAGTAAAGAGCACGGCTGCCCGGTACAATATGTACCGTGTTAGACTCTGAACATATGCCACGGATCGCTTGAAGATGTTTCTCTTTTCCAGAAAAGTTTATTATTTTCATAAAATTAGGCAATAAATTTAATTGTTGACACAAAGTCCAAGTTATAGTATTACTTGCTATATATGGAGGCTTGTAATTAGCAATCTATTACTAACACATCTTATGTCTATTAGTCTGTAAGCCTTCTGTAAAATAAAATAAATAAATAAGTTATAAACTCAATAGAAAATCAATTGTTTCTAGGCCCTAGACCTAGACAATGGTTAATGAATTAAGAATAAATAAATGCTGATTTAAAAAGCCAGCTGTATCTACCAAATACATGTTAAATTTTTTGATGTTAAAATACACAAAAGAGATACCTACTATCTTAAAATATGATTGTTTATCAAAAACATGATCTGAACCTAAATTGTTTTACAAAATAATGCAACAACATGTTTCAACACAAAATTTTAATGTGCCACATAGCATAAAACATCTGATTGTGTTTCAGTGTATAAATGCATTATACACAAGAAATGAGTTTTTAACCTTGAGTAAAACAAAACCTCCTTTACTTAATTTTAACTACAGACTCATAAAAAAAATGTGTGAAAAAGTTAATATAGTAACTGTTGTCTACCATATGGCTTATCAATAAGAGGTGTAATTGAACATTTTCCATGTAAAATTTTATGAAATATCCAATTAATTACTGTGAAATTATACTCAAAATACTCACTGCATTCAAAAGGGTCTTGCATTATTTTAAACAAAAGAAAACATTGGCACTGAAACTACAGTACAGTCGTTACACTTCACTGAAACCAGTCTGTTGCTACATTCATGCAATTTATGTGTATTCTTTTTTTTAATTAACTACGGACTGAAGTTTGTCCGATCAATAACATACAAAAACATGCAATTTAGCAGGTAGTACAACATTAACAAGATACAAATTTCTAATCACGTACTATAAGTGAGCTATTATAGCGTCAAGGTAAACAAATACGCACTTCTTAACAGATGCTATTTGCGAAAAGCTTTGCAATGACCATGGAAGCCATATAATACATCTTATGAAGTCTCACAAGTAGTATTTCAGATAGTACTGAAATAAACATTAAATTGCGCGTGTTTTAGAACGAATAAATAAGTCTTATGAGATCAATTATATGGTAACATGAGTCAGTGCACTGATACAATAGAACGATCTCATCTCACCTGGAAAATGATTGTAAGAAACTTCGAAGTCGCCGCGGCCGCCCAAAAGCGGCTGCGACTCCCTGTTTACCCCTGGTGAATCCACGTTGCCCTCGAACCCGACCTCTGGCACTAAACAAATCTCTTCCGAACTACTCGACAAAGATACCACACCGTCATCGGGCGGCGTAATTGTTGTGTTTGGTTTGTCGAAGTCGAGATTCAACAGAGTCTCTTCCGTACTCATGAGTAATGTTAAACAGTGAATCTTTACCGAGCCTCATTTATTTCGTATAAATCTCTTTGTTTCACAACCATTTAACACAAACATCTATCTTCATTCAGCGATGATGTAAAGACTATAGAGCGGAGATCTGACAGCTGAAATTGACATGCTGTAGATCATCATAGACAAGAAAATATTTAATGATAGCGTTGCACCAAACAAATTGTTACTAAACGGAAGTTATCGGTTTTTGTGCTTTTTGAAATGCCAAAAGTAGTCATAGTAGTAATATTTATTTATTTAATTTTACTAAGTAGGTCTTAGTAAAATTAAATAAATAAATATTGCTAGCATTTATTTCTTTGTTTAGAATTTTTATCTTCTCACGAGTGCGTTAAAATTATACTACCGGACAAGTATAGCTGAAAAACTACACGGAGTGGGACCGTAAAGCACAAAAATAAATATTTATTTGGATTCACACAAATCACTGTCGCTAAGCTACTGCGCCAATCAAGTCATCGAAAGTTTCAGTCTCTAAGATTTGTAAAATACTAAATTTACAACAGAAAATTTGACAAAACTACTTCTTGGTTTTAACCTAGTTTTGTCTTCAGGAAGCCTTAGCTATATCCATAGTTTTGGGGTCAATTAAAAATATAACCACGGCAGGCTTCACACTCATCGCTATCATATTCTTCCATTGAATCTAAGTCCATATCACCTTGAGGCAATACCTATATATTATAGAAAACCACATGTGTTAGCGACTTAGTTTTTTAATATAAAATATCTAAAGGAACAAAGATAAATTATTGAGGTACTAAACTATAATTAACAAAATTATTGTATAAACAAACTGCACCCTATCAACTCTCGTTAGTAAAAGATCCGTCAAATCCTTGGGAATCAGAAAATCCACTGAATTCTTTATCCAAAAATCCTTTATCTGAATATCCTTGCTTGCCATAAATGCCCTTCTGTCGATCATGATGGAAGTGGCCTTTGTTGTATCCTGCACCGGCACCTACTTTTACACCTAAAGCTTTTGCACCAACTTTGTTAATAGTTCCTTTAGTTTCGTCATCTTCGTAGAACTCTTGATCTTTTTTATATTCATCTTTATGGTGCACTCGATGAAAACCTCTAGTTTTTGTACCTTTTTTGTAGGTCCTGCTTTCTTTTCCGTCGGTGCCAACTGCTGCTGCCGCAATGCCTTCAGCTAGAGCATAAACATCTGCGTCGTCGTAAGCACCCTGGTCGTGTAAGCCGGCCGTCTTGAAGAACTTCTTTAAGTCTTCGATATTGTGTTTGCTTTGCACACCTTTGTTTTCAGTATTCTTCTTTTTAAATCCAGAAGTTTTCACGCTCGTTTTCGACTTCGCATTATCTTTATTATTCGCACTGCTCATCGATTTGGAAGCTTCGTCGGTAGCATCTAGAAGTTTCGAGTAGTCATCCAAATCTTCTTCTTCAACTTCGTATCCTAATGCTGTGAGGTCACTGTCGAGGTTGTCGAATTCTAGAGTGCCTAGATTAACGGGCGATGATTCAGCAAACCAAGCGATGGTCAATGTCAATACGAAACATATTTTCTTTTGCATTATGCCCTAATTTTTTGTCCACTCTTGCGCAATCGAAGTAGGTTGCGACACTGACATACATGGAGTCGTTGAGGCTTATATAGCCTTTTGTTAGAATTCAACTGACAAGGATGTTTTTTTCAGTGCGATGAGTGGTTCATTGGTAGTTTCTGGCTACAGTCGATTAGATTCGTAATCGGTGCAACGATTCGGATCGGTCGAGGTCTATGTGTTTACACGAAATATTAGTTTTTTTCCATTCTAGTACTTTTATCCATCACGTGATAAAGTTTTTTATTGGCAAGAAAGGCTTCGGCTCATTGGGGTAGTCAGTGGTCAAGAAATCGGTTGCAACGGCTGCTGCGCTAGGAAAAAAAAATGAATGAGAAATAAAAAATAATTTGAGAAGAAGCTCGTTTTACTTAAATACGGGTCAATAAAATACGAAATAAGTAATGAATTTAGTCTAAAGTTTTTTCTCAGTCAGTACTTAGTGGAAACCTTCCTTTCTCTGTTTTTTATAAGCCTTTTATTATCGTTTCCTTATGCGCACTACTTTTAAATAGGCATGAATTTTAATTCAGTTATTGATTTTTATTTCATAAACTTTACAGGGGTATTGGCATTAATTATTTATTCTTATTACATCAGTGCTTGCCTGTTCGATGTAGGCCCCTACTCATATTATGTAGAATACTTTTGTACATAGATTATTGTAGCACATCAAGCTACCACAATCTGTCAAATTTCTTTGATAGATTTTCAACTTTAATACACTAATAAGGTTCATTTGAAAAAAAAAATGACAGTTTTGGATAGCTTGACCTGCCAGCGTCTGTACTTATCAATAACCAATTAAAGGATGATTATTCTTTATAGACTATCAATTAGTAATTGTGCAGCCTACATCTTCATTCTATCATACCATGCTACTCCAGAAGATATCATATCAGCCCCCTTAGACAGAGTTCCTTGTCTGAGCATCCTGGACCCCAAAGATAACTTTAATGGCCTTAGATGATGCAGGCGGAGTTTCAGCATGCTATTTCACGGATCCCATAGCTAAGTGCCATGGGCAAGTGAAGGCAAATGTCTGTGTGTCACTCAAAGATTTGTCTCAGGTGAGAATCAAATCCACGACACCCGGCAACGGTGACGACGAGGTGATTTGAATATTTGAATATAGAATCATCACAGAATATAATTCACCATTTAAAATTGAAATGCCGTAGTTTGCAGTACAATATTTTTTGTGGCGCCAATCGCCATCATTTTAATCCGACCTCGACTCTACGAGTTCATTCATATTATACAAGACTTGCCAACTGACCTCTAAAATTATGCAAAGATGACATAATCTCTACAAATATTTGTTAGTTTCGTTAAAAACAGATAAAAAGTGTTCAAGAGTTGTTGAAGACACGTGTAGTGTACGTAGTGGCTCAGTAGGTCAGCTTCTGCGCCACGTGTAGCGGGTTCGAATCCCGCACGGAACAAATACTTGTCTTACGTACAGGTTCCGGGTGTTTGTTTTATAAAGGTGTTGATTTCCATATTTACCAAATACGTAAATGCGTAACTTTGGTATACAGTTTAACTTTTTCGAAACTAGAACGCAGACATGAAGTAAGCTTAAAAACCATAGTCAACTCAATTAAATACATTTATATGGATTTAATCGAATTAAATATTAATTAATCCAAGAGCATAATTGATTATCACAGTAATTATGGCAGCTGATTGATCAAGGTGGTTGCAAATTGGATTTAATTATAAATTGGAGTTTTCTGGCGGGTCTTATTATTCTTATTATAGAAAATCATGGCAATGGCAATTCCTACTTCATATTACTAGGTAAGTAATGTTCGGTATACTATTTCAAAATGTTGAAATCTCATTTCAAATATTAGTTCTATTGGTCAAAGTTTCGTAATAGGTAGTAAGTTGCGTTAAAGTAGTTTCCCGTATCGGCATGACAAACCTTTTGTTTAATAGACATTTGGAACCAATTAAATTAGGCAACAATAAAAATATTGATAGGAGCGATAGGGGATTATACAGGGCCTTAAGTGTATTAATATAGTTACCTAGTTCTAAATGACAAAGAATAAGATATTATCTTAATATAATAATATAGGTAGGTAGGTACTTATCATTATACATGTTACGCTCAAAAATCGAAAACGCTCATTGAGCGAAAAAACAGCTCACAACGCTATGTCGTCAATAATATTAGAAAGTAGAAGTAGCAGCTTAATAATCAGTTGTTAGCTTTGTTTTCATTTAAACTGGCATCGAGTTTGTGTATTTATTAAAAAAAACATAACAGCCTATTTAGCCTAAGTAGGTTTTTTTTATTATTTCGTTTTTATAATTCCTTCCTTGCATTTTGAAGCTCATCTAATATATTATTCTTGGGCAATTCTTGGAAAATTTTACACAGCACCTAATAATTGATCACAATGCGTAGTGAGCTGTTTTTCGCACAATGAGCGTTATTACTTTGAGCGTAACATAAATAATAGCCGAATATTAAAAAGAGTTTAGATCTTATAATAATACAGTTGTGGGGACAATAAAAAAATACTTAGTAGTCATTTCTTACTCATTTATTAAGTTAGCTTGCGATAAAAAAATCTATTTACAGCGTCGTCATCGAGAATATCAAACATAACAAAATTATCGAGAAATTAATTAGTCAACAGATATTTACAATTACCAGACATGGCGAGCTTATTCTTTACTATCGTAATGGCTGTCATCGTCGTCATCGTCATCATCACCATCAGCGAAGGCGTACTCCTTGCCGTGAGTACTACCACCCTTCTTGCCGTACCCTGCTTCACCGTGGTAATGGCTGTCAAGTCCTTCCTCAGCAGAGTGACCGGCGTCAGCATCATCCACATGCCCCTTAGCGTGGAAGCCAGCCTTACCAAAACCGCCTTTATCGAAAGCAGCATCGTGATGTCCAGCCTCTTTATGACCTCCTTTTTCGGAGCTATGCTGACCTTTCTCGGATCCGTGTTTATTGAAGTGACCGCTGTTGTCGGCTACGTCGTAGAAGTCATGGTCCTTCTTGAACTCGTCCTTGTGGAACACCTTGTGGTAGCCAGTGATGTCCTCTCCCTTGCTGAAGTGCTTCTTGTGTCCGTGGTCACCGCCCTTGTAGCTCTCACCAACTGAGTGATGCTTGCCGTGGGCTGCGGCGACATCGTGGTGTCCCTTTGCTCCACCTTCTGCTTCCTTGTGGTAACCTTCATTATGTTCCTTGCCATAGTGTCCAGCTTCGCCCTTGGCATGATGATCCACAGAGTTGTAGCCCTTGCTACCTTTCTCACCGTGAGCGGAATGATGTTTCTCTCCGTAGTCGCTGCCGCCGCCCTTAGCGAAGGCGTGCCCGTCATGTCCTGCCAGAGCACCTCCATCGCTGTATTCTTCAGATTCATCGCTGTCGTCATCATCATCTTCATAGGCGTCCTCAACAATTATGGGTTTTGCGGCCACGTAAGGTAGAGGGACGGGAGCGAGGTCGTAGGCCTCAATAGCACCGAGTTTTGGTTGGGCTAGCGGTAGGGGCGCGGCGAATGCGTCGTGTTGGCCATGGTACGGGGCTGCAGCTCCGAGCTGGATGTAGCTGGCGGGTCCGTTGTTGTCGCTCCTGTAGATGTAGCTGGAGGCAGCTGGGGGCACGAATCCTACCTGCACCGCTGACACGGCGGTAGCAGCCAACAGAACGTATAAAGCTGTGTTAGCCATGTTGAGATGTGTACCGTTCTACTACTCGTACTGTTATAATTTGATAAGCCCGTTGCTCAATATTTATATCTAGGCTAGAGACAAAGGTCCATGAGTGTGTTGGCTACCTTTCTTGTAGCCATGTAACAAATTGCTTATCAGACGAGGTTGTAGGTGACAAAGAGGTTGTTAATGAAAAACATTGGCTATTGTGTAATTTGTGGACAAGTTGACCGCACCGCTAAATAAGCGTGAAATGCTTTTTTTAATCGGAGAGCCTATGAGAACCGCTTCGGCAAAAGGTTGCAATGACCTATTATGTAAGTAATTTAATTGTATTATAATTTTGACAATGAAATCGGTGTTTGATAGGTATTTGAAGATTGTTATCTTGTTTGTGGTGGGGTCAATTTAGGAATGGCCTTTTGGGAATTATTAGGTTTGATATAATTTTAATTACTATCACGTAGTAGTAGTACTTAAAACTTACTAGATATTTTAAACTCTTTGGGGAGATTAAAAATAATCCTCATTATCTTAACTCTGCAAGGAATAAAGGTGCTATCATCATTAGACAGTAAACATTTTCTATAAATGATGCAAATTGCTACAGAGTCTATTTACTTGAAAGTATTTAAATGTAAGTTCACCCTGTTGCGTGCACTGCCAATAAGGCACATGCCAACTGCGACTGCGACGCTCCGAGCGGCAGATCTTTGCAAAGCTTGTCCTTTGCGGAAAGTATGTGAATTAAAAGTGGCTACCTATTTCTGATGATTGAAGATTTGATAAGAAATGAAATTAATAAATAAATATCGTTAATATTACTTTTTACACCAGATTTATTTTATTGTTTGAAATGGGGTACCTATCATTTCTTCATCAAGGAGAAAATAAAGTTTTAAATGTCAACTTTTTTCTTCTTGGGTTCGAGGCCCCTGTAAGAGCGAGGCCTTGGTCGGTTGTCCTGCTCGCCATCCCTTAAAGCCGCCACTGGCAGTATTGTAAGTATGCGTGCATACGTAGCAGCGTAGGAGTCGCACTTGGGGCTTATGAGAGACTTAGCTACCCCATCTAACACAATGGTAGGATTAAGTTTTATAAAATATCTTTATAATAGAAAACTTGCCACTGCGTTAGCCTAGTGGCTCCTAAGCACGACTACTAGTACGCTAGAGTCTTGGGTTCGATTCTCAGGTCAAGCAGTGTTAACACGTCAAATTTGATGACTTTCAGTTGGTGCGGCATGGGGTCAATTATATCCGAAGCACGATTTGTCCCCGGTGCGTTGCTGGGTCGAAAGGACCTGTTGAACTGCCATCCGTTTAGGAGGACTTTATTTTAATAGGTATAATCATTAAAGCACATTCCTTTATAGCAATATGTTGACAAATAAACACTTAATAAAAGCCTGAAATCGTAGGTAGATGCACTGAATGGTTTGTTTGTAAATAAAGGGTTTGTCTATCGGTTCTTTACGACCCGTTATCCGCACTGGTTAGTAAGTGTCGATACATTTTTATTGTTGTGAATGATAAAAAACATCGATAGCGATAAAATGTACCTATGATATATTTTTGAGATCTGTTGATTACATAAAAAAATAAATCATACGGTAATATTAGACATATAATTTTAATTAAGTATAGCATTATCTCTGAGCTGTTTTTGTTCACTATAAGCTGTACTGGATGATGGTGTGTCTGAATCTGGTGTACCTACTTGTAATGTGTCACCTCCAGTTGACTGGCTAATATACATATACATAACGTGACCAGACGTCCCGTTATGAACGGGACTGTCCCTTTTTATAGTTACGAGTCCCGGTGTCCCCGAAATTAACTTTAACGTTTTGAGTCAAAAAATAAATGGTCATGTTACATATATACATTAATTACATCAGATATTATTTATATTAGACTGCCTCATTAGTCTAGTGGTTCTAAGCGCGACTGCTACGCTAGAGGTCCTGGGTTCGATCCCCAGGTCGAGCAAAGTGTTATTGGGTTTTTCTATGAAATTCTCAGTAGCAGCTCGGAGTCTGGATTTGTGCCCGGTTAATGGCAATAGGCTCGCCCCCTATTACATGGGACCTAAACATACCGGCGAAATGTGGGTGTACAGTACACCTCTGCCTAACCCTTCGGGGAATACAGGCGTGATGGTATGTATGTATGTATGTATTATTTATATTGGAGAACGTTCGCTTATTTTATTTTTCGTTGGCATAAACAACACTTTCCTGCATCGCTGATGCAAAGACATTCACTAGCTCAACTAACATGTAATGTAGTGCGGCTATCGGGTCGTTTAAAACCGATAAACGCACTAGACGTTCAAAATTTTGCTTCAGTCGGCATGCATTTTTTTCGTACCTTTATAATTTATTTAACGAGGTAATTCAAAAACACAAACCATCTCACTCATATTCATAGGGAGACCAAAGATATCTGTCCCGCACCAGCGGTTGGAACAGTAATTTTTACTTCGCACCGGGGGAAAGATGAGCATCGGATTTATTCGACCCGATACCGCACCGAACGTGGGTTTTGATATGAAGTTCTCAGTACCAGCTCTGAGTTTGGATTTCTGCCCCGCTAATGGCAATACGCCCCCTATGTCCTATAGGGGGCGTATTGCGTATTGGGACTTCGTTGTCTTCTCATCCATGTCGGTTTCGGCTGCCAGTATTACCAGATGCGGCTAAAATATCAATATTTCACACAAAGCGACTTACACCTCTGCAACGCAAATGAATTAAGTATTGGGCAATATCGACATTCCAAGAATAAGGTTTAAATCAGACTTTTGAGTTTCTCCAACTGCCAACGATTTTCATGTGTTTTTTTTACACAAACGCTAAATGAAAACTTATTGTGAAAACAACGATCATCGACTTTCAAAATGTTATGTGAATTGTGAATCGTAGTCGATTAAAACTGAATTAACAGCTGATCATGACCTAGTGTGTTCTTCCTATGAATTGTTCTTTTTGTAAGTAGTTATACAAGTTCTTTCTTTATATAATACGCACGTAGGGACCTACATTCATTACAATAGGTAGGTATTGTCGATTAAGAAAATATTTAGAAGTCTAGATATAGGTTACTGTGCTATAATTATAATGTAGCTCGACCTATTTTTGTGATTACACACACCTAAGTAGTTATTATGGAGGTAACTTAGAATTATTTAAGACATTGATTTGTTGTTGACGATGGAATGCATGGCGTGTCGGCTATTCGGTCATTTTCTGTTAGTAGGCCGTTACTATACGTCTTCACATGACTGATAAGTACCCAATTCAATTTTAGAACAGTTGCTACATGAAACGACGCCATTCGCATAGTTTAAATAATATTGGGGTTAGTTGTAAGTTATATATATTATTTTGAGTAGGTGACCCATATTAGGGATTAGGCTATAGTCCACCACGCTGGCCTTGTGCGGGTTTGCAGACTTCAAATACCATCGAGAAAAATCTCTAAGGCATGCAGGTTTCCTCACGATAATTTCTTTCACTGTTTTAAGCGAGTATTAATTATCAATACGCACATAAATTTGGAAAATCAGAAGTGCCTTGTATTCAAACTTGACACTTTTGACTTGTCAGTGCAATCATCGTATTATTAGGCTATGACTGCGTCGTTATTATAATAAGTATGTTTGTTAGTAATTTCTAAGACGACACGTTCGGCGTATTGGCTTCTGCACCACGGGTATACCACGGGTTCGTGTGGGGACTGAACAAATATTTTGTGACCTGACCTACAGGTAGGTAGCTGTTCCGGGTCTACGTGTTTCTGTCTGTGAAAGTTTAATATTTGTAAACGCATCCACGATACAAGGACAATCCTAGTGAGGCAACGATTTTTTCCAATTTCATTGGAATTCCACTAAATTTTATAAGATAACTTGTATTTTTCAGATTTCTAGTTTTTAAGCCTGTTTTTCTCTACAGATTTACAAATAAATGTATTGACTAGAATAAATGTTCGTCAATGTGGAATACAGATATCTACTTAGTCAATTGACGACGTCTGTGGTCTAGTGGTTCGAGTACCGGACTGCTGATCATGGGGTCGTGGGTTCGATTCCCACAGAACACAAATATTTGTGTGGGTAAAACATGAGTATTTGTGTTTGTCTGGGTGTTTCTTATGTATTATAAGTATATATTTACAAAAAAAAATTATGTAAGTATTATATCCATTGTCTAGTACCCATAGTACAAGCTCGGCTTAGTTTGGACTAGACTTAGTTTGGTACTGTGTAAAAATGTCCCAAATAATTTAGAAATCGAGTAAGTATTATCCCTTTCTGTAAAAAGTCATACGTTGATTATAGAAGGGAGGATAAAAGATCTAATAAAAAATAATATTTTTTTATATTTAATTACATTTCATTCTTAAATAACTAGTTAAAAAAATTAAAATTAAATAAAAATGTTTATTTCATATCTTAGTTGTTATTTTAAGTAAAATGTCTAATACAAAAACTTTGGTTTAGTCCATTCATCTATTCTAATTAAAATTTTACACATTTTTAAAGTCAAATGATTATATTATGATTTAATTTAGTATATTGAACATTTTCACAAACGTACGTACTAATTATTATTTTAGAGTAAGTTATGTTAATTTCAATTAAAAATTTACATAAAATTACATATAAAAACTACATGTTATTTCTATAATTCAGACCTAATTCTAAGAATTGATTTTTTAATTAATTTAGGGTATGTTAAATCAAAACCAAATACGTAGTTATGGCTTATTTTTATATCTACATAATAAACATATTTACAAAAAGAATATATTACCAAAAAAACAATAATAGTATAACAAGGATCATCGACGTTAAATCAGTGCTTGACTTCAAAACCGTAGCTCTTGCCTGCGTATGCGCCGCCTTTAGTGCCGAATTTCCCGTCACGGTGGTGGTGGGACTCCCCATCTTCCTCTGAGGAGTGTGATGCTCCATGCGCGTCTCCGGACTCCTTGTCAACATGTCCTCCTTTTCCGAAACCTTTCTCGTGATTTCCAGAGTGGTGAGAGTCTCCCTTCTTGTATCCTCCGGCATCTGATCCGTGACTTGCGTGTCCATTTGCGTATTTGTGGTGCTCACCTTTGAGACCTCCTCCATCAAAAAAGTCATGGTCCTTCTTGAATTCATCCTTATCGAAGACTTTGTGAAATCCATCGACCGCTTCTCCTTTGCTGTGGTCAGCTTTGTGTCCATGGTCATCCCCTTTATATCCATATCCGTGAGCGTAATGCTTTCCATGCGCATCGGCTTCATCATAGTCTTTTTTGCCACCTCCCTCTTTAGATGTTGCGTAACCTTCGTGTTTTTCTGAGTGGTAATCCCCTGCACCCCCTTTTTCGTAATGATGTTTAGTCCCATGTCCTTTATGCCCTTTATCCCCGAAACCGTGATACCCCTTTGAACCGTAGTCCTTCCCACCCCCGTACTCATGGTAAATCCCATGATCGTAATGTCCTAATCCATGTAAGTAATCAGAGAAATCATCTTTGTAACCTGAACCGTATTTTTTCGCATATTCCTCGAAAATCTTGTCGTAGTTTTCGGATGCTATCCCGTCGATGCGGTCGTCGTGTTCTTCAGTGTTTTCCACGACAGGTTTAATGTGTTCCTCGGTAGCATGTGACGCAGCTTTATCCTCATCATCGTCTTTCGCGGCGCTAAGAGGAGCCGCCTTATACGCCTCTGGCTTAGCATACAGTTTAGAAAAATGCTCAATCACTTCACTCTCTCCCATTTTGATGACGCTGGCGGGGCCGTCACTTTTTTTCTTGTAAATGTAGCCGGTGGCCGCCGGTTGAAGGTCGGAGCCCGTAGTCCGGACCATGACCATGCGTTCAACAGTCTCCCGCATCTCCATGCAGGAGCCGTAAGCAAAAAGTAACAATAGCGTGGCGGTCTTTCGCGCCATGCTTTCGGCAATAATGTCCACTATAATAATGACGACAAAGGTCAAGACTAGCATTTATATAGTGAACATAATACTGTATCGATCATTGACATTCATAAATGGGCCGACTCGAGAGCGCTCTCTAGATTGGGCAATGGTCTTCTGTGTCAATGATAATGAAAAACCCTGTATTAATTTATACGGTGCATTGCTGCGCGTTCAATCTGACGCAGTGTATAAAAACGATATTGTGTCGGCGACTGCACACTGTAGTGGCCGACGGCGACACGTGATCACTATGCTACTAGATAACTTTAAATTTAAAACGCGACCTAGTTTCTTGTGTAATATTAACTAGGAAATCTAATTAATTGAATAAACCCCTCTATATTTATAAGAGACAACGAAGTTACCCTAGAACACGCAGTCACAACCCTCCGTATGCCTTCCACACAACGCACTAATGGCACGTGCAAATGAAATTATACATTACTTTATGAAAACGAACATTTATTTAAACAGCTTCTACAATGAATAGAATAGAAGTCTAGAAATTAAACAATATAAAAACATAACATACTTAAAGGTAAAACAAATTGCGGATTGCCTGTGAAATGGTACTTAATTCCACACTGCATTGTATTAGCATGACAAGGTACATACATCGGTAATATTCATGTAGGGTATGAATATACGGAATCAATGGTTCCTGTAGTTAGAGAAATTCTTCAATTTCTTGCGCAGTTTCAGCGTATTACCGTTTTTCTTAGATTTTTGTGAGCTCAGGGCAACCTCGTCTTCGAAAGCCGAAGACACACGTTTCTCCTTGCTAGTAGTGAAGTCACCACTATTATTTTCTTCCATGGAACCCATTAACATAAAGCCTTCTTGCTGATCCAAGGACTCAGGATTCATTCTATAGAATAATGCGTATGGTGTATGATTTGTTTCCAGGCTTTCTTCGTGGCTTCCAATCCTTGCCAATTCCACATTATTCCTGTGTTCCTTCACCATACTTTTATCCTTACCTATATACTTCCTCATATTATCTGACACGACACTTCGTTTACTTTTTTCATAGATATCCAAAATTTTTCTAGTATCCCTCTTTCTGTATTCTCCTTTTTTGTGTCGCCTGTCGGCAATTTTTTGTGTCATATCTTCGAGAACCCTTGACATAACTTGCACATTATGGTCGTGGAGTCCATTTGTCTTGTGTAACGTTTTGTCCATCATCATTGCTGTGGGCATCCTCTGACGTTTTTCCTGTGTTGCATGGACCGTCATCGAGGTCAACTGACGGTTATTGTTCAATCTAACTATCTTCTGAGGGTCCGTAGAGATCTGTGTCTTCCTCACGTTCATTTGTACGAAGCTGGGTTTAGGTTCAAATGATTCTTCATGATTTCTTTGATTGCGTTGTTTCATTTGTTTATTGTAATCTGCGTTCATTGACTTAGGTCTAATTGGTGGTATCTGTTGATTGTTCGAAGACTGAGTACGTGCAGTAGCTTCTAGAACTTGCGCAGTATATTCAGTTCTCGCAGGTTGATTATTCGGAACCTGCATTTGTTTGTTTTCTTGCTGTCCTGAACTTGCGGTGTTTCCAATCTGTTGTTGAGGTCTCGGCTGCCACTGCTTCGGCGCTTCCGTGTTGCTGTATTCTTCAATTACTCTATGTGCATTGTTTTTCGTAGCTTCATGATTTCTGAGTCTCCCATTTTCAAGCTCAGTGTGCATCGCGTACCTTAACGGTGTCTTCATAACTTTAAAATGAGAGTCAACTACATGTTCGTTGTTAATTTTCTGATATTTGGGGTTGTATGACCCGGTGAACTGTTTCTTGCTGTTGGCACTAAATGCAGGTTTCGTGTTGTATGATCCCGTAATACCAAAACCGTCCAAAGCCACAAAGCCAACGTTTGGATTGTCATCGTAGATATAGTACATAAGAACTGGAGAAACTGAGTTGAAGTAAAGAAATGCACTAATTATCTTGAACAGTATCTTCATCTTGATCGTTCGCAAACTAACTGTCCCCAGCTAATGCATTGTTCTTATAAATTTCCTGCACTCGGGTTACGATTGTTTATTTATCATACGAGGTGTAAACAAATAAACTTACTCGTTCGATTCACGAGATATTTGGTGACGACGTAATTGTAGGGTTAACAGAATCTTATTTTATTCCAGTACAACTATCATTTACAAAATTCGAATGTACAATTGGAAGGTAAATGCGCAAAACCCATAAGTCACGCCGAGTCACACATTTAAAATCTATAAATAATTTAATACATTCCGCATATTTTGTCGCTCTGTCTATTCTTGTATTGCTTAGGTACACTTCGATACAGTTCCCAAACACAGCGTCCTTTCCACCCTGCGACCTTTCTTTCTGATATGCAGTCGCATTACAACACAATATTTCATTATAACACAATCGAGTCTGCGTCCGACCCGCCTTCTGTGGCTTGCGCCAAGTCTTTTTTTAATAAGTTTTGCCAAAAATTCCAATACATAAAATTCAACAGCTGTGTTGAATAGTAATTGTAAAATAATATTTTCATTTGCGGCCGCTGCTGGTCCGACAAAATAAACGTAAAATTGTCCTAAATATCGTATACCTAATAATTCCGAATTTGACAATTTGAAAGAACTTCAGCTCGTGCCCTGGCAAGGTCTAGTAAAAATACTCAGATAAATAATGCACAAGGAGATATTAGATATATGCTTGACGTTTTATAGTCAGAGACGTATATAAATGGGTAGTTCACTACAATAAAACACGAAACAAGCCTATTGCCATTATAACAAAAACACAACGAGAGCCACGGAATCGAACTAAAGTCCTCACAGTCAGTAGCTGCACCACCACAATCACAATTAAGGTTACTAGATAATGAGGCAGTTATGCCAAAATGACTACATTGTATTTTGAGCTTGTAGAAAAATTGTGTAAAAGTAGTAAAATGTAAGTAAGTAGGGTAATTGCAAAGTATGTAAATGTAACAAATGGCACTGTTATACGCCTAATACATGAGATGACCGCACAGAACGGTCTCACTTTCACAATGGCTAAATTGTATGTGTAAAAATCTGAAAATGTAGCGAGATGTTATGAGAAACGCGATAGAAACGCTTCTCACTGGTAGCGCCGCATCAAAATAACACTGATCCAATAAATGGTAAGCATAAACACTTACACCGCGAAAGATTTCAAGATCTTTTGTGTTAGAGGGCTTGAACTTATGACTGAACACAGCCGTCGCTGTGCGTCAATTACAATTCAATCAATCAATACAGTACGGAAACTATAAAAAGAGATTTTATATTATTGGAATAAAAAGTTTAGGGGCGTGTCTAAAATTAATGTTGAAAATTTAAAAACATACAAGTTCAGCAACGATGGAACCCTAGCGTTGAATACAACAATAATACAATCATTCGATTGTTATCAAAATAATATCTATTAGTCATCCTATTTTTCTCATCATACATTGTTCATCTATGTAAACATAATTTTAAAACATCAAGTAGTTTACATTATGAATTGATTCAGAATTATGCTGCTAGTCGACACTCCGACAGCCCAGCGTTAAGCACATTAAAATGAAAATTATATTGCTCGTCCTGTTAGGTTCCTGCTTTATAAGCTTAAACGCTCGGCTGATTGAAAAAAATACCGACCGACCATTGACGACCGAAACGAAAACGACAGGATCTGCTCCTCCGGTACGACTCACAAGAGAGGTGTTCGAAGAAGATGCATTAACAGGATTCTCTAAAGAAGACAACTTGCGTAGCGATGAGTTCGAGCGAATTTATAACAGGAAGGCGCGACACTTCTTCAAATCCAAGCCTCAGAAGACAGAAGTGCCAGCATTTGTTCGTGTCCCACGGGAATCTCAGGAAAAAATAACTAAGAACATAACGACATCCTCTGGAGCTCCTCTAACGAAGCAAAAACTTACGCTCGTGAAGAAGCCAATACCAAAATTCAACGAAATGGACTACGATGATGACTTTCAAATGAAGATTAGCCGATCGCCAGTACGAGTGGTAGATTCCGGTGAACATGAAGATGAAGATTTTAATCTCGATGACTACGATTTCGACGTAAATCACGATGAATTTATCGGCAGAGGTAAGCCGTTGGAACCGAGGCTGAAACATAAAGAAACCCAAGAACGCTCCAGTCGCCCATCAAAACACGATACAAGAAATGAATCCCCACCAGAAGTGAAAATTCCAAGCAAAGTTATTGCACCTGTAACACATCGATCGGGGTCCAACAAAAAGGAACGGGCAGTGGAAATCCCGAAGAAAATGGGAGAAAAAGATGACTATTATGACGATTCAACTACTACCAAAGCTCCTGAGAAAGAGAAACCCCGTGATTTGGAAGACGAATTTAATGATGAAAATGAAGAAAGCAAAGAATATGAAGGAAAATTATCCTCTGTAAGAATGGTTAGGTCACCTTGGAAAATAAATACTTATGTTGATAAATTGGGAGAGAAAACTTCTTCTGTTATGGCTAAAGTACTAAGTATTTTACCTATGTTCCCTCAGGTACCGAACAAAAACGGAGATGACATGATTAATGAACCGATGGACCCCTGGGCTGGCAAGACTATGACGGATTAAGTTCACACTCATTATCGAGTTACTAGTTTTAATGCAGTTATTTTTTTATCTCATTGTGAATATTTATATTTAAAATTTTACTGGATGTGAGTACATTTGGCAGGACCGAATTGATTAGTATATTACAATATATGTATATTTTAATGGGATCATCATTAGTTTGAATAATTTTGCTCTATAATTCGACTAATTTCATGAAAAATGTTTGAGTGGTGATATCGGTAATAAAACACAAAAGCAGGATATGACTTCTTTTTTTCATTAAGAAAACTAAATGGTAACTTTTTCTTATTTTTATTAATCAGTAATACAAAACTTAACGTACTACCTATTTGTGTGTTTTGCTTAAAACTATAGCTTATCTATTACACTGTTTATTTCAAGTTTGCATTGTAAATCAACACTCATTTAAAAATATTGTTTATTAAACAGTTTTTCTAAGGTTTGACTTTTTTTCATATTTCCTTGAACTAAGAAGCGAAATATAAATAATGTAATGACTTTTATGTGCTCTATTTAGGATACTGAGATCTTAAGATCAACAGTCAAAAGGTCGCACGTTATAATAACGACAGGGTGACTCATTTTGAGGGTATTTAAGTAGTACTTAATACGGCCACACTTGGACAGTAACCGAACATTATTTATACGTAAACTCTGCTCAATCAATGCTCCCTATCTGTCATCATCATCTTTCCAATATGATGATGATAGAAAAGCTGATGGGCGTACTAAACTAGTACCTACATGAGCGCAAGCTATCCCACTTGACTAACTTATCTGGGTACCCAGTTATGTAGTGAATATATTGTCTCCCTCATAAGAGGGGCCTACATATTTTTATTCATTGACAACCTTAACACAATCACGTAAACAGACATAAAAACATCAGTGGCTTCATTAGTGATCCGTTTTGACAATATTGACTCGTGACACTAAACAATAAACACTCAACAATAAACAAATATTGATAGGTTGCTAAACCGCTAGCTATGAATACAACAGTCACCTATTGTTTCTAGTTTCAGTTTCGTCTGCATACAAGGTATCATCCACATTCAATGTTTCTTTTACTTTCGTTCTTAGATCACGCATAAAATCCTGTAGAGTTGTTAACATTGCTTCGATGTCTACTTAAAAATCTATTACAGCAGAATTGTCTATCACATCGTCACTTTTAAGAACATGCTTCTCTTTTTAGCAAATCGTTCAGATGTTTCTGCTTTAGTCATATCCTATAGTGGTCCACATAATCAGCATTATTGCTCTGAGCTGCTTTCTTCGCTACGTCAATATATCTGTTAAATTGGTTTTGTAACGTGTTGAATCTATCATGACCTTTGTGACTATTTTCAAATTTTTCATCTGAGTTCTTTCCTGAATTGTTTGCCGCTTTCGTTTCGTTTCCTGTTGCCGCCACTGCTTGAGAACGTAGATATGCTTCGGAGCCACCAACATGAGCCTTTGAACCCCCCATCTCTTCTGCTTTCGAACTTTTATTATTATTATCGTAGAATTCATTGTCCTCCTGATACTCGTCTTTATGATATACCCTGCGGAACCCTTTCCTATTTTCACCCTTGTCCTGGTTCACTTGATGAATATAATTTGATTTTTTGTTGTGGTCCTCGGATCCAAATTTATTCGCAAAAGTGTCTATAAAATCTTTGAATCCGTTAAACCGGTTCGCTTTGTTTTCGTAACCACTTTTATGGTCAGAACTTTTCTTTGCACCATTTTCATGTTTGTCAAATTCATGATCTTTTCTAATGCCACTTTCTGTTGCTGATTCTGTTTGTGACAATTTTGTTGAGATAGCGTGATTGGTTACAGGAGATGTTGTTGTGTAATAACCGTTTTCCAATCGACGATTCCTCTTGATGTCCTCCATTTCCGGCATGTAAGCATCGTGGTCAAAATCCTTTCCCCAGTCTAAGCCTTTGAATATAACTGGGTCCTCTTCACCGCTTCTTTCAAAATAATCGTTCAGTACAAACGAAAAAAATGGTGCGTCTCCTCCTATAGGGTTGTCAGTAACATCATGGAAATATTTAGGGGTTAGTTCATAGCTCTGAGGGGAATCATTTTCTATCAGTTCATGAACCGGAATTATAGTATCAAGGCCGTCGGCTACGTATCGTTTGTCTTTGGCTTTCTCTGCATCAAATATATCTTTGTTATGCTCATACTCATAAGGGCTATGGTAAAAGTATGGCCAATTATCGTACATACTTCTAGAACTGGTTCTTACATCGTCGTCATCCATGTGAAATTCATTGCTGCTATCATATCCCGTTATCATATCGTTGAAAAGTTCGGGTGGTGGGTGGTAATGCATCAGAGATTTTAATTTGTCGATCATGCCATCTGATTTGATCCTTGAAGCATCGTAACGAGCATCAGCTGCAGACTTTGCTACCTCGTAGTCGACTTCACTTTTCCTTATTGAGGGTGCAATGGTATAGGGCATAATTATATCTTCGTAATGCGGTGATTCCTTCCTTGTTTTTTCTGCTGATTTAAATTCGGAAGGCTTGCTCACTGCATACGGGTCCGCATTTATGTGATTAATTTCATGGAACAGAACAGGTTTGTTTTCGATTTGATTGTAAACATAGCCGCTTTGCAGTGTCGGTGAATTCGATCTTGATTTTCTCGCAACGTGTTGTGAATACATGTGGTGCTGCACCGTGTACGTTCCGTAAATCACTCGCGATATAAAACATAATATTATTGCAAAGCGACGCATATTAGCTACATGGACGTGTTTTCAGATGCTCTCTGCAATATTAACTGGAAGTGCTTGTACCTAATCGTGTCTATATGAGGTGTTTATTTTCGATGCGGTCAACAACATTGTTCTTGTGACAATAGATCGCGGCAGGTCAGACGCCCATTGAGAAATATTCCGGTCTCTACAATGATAAATGGGTGACTAAATACGCTTAGTGTAAACTACATTCACCTAGTTTGGAGATTTAACAAACAATAATACCTATGAGCATATTCATTTTTTGCAATTTAGTGTCTTGCTGCCTCATTAGTCTAGTAATCCTAAGCGCGACTGCTACGCTACTGTCCTGGGTACGGTCCTGGGTTCGATGCCCAGGTCGAGCAGTGATAATGGGTTTTTCTATGAAATTCTCAGTAGCAGCTCGTGGTTTGGATTTGTGTCCGGTTAAAAGCAATAGGCTCGCCCCCTATTACATGGGACCTAAAACATATCGGCGAAATGTGGGTGTACATTAGTACACCTCTGCCTAACCCTTCGGGGAATACAGGCCTGATGGTATGTTATGTGTTATGCTATAATAATAATTAGGTATAGGTTACACAATTTAAATTTTAACGGAGTTATTAACTTTTATTTAGGAATTTTATTTGGCGTTTTATTTTGAATTATATTTTATAATGAATAGCTTAATTGGTCTGATGGTAACGGGTAACGCTTGTGGGACTTGAGAGTCGATTCCCAGAGCAGGCAAAAGTTATTACCGTTCGTTCATTTGTTAATTTCCCAAGACTTTTACGTCTATTGTAGATATGACTTGACCGCAGTAACCAAAAGGAAAAAAATATTTAACTGTGAATAGACATTCAATTAACATGGTTGTCAGTAATCAGTATCACGATCATAAATAAATAAATTGTCGTTAAATATCGCGTCGTTAGACCACGTGTACGATTCGTTTATTATCTAGAATGTAGAAATAGTGGAGTAATATTTAAGTTTTAATATAAGTCTATCTGTTGCTCGCGGTTTCACTCGCTAAGGCGCGACTATTAAAATCTACACATAAATAAAATTGGTGTCCGTTTGTCGTTCCAAATTAACAGCTTTTCACTAAATGCATATGAAAGTAGATACGGTACCTACTTACATACAAAAATTAATATTTAAAAATGTTTGCCCCGATTATTATAGGGCAAGGGAAGGTAAGTATAATATTTAGTTTTTCCGATAACATATCATTACGCCTGGATCCCCGAAGGGTTAGGCAGAGGTGTACCTATGTACAGAGACATCAAGCTACCCCAATCTGTCAATGTTCTTTGATAGATTTTCAACTTTAACACAATATAATAACGATTCATTTTCAATTGGGAGAATTTGACAGTTTTGGATAGCTTGACCTGCTGGTATCTGTACCTACTATGCGTTTCAAATAAGAATAGGAATGTCAATGACTTCGAATGACCCCGATTTGTCAAAAAAGTACAGCTTGCAAAGAAAATTAATTTTATATTTTGAAATTTTTAAACTTTATAATATATTTATATAAGCAGTAATATCAAATCCGGAACTCTCAGAGTTAATAAAAAGGCACAATCTTCCAAAAAACGGTACTATAGACAATATTTTAAACTTTCATGGCTTTGAAGTTTTGAAGCTGCCACCCTATAATTGTTATTTAAATCCAATTGAATATACCTGGCACTTGATAAGCGTAGGGCTGACAATAATGTTCAACAATTAGAAAGCCAAATTAAGAATCTAACACTGGAAACTATTGATTCAATTACCAGTGACGATTGGAAAAAGAAATTAACTACGTCAAATGAATCGAAAATAAAAACCTAAAACAGGGAAATATTCAAGACAACGATAACTGTAATAATATTATTTTTGGACATTTTACACAACACCATCTAGTCCCAAACTAGGCAGAGCTGGTACTATGGGTACTAGACAATGGATACAATACTTATATACTTTTTTTTTGTAAATACATCCTTATAATACATAAGAAACACCCAGACAAACACAATTACTCATGTTTTATCCACACAAATATTTGTGACCTGTGGAAATCGAACCCACGACCCCATGATCAGCAGTCCGGCACTCGAACTGCTAGACCACAGAGGTCGGATATATACTATAGTTTTATTATAAACACAGGTAAGAAAATATCTAATTTTCTTCTAAATAACAATCGGTGGAATATTTTAAATACATAAAAGATATTATTTCAAAAATATATGTTTTGCTCACCCTACCCAGCTGGTTTGAATTGACAGCTATGACGTCACAACATGGCTGGAGGTCAGTCCTACTCTTATTTGAAACGCATAGTACGTCCTAAGTTCACCGGTATGTTTAGATCTCACGTTATAATAGAAGGCGAGACTCCGAGCTGCTTCTGATAATTGGATTTTCCAATAACACTGCTGGACCTGGGAATTGAACCCAAGACCAGCGTAGCAGTCACGATCACGACTAATGAGGCAGTTACCTTTTTAATTATAGAAAAAAAAACTAAATGAGTTATTGCAATTGGTTACACTCCGAGAACTACAAACAACGGTTGTGCGACCTTCGGTTTGTCGCGGTCGCAGCGGCGGCCGATTAGTCGCATGGGGCGCGTAGCCTGCGTCTGTCGCAATTCTATTGTCTGCTTTATGTATGGATTGATGGAAAGCGGTAGTGAGATTTAAGCCCCCGCTACACAACATTCGAAGCTAAAGCAGTGCGATAGCGCGGCGAATAACTTCATATGCTAATATGTGGTTGATACGATCTCACTGCTTAGTGAGACAGCATGACAACTAAGCAGAACTTGTACTATGGGTACTAGACAGTGGATATAAAACATATATACTTTTTTATGTAAATAGGTACATGCTTATAATACATAAGAAACGCCCAGACAAACACAAATACTTATGTTCACCATAGAAATATTTGTGGAATCGAACCCACGACCCCGTGATCAGCAGTCCGACAGTCGAACCACTAGACCATAGACGTCGTCCATATGCAGCTTTGAGTCGAGTTTAACTATGTTGGTCTTTTTTTAAACTACTAAGGTGGCAAATAAGCATACGGCCCACCTGATGGTAAGCTGTTACCGTTGCCTATAGACACTTGCAACACCAGGAGTATCAGTTGCGCGTTGCCGACCCTTAAAACGAAAGAGGAATAGTTGGGTTGGCAGTATACCTAAGGGTCAAATTCCCTCTACTGCCAACACGATTCCTCGTGGGTCTATTAAAAATATCGTTGAAATACAGTCTTTAGTAGGTGTAGAAAATTTTAGTACAAAGCTGGTTTTGGTTTAAAGAACTTGATTCTTAAAAAAATATTTAAAGTCACTCACCTGAGTATTGTTAGATAGGTTACACGTCGCTCCATAAAAACGTTCACGTTCACATTTCACAAACTGGTTTAACAATTTTATAAGTTTAGTACAGCACTAGAAAGACCCATTTAACGTATGTATAGTTTTCATTTTGATCACTAATTAGTTAGATCAAGTTAGATCCGAATGCTCCGATAAACTAAGCAATTTTCTATTTGAATACGTTGAACGTTTGAGGGTAGGTACCCTGGCAGCACAAATTTATAACGAATACCTATTCGTTATAAATTTGTGCTGCCATAATTTTTAGAGGCTAGGGTAGAACGAAGCATAGATGTAGCATTGAACTGACGAGGATGTTTTGAGTGAACATTTTTATAATAAATTAATCCTCTTTGGAGGAAACTTAACCACTGTTGTTTACTTTTTATTCACCTTGTTCGATAAAATAAATCTGCATCAGATAATATTGAAGCCATATTGATATCAATATTAAAGTTGAGTACTTGACGCAGCACTATGTTTTCATTTCTCATACTCGAAAAGTAGTGTGTTTATTTGATCCGAGTAGCGGGTGGAAGATGCTACTTTCCACCTTTAGGCGGGAAAGACTCATAGTAATTGCTTCCCTTCCTAGGGTGGGAATAAATTTAAAAAATAGAACTAAATTTGGCAGTTGGCTGTAAAATACTAACATAATTATTAAGAAAAAAATGCTGCGGTCTTGTCACTACGCCACAATGACTTTATGAAGTGGCGAGCAGATAAGAAAATAAAGTACTATTTTTTACTTTCCTTATATTCGAAATTAAAAGTAACACGGATGAAAGACATCAATTCCTACTCGGATTATAGTCGAGTAGCAGTCTAAATACCTCGTATGGGAATTGATTCCTTTCAACCCTCGTGTAACAATCTACTATTCAAGCATACATGCACAGTTCACACAGCCAAGCCAATAGTCCAAAAGTATTAGCGAAGAATTATGGAGATTTAAAAAAATAAAACGAACAGTTTTGTCAATCAATTTATATTATTTTATTTGTATAACAATTTTATAACCCTCCTTTATTACAAAAATAATCTCTACTTTTATTTTGTACAGATCAAGCCACATTGATCATCGTTATACGTTCGATGAGGGAAAATTGGGTGTACAGTAATTATTGCTTTTGATTGCCATCGATACCCACGAATTCTGTGCATTTGTGCAGTATTGCCAGTGAATTAAAACACCCTCTTTTTCCGTAACTCGAACATTTCGTGCCATAAAATAAATTCGAATTTATAATTCCATCTTACAGCAATCCGAATTAAAATAAAATTAATTTAAGAACCGAGACCCTCTAGATTTAGGGTCGTAACAATTGTTTTTCTTTTGTGTCTGGTAATTTTTTCTTGACAGGTTAAACTGCTAAAATTAAGTACATCATCATCATCATCATCAGCTTTGAATAGTCCACTGCTGGACGTAGGCCCTCCCCTAATGTGCGCCATTTCCACCTGTCCTCGGCTAAGTACATAGGTACCTACCATCATTTCATGTTTGTATAAATGCAGTTTCTCATAATTTGGATGATAAATAGCATGCATTCCGAATTAATATTTAATGTGATGAACATAAAGTGTTTGTGTTTGTCTGGCTGTATAAAAAAAGTATATAAGTATTATATCCATTGTCTAGTACCCATAGTACAAGCTCTCCTTAGTTTGGGACTAGATGGTGCTGTGTAAAACGTCCCAAATATTTATAATATAGTCTTGCGAGATTATTTTTGATGTTTTTACACACTTGTAGATCAAGTTGTTCACTATCTTGGTTTCTTTACGCTTTTTGGAATATGATACCTTTTCCGCATAATCCTGTGTCCATAAAGTTCAAAATGCTATGTTTTTTCATACTGGACCACTGTCATTTGAGTGAAATTAACCTTTTATAATATGTGTACAAAGGATATGTAATTGAAAAAAAAAAGAAAACTTATCAAAATGACGTATGAGAATATTTTTATTTATTGTAGTGATACATTATTGTGTATTGGACGGTTTTATGCCAAGTGAATCTGACTTGCAGATAATTATGTACACGTTATTGCACAAATATTAAAAGTATTAAATATTAAATTAAGGCGTATGAGACATAAAACCTCTTATTTTTAAGGTGATTACTTAAGGGTAGCCCGCTATAATCTTATGTTATTGTATCTTAATAATGGCTGGCTATCCCGAAGGAATCCCCTTAAATATTTGACAGCAAAATTAGGTTTTAAATCTGTATTGCTCTCTTTATTGCATGCAAATTACAAAGAACACTTTACTGGCAACATTTCGCTGGTTGCCTATGTGCAATATCTCCGAGTTCTGAGAAGTCAACGATATACATAATTTAATAGGTAATTAAACAATGTAAACAAATACATTTCCGTTTATGACGATAAAAGTAGCTTATGCATGTTTTTAAAGCTCACTTTCTAATTGAACAAGAACTTGGAAGAGTAAAGTAATTCTGGGCTGCAAACAACTTCAATATTTTTGATCACAACAATAAATGCTGCTATAAAGGCCAGCACATCCAGCTACCAGAATCTGGCAAATTTCTTTGATTGATTTTCAACTTTAATACCACACTGTAAGGTTAATATTCAATTGGGGAAATTGACAGTTTTGATTAGCTTGACCTGCTGGCGTCTGTACAAGAGACAAAGAACATCTTTTTGTATTGAATAGGGTTGTATTCTATTTTTGAATTATGATAAACCTTTTTGGAAGGCAACTTTTTAATGTAACCATAATTAAAATGTAATTGACCCAAATCGATACTTTTCTAAGTCACCGTAATAAAAATCAGATCTTTGGCTGTTTAGATAATGGTAACAGAAATTGACTTTTTGCGGGTTTTTTTTTGTGACAATTATCGGGAGATCCATAAATCGAAATATTAATATTCAATATCAATTATCAATACCTATATTTTGTTTGATAGCATTTGAAATATATTAGGGATGCAACATAAATAATACATTATAATTTAAACATTTTATGCAGTATTGTAATACTAACAAGAAGATATTTTATGCAATGTAGCAACACGAAGTCATGTTTGCTAACAACTAGAGTTCAAGCTGGCATTTTATATCGACCTATCCGTAGAATATGTAAGCTACATAATATGATTACGTCACCGAATCGGGCTTTTAGTTATAAAGCTAAGCTGTACTATTTTTTTTTTAATTATGACAACTTAGATAAAATAATAGGCCAGCTTAGCTTTATACATAATCATAATATTATGTAATAGGACGGACAGGTCGATATAATTATAGTATTTGCCTAAATAAAATATTATCTGCATTATCTACTGCTCTTGAAAGTATCAAAGACTATCTTGCTTATTTTTGACGAACTGAAGGATGTTACTTAGCTGCCTAATAACCTGAGGCAATGTATACATTAGTGATCTTTTTTCAGTGCATTTTTATGACCACCAAAATAATGTATTAATTTTCTATCTAAGGCAAAAGACATTATTAGCACGCCACGCAACGTAATGGAACGCAACATTAATCCACTGGCAACATTACATTGTGTGGATCTGCTTTTATTAACAACAACGTCGATTCTTTCAGTCGACACCGTATTATTTATATTTAGCAACATCTTTTCGATATTCCACGTTCGCGTTCCATTTAGTATTTTTGCTATCCACATATTTTCTCGTACTTAAACAAAGGAGTTCATGCTAAACCTACGTTCTCCCGGAACGGAACGTTCAAACCATTTATTACTATAACAATATATTATCATAAGACGCAATATTAAAACTATTATTTTGCTATTATAAAATCTACATTCGTCTAATAGTCAACGCAAAGAGGTTTTGATGTCCAAGTTTACATTCAACCAGACTAGACAACGAAGGCACAAATCGCAACAAATTAAGAATATTATGAAACCACCAAACACCACTTTATAAAATCATCGAACTTTTATTAGTCATTTATTAAATTCCAACTATATAAGGATGTAGTAATCTTGAGACTTGCATGGATGTCGTATAAATGCGTCATTTTCGCAAAACTACGTCACAAGTAAATATTTGGCAACCAAATGAGTACACTTATTTTAAAACTTATATTTTATTAACGTTCATGCGTTCACTTTGGGCATGCAGAAACGACGAAGATCGTAACAGACTTTTACATTTCTATATGATTATATAACATACAATAAAACTATACTAAAACATACTAAGAAATAGCTAAAATAAATACTAATATTTGGTTTCTGTGAATACTACAGATGTTTAAATACAAAAAATATATTATGCAGTACAAAATGTCAAGAGAGATGTAATGGAAGTCATGTTAAAATATTGATTATTTGAGAATAAAACATGATTAAATCGGTTAACCCTCCAATTTGTCACACATTTTAAGCAAACAGAGCCATGTTAAGTATTAATAAAAGCTCACACAATAAAGTTAACGATTTGTGACATGCGATTCAATATAAAAAAATATGTCATACCTATTTTTTTAAATATACGTCCACACGACAACACATAAAGCTACTGCATGCATAAGTTGCACTACAAATAGCACCGCTATTACACAGGAATAAGAGCGCTCCGAAGAGCAAAGAGTAGAGCTTGATGGCCGTCGTGTGCACATACACACGCCTTTTCGACGTAGATAGATGTGGACAAAAATTACAGAACCCTTTTATAATAGAATAATATTCACTTATTTATCACATAAATCGTATACATTTAAATCAAAATAGTACACGACTCGGAAGCATTCAACAAGAAAAATATCTTAAAATAAGAAACGCAAGCAATCAAGTCTGAACACAAAATTAAAATTTAAAATATGCATCATATAAATATAAATTTAAAGCTAAGCATTAATCGACTTACATAAAGGACCAAAACCTCTTGAGCGTCGCATCGCTTAATCTAGTATTTCGCATAGAAAAATATCTATAGTTTTAAAACTACATTAACTTTAGTAAAACGAACATTTGCTATGAGAGCTCGATCATTAATCTTCTCTTATGGAATTCGGCCCGCGTGGATAACCTGAAATCAATTACGAAAGTAGGTAATTACATAATACACTCGAATATAAAATGAAATTTGTTTTGTTTATCAAATGATTTTTCTAACAGCATAATATAATATGTCACCATCATCATCATCAACCCATATACTGTCCTGTGTCTGTGGGTATCTTCTCAGAATGAGAGGGATTAGGCTAGTAGCTATAGTAGTAGTAGCTATAGTCAACCATTCTAGCTGAAAGCGGGTTGGCTGACTTCACACGCCATTGAAAAAATCTCTCAGGCATTCATCCAGGCTTCAATAATAATGTAAAATATATACCTATATAATATTTCGAAAAAATGTGCTATTGTACTCCTACTTTATAATATAATACTAGTATTTATTGTATGGTTTATAAGACGATGTGGTGACAAGAATTGAAAAGAATATACCGAGATGGTTTGGGCATGCCGAGACTATGGATCAAAGGCGACTAACAAAAAGGATTTATATGGCGAATGTCAGTGGAACTGCCGGGAGGAGACAACTTACAAAGACTTACACCGACCTTATTGGTGGGGTTCTTCAAAAAGGTCAGGTCTGTGCGTAGTAATGGCAATGTATGAATGTGGACGAAGCGAAAGAAGTATGCAAGAATCGTAACAAATGGTATTCTTTAGTTTCTGCCTACCCCCATGGGAAAAAGGTGTGAGGATATGTATGTATGATATTATTTAATCCCGAATGGAAGATTGGATAATGCTGTAAGAAACCAGTACCTAGTTTTATTTCAATGTAATTTACGTTTTATTTCAGTGTAAATATAAGTAAAAAGACAACAGTACATAAGTATAGTTATAGTAAAATATATCAAATATACCTAAAAAACATAGTAAACGTCCATACAACATTACATAGGCCTCATAAATAACATTAGAAAATATTGTAAAAACGCAAAAAGATTCTCTCCGGCGGGGAATCGAACCCCGGTCTCCCGCGTGACAGGCGGGGATACTTACCACTATACTACCGAAGACTTGTCAATGTTGACGAAATTAGTGTTCTATTAATTTATCATATTGTTTACTTTATATTTTCAAATAAATTTCGTGAATGAATAATTAGTAACATTTATGAATATTTTGACAAATTAAAAAAAAAATAAAGGATATTTCAATCCAAAAGGAGGTCAATAGTATCCACAATACTGAACAAACTGTGTTTACGTCTATTGGTAATAACGAAAAAATATCATCACCATATTATAATATTACCATTATATTGTCTAGTTTCTATGGGAAAGATGCTTTGTAGACTTTTTTGGTATCTAATATACACATTATAAAAATAAGTATTCGTTTGTTGGTCCTTATGTGTTCCTAAACTAATCATTCTGTTACGATGAAACTGATCTTTTTCATACAACCTTCACACATTACATACAGCCTTCTTTTTCCGCTCCAAATAGTTTACAGTAAAAAACTAAAAGCTAATTATTTTAATTATTGAATGTTTAGGCTTATTAAAACATTGACTATATGATTGATCTAATGGCACTTACAATCAGTAATAATTATATGATAAGGTAGTTAACATTGAGATAGTAAGAATATAAATTAATTTTTATCTTATTAAATAACAAGTTGCAACAAGGTTAACGAGTCAATGTCAATGCGATGATAAATTATAACTTCGTATAAAATGCAAAAAGAATCTCTCCGGCGGGGAATCGAACCCCGGTCTCCCGCGTGACAGGCGGGGATACTGACCACTATACTACCGAAGACTTGTTGACGTTGACGAAATTTAGGTTCATTTACTTATCGTTGATAATCTTCAATTACGTATGTTTTAAAAAAATGTGTTTTTTCACCATTTAATCCTCTCATTATTTTTCACAGAATCCGTCACTATGATTATTATAAATCCGTATTTATTATCTTCTAGCTTTTATCTATTGCATGTAAAAGTTGACTTCCCGCCCAACCACAATATCAGAGTTATAATTTTACCGTGCTTTGAATTTTAAGCGAATTTACTGCTTTCAGACCTCCGCTATCCAATAACTGAGCGATAGGATAATGTAAATAGAGCCGATCAACAAAAACAAAAATAAAAGCGTAAAAAAATGCAAATTAGAAGCATTTTGATTAAATCCTAGACAGAGAGCTCAATATACGAACAAATGACGTCAAATGTGCCGTGCGTGCGCCACATATAAATTGTATACTAAGCGGGAAAGGGACAATCCCCAGTTTAAAATCTTAAAATGAAAAAGAACTATTATTAGTCTATTTGATTTTTTTTTCAGTATACAAATTATAATAATTACTTAATTAATGTTTTTCAGTAAGTTTGTTATTTTTAATAAATCAAGCACCAGTCAACTACAGGATGAACTGTTTCTCTCGCTTACGTTTCTTACGCTCTTCGCCTACAAAAGCTTATCATAGATAATCGAATAATAACCAGCAAAAATCGCATAACATGATTTCTGGGGTTCCCTCCGTACCCCTACCCCTACCTAGGGGCTTAAGAATGCTTGCCCATACATACGCTGATCGCGGCAAGCACAGCTTAACTTCGAAATAATTATAATCATTCACTGTTACCTCACGTGTCGACAGACTGGTTGGCGAGGGAGCCATCCCACGCCGCCTCCTTGTGTAGTGCCGCCTGACGTTTCTTTTCTGAAAATTAAAGTATTTTATGTTATAATTTGATAAAAATATATGAAACGGATGCATTTTTAAGTCAGAGACTTTTGAGAGAGGGCAGGTGGGCGAAGCTAGCTACAGAGTGGGTGCCTTGCAACGGTAATCGTAGACGAGCTCAGCCGAGGACACAATGGCGAGATGATTTTGATCGCTTTTTACCAACGTGATATGAAGAAGCTCAAGATAGCTGTGTTCAGTTTGACGCCGAGCGCGCCTGATATCAGCCTATGTGTTCAGTATAAGTTTAGCTCGTGTGATAATCTCCTCTCTTCACTTCGTTACCACTGCTTGCATAAGCTAATACAGTGTGAGTTCATAGTGTGCACATATTAAAATAAGGGAAATTATGCTTAGTTTTATCGAGAAAAATCATACTACAATAAATTTAAATTGTTCCCTACTGCTACTGGAGGGTCTGTAAAACAAAATTTAGTAAAAAAAACAAGCAGATTTTTGTAAAAAAAAACCCATCATGATTTTCAATTGAGCACAGTTTATTCCCCAATTTAGACGCCTAAGTAATTATTACTAATCATTATTGAGTTTGTTTTATTGTGATAGATCATTAAAATATATTGATCTATCATAATAATTATACATATATATTATTTATCAATAGTTTTGTTTACACGGGTAATGCCGTGTAAACAAAACGGTACATTTATAATTTTTTTTATAATTTTTTAAAGTTTTTTTTTTATTATTTCAAATATGGTTTTTGTCGATAAAATTACGCATATATTCCCTTATTTTAATATGTGCACATTATGAAGACACACACTGTATAAAAGGCTTTTATCAAGTGCGTCCTAATCCAAATTAATTTGAATATAAGCTATTTGTTCAGTATAACCTCACCTCGTGCGATAGTGATGAGTCTCCTCTCCTCAGCTCGTTCCTGCCTCGCTGTGCTCAGTTTGACGCCGAGTGCGCCTGATACAAGCCGTCTTGCTAGCGCCGTGCATGTTTCTGGCCGTTGCCTGTAATATTACACGGATATTATAAAACAAATGATCAAATCAATACACTCTAATAAGGATAGATATGTTCAAAAAAAAGTTAAGAGTTCCTAATAAATAAATGTTACTATGATGTTAAAGAGTACTTAGAAAATAACGTTTGACATGTTAATTTAGAGTAATTATTTTTGTTATTTTGTTGTGTAATTTTAGAATTTGCATGCCCAACGGCAAAATATGTTTTGGAACGAATATTTATTGTCAACCAACACCTTACTGTACCCATATTCGCAAAATAAATGATTTGATTTGACTCTCAATGCCAAGAGTAAGGTAAACCACAACACTACGTGATCACGTTTCACTCAGTGAACCGCATTTACAAAACAAAAGTGGGATTAAATAATCAAAGAATAGCAAAAAGCAGCTAGTTAACAGACTATGGTCAACCTCCCATGTCATCACGCCTGTTTCCCCGAAAGGTAAGGCAGAGGATACCCGTAATGTTTTTAAGTTCCCTGTAATAAGGAGCCAACCTATGGGCAATAACCAGCCAATAACCAAACTGCTGCTGAGGATTACATAGAAAATTCAATAACACTGTTCGTTCTCAGAATCGAACTTAGGATTTCATGTTCAGCCGTTATGATCACCAAACTGACGAAGTGTGCAATTTGGGGGTCTTCAAGTCACGAGTGAATAGGTATCTTCTAGGTAAGCGTGCTACATCTTAGACCACATCGTCACTTACCATCAGGTGAGATTGTGGTCAAACGCTAACTTATCTCTTATAAAAAAAAAAAAAACTTAAGAGGTGTGGGCAGCTTCCCAATCAACCCAATTATTACATGCCTTTGAAACGAAGGTGTTTTATTTAAGTGTACAAAATGTATCTATAAAACCAGTTAGAAGACATTGATCATACAAGGCTAAAGTCTAGGACGATTATATCGACTTAAGCTGAAGTAGATATGGCAAGACTTCCATGGCAATAAATAAATAAATGCCCCGTGACGTCATCCGCGTGGATCCGTTATTAACCTATATATTAGTTCAACTCAACCGATTTTTTTTACACAAAATGTTCGAAGTCGGTTTTTTTTTTTCTAAAAAGTTATTAATTATGATAAAATGACAAACAAGCATACAGGCCGCCTGATGGTAAGCAGCAACCACAGCCTATAGACGCTAGTAACACCAGTGGTATCACTTGCGCGTTGTCATATGGAGATCTCAGTTGTCGAGTCTCATATGCCCAGTAATGTCACTGGCTTCATGGCCCTTCAAACTGAAGCATTTAAGGCCAACGCAGACCGGGACGGCATGGCAAGGGACTTAATTTTTTACCAATGGAGATTCAAACGTATCGATATAACAAAAGGACATAAATTGCTATGCTTTAAAATGATCCCGTGGCATCGAAAAATCCCTTTTGATGCCACGAATTTAACCTTTTGACCGCCACGTCAATAAAATCCGTGTTCTCTACGCCAAGCGACAAATTCTAGTATCTAATAATATGTAAAAATAAACAAAAAAAAATTGTATTATATATTTTGAACTAAAAAAAAAGTGGTATTTTTGACGTGCCATGCCGTCGTTGGCGTCGTGAACAAGTTTTAATTTGACGTCTATACACATCCGTGGCGGTCAAAATGTTAAATCACTTGCCGTGCCGTCCCGGTCTGCGTAGGCCTTTATACTCACCGATAAGGCTGCAGGAACTCGGCACATTTCTTCGCTTTGTTTCTGGACTCCAGTGTGGCGGCGTGGAGTGGCCTACATCGCACCAATGGACGCTGCGTCGATAATACTTCTCCAGCTGAAATATTAAACAATACACATTAAAAAGGGGCTTATGGCTAACTAATCACTACGGTGATCAATCCTGCAAGGTCAAGCTGCGCTAGTCATTCTTTCTAGAACATTCTTAAGTCAACGAGACCTCTGGAGAGCATGTAAAGTCGCCGGTCTCTATTGTCATATGAACACCTATGACAATTGTCACTGGTAGCCCAAAAAGCCTGACAACCAGTCTGTCCTCAGGATATCGTTATTACCTAGAAATTGGGCTTTGTAGGTCTGATAGCAGTCGCTTCGTGTAAAATATTGATATACAGCCGCATCTGGTTAGACTGGGAGCCGACCCCATATAATCAGGAAAAAGTTCGGAGGATGATTACACATTAAGTTTTAAAGTGAAATTTCCACTAGTAGTGTCTTCTCCTGCTGAGTTCGGACGTCAGGCAAATTGTAGTAAATGGTTATTCCCGTTCAACCCTCAATATATGCAATTTATTTTGGAAAATAGTAACCATTTTTTTAGGTTCGTTATCCGTTGGCCGCATTCCAACCATAACCGCGCAAGGTAAGAAATGTTTATGCGAACTAAAAATATTTTGTTAATGTGTGTACATAACACGCATAAATATTCCGATCAAACTACATATACCGCAGTGAAATACCAACGCAAAATAAGACCAAGCATTTTAAATTATTACCTATTGGTAATTCTATTCCTACATAATTTGATTATTAGTACGAAAGGAGTATTCGCAGCATCATCTTATCAGTATATGTACACTGTAATATATGCAACGCAAAAGTTGTGTAACAATTGCGCTGCTATCGCCCAACAATCGCGCTGCTGTAGCGCAACAATCGCACTGTTGTCGCGCTACATTCACGTTGCTTATAGCGCAGCAGAATTTTGATGGAATGGTATTATGGTATTATGTTTTACCTTTGCTCTCCCTTTACAGACTTTTACATACTTTTATATGTATAAATAAACTATTTAAATTGCCTTTAGGGTTTTACGACGGGTCAAAGACACAAACTTGGATTAATAATGTCAACAATGTAATTAATAATGTATAATTCAAGGAATTTTAAATGGAGGTTTATTAAAATAACAAATCAGATGTTATTGGAGAGTTAAGATTAGAGTTAAGATAAAATAGGTACTCTACAATGTTTATAATTAACCATTGGTTCATGTATTAATCGCTACGTTTGGCTATAGTGTTTGTTTGGTAGACCAAAGCGACTACCGATACTAAAATAAAAATCATTACGTGTCAATCAATGCATCAATGCTTGACCACTAAAATGTTTTATACAACCAATGAGGTGAAGTTCAGAATTAATAAAAAAATCAACGGAAAAGATTTTATAATCGATACATAAAAATTCGATCATTTATCAATAAAAAAAACAAAATTGCGCAGTATTTATCGTTTGACGTACAACCTACATTTTGGCGCGCAACCTCGCAAGGAGGTTCGATGACCCGCGTGACGTAACGGTGCGGCGAGCAAGTGGAACGACGCCCGCGCCACATTGCGCTGTAATGAGCTCTTCGCGATTTGAAAACTCGAATTTCGAAGATTCTAAACACTGATTAGTTCTTCTGACATTAATTGTATAGAATGACTTTGTGCAAAATACATAAAATATCACATAATTATTCAGAAATAGAATTGTTTCACTTAAATTGGTGTTGTGTGGTTATAGCTTTTATTTTACCATAAAGTGACTTGTGAACGTTAATAGAGATATAGAGAACTCGGGAGGAGACCCCACAGTGCTCCACCGGCCACCAGGGTAGTTTTAGTGGATATGAATCCCACAATCCCCATAGACCGGTAGCCTTTTCAAGATTTCCCCCGTAAATAAAAAAACGCATCGCGGGACGCCGATGAGCCATCGTGTTAATTGCAACGTAATGTAAAAACAATAAGCGATGCATTCTTTTGAAATTCAACACATATTGGGTATGTGAGTCGATCAATTTATTGTTAAAATTGAAAAGAAGTGTCGACTACATAAGGGGAGATTTATTGATAGTGGTTTCCTTTACTGCCTGTTAAAAGCCCAACATTTGCGGTTTTACACTCTAGTTACCTGTAAAAAGTAATACATATATAAGTAATTTATACAGAATACCGTACTTCCTGATATCTGCGGTAAAGGTTAAAATCGAATGCATTTCATATACGTGTAATATGAAAGTTGTCTCTACCAATACCTATCAAGTACATGCATGCATTCCGCAATGCCACTATGGACGTAAAAAAGACAGAATAAATAAAAAATCATTACCGTGTACTAGAAACTCGACTAATTAGGTGTGTATTTATAATTACTACGGAAAACTAGCTTCAAATGACTCACAACATAAATCAAACAACTGTTCACTTTAAGGATGCCCAAGAAAGAAGAAAAAAAGCAGTGATAGCCTTGTGATATGACCATTGGACTGCCAAGACAAAGGTCACGAGTTCGAATCCAAGGCACGCACCTCTGACTTTTCGAATTCATGTACGTATTAATTATGATTATCACTTGCTTTTGTCCAGCAATGGGACAGTATATGGGTTGATGATGAAGACTGAAGTTTATAAATATAAATGCATAAAAATAATAATATACCTTTCATTGTCATTAAATACGTTGCTGTAGTGAAAGGACAATATTTATAAGATTTTAATTAAAAAGTTAAGTAGATAGTACTGAAACAGCTCCCTGCAAGGTTGTCGACTTCTCTTTACGAGCATTTTTTTATATGAATTCCATATTTTTATAAGTTACTATTAACAACCCTAGTACTAGTCCTTAAAAATGTTCAAAAATAAATAAGCTATTTAATAACAGGAAACACATTAAAATTTTTAACAACCCGTCCGTACAATACACATGTAAGTTTAAATTAAAAAAAAAAATCGAACACAAGCCACGCCAAAAAGTACCAAACTACCGAGGAAGGAAGTTCGTTCAACCTCGATGTATTGCGCAAGTGAACATCTACGGTCAAACGCCAAAGACAATAAAAAAGGTTTATAATTGAAAAAAATAAATGATATGCAAAATTCAGATCGATCGGAACTAGAGTAAAATAATAAATGATACCTATTTATTTCTGTAAATAGATCTTTTAAAGACACTTTTACAAGTCAATATTATATATATTTTTTTAAGCTAAATGGCTCCGGCATTTCCTAGCTGACGACCTCTGAGAAGAAACGCCGAAACAAACTCAGAGAATCATAGTCTCTTTTTTACTTTTACAGTTTTTTAGTACTTCTACTGTACGATTAATGTTAATTTTGGCTGGTTGACTACATTGACACCCGTTAGAACCTCCTTTTGACACCCGATAATAATTAATTACACCCGGTAATTCTCTGTTAGATGGACAGATCACACGGCTAATGCGATAAAGAACGACTAGACTATTAGAATCACGTGGCTTGTTACTTGATAGAATAGCGGTAAACGTGTTGTATTGATTGAACCGGAAAAAGACTCCGCTATACACAGCTACAGCCAGCTGGATTTATACCATGACAAATGATTTAACATGAAATATATCGATTTCTGACACAGAGGTACGCGAAATAATCAAGTAGATGGCGACACTTACGCATATATAAGACGTAGAAAAGAAAACAATAAACGTGGCTGGAGTATACCACTTTATTGGAACCCTATTTAAAATTATGTTAAATATAAATCCAAGCATAAAACAAGGCTAGCTACAAGACTAATGGACACGGTGATTAACAAAAATGCTAAGTAGCCGAAGCTGTTAGTAATTTGAATACCCAAAAGCTTAGGCTTTTGGGTATTCAAATTACTACATCTCGTCAACCTCGATGCGGTAAAATAAAAAAAAATTCATTTATTTCAGGCTTAATTGCCCATAAAAACACTGACGACAATAAATAAAATAAAATACTCATAAAAAACCAATAAATACTTACAATAGAATATCAGGCACAATTAGCAACATGCCTGCTACAACAATGCCTGATGTAAGGGCAGTCAAGTCGCCCGGCAATCATCTTAAGGACAGTATTGGAGCTGGCCCGCACCCTGCGCACCAAGGACGCGCACCGCTTGCGCATGGTGGTGTGGAAACAGTCGGTGCGCGCCTCGGCAAACATGCCCGAGGCACTACAGAACCGAGGCAGCCCCAATAACGCCCTGAACGCGTTATTGTATTGGACACGGAGAGCACTGTAAGCAGCTTGTGTGTAAAAAACCCATAGGCTGCACGTATATAAAGAGGAACAATAGGCTTTAAAAAGTGTTACCTTGACTTGCTGTGAACAACGTGCAAACCTACGGGCCAACATATTTGCTCTCATTGACAGTGCTCTCCGCTCCCGGTCAATGTCGACATGATCCCTCAGGTCGGCTGTTACCCAATGCCCCAAGTATTTAAATTGATTTACCTGTTGTAATGGTACATTCTTCAATACTATCTGTGGTACAGACGCCTGCACATCAAGCTAAACATTATACATATCTATAACTACGACACGATATGGAGTGTTAGAAAGAAAGTATCCTTGCTATGATTGGTGGATTTTTCAACGTTCCCAAAATTGACCAATCGTGGCTCATACTAATAGTTAGGAGCCAATAAACCATGTCGCACTAGAAATAGGCCACACCTCCGCGCCCCTGCGCGTACGCGACCGCTTTCGACTACTTCCGAGTTTTTCCGTCAGTCTGTCATTAACAATTGGAGTGATAGTGTTGTGTGCGTGATTGCAAGTGTGCAAAATGGCGCCTCAATTTATTGACGTAAGTCCAAAGGGAGAACAATTCCGGACTTCAACAAAGTGGATGCCGGATTATACAGACGGGGATAACGGTGAGTAGTATTTTTAATAATTATAATTTATAATTTTAATAAAGAAAGGCTAATAATGAAAAAATGTGTCAATGGTGATTGTTTGTCAACAATGTTTCTATAGAATTTACGAATTATGTAAACAAACGGGATCTTCTTTCATAACGAGTCCCCGTTAATGTAAGTTTTTAACTTGGCGCGCTGTTCCACGCGTCATTTAATATCTTTTTAAAGCTACTTTTATTGAATTTAATAAATTACGCATTTAGGAACTTTCTATAAGCCTGTTGTAACATTGCAAGATAAGGCCTTTTCAGTGATGTTTGTGTGCAAATAAATAATTAAATAATAGTAAGCTAGCAATTTTTGTAGAACTATAGACAATAGCCTAATCCCTCTCATTCTGTGAGAGGATAGCCGTGCCCAGCAGTGGGACAGTATGATGAATAATTATTGCAGATAATCATATATCTATTTACGTATTAATACATCTTTGCCTAATGAGTCATCAATCATCATCAACCGATATACTGTCCCTCTGCTGGGCACGGGTCTCCTCTCAGGTGAGGGATTAGGTTATAGTCCACCACGCTGGCCTAATGCGGGTTGGCAGACTGCACACACCTCGAAAATCTCTAAGGCATGCAGGTTTCCTCACGATGTTTTCCTTCACCGTTTAAGCGAGTGATAATTAATTAATAATACGCACATGGTTTTGAAAAGGTCTTGGATTAACTCGAGACCTGTCTTGCCCGGCCAATTTTCATACCATTAGGCTATCACTGCGTATGTCTAATGAGTAAAAATGTGCAAATAAACTATAGCAATTTGTTTCGTTCTAGAGTTCTGAACTGTTTACTTCTGGCTTCGGCGGTGGCAAGAAAGCGAAACCCATGAAGCCCACCCCCGCCAACTACCTATACGCCAGAGCTACGACGGCGGCAGACGAACCTCAACTTCGTACAGCGTCAGTCCCTGTAAGTATACCTTGTTATCACATAATGCAACTTTATCACTACCTACCTATATCTATAACAGAAAATCTGCACTGACCGGCCGAAATATAGATTACGTAAATTGAAAAACAATACCAATAGTTACATAAAAACAACATTGTCAAGCTACAAATAAAAATATTGTAAAACTATTATTATGATAAGTTAAAACGATCTATATTAAGTCGAAAATAAATCTTAATAGTAGCAAAATAAAGCTGAAATTTGAATGCATCGCATCGTCTAGGCATAATTCCGAGAACGCGTGGACGAGGCTTCCGAGAATTAGTTAAGTAAGTATGATCTATGCGCGCGCGGTGAGGTGATGATCTACCTATCAATATCTATAAACAGTAGTAGGTATTAGCTATTGCATTTTTAAATGATATTTATAATTATCGAATAGGCAGGTAGAAGTGTTAATTTTTTTATCGATAAATTTATTGGTTAATGATATAATATGGATAAGTATCATTCGCTAATACTTGCTATTAGATAATTAAGTATTCAGTTCTTTACTACCTACCTCATAAAAGGTGGAAGTTCTCAATTAAGTAAACAAAGTCCCATACTCATTTAGTTAAGTTGGCCCGCAATAGGTAGGTATTTCATAATAAAGAACGTTACGTAAATATTGAAATTGACAAAATTTTCTTTGTTTTAGATATCAATGGACACTGTCAGAAGACACATAAAAGATGCCGGAAGAAATACTGCTGCCCTGGCAAGAAAATACTAATGAACAAGTTTGCCAAGTTTCACTAAAATATGTTCAGCCGTTGAGGCGTGATAACAAACGGCCATCCATTCTCACAAAGTTTCGCATAAAAATATATTAGCACAGTTTACAATCTATAAGTACTTAATTTAATATTGTTGTTATTTTATTTATAAATATAACGTTATTTAGATAAGTATACCTAAATTTCCAACCACTGCTTGTCAAAGGATTACTCTTCCATTGCTCGATTTTGAAAAGATGCCAGACATGTCGTTCGTTGATGTTTTCATAATAAACTGGTTTCCTCCATGCCCTTCCCCAGGCTTCAAACTATAGGTATCCAATTATTTTTCATCACAAATGCCCAGCGGTTTGTCCGTTTAGGAGTAACAGACAGTTACTTTCGCATTTATAATATTAATATGTTTATTTAGAAAAGGAAAAATACGACCGCGGGCAGGATTCGAACCTGCGTCTTCTGGTTCGGTACACCAGACGCTATGGCTACTAAGCCACCGCGATACCTACCCGTCATGTCGAATTTTTCCTTCACATATTGAATTTACGTCTTTATGGTGACGTCAGTAACACCTATTGAAATGCAAGTTTTTGCTTTTCAACCGACACAACTTACTTTACAGTTAGTTCATTAGTTTACAGTTAGACGTTCATTAGTTTACATTTACTTTACAGTTAGACGTCACCATAAAGACGTAAATTCAATATGTGAAGGAAAAATTCGACATGACGGGTAGGTATCGCGGTGGCTTAGTGGTCATAGCGTCTGGTGTACCGAACTAGAAGACGCAGGTTCGAATCCTGCCCGCGGTCGTATTTTTCCTTTTCTAAATAACTTTGAAATCTTAGCATGGAAAATGCCAAAAATATACAAAAAGATAGTTAGAAGGTAAGGTAGCATCGTTCGGCATTGAACTAACTGTAAAGTAAGTTGTGTCGGTTGAAAAGCAAAAACTTGCATTTCAATAGGTGTTACTGACGTCACCATAAAGACGTAAATTCAATATGTGAAGGAAAAATTCGACATGACGGGTAGGTATCGCGGTGGCTTAGTGGTCATAGCGTCTGGTGTACCGAACCAGAAGACGCAGGTTCGAATCCTGCCCGCGGTCGTATTTTTCCTTTTCTAAATAACTTTGAAATCTTAGCATGGAAAATGCCAAAAATATACAAAAAGATAGTTATTAATATGTTTTCTTTTTGTAATGTGATATATTATGTAGATAATAATTTTAATAATGAATACTGTAAACTGAAATTGTATACCTACTTAATTCTTTTCGCACAATTATTGTTATATTCTTGAGAATTTTTCCTTTGCTATTGTAATGGTGATAGATAATTTAAGTCAGCGCAGTCAAATTATACCTACTAATCTACGTAAAAGGTTACTTTTGTTTGGTGGCAGTATTTAATTTTATTTGGTATTGGTAGATTTAACTGTATACTTATTCCGCTATAAATATTAATAAAGCAGTGTTAAATAAGATTCAAAATCATCTATAACTATAAAAAATCCCTTGCCGTGCCGCCGCCGTGCCGCAAGTGGGTGCCGGGCCTCAGCCCAGTCAAATTACTAGTCTAGATAAAAACTTACTTTTGTTTGGAGGCAGCATTTAGTTTTGTTTGGTAACCAATTGGTAACTGCATAATTTTTTTGCTAAAAATATCAATAAAAATAAAACCTAGTTATAAATAAATATTATCTACTTGTTTTTAATCTTTTATATACTTCATAGTTTAGTTTTATAAATTCTGCTGTTATCTTTTAATCTAGAGTAGGTATTTGTTTTAAGTTTTTCATTTTATCATTAATGTTTAAAAATAAAAAGATTAAGATTATTGATTTCGCGTCTTATTTTGATATTTTCTACCAGTTTCACAAGCGTTCCCGAAGGAACCTATCCTATGTCTTTTTCTGAACCCTTGACAATGTGTAAGTAGGAGGAATGCAAAAGGCCGCTGCCGGCCGCTGCTTTCCCGGTGTAAACTGAGGCTTACGGGTAGCTTCGCCGCTGCGTGAATGTGTAACAAATAAACAAACTCACTTTCGCATTTTAAATATAATACGCCTTCACCAGAGTTCTTATAGGAACCTATCCCATGTCCTTTTCTATATCCCTGATAACGAGTTACTTACTCACATGCAAAATTTCATAATCGTGCTTAACAAACTAACTCATATCACATTAGATAATAGTTAGTTAGGTAGGTATGTAACAGACACATCGCTCTCATGCAAAAGTGAAGATACCTACGCTATAATAGCCAAAATTGTATTTTAGTAATAAGATTGAATAGCGGACGAAATGTTAGGTAATAGGTAGGTATCAAAAAGTTTGGACTGAAAAGTCTTTTGAAAGTATAATAACTATTAATTGAATAAACTTGACACACGGGTGTCGATTTTATGGATTTTCGACATTAAATTTTGTAAGAACACAGTAGAATCGAAAAGCAAGGAACGCACGAAAACAGTTCTGTTGACCGCCAGCCCGCCAGTAAGTAGATAACAAAACCCGGAAAAGGTAATTGAAATCTGCTTGAAATTTATAATTAGGATTACCTAATTATAAATTTCAGAAATATAGTAAGTAGGTAAACCTACTTGATACTATGGGTAATTTTCAAACAAATGTGTAAACTGAAGGAATACAAATAAAAGATAATTTAAATAAAAAAATGATTATAAGCTTTCATAGGTATTTTAGTTTTTACGCGGGCGCGCCCGGCCTGATTTTATTACCATGCCATTATTTCGTTTCGATTCAAGTATGCAACCCGCTATGTTATAAATTTAATTTTCTTATCGCTTAGTATCTTATTCTACACTACGACGCGCATAACGCACACACGCTCACGACGCGCTGCAGCACGAAACATTACAAGTGAGAACGGCATAAAGATATTTATCTCTTTCGCACGATTCTCGCTGTATCTGCTTATAACGCGCTCAAGGTCAAAGTGTAGTAACTTGATGTGCAGTTGACTGGACATTTGTAGGGCACTTGGCTCCAGCCCGAAAGACCATGTATTTACTTTTTGCCGCATTATACACCAGGCCGTGCCTATCAGCGTACTCCTCACACACCTTCAATAATCTGCGTAGTCCGCAGACCGATGCGCTCAACAGCACCATGTCGTCTGCATAACTTAGGTTATTTACACAGACTTCATCAACGTGACAGCCGACATGTTGACTGCTGAGCGCGACAATCAGAGCGTTCATGTATAAGTTGAACAAAGTGGGTGAAGTTAACCCACCCTGTCTCACTCCACATTCAAGCCTATATGGCTCTGATAATGCACCAGCCCATCTGACACTGTTAACCTGGTGTGCGTACCAATACTTGAAGATTTTAACAAGTTCATGTGGCATATTAGTTGTCTCAAGCTTTTGCCACAGAACATCATACGACACCAGGTCAAAGGCCTTCGACAGGTCGAGGAAACATGCGTAGACTGGTGTTTTACGACACGTATAGTATCTGACGGTATGCTTAAGACAAAGAATTGCATTAATTGTAAAGGATCCGAAACGTCGGGATCTAAATAATATCAATATAACATGATAAAATCTGTAAAAAATAGTTATATTGAATATTATTAAAGAATAGTCCCGAGTTTAACGAATTGCACTTCCAAGTGCTGTTAAACTAGCGAATAAAATTGCTCAATTTTAACGTCATCAAACAACATTTACTAACTGAAAAACTTATGGAGTAACTGTTGCTAAATAATATGGTGCAACTTAGTAAAAGGCAATACTTTCAGATCAGAGAGACGACTTTCGAAAAATATTTGCCTAAACATATCCAGAAATGGATGCAGATTGTTCAATTTTATTGCTACAATACTATCAAGAAATTTCTGAGATACATTTTCCCTGCGTTAACCACAACTGTTATTAAAACAATTCAGCTTCTTACCTTCCCACAGTTGGGCAGTGTATTCTCTCACCAGAATAATGGAAAAGGGCACCACGATAGCCAGGACAGATTGGCGTTGGCATAGGTTGGAGGACAGTTTGGCAGACTTGATATTGGAAGAAGTTCTATCAAGTTCAGTGACAAAAAACTATCGTTCATTTTACGAGGCAACAGTTGTTTCTGCCAGGTGGTTACTCAGTCACAGCTCCTTTATAAAAACCTGTTATTTTTTATAACTGTGCAGACAGTAGCCGGAGCAATACAGGTTAACTGTTTTATAAAAAGAAGGATGAGCAGGTGGAGGTCGATATCTCGTTTTAGAATAAAGTAGATTCTAAAAATAGCCGATCAGGATTATTTATCGGTGTAGGTGCCTGTGTGAGAGATTTGTGACAAAACGTACCCGACTGCAGAGAGAAATCCTAATATGCTAAGAGTCCGTCACTCAACCAGGAATTGCCCAGAGATGGCAGCACGTCATGCTTACCAAAATCTAAACCAAAGCCCCGGCGAAGTCAGACCACCATACCGCCTTTCAGTGTTAGCAGATAAAAAGATGTTTCATGACAAATATTCGTCGAATGTTCGTATAATTATTTGCCCCAATGTCTAACAAAATATTGACTAAAATCTCAGAGGAAGTGAAGGGATCTACCAGTACTTAATGTTGACATCACAATAGCACATCGCTCTGCTATTACAACGCGGAAGACCCCGCACATAAACATTAAACGTCAGATTCAATTAAACTTCTCGGGAACAACAAAAACGCACGTGTACAATCATCAACACAATAATGTGTTAGGAAACATAGTGTTTTGTATTGTATCATCACCAACGCACGCAGTTACAGATGTAACAAGAAACTATGTAACGTAATTGTCTAATAAGCACTTGCAACCAGCTTTTTAGATTTACACGTAAGTACTTTCACTGTTGTTAGTAGTACTGTAATCTTTGCGTGATTATTCTGGAATGTACTGGAAGAAGAAAAACATTTAGTATTGTATAATCGTTTATTGGGACAACTATTATTATCTGTGTGTTTAATACAGCTATCTCAAGGATAAATACTTTGCGAGCTTAAATAACCAAGATGGTGATTTTTGTCTTCGGGTAGTAAATGCACTTAGAGTACCTACTTAGATTAAGCAATGGTAGATCGTAGTACATGGCGATCTACAGTTTCCGCCTTCCACCATAAAAAAGGCATCAAGCTGTTTATGTTTTAAGAAAATACTACCCAGAAACAAGGTTTATAATAAATGAGAAGATTTTAGCGAAATTTAATTACACACAGGACAATTCTAACTTAATTGCGTGCAGGTTATGTCAATTCTGACAATATCATTTGTAATTTTGCGAAACACGCAATGAAAAAGTACCGTTTCTATTTATCGGAAATGTCTGTTGATTAATCCATATCCAAAGCTCATTAAATTTTATCTATGCAAATATTGTTTACATTAACATAAATACATAAAATCGCATTAATTATTCAGTCTAAAAATTTCAAACAAAACACCTGTTGATTTACGTTTGGCAGGTCAAAGATTGCACACCAAGGACGAATTCAGTAAAAATTAGGTAACAATAAGATCTTAATAACAGCAGAAATTTAATATCAATGGTTAAATATAAAATTATTTAACAATTAATACGAAATGGAGAAGAAGCACCCTTGTAACAAATACACAATAATGTTAGCACACTAGCATAAATAGGCTTAGTTTGCAATGCCGCGGTATCCCACCAGAGGAACACTTGGAAAGTGTTGATTAACCTACGGCCCGATATGAAGGTTGTCAAATTGACCTAGGCGCCTGGATTCTTCATTACACCTAGAATTTAGAACATTGTTTGAATGACGCGGAAGTCAGTAATGGTATACTTAAACAGTTTATATTTCTCTGTATGTCTGTTTTATCTGTAAGTTGTGACAACTTACAAAACTTATCACAAACAATCATCATTAACTTAGACTTAATCAGTCGACATTTCCGACTCGTGGGAGATGAAAAGCACTTTATAGCATCACTTTGCCAATAAGTATGTATGTTTTGCATTTTAGGAGTAACCGTGTATCGTTCGTATACTCGTATGTGCCTTAAACCCAAAATCTTAAAAATCCGACGGGCAATATTAGCTTTCATTCTGTTGTCCTAAGTAAATTTCAAGCTAATTACTACTTGCTTACAAAAATACAATAGAAAAAAAAACTGAAAAGTGGTGGTGCAGTAAAGTAGGCAATGAGTTTCGTTCAAACACATTTCAGGCGAGAAATAAATCAAAACAAATGTGTTACAGAGGAGAATTTTATGCGTGTTCATGCAAAAATAAAACACCAAGGTCCCCCACACCGATGCAAATAATTTGCTGGCGCCACGGATACTTCGCGGCGACGTTTCGATGTGGGGGAACATTTAGAAAAAATAATAAATAAACTTTTTATTCAGCCGTACAAGTGATGAAGATGTCTGTAATAGTCGCAAAGGTATGGTCTGCTCCCTGAAGCATAAGGGTCTTCCTTAATTACTTTTTTGTCGAATTCAGCGTTATCTACCGAGTTATTTGTTTCAGGGCTAACCCTGATACTGTCAGTTACTGGGCATCCATAAAAAGCGATGATTACAAAAGTTCAGAGAGCCATTGTGAAAAGAAAACAAAGACAGAGGCAGCAGAACAAGAAAAACGAAAAGTAAAAATGACAAAATAAAGGTTGGGCTAATTTTAGATGTTAATAGGAAGGACTTTAACTTAGTCCCTGTTTTAAAGTAAGAAAGCTTAAGGACTGCTTAACCAGCTATTGATCCGAACGTCCTGCCATAATATTAATAGATTGTCAAGTTCAGTAAAGTTGTCTTAGTGATTCAAGTAAATAAGGAAGAGGAAGCCCTCAAATCAGTGGAACATCAAGATGTTAATTCAATAACATTAAAACATTCCACGATCGACCTAGAATTGCTGCGTGGTCAGCCCATTAAATACATTTACTTCTGCCGCTATACGTAATCTGTTTTCTACACATTTCGCAATACATGTACAGTTTTGAAGCAATCTATTTAAATAAACCCAAGTTCAAGGCAGCAATGGAGTGCGTTCCGATTAAAAAATCGAAGTATAATAAAGTGGGACGCGCTAATGAAACTGAGAGTGGTGTGTGGTACAAAGATCTAAACAAATGGATGGTTGGTGAAGAAATTACTCAATCGTTCATGCTACATTGGAGTTCAAGACCAAATTGCGAAACTTATGGCATTTTCTGTTTTTACTTTCAACACTAGATAGTAAGTACATTTTGTCAATTCTTGACTGGAAGCTTTTGAAAACACCCGTATAAAAGTGACTGCGCGGAAAATTCTACCAAAAACTGTCGAAATCCCATCATTACTTGGGGATTCGAGGAAGTAATTCCCAAAAAACATTTTAGGTCTTTAAGGATTAAAAAAACAACAATCTTCTTTCGCTTGGACCAAAACTACGAGACTTGCGAGTTGCAATTGCAAAACCAACTACGCCGATCCGATCTTGATCTCCAAGATCTTTACGTAACCCTACTCGAAAGCATTCGTGAGTTGCAGCCAGTTGCAGATTTGATGCAACCTCTTACTTAACCCGAAGAGCGTTGCATGAAGCTCAATAGAGTATTTACTCAAGTGACGCCGATTAGTTTAGCAAACCAACTGTGACAATTCAGTTTCAAAATGAGGACGGTCAAACAAAAAAGTGGTGATATTGGGATAAAATAGCCGAAAAAACATTTGATGTTTGACTTAACTATGAAATAAATGAAAGTCGTTTCCGCAGTATTGTTGATCATTTGTTATTAATTAAGCAACATTATAATTTATTGCTCAACACTTAATTTATGTGCCTTGAAGTGCAAGAATATATACCGCGAAAAACATTTTTTTTGTGGAGCGACAGCAAATAAATAATAAGTAAATCCTTTAAAGGACGAAATTTTATTAAACGTCCTTGATGTCATAAAGCGGTAACATTCCTCAACCAAGCTACTACTACAATTATATTTAATATCAAAATTATAAAAGGTAAAATTACCTAAACAGGTCTAAATGTCATTGGTTGTAATGCTATACGTGTGGCCACACTATTTAACGCCGGAAGGTGCCCGTAAAGTTCACACGAAATCGTTCACAATGGCCAAACTAAGAGATTGTAATTTTCGGAAAATTTTGGCGAACATTGTGGTTATTGGGTAAGAGGAAAGGTTTTTATATCGGTCTGCAGTTGTATTGTAATTACATCTTTTGCTATAAATGACAAATAGAATTTTAAAAAAAAATCCATACTCATTTTTTGACTGAACAAAAATACTAGCATAAGATAGGTTTTGAACATGTCCTCAGTTTAGACTATTGAAATGGCTTTATGTGCTTCACTGTGACTTAAGCAGGATTTGTCTTCAATGCAGGTATTTCAATTCTCCACCCACAATGGAAATATGGCACAGAACAAGATTCGTTATTGGACAAGTAAGATAGGTCTTACGAAGTTGTCCTCATTTTAATTGACTGCTAAAATGGCTTTTTGTGCTTCTCTATGACTCGACCCAGAATTAGTCTTCAATGCAGGTCTATTTAAATTCTTCATCCGCTATGGCATATACATAGTCTACAATTCCAAATTCGTTGGTATACGGGTCCAAATATCTCTTTGTATTTATGTGTTAGCGAAGCAACCAATGCAGAATTACAATAGAAACATGCCTATTATACGTGTGCTTACTCAATACCAAACAATACAATATGTATTTCATACATTTTCTTTTAATATTGTTCTGCAAGTTTAAGATTGTTACAGGCATTCTAATTCTTGTTTCCTCGACACAGATTTGGATTTCAACAGAAGTATCAGATAAGTTGAGTACGAGGACCTACGAATCGTTTTAATTTCAACCTTATGTCGATGTCATTAGAAGTAGAACAACTATGCATGCAATTGCAAATAACCCAGCAAAATGTTTGATAGACATCGGATATCGACTATTGAACGGAAATAAGACTTGTTTGGATGTTCATGTTTTCGTCTATCTACTTGTTTACTACCATTGACCCGAAAAGCTATAGTAACACTTCATTAGTTCTTAAACGAGTCTCCATTATCATATTCATCAGTTTCAATAGCAGTAAGAAAAATAAGCGATCGCGCATAGCTTTGTTGTATAAGAACCGATTTCGACCATCCTTTTTTTTCTAATTGAATAGGTATATTTTTGTATATTTTTGGCATTTTCCATGCTAAGATTTTAAAGTTATTTAGAAAAGGAAAAATTCAACCGCGGGCAGGATTCGAACCTGCGTCTTCTGGTTAGGTACACCTCTTCGTCTTCTGGTTACTGACGTCACCATAAAGACGTAAATTCAGTATGTGAAGGAAAAATTCGACATGACGGGTAGGTATTGCGGTGGCTTAGTGGTCATAGCGTCTGGTGTACCTAACAGAAGACGCAGGTTCGAATCCTGCCCGCGGTCGAATTTTTCCTTTTCTAAATAACCTGAATAGGTATACTTCCAAGATGGGTCCAAAAATAGTGTAAGCACGGGTTCTGAAGATACACCCTAAAAAGTTTGAAGTCAGTTTTCTTTAAACTTATTAATATGACGTTTGAATAGTAGGTACTTGTGTGACTTCTAAATTACATTTTCAAAAGATCACTGATTATACTTGGTAAGTACCTAAGTATATCTTGGTCGACTAAGTTATTTCAATTTGAAGGATAGATCGGCTAGTTGCTTGCTACTATCATTCTATGTTTATATTTCACAAATTCACATTCATTCGTTTGAAAAGCCTGTCATAGATAGCCTTCGGTCTTGGTTGTTATAGGTATACCTGGTACACCTATGATAATGACAATCAGTCTATGTTCAGGATATCGAGGTTGCCTAAAAATTGGGTTGCGGTATGAAATGTAAAATACTGATATTTAGCCGGATCTGGTTTGACTGAAACCCCAACATAATCGGGAAAAGGATCGGAGGATGGAAGATGATGAAGCCATTGGTAACAATCTACTCGCAACACCTTTACTATTAAAGTTAACACCACAACATAATAGTACGCTAACTTAGCTTACGTCAGCGGTCGTAACATAGTCGTTGCGCGTACGTTACGTCGGTACCCAGGTGATAAAGTTCGACCGATAAGCAGTGCATTTACTGCACCAAGATATAACAATGGAATTGTAAGGCGGTTGCATAATGAGCGTGGCAACCATATCGTGTAGTGTTAATTGCTTATTCACTTAGCATACAGACCATGTTTCGAGTGTCACTGGAAATTATATTTGCGGCTATAGTATCTCTGCGACCGCAGCTGTCTACAGGCTCTAGCCTGTAGCCCGATTCACGTAATTAAAACCGTAGCGATGTCGCACCGACTCAATCGTTGAAACAGTTTTCCTATCCACATCCGTGACCGAATCGTTTTCAAATTGTTCAACTGTGTGATACAGTTCAGTATTAGTACAGTTATTTTTCAATAGAACGACTTCTAAATCGCTCCGATTGACGGATGTGAATAGGAAAACTGTTTCAACGATTAAGTCGCTGTGACATCGCTACGGTTTTAATTACGTGAATCGGGCTACTGGTCTATTGTGATCGCTAATTGTTGAGTTAGAGTTCATCGCTAAACCCTGCGGCTACTATAAACTGCAGGGTTTGCTTAAGGGTGAGCTCCTTTATTTTATCTGGACTTACATCTGTATTTCCCTAAATGAGCACTGTGCTTGTGTATTAGCGACCCGCATTCTCTCAGAAGTGGCGTTTCATCAGCATTTTTTATTATTTTTAAATGCCATGCAGTCCAGTAATATTAGCAACAGCAAGATTAGTTACTCATTTATTTAATAATTCAACTTTTATTAAATGGAGGTATTGCACACTGGAACCGAACTTATATTGCAATGCACGCCACTGAATATCATTTAACTCGTTGTAGATACTGGTCGAATATTGGCACTCATATAATATTCACGGTATGAATGTTTTGAAGGTGTCTTTTCTCTGACAATCCACTTTGGTTACCGTGGTCAGTAACTCTGGTCTCTGTAGCATGTGTACACAAGAACCTCATACCTTCAAAATACAGAGTGGGATCGCAAAAATGTTACCTGATGACCTGTCTTCAATATGAAGACGCCACCCAATGATGATTTTTCATAGAGGTATGTGAATAATGCATAAATACAAAAGCAAAACAAACTCAAAGGTATGCGATAACACATACAACAGCTAATAGAAACTGCACCAATCAGGCGGAGCATACGCACGCACGGCGCGGGCGCACCGTTCAATTACCATTTCGGTCAATTAACCATCGTAACGAGTTCACACACCTATTACGTATACTTATGCAATGGTATATGAAACATAAATACATATATTCAGTTATGCGAAAGTTGGATTTTTCCAAGTTTCTTAATCATTATTAACTTATTGACCGAGGTGAATTAATTTCCATGATTTCATGGTTGGTAATGCGTCGTTTTGGTGATATCTATCAATACTTTTATGCATCGCGTATCAATTGGCGTAGTAACATAATAATAAGGTCCAAAAGGTCAACGTGAGCTACCGCAGATATTGAGTAGTCTCGTTCAACAGCTTTAGTAGACAGTACTATTACTGCCCGAGAAGGGAAGCCGGTAGGTATCGAATCGCTTGTGGCGTGTATCAGTATGCGAGGAACGCCTCGCTAATTGACGGGGTCCAGCGACTGTTGGACCACAGCCTGTCATGGTTGTGACAAATTTCGCGGATCCCATGGCCGTGACTATAGGGCAGGTGAAGGCAAGTACGGTTTTTAGTCGGTACGAGTTCGACATAAACTGCCACCTCCCCGGGTGGCGGAGGATCCATGAGGATTTTCCGTACTATAAAAAAAGGTATCGAATTCCATCCTGTTGTAGCGACATCTACTGCGCTACACAGAACCATGAAGTCCTGAATCGCGCAAGCAACATTCGCAACGAAAAGTTGCATATATACAACCGCCCGACATCAACCGTCGGGCCGTGGCCCGCCAGGCAAAACACCCGCCTGGTTGGAGGATCCTCCCTTTTCGTTGGAGGGGCAATACACCTCGCCTCTCCACACTGTCATGGCCGAATGCCATGGCTATAACTTCTTATAAGGCAAAGGAAGGCAAGTGCGGTTTTTATTCGGAACGAGTCCGTCATACCTTGCCACCTCTCTAGGTGAACGATCTACGAAGATTTTCTGTACTACAAAAATAAGTATTGAATTCTATAAAGCTTTTTGGCAATGGTGGCCAGCGTGTGATATCTATATATAGCAACAGGCTCCATTTTCTATTACGCGGATAGTTTTTTTTTTTATGGAAGAGGGAGGCAAACGAGCAAGCGGGTCACCTGATGGTAAGTGATCACCGCCGCCCATTGACACCCACAACACCAGAGGGGTTGCCAGTGCGTTGCCGGCCTTTGAGATAAGAATAGGCTCGCTTCTTGAAGGAGATATTATCCTAAAGAAATCGAGTGATAGACTCTGGGTCTATTACTCGATTTCTTATTTCGATATAGTGCCTGCACTATAAGCGAAGGAATTAGATCTAACATTCGAAAAACTTGCTTGTACAGACGCCAGCACATCAAGCTACCCCAACCTGTCAAATTTCTTTGATAGATATTCAACTTTAGTATAAAATATTAAGGTTTGTTTTCGATTGGCAAAATTTGGATAGCCTGACCTACTGGCGTCTGTACTTATTTACTCTAAATATGTGTGGCGTTATTGAGCACCTGTTAACAGATTGCTTACTACCAGCTGTACTAATACTGTATTATTGTCAATATCAAGTAGTAAACAGTGTTATCTAAAGTGAACAGTTTGGAGAATCGATAGCACTGATAAATTTTGCACTTGAAAATACGATTCCTAAGTTAGAATGTCGTAATTTCGTTTTGTTACTCGTAAAACGTTACACAAAAGATTGAAAACGATATATTTGCTGAGGTACCGATATCATTATAACGTTGAATACCGTTTTAATTCCCTGATTCTAAATGTCACATAACTGTGGAATCTGTATCTGTATCCATAACTGCCTCATTAGTCTAGTGATCTTACGCGAATGCTACGTTAGAGATTTTGGGTTCGATTCCCAGGTCCAGTAAAGTATTATTTATTGGGGTTTTCTACTAAATTCTCAGTAGCGGGTCGAAGGTTCGATTTGTGCCCAGTTACCGACGACAGACTCGCCCCCTATTACATGGGACCTAACCATAATAGATTTAATTTTTTGTTTCTAGAGATCATTTGAAATATCGGTCAAGTTTACCATAAAACAGCACTCAATCTATTTAACGTAAGAAATAATTTGCTCTACCAGTTACAACGTAAAATTTTAGTACCAATAAACAATTCTTCGGTAATCATTATACATTCTACCGATCCATGAAAAAAGCATATTAAAGATGTATATTGTAATGTAATAAAATCATTAATAATAGACGTAAAGTTAATGTAACATACACACATACAGTAAATAATTAATTTTGTTGAGTATTCACGGTCATGTGGCTTCCGTAAACGATAACAATACTAGAGATAAACTACCTGATACTGAAATTAAAACAATCTTTCCTCACATTTTAAAAGAATCGTCAAAAACACTACGCGATAAAAATTAACAAGGCGTGAATATGAATAAATAAATTTTAAAAAGTATACACGTATGTATATAAAAAGCAGAAAGAAATTATTTATTATTTCTATTCAGGTTTAGCAGAAAAGTAATTAATTAATCTTTTTCAAGTGAACATAATCCTATCGCCATTTTTTATTATGTATACTACTAAGGTAGAATAAAAGCATACGGCCCACCTGATGATAAGCGGTTACCGTAGCCTATAGACGCTTCCAACACCAGAGGTAGTGTAAGGGTCAAAGTCCATCCACTGCCAACACAACGTTTCCTCGTAGAGCACTGGCAACTTTGGCAACGATTGGTTTAATCGTCCTAGACATAATCACTTAAAAAGATTGGCGCAAAACTGGGATGAAACCGATGAATGACGTACGAGTGTTGTTTTTCATTATTAAAAAAACAGTTTGAATATGAATACTATTTTCGGTTTTTTAATTAAATTAATATCTTATTAACAGTGTGTAAAAGTTTAGCCTTTTCCTAACTATACTGGGGTCAGTTCCGATCTTACCGATCTGAATATCAGTATTTTACACGAAGCGGCTGCCATCAGATCACAGTCTAATTACTGGGTAATACGGTTATCATGAGGATAGACTGGTTGTCAGACTTTTCGGGCTACTAACTACCACTAACGATTGTCATAGGTGTTCGTATGACGACAAAGTACGGGAATTTATAGTTAAGGAGACACCAGCTCCAAATGATGAAAACAAATTGTTTTGCATTATAATAACTAACGTCATCGAGGCCACTGACAGTATTCTGACATAACGTTTTTACAAACATGTTTTGCTTATTTGTAAGTCATTAACACGGTTTAATATCATTATCTTGTAAGGCCAGATTGAAGACACCGCAGTTTTTTTTTATAATATAGGATGAAAACAAGTTGCAAGTTATCTGATGGTAAGTGATCACCACCCATGAACATCTGCAATACTGAAGGAGTCACCGATGCGTTACAAACCTTTTATCTACGAACTAAGTATCTAGTTCCCTTTTGTAATCATGTCATGCAGATAAAGTCCGTGAAAAGTTGTTTTATCTCAATGTCTAATATTCGCTTATGTGTCAGAAATCAATAGTTACATCTGATCAAACAAAAATCAGATCAGAGATAGAAGATGGATTGGGTCAAATCTTTTCATACAAGGCAATATGAATTGCGAGCGCGACCTCGTAGACTTCAAATCATAAATTAGTAAGGCTAACAGTTACATGGATTCGATCTCGACTCGATTCTATAGAGAGACTAAATAGATCGAAAATTAATCAGCAGAGCTCTATCCAATAAATTCGTGATGATATTTAAATTTAATTTAATATTATCTTTCCAAAAGACATCACGATTACAAATTTTAATTGACCCAAAAAAAGCATTTTCGAAAAAGAATCTCCATTCAGGTATGCATAATAATGGCATTACAATAGCCAGCTAACCTTGTATTTTTACGCTCTGGGTACGCAAAGGTCTTAGAGTGATATTTCCAAAAAACCTTCCACTTATGAACTGCCAAAATTTCAAATTTGTAGTCCCAGCGGTTTAGGCTCTGCGTTAGTGAATCAGTTATTCAGTCAGGACAAGTAATTATACATATATTGTAAATTAATATAATGATAATGAATGAATTAATTAATATATCCTTTTTAATATAATGTAAATTAATTTGAGTTGGTAGTAAATAAATAAAAATAAAATATGTATATGTAGAAATAGCTATCGCCCGGGGTTTCATTCGCACCAAAGTGCTTTTTAATATGACAAAAGGTAACATATGTCCTTCTCCAAGGTCTAATCAGGTAGAGAAAGTTACTTTCGCGTTTATAATATTAGGAGAACATATAAAATACGTAGCATATAGGTAGTACTGCTGTAAAAGAGTTCAAATTTCAAAAAAATTAAAAATAAAACTACTTACCAATTTTAGCGCTGCTGAACACGATCAACGCATGAGTATCGTCCACCCACTTAATTTCAAAACCCGTGTCTTTGTATTCACTGAACAACGAGAACAAATCGTTCGTTTTGAACTCACTGGGAAAGTCATACACTTCAACCACATGAGCGAATGTTTCATCGTAAGGACCGTTAAACAGCTGCTGACCCCTAGTTTGGTATTGGTCGTAATTGTTCTTAGGCTTGCTTATGTGAACTTTTCCCACTGTAGTTGTCAATTCGTCTAAAAGAGATGGATCCAGACATTCTCCGCTGTCATCGAAAACCGCGTCCCAATCATTTTCCTCGCGTTTCAAAGAAACTTTTGCCTCTAATTTCGGTTTAATTTTCTTAGGAACCGGTTCCTTTTCTTCTACAACCGGCTCTGGTTCATTCTTCTCTATCTCACTCTCAACTGCATCTGATATCACTAATACATCAGAATGGAAGCTCTGTTTAATAATTCTCTTGCTACTTCTATTAATTTCTCGGGACGCCCGTTTCAATTCATTCTTTTCAACGTCTTCGTCCTTACCGTATAAATATTCGTTATCGATAATATTATTGCTTTGATTCGATTCGTTCACCGCCATATTTTCATCGGACTCATTGGACCTAGAATCGCTATTATCTGCCGCGGTCTCGTGACTATTCTCCGCGTAGTCACTATAGTAATTCGGACTGTAGAAACCTAGCTGTCCGTTAGCGAAATAATCTCCTATATAAAAATTCTCTCCTACTTCTATATCGTTAAAACTATTATCACTAAAAGGTATTGCACTATCACTATTTGGCACTTGGAAGCCTGAAGGCACGGATTCCTTTGTATCGCTCGATGTCGGCTCGTCTATGCTCGGGGCAGTGTGAGATCTTTGATTCCTGAGATGCGGTGGTGTATAAACATTGCAAAAGTTCTTGTCTATGGATTTCCTCGGGGTGCCGTGTTGTGATTTGTCTCTGGGTGCAGGTGACTTGGGACACTTGACTCCTTCGGCACTGTGACTAGTTCTGCGGTGACTGTTAGTCTCCTTGTTAGTGTCCTTGTCTTCGGGTTGGCTGGTGTCTGCGGCCCGCAGAGCTCGCGGCACGTACACAGCGCGATCTGGACGCCGAGGTTTCGTTGAGCCAGATCTGAGAACAATACAACAAATGAACACGACTTGCTTACTACAACACCAAAAACATTATGATCACATTCAACACAATGACGCTTTACTCATAATTAATTGAGCAATATATTGAAATCGCCGCGTCATCATGAGTGTATTTCATCATTTTCCTATTACTAACAACAAATAAATTATAACCCGATAGCCCGACACCATTTTCCGCACATCATCAACATTAAAAATCACCGTCACACTTGTCACGTTCATTGTACGGCGGCTATTACCGCAGTCACGTAACCCCAAGTAGAGCAAGGCCAGCGAACGCCAGTCGAACACGGTGCCCCTCTCTCCGTGGCACACTTTCGACGTTTTCGGCCAGTCGCCGGTTTGTGTAATTGAATGTTGATGTTGTTGACATCACTAGCTCTTTGTCTGGACCTAGTTTGGTAATCGCATTTTGTAACATCGCCATAAGATCGTTAGCGGTATGATTTTGTTGTAATTGATGATATTTGTCTTTATTGGCATTATGATTGTGTTTTTAATAATCATAAACGCTGAAATTGCTCCATGGTGTATCCAAGTAATGGAATACCATTACTTGGATACACCATGGAGCAATTTAGATGACCATGGAGCGATTTAGATCCACCACAATCGATAAATCGATTAAGCGAACTACATTGATTCGATATAGATGATAAAATAAGGGACAGTACCTACTCTAGGTGTCTCATTATAACTATTAAGTTAGAAAAAAAGGCTCGTTGTTTGCTAACCTGTACTATAAAAACATTAAGCTTCCTACAAGACAACAGACAAGTCTGAAGATGTCTTTTGCATACCAAGAAGGTGTATTGTTCAAATATTTCCTTAATTTCTTTATTTCTCTGTTACATTCTTGTGATTTTTTGCTTCTACGTAAATGATTTGACAACTACACTACACCATTACCGGAAGGTCTACAAAGCCAGCGTTTGTTAAATCCCAAAATGATTTAATATAAATTAATTGCTACAGAGAAGCTACTAATTCTGAATATGAATTGTTTCCAGAGGAATTGTTCCTGGTCAATGTTAGGTTAATTTTTATTCCAATATAGGTCAGTTAATAATAGAGTATATTTAAGATGCCATACAAGTGTAAATGGTTATCGACTTATTGTTAAGATTATAGAAACAGATGATTCAGCTGACAACAAAAGACATCGCTTGTGCACACAATAACTTCGGAATTCGCAACTAGCACTAAAGCAATATTAAAAGCCTAATTACCAACCGTATCGTTAAAACTTTTAGAAAAAGAGAGACACACTGCCTTTGTACACTTTTGTACATTAAGCATAAATAAATAAAAAGAATATAGACTTTAAAGACAACAACAAAATTGTTACAAGACCATCTCGCAAATAAACTGTCATAACCAATTGATTTTGTCCATTCTAGACAAAATCAATGCATTAACAACATTATACATAGACCCATTAGCCAGTACTATATATTTTTTTTAAATTGACCTCTAGCTGAATAACAAGCAAAAGCGCTCGAGAAACCTTACCTACACAAAGACTCGAAACATTTGTCATTGAACACACAAATATTTGTCTCGGCTGGGAATCGAACCCATAACATTCGGAGCAACGGTAGTGGCGAGGTGACCACCTTAACCTTTAAATTATTAAACTCCAAACTTTAAATTATTTTTAACATACATACCATCACGCCTATATTCCCCGAAGGGTTAGGCAGAGGTGTACTAATTTCACCGGTATGTTTTAGGTCCCATGTAATAGGGGGCGAGCCTATTGCCATTAACCGGATTATTATTATTTATTATTATTTTTTCAAAAAACGGATCTCAAGCTGAACAGCTGCGCTCGCGCACACTGCGGATGTGCAAAATTTAATAAAAAGTATTTATTGTAACTGTTCAAGTCTCATTTTTGTAAAGGGCTAATCTCTGCTAAGTTAGACATTGCGCAAGAGCCTGCAATGTCGTGTTTGCAAGTCTAGAACGTAAGTTGCTTAACTGTGCTTTCGTAATAGCTTTGTGTTTGAGAAATACTACCTAGAGGCTAAAGGTGTACTATTTCAAGACAATATGTGTACAACACGGAAGACGCAGGACTGTGTATGGCGTAACTAGGAGGGGGATTTCCTCTAGTACCTATTGGAGAGTTGGCTATATTGTCCCCCATAAGGGTTAGCAAGCACTAAGATAAAAAAAAATGTAGATATTTAAAATAATATTGCCAATGGGTTGCGTTCATGGGTGGCGCAGGCGTGCAAAAAGGGTTGCCATCCGAAAAAAATAAAGGCTTTTGGTAGAAAATACTGCAGTGGTACGATTAAACCAACGGTACAATATAGCCTATGTTAAAAATGTGAAAGTAACTTTGTCTGTATGTTTGTTACGTTTTTACGCCTAAACCACTGAAACATTTTTGATGAATTTTCGTATAGAGATACATTGGACCTTAGAGAAGGACATAGGTTTTGTCTCTAAAACCTTTGGAATAAGAGGAACCAGATAACAACTAGTGTGAATGATGGTTTTACACCCATATGAGATTGTTTTTAAATACATTTTACTAAACTAGTTACTAGTATTATCTAGTACTCATCTAGGGAAACCCATCTTAAGACCGGACGAAATAAAGGAGCTTACCCCTAAGAAAATCCTGCAGTTTATAGTAGCCGCAGGGTTTAGCGGGGAACGCTAACTCAACGAGTGGCGATCACAGTAGACCGGCTACGGTCGCACTGATACTATAGCCGCAAATCAACAAAAAAATAAAAATACTCCTTATTATGGGTGAATGAAATGTATATTACACACAAGTATTTAAAAAAATATAAGATAGCACTATACATATAAGATACTTTAGAGAACAAATCTTTAGACGTCACGGCAAATACTGAACATTTAAGCTACCTTTACTTAGTACCTAGTTAATATCTAAACACGACGACACATCAAGCTATAAATTTCCAGTATGAGTTGACCTTTTATTTCATAAAGCTTTTCCTACAATAATAGGTCACTGGAAAGCTTGGTGAGTATCAATCACATTATTAAAACTCAATCATCATCATCAACCCGCGGGTCTCCTCTCAGATTGAGGGGGATTAGGTAGTTCACCACGCTGGCCTAGTGCGGGTTGGCAGACTTCACACACCGTCGAGAACAATCTCTAAGGCATGCAGGTTTCCTCACGATTTCCTTCACCGTTTAAGCGAGTGATAATTAATTATACGCACACGAATTCGAAAAGTCAGAGGTGTGTGCCTTGGATGCGAACTCGCCACCTTTGACTTGACACTAGGCTATCACTGCAATTACAACTATAACTTATAAAAATCGAATAATAAATATTCGATATGATGAACTAATATACTAATCATATCTACAGCGCACCTATTGAAAGCCTCTCATTTCATTTCAATACAATAACTAGTGAAGGGGCAAATGTCATGCTATCGATAATGCTACAGGTGTACTACAAAAAGCGGTCAAGTACAACACTATTGTATAAGTTCTGTAGTAAACTACTCTTTAACATTATGTATGATTTGCATAGTCATAAATGGCTATATTGTTGACTGTAGAGTCCAATCTTTTGTGGAATTATTTAAGGTGTTTGGCCTTATATTACTCGAAATTTGTATAACCATTGACAAGATAAGATGAAAGGGGAATAAAATAGAAGGCATGTATCGCACAGGATAGAAGCAAATGGAGAAGGCAAACAATGAAAGCCGACCACGTATGATGAGACAAGGCTAAGGAAAAAAGAAGACGAATTCAGGGTGTGTATTGTGTGTTTGTGAAATCTACCAACTGCTAGGCCAGTGTGGTGAACCATAACCTCTCATTCTGAAAGAAAGACCTTGCCCAGCAGTAGGATTTAGAAGATAGGTCATCAGTTTAATAACATTTTAACTACGTTAACGTAACGGTACTAATTCTATAAAAATAATGCCATTGTCAACATTGAAAATAGCAGTACAGAAACTTTTTGACAAATGCATACAATAGACGAGTTTTTAAACGCTAATGTTATAATTATTATCGCTCCATTTAATATGTTGACATCTGTAGTTTTGAGCATATTTTCTTTGCATATTTGTGTCTTAAGACAAAACCGCGTACTATTTTATTGTAAGACCTATACCTATGTTTCACAAATAAACTTTATGATTTATGATTTACTTTACTTATCTGTAATATACCATATCTTCGTATACATTTATTTGCACTCAAATATATTTAAAGGGATTAATATGATAATATTAATCCCTTTAAAATATATTTGAGCCCATATTTTATATGATAACTTCTCACACATGTGAGAGGTTCTAAATCATTCTAGGGCTAGTGAAAATAGTTTTGATTCTCAATGGATTTTCAAATGAAATCCTGTTTCATTATAGAGATATCGTACAGACAGACGTGAGTCGCAATAAAAAAACTATTTGATATCTGTCTGCGGGCGCACCTTGTCGTACGTAACGCTAAAATATTTACATACCTACTATATCTATGTCTCGCGCTGTCATACGTTTATCTTGTTTTTCTCCAATCCCGTGGGAATTTTGTTTAACCCTTTCTTAGCCTGCCTAATCCGAAAAGAAACCTTCCAAATTTTACGATTCATCAATATGGTTTTAGTATAAACGTGAAGATTCTCAGCCAAATTGAGGAATTGTTGGGAGCAGGTCTCCTCTCAGATTAAGACGGATTAGTGCAGCCTAGTGTGGGATAGTGTGACTTCACAAACCGTAGAAAAAAATCTCTCAAGGCATGCAGGTTTCCTCACGATTATTTCCTTCGCCATTTAAGCGAATGATGCTTAATTATTAATACGCACATGAAATTGAAAAGTCACGAGGTTTGCGTGTTTTGAATTAGAACTCGAGGCCTTTGACTTGGCAGTCCAATGGTCATATTATAGGCTATCACTCGTTTAGCTAAGGAATACGATTGGCTGGTAAAATTTAAGACGTTAATGTAAGGTGATTGCCTTTGCCCAGCAATAGGACACAACAGGTTTAGTTTTCGTAGATAAATAAACATAAGAGATACATTTTAGATCCCCATGCAATGAGCATAAATAAATACTTGGCGAATTATATTATACGTTATAGGAATTTGTGTCATTGTTCTCTAAAATACATAATCATTGGCTTGTATAAAGTAAATATGTTTTGCATTATACATGATTCATAATAACAACCAGCTGTGCACATATTTTCCTCATAGATTTGAACAGAACCACAAGGACATTGCATTTCAATCACTTTCAATTTCTTTGTCACTGTCAAAGTTACAGATAACAATGTACTTTGATCGAGGGAGCCCTCCCTTTGTTACGATCTGAAGGTTGAAGGTCCGTTTCAGACCATATTGCACATAGATATACTCGTAATAATGATGTCAATGATGACCTTATTATAATAGAGTGACCTCTATTTGATATAGGTAACATACAAACCGTTTTCCTTAATTAACACCACATTATGTAATGAAAATACGCTCACTTACACAGATTCACTTTCAGCACATCCAAAGGTCGATATGCGACCTATACCACAAATTAGCACAAACTTTATAACAGCACTATACTGTCCACTTTATATGCTTGATAAGATAAAGGGCTTAGCGCACGACCGTCCTCGTCGAGTAACAAACAACAAATGATGTAGGAAGTATTGTTGGTACCGACCTGATCTTTTCCTGAGGCTGCGCGCGCCGCGTCGCTTGCGCCGGCTTGAAGCCTCCCACCGCCGCCGCTGCGAAACAGTGTTACATAAAGTTACTATGATTTCATGACACTTATGGACTGGTAATGAAAATATTGTTTATTGACTGTGTTGTTATCGCGCTGTGCAAGTTTTATTGTTTTGATTGCGTGTAGTAAATTATACAACAGGTTTTTCCACTTATTAGACTATGTACATAATACCAAAGTTCGTATCTTTCTCTGGGCAGGACTCTTACGTCAATGACATCGGGTCTGTTTATAGGGGTCGATTATGGTACCTTTTTTTTTGTTTACGGGGGGAAACATTCAAAAGGCTACCGGTTTACGGGGACTAGACAGGGGGGTGTGGGATTCTTATCCACTAAAACCACTCCGGTGGCCACCATCAGCACATGGAGACACTGTGTCTTCTCCAGATCAGCCCAGAAATTCCCAATGCAACGCCTATTAGGGCACATCCCTCGGCGATTAAGGTACCGAACGTAATTGTATAATATAAAATATTTTTATTTTTCACCTGAGTACCTACTTAACTTAGGCGCGGTCCCAGCCAAGACCTTTGGGGGTCGGCTCATTTAATAATATGGTCAAATTAAAGAAATTAAGGCATCGATTCTTTACCTATATAATTTATTGTTTAGGCGATTTAAGGTTTTTGGGATTTTTTTATTTGTGAATTGTCTGGCGGTTTGTCCATTTGACGTGTACTATTTGGAGGTCATGTCCGCCCCAGACTTTCGTTCTATGTAATATATGATACAATGAGTAAGTATTTGGTATACATTCTAAGTAATAACTGTAATAATATATGTAATGTAAAATAACCTAATAACACTATTCATATTGCAGCAACTATGTCACTGTATGTTTAAAACTTAATATTAATGAATTAATTAAGAACTACTTTAAGAAATACTTTTGCAATAATGTTGCGCTGCATTCACAATCTAGTTCTTACATTTTTTCTTTGATTTAGGTCTCAAACTCAATTACACAATTACTTTTTTGTAATTATATTTAATTGTATTTAATTACTTATGATTTGCACGCTAGACATGTTAGAATATGACCTTTCGTATAACCATATTCAAGTTTCAATATTGTATCTACGAACAAAACGTTCATTATAGAAGACCATATTAACGAGTTTATGTCTACCCATGACCATGGACGCTCGCGCTGTAAAAAACGTCGGGATTAATAATACCAATGTAAAGCGATAAAATCCGTAAAAAGTAGTTTTATTTCAATGTATAATATTCGCGTAAGTGTCAGAAATCAATACGAGTTTATGTTATAACAATTTTGTAAGTACATACGCTAAAATTCTTTATAAGTGAACGACCTTCACAAAATCTTACGTGTCTCTCAAACAACCGCATTGGTGGACCTCTTACTATTACATCAATGCAGTGAGCGCGGTTCCCATGCCGGCAACAAGCTTTACAATCACGTTTTTATGCTAAGGTGTTGCATTAGGTTTACGACATCACTCGAGGATATTTCAGGGAAGATTATCGTGAGGCAGATGCATTCATCGTGCAAAATAGATAAAGTATCCAAGTATCAGTTTGATTGCGGATTCCATAAGATTCAGTAGTTATACGAACGATGAGAATCGAATTTCCATCAGAGTCCAAATAAAAATAATGTTTAAACATTGAATTAAAACTATACGGTTTTTATCGCGTTATATTGATTTTATTAATCCCGACCTTTCGGACCCTTTACAGTGTAACGTGGTCCGCGGTCCGTGGCCCATGGTCACGGGACTAATAATATCAATATTACGCGATAAAATCCGTAAAAAGTATTTTTATTTCAATGTTTAAATTTTAGCGTGTCAGAAATCAATGTTTAAACAATTAAACATCTCATTTACAAGTATGATTGCAACATAAATTAGTAGCAAAGGCAACATCCATCCATTTCCATGATACAGACAAGACGACAACGCGAACGTTCCCAAAACTAATCGAACGACGACGAATCTAGATGATTGACAATAGCCTAAAGCATCACATTCTCAGAGAAGAACCATGCCTAGCTGTGGGTTGATGACGATGTAAGTGCGAACAACTATGACGTTCCAAATTGTGCCAAATTTTGGTCCCTTATTCCAAAAACGCATTGGAGACAACGCGTGGTACCACTGGTGTTGCCGCTTACCATCAGGCGGTAACCGCTTACCCGTATGCTTGTTTGCCAGAATATCACAACAAAAAAGACAGGTTTTTTCTAATAGTGTTGGAATAAGGTCCATATACGTTAAGAATACACACGGTTTCACATCCAAGCTATACATTTCCAGTATAACATGACTTTTCATTGTACAGAAAACAATTCATCAGCGAGGCCAACCTATACTGGAGATGCATCGCTTGATAATGTTACCATGGGTACAAGTATTGAAGACGTCAAGTATATCGAATATTTTAAGTCTTAATAACACCATCATCATACATAAAATTTAGGATCAAAAATCGAGTGAAAATCTATTTTTTACTCGACTACCAAGGAAAGGTTGTTTTGAAAATATCTGTCGGCCAACGTAAGTTCAGACTACCTAACACGGATGTCTGTGGACTTGTTTACGCAATCCCCTTACAATTAGGCTTCCCACACTTGAAATCCTTATACTGCAACATCGAAAGCGACATTTACTGATATTGAGCCACTACTGTTGCAATACTTACCATACCCTACAGCAGATTGCTTCATACCAGACGTGATGTGGTCGTGCGTGAGCAATCAGCCTTAGTTTTATCTATTTTACAATCTATTAAATTGGAATATATAGACATCATCTTAATTAAAATGCTTAGGAAGAGAATCAATTTGGAAGTTTATGCATTCATTTCGGTAAATTAGTTTTGTGTTAAATTTGTTTTGATGATCAAATCCTAGCAGCCTTTCTATAGCATCTAACGTCCTAGCTTTTTTCAATATTGGGCTCGGCTTCCAGCCTTACCGCATGCGGCTGAATATCAGTATTTTACACGAAGCTTCTACCATCAGACCTCCGAAACACAATTTCTGGGAAAAAACGATACCGGATGGACTGATTGTCAAGATTTTAAGGTAAGTACTAACGATTGCCATCACCCATCCATACAGAGATCGCGACAAGCTCAACTTAACCATGAAGATCAGTTGACCAACTCCTCTAGCTCGAAGTTTAGACTTCACGGGATATAGTCAGTCTTTCTATACACGCTCGTGTATTAATATGATAGCGATTATCACTTAACATTTCTCCATATTCGAAATTTAGAACACTAAAAATATCTTCATATCAGTCAAGGAGGTTCACTGGTGAACAAAAGCCTCCTCCATAGATTTCCACAAGAACCGGTTATATGGCGCATGCATCAAAAACTAAAAGAGCCAACAAAAGCCTCAAGATTTTCGCAAATCATCATAAGATTAGCTACGAATACGATTTTTAATGCGTGCAAAAAGTATGTTTACAACATTTGCAGCTCTACTAATTCAGCTATGCAATAAAACTAATTCGACGAAATACTTCCTACACCAAGACTTGACAAGTAGCTCAAACCACAAAATAAATATCTACAAAAGGTTCACTCACGTCTTGAGCTATTTCATAGACTATTGTGTTAACTATCTGGTTAAGATATGGTCGCTCAAACGCACACAGTGCCTCATTTCCCAAATTGGTACAGTTCGGAGATAAGAGCAATTCGCTAAATACATTCTTCATGAGTGATCAGCGATTGATTATTTTAAGAACAATAGCATCGACGTCACTAAGAGTGATAGATAGCTAGTGCAAGCTCACAACTTCAAACTTGGCCAAATGTTTACTTCTTTAGATACATTGACTTCTCCATAAAAAGGCATCTTCTTGATTAACAAGATCCCGTCATGATCGTAGTGAATGTCACGAATCCCATGGCCAAAGGAAAAGGAAGGCAAGTGTGGTTTTCAGTCGATGCGAGTCCGAAATACCCGGCCACTTCCCCAGGAGTCAAACGATCCGAGACGATTTTCCGTACTTAAAAAAAATTAAAAAGGATTAACAAGGCGAAATTATAGCGGCAAATAAAATGTTCGTGATTTGGTCCTTCCTATTTTGTGGACCTTCTGTACCCGCTTGCTTTGTGCTCTAACTTAGAAAGTACTCGAGAATTTGCAAGTTTTTGCTGAACCGTTCAGGAAGCCTGATGGTTTATGGACCAGTCTCACTCGATGCCCTAAACGCTACATTCTGCGTATATAGCACGATGTAGTGCATATATGCGTTCCATATATGCACTTGTGCATTTCCCCTATTACATATCGTTTGAATGGTATTACCAACATACTGAATTTCATTTGTATTACCATTCGTTATTATTATGAATAGATTTGAATACGTGTTGGGTTACGTGCACCTATTTTTTTGTTTACGGGGGGTAACCTTCAAAAGGCTGCCGGTCTACGGGGGTTAGACCGGTGAGTATGTGATTCTTACCCACTAAAACCACCCCGGTAGCCACCATCAACAACGGAGGGGCCAGTGCCCCTCCGTTGTTGATGGTGTTGGTGGTATTGTTCTATTAAGAGAACACAGTTGTTCTCTTAATAGACCACCCCAGAACCCCCCTGTACAACGTATATTAAGGCACATCACTGGGGGGTTACGTGTACCTAGGCGACACCACATAGTCGGGCTCAAACGTTAATTTTGTTAGTCACCCAACCATATCGTGTCTCAACTGTATTTTTCGAGAACTTCATTGTACGTAATACAAACTGTAAGTAATATGGCTACCTAGAAATCATATGGATCGTATGCATTTTAGTAACACGTCTATAATTTTGAGAGAATAAATCGCATACGTACCCGCAATTCAATTAGACCATTTAAAGTAAAAATGAAAAGTAAAGATTTTGTATGATTTGGTGTTTGGCAAATTAAATAAATAACTAATAATAACAAGTAAATACAAATAAATAGGGTCAATATTTATTTATTTACTTTATTTATATAAAATAAGGCTAGATGAGATCATCCGCCACCTCAGGAAGCGGCAGAGTATGTTGGACTCCTACCGACTAAAAACCGCACTTGCCTTCACTTGCCTTATAGTCATGACCATGGGATCCGCGAAATTCGCCACGACCATGACAGGCCGCTGTCCAGCCGTCGCTAGAACCTCTCAATCAGCGAGGCCTTCCCTCGCATCTTAATCAAAGGCACAAAGGCGTATAGGAAACACATGTGCTGCCTACAAGGGCCATTATTTGGTCGGACGGCGGAATAAGTGACCCGCCCGGCTGCTTCACACACGTATGTTACTAGATTATAGCCTGTGCTACTCGCTGATAATGTAGTTTTCTATCTTCATCAACCCATATACTGTCCACTGCTGGGCACGGGTCTCCTCTCAGAATGAGAGGGATTAGGCTATAGTCCATCACGCTGGCCTACTGCCGGTTTGCAGACTTCACACACCGTCGAGAAAAATCTCTAAGGCAAGCAGGTTTCCTCACGATGTTTTCCTTCACCGTTTAAGCGAGTGATAATTAATTATTAATACGCACATGAATTCAAAAAGTTACAGGTGCTTTAGAACTTGACTTGGTAGAATGGTCATATCACTAGGTTATCATTGCTTTTTTTAATTTTCTATAGTTGAAAGAATTTTTAAAATCGGTACCTAAGTATTTTTTTTGTTTATCTATTACAAACAAACATACAAAAAAACTAATCTTTTTCTTTATAATTTTAATTTAAATAAGAGTATTGGAACCACCCACCAATGGGTCTACATGTTCTATATTTACTCGATGTAATTCCCGCCCGGCTGGTAGTTACCATAATTTAGGACTGAAATTCTACCTGTCGGGCGGTTAACGTTAATTGGATTGAACTGTGGCACGTGAAGATTATGGGATAAATAGACTTCGACTTAGCTGAGGTGGTCAACTAAAACGGTGTAATAAAACGTTTCTGTACTGCATTTCATCACTTGAACAACTAAGGAGATAGGTTTAATACATATTGGGTATCTATGGATATCATATTTAAAGGAGGTCATCAGTCAGTCCTGACTGAGTTGTATCTCAGCCGAAATTTGTACCCGAGGTACATGACAGCTGTCAAGTTGACAGTTTTTAAAGCACTATGAAACTGCTATTATTGTGCCAAAATTGTGTGCATTTGACATTCCAAAACTGACACTGACAGCAGATAGCTATCAAGTTGACAGTTTTTACTATAAAAACACTATGAAACACAATTTTCACAGACAAATTTTCCCAATTGAAAGAGAACCTTATTATTTAATAATAAAGTTGAAAATCTATCAAAGAAATTATTCTATCTATCTTCTATCTTCACTTTTACCCGATTGCCGAAAGACGGTTATGTTAAAAAGCAAAAATCAACCTTTATAAAAACTCTTACAACTTGAATTTTGGAAAATGTATTACCTACAACCAGGGACAGGATTTTTATATACAAAATATGTTTCTTATCTACCCTGTCCTCGCCTGTAATTGCATTTTCCAACATTCAAGTTGGATTTTTATAGAGCTTGTTTTTCACTTTTGATTTAGTTTTCAACGGGGCCTGATTTTTTGTTTCGTTCAATAATGTTTATCAATAAGAAATATTGATATTAGAATTCTTTTTTCAAAACATAATTGACATTTGTTTTGCGTTTTTTTTCTGTGCAATTCTTAGCAATTATTCGTTCTATCGACTAACAATAGCCAATGATTCATAAAGCAAACATATGAGAGGTCAATATCACACACTGTAAACACTGCAGCGTGTGTTTTAACGTCATTAAGTCAAACATACCAATATTTGTGAGAAGTAGTAGCTTATTTGCTCACTGTCTGCACAACCCGCCCACAGTCACTAGACAATGTGCTACACTCTATGCTCCGAGCCTTTTTCCAAGTATTTTAGGCTCGGCTTCCAGTCTAACCAGATGCGGCTGAATATCAGTATTTTACAAGAAGCGACGCGATCCCCAATTTCTGGGTAATACCGATATCCTGAGGATAGACTGGTTGTCAGGGTTTTTGGGCTTCTGACTATCCCTAACGATTGGCATAGACGTTCGTATGACCGGCACCGACTGGTTTACGTGCTCTCCGAGGCACGGAGAAGAGTCAATGTGTTAAGGATAGTCACTCATTGATAACGATTGCGTCATTAGTCTAGTGGTCGTAAGCGCGACTTATGCTTTAGGTTTTTAATTCGGCTCCCAGGTCGAGCTAAGTCTTATTGGGTTTGATTTATCTTTTTGTATTTTTTGGCATTTTCCATGCTAAGATTTTAAAGTTATTTAGCGAAGGAAAAATTCGACCGCGAGTAGGATTCGAACCTACGTCTTCTGTTTAGGTATACCAGACGCTATGACCACTAAGCCACCGGGTTTCATTTAGTTCAAAGCAATAGGTTCGCCATACCTATGTGACTTTAACATACCGGTGAACTATGAGCTGTGAGTGTACTTTAATACACTTGTGCCTAACCCTTCGGGGATACAGGCGTAATGATGTGATGGTGATGATGATGATGATGATGATGATGATGTGTGATGTAAGTGATTGCTATATTATTAAAAAAATACCCAAGGAAGTACGTAAAAATGCAAATTCCGAGCTACTATTGAAAATCTCTAGTAAAACCCATCCTGCTAATCGAATCCAGTACTCAGGACCAGGACCACTACAAATAATGGTAATAAACCCGTGACGTATTTTATCCCCTAGTCTAGTCTCTTGTCAATCACCAGACTACCAACACCTCCGCTCCGAGAGGAAACGTGTCAGTGGGGGGACCTTATGCTGCTAACCCAACAATTCCTCTTTCGTTTTACAGGGTCGGCAACTTGCAAGTGATACCCCTGGTGTTGCAAGCGTCTATATGCCACGGTAACCATCAGGTGGGTCGTATGCTTATTTGCCTATTTGTATAATAAAATATATAAAATTCTCGTGTCACAGTTTTCGTTGCCATACTCCTCCGAAACGGCTTGACCGATTTTGATGAAATTTTTTGTGCTTATCGGGGAGGTCTGGGAATAGGCCAACATCTATTTTTCATACCCCTAAATATTTTTTTTATGGCAAAACAACGTTTGCGGGGTCAGCTAGTAATAAAAAAAAACCACGTTCGCAACAGCTGCAACCGTCTAGCCTAACCACAAGTGCATAGAACACTTAAAAGCTCGGTGGCAAGCCGGGCTACTTTCACTTTCCGTGTTCCACATTCGCGGCCCGGTCATTCCGTGGAGCCGGCTGCATTGCATCAGAGCTTATGTCATTGGAATTTCGTGCGCCTGATCATTTTTTGTTTACTATGGTTCACGCACCGGCATTGTGAAGGACGAAGGTATAGAAAAGGAAGGACGTTTACTTAAAAAAAGGGTTCAATTGCAATATTTTCACTGCACTGATTCCCACAGTACACAAATATTTGACTTATTCCCGACCGCTCCACGATTTGGTTCCTAAGCGCTCCAAAACTGAACTTTAATATTATTATTTTTTAGTAAAATCAAAAATCTTTGTAGCTCCTGGCAATGAATGTATGGAAAAAATAATTTTAGAGAACAATAGATTTGGAGCGCACGGGGATAAGCCAAATATTTGTGGTCTGGGTGCTTCTTACGTATTATAAGTATTTATTTACAAAAAAAAGTACACAAGTATTTTATCCCTTGTCTACTATCCACAATATTATACAAGCTCTGCTTAGTTTGGAACTAGATGATCCTGTGCTAAAATGTCCCAAAATATTTCATTATATTATTAATATTTATAATATATTTCGAGACCCGCGCTTCCATATGAGTAATCGATAGTTAAGGCGTGGGTGAGATACATTATACAACAGTTTGTCGTGTGTGATCACATCTCTAGATTATTCTATATCATGTGATTTATGTCCATAATGGATTCAAATTACATTTCCTATACTATACTGAAGTTGTTTTGGGAAAATCCCGCCACGCCTCTACAAGTCTACAACTCCTATAAGACAGGATATCTAATGGGTAACATCCAGAAAATCGCCAAGACAGAAACTCGATAGTGTCTCAGCGACATGATCAAGTTGTCTCGGAAAGAAATCACACTTCACACTAATATTATAAAGGCGAAAGTTTGTGAGTGTGTATGTTTGCTACTCTTTCACGCTAAAACTACTGCACGGATTTTGATGAAACTTTACAGTATTATTATTTATACATCAGAATAACATATAGGATAATTAAAAGTAACTTTTCCACGCGGACGAAGTCGCGGGCAGAAGCTAGTTGATCATAAAACATATTAGAATCTATCAAATTGAACAACTTTAGGTACTGTTGTGAATGTGTCAATACTCTCTGGTTAATTACCGTGAAACAGACGAATAAAGTAACTTTTCCACGCGGACGAAGTCGTGGGCAGAAGCTAGTTGATCATAAAACATATTAGAATCTATCAAATTGAACAACTTTAGGTACTGTTGTGAATGTGTCAATACTCTCTGGTTAATTACCGTGAAACAGACGAATAAAGTAACTTTTCCACGCGGACGAAGTCGTGGGCAGAAGCTAGTTGATCATAAAACATATTAGAATCTATCAAATTGAACAACTTTAGGTACTGTTGTGAATGTGTCAATACTCTCTGGTTAATTACCGTGAAACAGACGAATAAAGTAACTTTTCCACGCGGACGAAGTCGTGGGCAGAAGCTAGTTGATCATAAAACATATTAGAATCTATCAAATTGAACAACTTCAGGTACTGTTGTGAATGTGTCAATACTCTCTGGTTAATTACCGTGAAACAGACGAATAACCGTCTTAAGTGTCTTTCCTTATTTAATTTAAATAACAATGTGTATGCAAATGTTATGTATTACATTTACAACGCATATTCCGGACCTTTTCGTGTTAAATTAGCATACCTAACCATCGCATTATGTTTTCAAAAACGTTTTGTTTTTCATGGTCAAACTGGACTTTTAGCTTAGCTACGGCCGAAAGTTGGATAATCGTACTAAATCAGGGGCCCATTTGTAGCAAAATGGTCGTTCAATGACACTAAATAACTTTGGGACTGATTTACACATAACTATTGATTTCTGACATTTTAGCGAAATTTAAATAAAACTACTTTTTACGGATTTTATCGAAAAGAGTCCAAAACATCGGGATTAATAATATCAATAACGCGATAAAATCCGTAAAAAGTAATTTTATTTCAATTAAGTACACATAACTGTCAAAAATAGACTTGGGACTCAGGTATCCAACATAATACGGTCAACCAGTTGCAACTTGGTAAAGCTAGAAGCCATTGCATACAAGGGCCATACCTAATCTAGTCTCTTACAAAAACCTGACCCTTCACCGCTGTAAGCTTCCACTTCATCATTATATCAACGAAACAACAAACAGCTTGACAGATTACGAATCGTTCTTTGTCGCAATGTAACATCAATGGGTCGTGTTTCGATTCAAACACATGCGTTTATCTGTCTAGCCTTACAAAAGGTAAATCGTAAGATCTTTTATGAAGATGCACAAGATCAATGCTGTCTACTTTCTAGTTGCAATCATACAGGGTGGTACGGTCTACTGTAAATATTGTCTCGCCGAAAGATGCCAGAATAGGAAGATTGGAGACACCTATTATTTTTCACGATTATAGCATATACATCGATAAAAGAACGACGCCATAAATGGTACGGACATGTGCTCCACCGTCCAGAAGACCACATGGTACGAGTGGCTCTGAATCTACCGACAACGACGCCATGGTACTTCCTTCCTGCCACCTGGCTTTCTCATCAGTCCACAAAGACCTAAAGGACATGAATGTTGATGCTGAGACTGCGCAAGACAGAACAAAATGGAGAAGGCAGACAAGGAGAGCCGACCCCAGGTAATGGTATATGGCGAAGGAAAGAAGAAGAATAGCATATACATAGGTATATCTTACTTTTGTTGCTGATAAATGAGCTGTCCTACGTCATATGGGTGTCTTATTCAATTTTAACTAATAGGACATATTTTTTTGGTTTGTACAGTGAAGCACAAAACATAAATGAGTCTTGAGTTATTCATAAATTGCACCGAGCCAATTCGATATCACGATCTTACAGATTTCTATAAATATAGGTGTACCTATAAATTGAATAATGGTCAGCAACGAAAGTCACTAAACACTATTCAATTTTTAAAACGCTTTAACATTTTTATTATCTAGAAGTTACTGACCCGAGAAGGTAGCACGACTTCTTGTATGAAACATAATTACAAGCTTTACCTTAAGTAGAATTTAATTAAAAGTTTTGGTGTAGTGATGTTTTCAAAATTTGGTTGTGTTCAGCTACTTTGGTGACCGTACGTGACAAAGTCGCTAATATATAAGTCAAAATTCTCGACTATCATCTGCACTGAAGATTAAACGCGATTTGCTCAAGCGCAATCTCCGATCTTCCCTTAAAGAGATCAATAATCTTGGATTGAACCAAATTTGGTAACTCAAACGCACCCTGTACGAACGAATCGGATGCTGAAAAATTAAATTTCATTGACCACACGAAACCATTACATCAGCCATCGTTTAGGCATACCAACGCACATGCGCATAATATGCAAACGACAAACTGACATGCGAGCACCCGGGGAAAGTTGTGGGAACAATCGCTTTAAATTTTGAATCAAATAATGCTATATTGTAGCATTTTTTAACTTAAGGAACTTACAATTCTGTGTATGATTTCTTGGGGTATCATTCACTTATAGTGAGCTTCCCTCAGGGCCAGGGCCAAGGCCCTAATTATGTACTGAGATAGATAGAGTATTCTTTATTGTACTTATACATTGTAGAGAAAAAGATAGAAAACAAACGTCACATTATCTACAATTGGCGGTCTTATCGCTTATAGCAATGTCTTACAGACAACTATGGGATGAACAAGAGTCATGTAAGAAAACGGGTAACGGGCGGTTGAGGTGTACTTAGTAGTCATTGTTGAAGATAGAAATTATAAATTACCTACTTCTATCTAAAATCTATCTATTTAGTAGAGTTCGAAAAAGAGGGTAGTATTTCTGGACGTAACCCTTACGGACTGCAATAAAATTGAGTTTAAAACTAGTTTGGTATACCCCGAAACATTAAAACTAACATTAAAATATCTCTTTCATCATCTCCGAGCCTTTTCCCAACTATGTTGGGATCGGCTTCCAGTCTCACCAGATGCGGCTGAATATCAGTATTTTACACGAAGCGACTGCTATCAGACCTCCGAAACCGAATTTCTAGGTGATGCCGATATCCTGAAGATAGAACGACGGCTTTACGTGCTCTCCGAGGCATAGAGAGTTCGGTGTGTATAGTCACGCATCCACAGACTGACCGCGGGTAACGTAGCTTAACCTTGCAGATCCGTTGTTTAGCATGGTTATTACTTAGCCACGACCCCACGAGCTATTAAAGTAGGTATCTGTAAAGTATCAAATAAATTGTCAGTAAAGTATACTTAATATGAATTATGAACCTCGCTCCTGACCACAATATCGCCTTATGGTAAGCGATACCTGATAGATAATACCTTCCTGGTGACTATCGGCGATACTGAGTGGTCATGACGTCATCCTAGTTCGTCACTGAAGATAGCCAATACGAAACTAGCTGTTTGACAGTTAATTGTTGAACACTTTACCAAGTGATCATCACTTTAAACTGTCAAATGAGATACGCAATAGCCCTATAATAATTCTGACACGGTCTTTGTGGAGAGAGGCCCAGAATATTCTCATTCTTGTTTTTAAGATTTTCAACGGGTATCACAGATATGGGTTTGCAAGGTTAAAGTGGGAGTGTGCGCAACACGTAAGTATGCATCCGAATAGGTGGGCCAACATTGCTACAGAGTGGGTGTCTAGGAAAGTCATCGATGCCAGGGCATGCCGCTAACAAAGACGATCTGGATACGTTCATGGAAGACTGGAGAAAACCTCAAATAGGTAGATGTGGAAGGTTACGGGGAAGTCTTTTGTCCAGCAGTAAAGATTAACAAAAAAAACCTGGGCTGACAAGTAGCTTACGATCCGCTAAGCTTCCGGAAAACTTCTATGTAATTGAGAAAAGAAAAACCAGTGGAGAATGTAGCAATACCACATCTTGTTATGTTATGTATAAAACACATGAAATCTCGACAAATTGAACTGGTAGCAAAACGTATTGACTTTGTTTATATTGGATAGGCTTTTGCCTGATTACTATCTCACTCGATTTTAAGTGACCTCTACAAAATGTAGGTATGCACAGTGCCTTCCGGCTAACGTCAGAAATTACTGGTTATGGTGACCTATTACGTTTGATGCTCCGTGTGACCCCTCTATGTGGAAACAAGGAAGCCGTGGCTAAGTAACGCGTTTGAAAAGTCCGTAAGAAACCGACAAGTGGTATATTTTTGTCCTCGAGTGATCAAATGATGATGATCAAGTGACACGAAGCGACTGCTATCAGACCTCCGCAACCGAATTTCTAGGTGATGCCGATATCCTAAAGATAGAACGACGGCTTTACGTGCTCTCCGAGGCATAGGGCTCGGTGTGTATAGTCACGCATCCACAGACTGACCGCGGGTAACGTAGCTTAACCTTGCAGATCGGTTGTTTAGCATGGTTATTACTTAGCCACGACCCCACGAGCCATTAAAGTAGGTATCTGTAAAGTATCAAATAAATTGTCAGTAAAGTATACTTAATATGAATTATGAACCTCGCTCCTGACCACAATATCGCCTTATGGTAAGCGATACCTGATAGATAATACCTTCCTGGTGACTATCGGCGATACTGAGTGGTCATGACGTCATCCTAGTTAGTCACTGAAGATAGCCAATACGAAACTAGCTGTTTGACAGTTAATTGTTGAACACTTTACCAAGTGATCATCACTTGAAACTGTCAACTGAGATACGCAATAGCCTTGCTGGATACTTTCTGACACGGTCTTTGTGGAGAGAGGACCAGAATATTCTCATTCTTGTTTTTAAAATTTTCAACGAGTATCACAGATATGGGTTTGCAAGGTTAAAGTGGGAGTGTGCGCAACACGTAAGTATGCATCCGAATAGGTGGGCCAACATTGCTACAGAGTGGGTGTCTAGGAAATTCATCGATGCCAGGGCGTGCCGCTAACAAAGACGATCTGGATACGTTCATGGAAGACTGGAGAAAACCTCAAATAGGTAGATGTGGAAGGTTACGGGGAAGTCTTTTGTCCAGCAGTAAAGGTTAACAAAAAAAACCTGGGCTGACAAGTAGCTTACGATCCGCTAAGCTTCCGGAAAACTTCTATATAATTGAGAAAAGAAAAACCAGTGGAGAATGTAGCAATACCACATCTTGTTATGTTATGTATAAAACACAAGAAATCTCGACAAATTGAACTGGTAGCAAAACGTATTGACTTTGTTTATATTGGATAGGCTTTTGTCTGATTACTATCTCACTCGATGTTAAGTGACCGTCTACAAAATGTAGGTATGCACAGTGCCTTCCGGCTAACGTCAGAAATTACTGGTTATGGTGACCTATTACGTTTGATGCTCCGTGTGACCCCTCTATGTGGAAACAAGGAAGCCGTGGCTAAGTAACGCGTTTGAAAAGTCCGTAAGAAACCGACAAGTGGTATATTTTTGTCCTCGAGTGATCAAATGATGATGATCAAGTGACTTTGTCAAACAAAAATGTCCACAAACTCAGTGCAAAATTCATTCATTCAAAAAGGGAGGTTTCATAACTTCCTCAGTTTCTGACGTCAGCTTTGGGTAATAAGGTTGTTTCGGACTCGTACCGACTGAAAACCGCACTTGCCTACCCTTGCCCTCTACTCATAGCCATAGCATTCGTGACATTTACCACGACCCTGACGGGTCAGTTAATAAGCTACGGTATTTTTTTCTTTTTTTTTTTATTCTACTAAAGTGGCAAACAAGCATACGGCCCACCTGATGGTAAGCGGTTACCGTAGCCTATAGACGCTTGCAACACCAGGCGTATCACTTGCGCGTTGCCGACCCTGTATTGAAAGAGGAATAGTTGGGTTGGCAGTATAAGGGTCAAAGTCCCCCCACTGCCAACACAACGTTTCCTCGTGGAGCACTGGCAACCTTGCTCACCGTAAGAAACACAACACGGCTCAAAGTTGTGTTATTTTACTTCAATTTTCTGCAAGGCGGAGGTACTTCCCCAGTCGGGCAGCTCCAATTTGAGTGGAATTGTTCCCACTATATGTATATACCTCTCTTAAAATTCGTCAATATGTTAACGAAGATTATAAGACTGTTGGACATATTTGTGTGTCGAGGAGCGGGTCCGTTAATTACACCAATAGATACTGGACACTAATCTACAAAAAACAGTTTTTTTTTAGTTTCGTCTATTGTTTTAGTTGTTATATGCTTATAGTGAAATTTAATTCCATATTCCTATTTGCTCTTAACCCGTGAAGGAAAGGAACAATGAGCAGGCCATTTTTAAGCGACTTCAAAAAAAAGGTGGTTCTCAGTTTGACCTGTATGTATGTATGTTTGTCCGCGATTATCTCGCGTTTGGCTGAACCGATTGTAATGCGATTTTCAGAAAAGTATTTGTTACGTTCTGGAAAAGGTTTTAGTATGCAATAAATGGTTGCCCCGTGACGTCATCCGCGTGGATCCGTTATTAAGCGATATATTAGTTCAACTCGACCGATTTTTTTTACACACAATGCTTGAAGTCGGTTTTCTATTTCTTAAAAAGTTATTAAAAACCTCTGAAGGGTCTCCGTACTCAATCTAATTACTTGATAATACTGTATTGCAATTCAATTTAACGAATGCCTTAAACTTTGAACACTACCGTTCGTATGACTCATGTTTTTGGTGCATTTACCTTAAAACGGTACATTTTTTTGTCCCGTTCTTTCCAACAACAGGTGAGCAAGGAAAAATACTTGGATGTTTTTAAGATCTTCGTTAAACTTGACAAACATTTATCAATATACGTTTAAATTCTTAGAAACGATTGCGGCAACGGATTTTGCCTAGGACGCAAGTTGGTAAAAACTATGTAAGTAAAAAAAACTTTTTTTCTAGTGGTAATCATAGGCAGATAAAAATTCTAGGAAAGCTAGCGCGCTTCTTCTTGCGCCAAAAACTGTTTTAAACTAAAGAATAGAATACGTATAAAGAAACGAATAAATTATTAATTTTAAACAGCATTTGGTAAAATAATTGTGTAGCGCATTGAACAGCGATTCCTATAGTGGGTTCCGAAGAAAAGTCACCGGGGTTCCTTATTTTAAATTGCAATTACCTTGGTTCCACAAATAAAAGAGATTTCTTAACTTTTCTATAATGCCTTAAAAGTTTAGGAACTGATGCTCTAGCTAGAATAATGCATGGACGTATGAAAGTAGAGTACATACTTTATGTATTGTTTTTCATGTGTAATTTTGTTGTAATTTAGCTTAAAAAAAAGTAAATTTTACATTGACTTGTAAGTAAAAGATCTACTTACAAGAAATAAATATTATTTATATCCATCGTCTAGTACCCATAGTACAAGCTCTGCTTAGTTGGGGACTAGATGGTGCTGTGTAAAATGTCTTCAATATTTGTTTATTTAAAAATGAACTATATTCCGTTGCAACTAACCTGCTTCTGAGATGGCGGCATCGTCCCGATCGGTCTGTGTCAGGCCCATGGCTGGTCGCGCACAAGCTTCATCACTGAAAAAAAACCTCACTTAGTATATTTTTTATACCACTAAGGTAGCAAACAAACATACGGCCCACCTGATGGTAAGCGGTTACCGTAGCCTACAGACGCTTGTAACACCAGGGGTATCACTTGCGCGTTGCCGACTCTGTAAAACGAAAGAGGAATAGTTGGGTTGGCAGTATAAGGGTCAAAGTCTCCCCACTGCTAACACAACGATATATCGTCACATATTGACCCAGGGGTTCGCTCCGTCGCGTCGGTAAAGCAGCACCGCCGCTAGACGCAGAGCACAGCAGTGTTGTTGTGTGATGCATAACTACTAAATTTTCCGTATATAAACGTCTTTATCACATAAACATAACATACCATAACGCCTGTATTCCCCGAAGGGTAAGACAGAGGTGTACTAATGTAGGTACATCCACAGTCCACCGGTATATTTAGTACACTCCTCGAGTAGTAATCACTACTCAAGGAGACACTGGGTTTCATAATCAGATTTCACAATAAACTATAGTAATTTAGTGTACTTATGGCTTGTCAGTTGCGCATTTCACGATGATTAATGCGAATCAATCACGTATGAGTGGTAAGGCATTCTTAAGAAACTTTTTTTTTTGTGATGCGATGCGGCACCAGTTTTATGACGTCACAGTCCAGTGAGCACATGGAGCTTAGAAACCGGTTTTGTTTTATATTCACATGCTACGTTAGAAGCCTTGGGTTCGATTCCCGGGTCGAATAAAGTGTTATTGGGTTTTTCAATGAAATTCTCAACAGCATCACAGTTTGCATTTGTGTGTGGTTAATGGCATTAGGGTTATAACCTATTAATATTATGAGATCTAAACAAGCAGTACACCTCTAGCTTTAGGGAGAGGTATACTGCTCGTTCGTGTCTGTCTAGAGACCGACGGACTCTTTCAACTGCACTCCGATTCTCCGACTGCAATAAAACTGCAAACCAACATACTGCACACTGACGCAGTCATTGGAACTGTAGCCCGATTCACGTAGCGATCTCGCAGCGACTTAATCGTTGAAATAGTTTTACTATTTCACATCCATGATCGAATCATTTTCAAATTGTTGAACTGTGTGATACTGTACAATATTAGAATTAGTAGAGTTATTTTTCAATAGGACGACTTCTAAATCGCTTCTAAAAATGAACAAGTCTGCCTTGTTTACTGATTGTGTATACTATATGAAAGTATATTAATAATACAGCTTACCTCAGCAACCGCTCACGGAAGCAGACAACAGTTCGCCTCTCGTCACTGACTCCGATAGAGAAGGTGGCAAGGTCTGACCGGCACAGCTGCTCCACAGAGTTGTGGATAAGGAAACGCCGGTAGTTGCTCACAGGAGGGAACACTAACACACTGGAATAAAAGTATCATTTAATATTATGGTATAACTCTACACAACTGACTATAGATAAATGATCATCTACCACATCCTGCACATTCAGCCTCTTTATTAGCACAATAATAGTCACTTGTGTTTTTGTGATCTAGTGGTTTGAGTGTCAGACTGCTAATCACGAGGTTGTGGGTTCAGTTCTCACAGGACACAAATATTTATGTGATAATAAACTTAAGTGTTTGTATTTGTCTGGGTGTTTCTTATGTATTATAAGTATGTATTTACAAAAGAAAATATACAATAAGTATTATATCCATTGTCCAGTACCCATAGTACAAGCTCTGCCTAGTTTGGGTCTAGATGGTGCTGGGTAAAAATTTCCGAAAAATATTTATAAGTACTCAATAGGTTTTTTTTTTCAGGGTAAATACACCACTCCCTTGCCTTGAGCAGGGTTGTTTTATATCCTTTTTCATGAACACCATAGTCAGTTTTCTAGTGCTATAATATGAGTTTGATCTACTATTGCTAATCTTAAATAATATTACAGTTCTAATAAGTAGTAATAGTTTTTTAGGTATGGTGTTTATAGGTTTCATTTGATTTACAAAATTTAAGGGGAAAGATCAGAAATCAGGAAATTGTAATAACAAAAAATGTTGCTGTAGTTAGGTACCTATCTGACTAACACTAATTTTGATTTTTATATTAACTTTAAAATAAATGTTGTAATTTAAATTTATAAATATTCATTTAAATTTAAAATATATTATGTACATACATACTTAATTTAAATTTAAAATAATATATTTATGATATACAATTGGTTTTTATTAGAGGTAAGAAAATGTTGCTGTGCCCTAAAAGGGTTCATATAATATCGAAACAAAACCAAATGTAAACAATTTAAATACAATTAATTTATTACTATGATAAATAATTATTGTCAATATTATATTTATTTGTTTACTAGATACAACTATCATCACAGGTGCATTATTTAATACAATAGTGCAATATCAGGCTTACAATAATAACATAATAAATAATTTATGGGCTTTGCTTTGTATTTTTTTCCCTTACATAAAAAGTGAATATAAATTTGTTACCGGCGAATTGGCGAAGTATAATTGTATTGCAATACATATTGCACAGACATAATACAAAGAAATAATTGCGAATTTCAGTTTCCGTACGTACATGCAGCATAATTATAATTAATTAGCAGACACGGAAACAGCACATTGCCGCACTTTTTTACCGCTATGCATATTTTATCAGCGTTCAAGGTGTCATCTCGACTCGTTTCATTTGATTTGCGACCTACGAGCCTTTGCGCTTGACACATAATAACCTTGAAAATATTAGAAACTATAACTATAATAAAACCCCAGCTAAACGCAGACTTTACAACCTCAAATATTGAACAAAAAAGCATCAAAACAGTAAATTAGCGAGCAAGTGCTCATTAAAAACAATTAGAGATAAAATTGTTTACCTGTCAACTCTTCCTGCGGCTATAAAACATTCTAGGTCTTCGTTGACATCTTCGACAAAGTTGTCGTCTGCTAGGCTGAGGAACCGCTCTACCGTTTTGGCACCCAGTTTGACGGATAAATTATAATTACAACTAATTAAATAAAAATATCTTCACGTGCCAAACGGGAATCTATTGGCCATCCATTTTCATTTTACTCACACACAGAGAACTATAAATAAATACTACATTTACACACACATTGACGTACGAAATGTCAAAGCTAGTGATGTGAAATATTTTTGTTTGCATTTGTTAGTCGACTTACAAAAACCGGTAACTTTCTGAAAAAACTAAAAAAAAGCGTAATTGTTTTCTGTGATCATTTATAAATAATATCCTAATTTAAACCAGGGGTTTAGCTGTGAAAGTCAACGATGCAATCTGCATTTATTCTGCTATACATGTTAGGGACCCGACAAAGATCAAATTAATACGCTAGGCGACCATGAGTCATGAGTTCATGACTCATGATGACTGATCAGGAAAACTATAGTAAGGATAAAAACCTACGGGAGTAATGAGTATACGTATAGATTACCGTAAAGTTGTCGTGTTTTACGCGTGGTCAATGAACTAGCGATCTCAGGAAAACCTTATAATAGCTGCTACTGCTATATTTTAAATGAGTTCAAATTCAAAACGTGTGAGCCACAAAAAAGGAGCTCTCGGAGCATCTAAATATATCGACTTTCTGTGATGATACTAAAATATAATTTTAAAAAAATTTACTGCACATTTAAGAGTAGCGGTAACGACGCTCAACAGGCGACTACCGTTACGCCGGGTGTCGTAGTTTGATTACCACCACATAAAAATCTTTGTGTGATGCACATATTATATTTAATTCGAGTCTGGATGGCACAGACGCCAGCAGGTCAAGCTATACATAACTGTCAAAATTTCTCAATTGAACATGAACCGTATTACATCGTATGAAAGTTGAAAATCTATCATAGAAATTTGACAGATTGGGGTAGCTTGATATGCTGGCTTCTGTACTTTGTGTCCGTTAATTATATGTTTGTAAAGTCCCCCGCAACACAAAGTATTCCCTAGTGCAGGATTGTCTATTAATAAACAACAATAAATAAAGAATTAAACTGACATCTCATACATGTTAAATTATTATTTCATTGCGAATGTCCGATTTTTTTTAGGTTATTAAAATTGAAAAAATTAATATAATTCATTTTATTTTATTAAATATTTTGTTTCGTTAAACCTAAATACAATCTCCATTAACTAATAAGAACTAAAGAAAAATTAATTCATAAATACTTTTACCCTTTCTTGGAGATTTCCTTTAATTATCCTAATTTTAGTTGACCAATTAATTAATAACCGAAACATATTATGTACTAATTAAAACAAAAATAACAGAAAATGGATATACATTTGAAGTAACATAAAAATACACGGATTAATTGAACTAATACATACAATATTATTATCCTTCAACTAAAATATTTTGACTTGGGAAAAGTAAATTTTAACTAATTACGATTTAAATTTCAAATTAAACATAAAAATACGCTTCCAACAATTTACAATTAAAGTGATGCGGAACATCACATTTAATTGTGAATAAGCTAGTCAACCACTGAATAGAATGTATTTCAAGCTATAATGAGATTTTGAAATTGTAAATTTCAATGTTTTTTCTTTTTATCACTTTAGATGAGGACACAAGTTTCAGTGGCGCCCTCTGCAATCCCAAAAAACTAGCTTGTAAAGTAGTATTGAGTTGTATGTGCTAACACATATAAAAATACCTATGTTTTGCTTTATTTGCCTACAAATCAATCTTAGGTCTATATTGCAGTCTGAGCGGCGGGTCGCGGAATCGCCAACGTGTAACATACACAAACTTTAATGTATGATCCTTGCCTAATAATTCGTCGTTGCATAGTATATCAATCTGGAAAAGAAATACTGATTATTAAAAACTAAAAGTATCCCAAGATTTAGTTTGTATATTTGTATTGTATTATACAATCAAAATGTAGTAAAAAATAATGCCGTAATAATAAAAAATAATAATGCTTAAGAGGCCGGCGGAGCGAGCGCGCAACTTCGACACGAGGCGATTGCAAAAATACGTCTAAATATTGTTTTCTCTGTCGGACTAAAGTGGGCGTAGCCAAAATATTCATACCTAGCGACCATGTGGCTTTTAGCTGAGAATTTAATTCTCTAATATTTGTAACAATTTATGACGTGTTCAATAAATGTGATATTTTTTAATTTTTTTTTGGTTAATCGGTAGATAATGTCGAGAACTAGAATGCATTTTAAAGAAATTTCTTTACGAGAGTTACATCGTCAGATATCACATACCTACCTGCTTATTTCCGCGGATTTCACGATCACGTTCGAGGACCAAGGTGGGTAGATCGGTGCTAGCCAGCGGCTTAGTTACCTATTTCGTGTTAGTTTTTCTCAATACCAACCAATTTCCCAAACACCTTGACTAACATGTCAATTGGTAGATCATTGAAATGTTTCTAACTTCAAGAAAAAGAAAGATAGTGGATAGGGAAATATACCTACTTATGAGTTCATTGATACAATTTCGTAACTATGTAAGTATACTTTATTCATACCTATTACTAAACTACAAAAATATAAAAACAAATCATGTCGTGTGTGTGACGGTGACCATATTATTTTATCGATAAGTAGGTAGGTACATACCTACCTATTTTAAATTTTACAATGAGAGCGATGAAAAAGAATCCGCTAAGGAACTCCGTGGACACTAATTTAAAATAAGCTAGCTGATGCCCACAGTTTCACTCGCAGCCCAAAATGGATGTACTTATAAATTTATTACACTTACATCCATTGTGGGCTGCGAGTTAGTTAATTTTGTTATTAATTATGTCCTAAATTAGGTACCTATGTACTATAGTAACTGTATCAATTTATATTAGACATTTTTATATCTGTAAGTAATAAAAATAATGCCTTGGCAATTGCGCGGTTACCTACATAATAACTTATCTATCTATTATGCATTATAATATCGATCTGAGAGGGCACGAAAAGATACTTACCTACTGTCAGCTTTTTGAGTACTTAAGTATTTATTATATTATCAGTAGGTAAGTATTTGATTCTTTAAGTAGGTATTCCATCATCGTGACGTGTTGGTGCATTATGTGAACTAGTAGGTATTTAATTCGAGGAGTATTTCTTCATCATCATAACGCCGATTGATCATAATTATTATTAAAACATTCCAAGGGGCGGGTTTGCTGCTATACTTTTATGGTTACACAACGACATGCTATGCATGGTAGTATGGTGGCAGACCTACTTTACTACCTCCTTCTGAAGTAGTAAGGAGGCGAGGTCTTGGGGGAGAGTGCAACAGTCATGTAGATCCCTAAGGCAAGTCTGGTGGTTCTAGCCTTCCCGAGGTTGCCGCCCTGTTTTAAGTCTAATTCCGTCAGAACTAGACACAACAGAAAACACCAGGCGCCTTTTCTAATATATATATAATAATTATATCTATGTATTTATGTACTCATATTATTATACTTATGTATGTACTTATATATGTATGTATGAATAATATAACAACAGGGACGACGTGGTCACGTTTCTGTAGCCCGTCACCGCATACAGGCCTTACGGTGATGGGGGGTGGGATGGGGATGACCACCTGGGTGTTCTTGCCGTGCCCGGTGACCCGTATGGTAGGATGACGGGATCCTGGTGGTTGAGCGGTGTCCGACGCGGCGGTTGACGTCGCACACTCGCAACACACCTCTTTGGCCCTGAGTTCAACCGAAACGGGAGGTCGTGAACTAGCCACTCACGATCAATCGGCTCCGGCGACCGGTCAGACGGCCGCCAGGCGAGTGCTCTAGGGAGGAGGGGTCCGCAGGCGGCGGTGCGCGTTTCCCGATGCCTAGGTTTGGGCGTCGAAATCTCGTGCCGTGCGGTCTCGTGGGCACTCCTCCCTGGAACGCTATACTGGGCCGATAGCCCTGATGCCTGCATTGGCAGGCATCCCCAACGTTGCGGGCTCCATGGAGGGTGGGGAGTTGGTCCAGTGAAATAAATAATCAATGGTTATATGGATACTTTAATAACCAAACCGAAAAAGGATGACCGCAAGGGCGTCCAAAAAGATATTGCATCAGTGGGCGGGGCAGCAATGCACCGCGGAAATACCAGGGAACCTCAGGGTAGTCATACCATGCAGGGAACCATTGGGCAATCGGGATCTGGTGCGATTCGAACCGCAGCTCAGAATATGAGCAACCAGCCCGGTAAACCCGGTGGGGCGAATGCACTGGCAGACAACCCCAGGGGAGCCCCCAACAAAAAGAGGATGAGTGGAGCCGCCAGGCGTAGACACGCCCTACAGAGGCAGGCACACGAGGCCTCCAAGCAAGGTGGGCCAGCAATGGCACCAACTCCAGGGACTTCGTCTAGTCGTCCAACAGGTAGCAACGCTACTAAACGAGCCAGGGAGTTGAGCGGGGACCAAGCAGACAGCACTGCCAAGAGGCCCAACCTGAACGAGACGTTCAGGGAGGCCCTTACAGGTTGCAAGATGGCAATAATTCCCGAAAACTTCCCGGCTACTCAGGTGACAAACACAGAGGTCGAGCCAATTGCAACCTTTTTATGGCAAATGATGGCTGACCAGGAGGATCCCCTGCCCCGATTCAGCATCGGGACAGTTATCACAGGTGCCCTTCACATTTTCTGTGAGGACACAAAATCGGCGGACTGGCTTCGTGGGCTCACGGGGAAGAGCGTTGGCAGCATTCAGCTGAAAGTTGTCAATGCTAAGGACCTACCAAAGCCAGTTAAAATGGCATGGAAGTCGAAAAACGTGTGGATCACCGACACGTCCAGCGTACTCAACATGCTGCAACGACTCAATCCGGAGTTGAGGACAGGGGACTGGAAGGTTGTGGATACCCTGAAAGAGGATGCGTATGTCAGGAGGATTGTCCTCATGGACAAAATCTCGGCAGACCATATAAAGGCAAAGGGCTACAGCCTCTACGCTGGCATCGACAGATCTATTTTTAAGCTCCTCGAAGACGCTGAGGGGAGAGCGGAGGGCAAAGTCAATGCCAGCGTGGAGGCTGTGGCTCTGCCACTTGCTCCACAGGTGCAGGTTGCAGACGAGAGCGGCCCACGGGAAGAGGCCCACTTACATGTCGACGGGGACTACCAAGCTCCGTCACCGGCCACATCCCAACGGACCGACGACATTTTAGGCGACATAGAGGGGCTGTATCTGGCGTCCTCTCCCCTAGATGGGGGGAAGACCGAAGATGCAGCGCACTCCAGCAGCAGTCACTAATCTGACTGACAACCTCCTGCCATATTTAAAAAAATCACAATGGAGGGATTAAGGTGTGTACAAATAAACTTACATCACTGTAAGGCAGCTATGGCACTCTTAGGACGCCAGCTGACAGAGCATAATTTTAACATCGCCTTGATACAAGACCCGTACACGAGTACAAAAGGTGTTGTAACAGGCTTAGGTAAGGCTGGAACTATTTTCCACGGTACAAATGAAGGTGTTAGGACTTGCATATATGTTAGGAATGGTATATTTGCAATGCCCCTACACAATTTTTGTTGCAGGGACCTTACAGCCATTAAGGTCTTTCTGGGAGGGCGAGAACGGAGGACAATTGTACTGGCCTCGGCCTACCTCGCCTATCCAAACGACGAACGGCGCCTTAGTATGAGGGCGCTAAGCGAACTCGTCGAGTTTTGCAGCCGGGAGAACCTGGAACTCATAATAGGGTGTGATGCCAACGCCCATCATGCAGTCTGGGGAAGCTCGGACACAAATGGTAGGGGAGAAGAACTTCTGGAATATCTGGTAAGCTCTTCACTTCACTTACTCAATAAAGGTAACGCGCCCACCTTTGTGGACGCGAAAAGATCGGAAGTTATTGATATAACAATGGCCACTAATGGGGCGTATAGGGGAATCACTAATTGGCGTGTACTTGACGAAATAAGTGGTTCTGATCACAGATATATTTATCTCAGGTATGAAACGGAAGATTCCCTTCCGAGTGTACGTAGAAGGAATCCCAGGTGTACAAACTGGGAAAACTACACGAAAGATCTAAGGATCGAAATAGGCACGGCGAAGGGTAAATTGAACTCTACGCTGGACATTGAATTCGAAGCAGAGCGGATTGACCAAGCCATCAAAAACGCCTGGTACATAAGCTGCCCTGAAAAAGAATCTAAAGGAAAGAAAGTTCCCTGGTGGACTCCAGAGCTGGAGAAACGCAGACAGGCGACTCGCCAAATTTTCAATGAGGCGAAGTCTAAGAAATGCTTTAAGGAATACTCACAGGCGCTTACTAGCTATAACCTGGCAGTACGTAAAGCAAGGAGGAAATCATGGCAATCTCACTGTCAGGACATCAAAACTTTACCTGAAACTGCGAGATTGATTAAGGCTATGTCAGCAACCAAAAGTCATACGCTAAATGCTGTGAAGACTAGGGATGGGAAGCTGACAGAATCTGGCAAAGAGACTTTGCAGATAATGATGGAAACCCACTTTCCAGACTGCGAGGTGCATGAGTCACTCGCTAACGATGGTCCCATGACTATAGAAGAGCTTAATCTGCACACTACGAAGGCAGATTGGGACATCGCAAAAAAGGTAGTAAATGAAAGGAAACTTAATTGGGTAACACATAGCTTCCAGCCCTACAAATCACCTGGGCCGGACGGTATATACCCAATATTACTACAAAAAGGTGAATCAATACTGAGCCCACATTTGACAAGGCTCTTTAAGGCCTGCATAGCCTTCGGATATATTCCGAGGATATGGAGAGATGTAAAGGTAACATACATTCCAAAGCCAGGGAAAGACTGTTATGAAGAGGCAAAATCGTTTCGGCCGATCAGTCTCTCATCCTTTCTGCTTAAAACCCTGGAGAAACTGGTAGATCTATACATAAGGGACGGACCTCTAAAGAAAAACCCATTTCACAAGCTACAATGTGCATACCAATCGGGGAAATCAACCGAAACTGCGTTGCACCATGTAGTTACAAAAGCAGAAAATGCAATTGATAATAAAGAGGTATGTGCAGCTGCCTTTCTAGATATAGAAGGCGCCTTCGATCGCACGACCTTTGAATCCATCAAACAAGCCGCCACAGAACACGGCATTGAAGGCACTCTATGTAGATGGATAGAGTTTATGCTGAAAGGCAGGAGACTAAGGTCGTCACTGCTAGGAGATGAAATCCGTGCAACGACCACGAAAGGGTGTCCACAGGGTGGAGTACTGTCGCCAACACTATGGTGCCTCGTAGTGGACTCCCTATTACACGGACTAAATAGAGGGGCATATTTTTCTGTGGGATACGCAGATGACATAGTCATAATGGTAAATGGCAAATTCCCGGAAATTGTGTCGGAAATACTGCAACAAGCTTTGGCTGTGGTAGAGGATTGGTGCAGAGAAAACCACCTCTCCATTAATCCAAAGAAAACCACGGTTCTCCCTTTTACAAAGAAGAGAAATTTGGGCAAGTTGAAAAACCTGCTACTGTTCGGAACAGAATTAGAATGGTCCACCAATGTCAAATACCTTGGCATGACTCTGGACAAGGAGCTCACATGGAATCAGCACGCCAGGAAGGCGTCAGAAAAAGCAATGAGAGCTTTCAATATGTGTAGATCAGCGTATGGAAAAGTTTGGGGACTAAAACCCAAAATACTATACTTTATTTACACCACTATGGTTCGCCCCATTTTGTCTTATGGCAGTATCGTTTGGTGGCCTAGGACAAAACTATCCACATGCGCCACAGAACTGGGAAAACTGCAAAGGATGGCCACTATGGCAATCACAGGAGCGTTTAAGACTACGCCAACCAAGGCGTTAGATATGCTACTTAACTTAAACCCTCTTCACATCTTCATTAAAACTGAAGCAATGAAGGCCCTACATAGACTAAATGTAGCAGGCACATGGCATAGCAATATGCCGATCACCAAACACACGAGAATGGAGCTACCAGAAGAGCTCTCAAGGAAGATTAATATGATAAATGACGCAATGACGTCAATAAAAGTCTTCAAAAGGAACTTCAAAACATATGTCCCCACAAGGGATGAATGGAAGCAAGGGCTCTCATCGAACACTGATAGCTTAATATGGTACACAGATGGTTCAAAAACTGGATCTGGTACTGGAGCAGGAGTTTACTCAGAATCTTTCCAACTCTGGAACAGCTTAGGAGAACTCACTACGGTCTTTCAAGCAGAAATGTATGCCATCATCGCATGCGCAAATGAAAACATAAACAGGAATGTAGAAAATAAAAATATCTACATTCTAAGCGACAGCCAAGCGTCACTCAAGGCCCTGACGTCCTGCAAAGTCAACTCCAGGCTGGTTCTAAATGCCATAAAAACTCTAAATGAGCTAGGCCGCAGGAACCGATTGCGACTAGTTTGGGTCCCAGGGCATGCAGGCATTAAAGGAAATGAGAAGGCCGATGAGTTAGCTAGAACTGGATCGGCAAATGCCATGATTGGACCAGAACCATGTATGGGGCTACCAACATGCGCCATCAAGAAGGCCTTACAGGTATATGCCGATATGAAACACAAAGAGGAGTGGTGCAATAGCGTAGGGCTAGAGCACTCACGAAAGTTTATCGGCAGCAGCACCACACGCATCTCCAAATTCATCCTCAATAGTAGAAGGGACAAAGCCCGAGCTGTCATCGGAGCCCTTACAGGGCATTTTACAACAAGTGACATGCTCCATAAAATGAGGTTGGCCCTGAACAATGATTGTAGAGCTTGTGGTGAATACAGGGAAACCATGCAGCACATTTTGTGTGATTGTGACGTCCTAGCGACGAAACGGATGAGTCATCTCGGCAACGGATACCCGAAGCCAGAGGACTACAGGTTCCTTCCTCTTAGTGGGCTGGCCGCCTTCATGAACCACGTCTTTGAAGAGTAAGGAATGTACCATGCTGGGGACAACACAACAGATCACATTTGGTCGAAGTGTTGCTGGCTATGCCGGCCCCCACTGCTAAGATAAGATAAGATAAGATAAAACATTCCACTAATCTAAAAGTAGTAAAAACACATATAATTTCAATTTAAAATTATTTTTTTAGATTTAAATTCAATAAAAAATGCGTGTTATTTATGTACTTATTACAAACTATTTAAAGAAAAATACTTTCATCTGCTACGACACGCCACTTTTACTACTCGGGAGGAAGGTAAACCACAACTTTTGTTAAAAAAATACTGTCCTATGTTTTTTACATTTTGACAGCACTATCGGCTTCAACACCTTCGAAAACCATGAAAACGACACCCATGACGAAAAAGTTGAAAATTTATTCCATCCGCCATCTTGGATTGCCATTTTGCCCATACTATCGGTTTCATCACCCTCGAAAGCCATGAAAACGACACCCATAACGAAAAAGTTGATAATTTATGGCAGCCGCCATCATGGATTGACATTTTGACAGCACTATCGGTTTCAACACCCGCGAAAACCATGAAAACGACACCCATGACAAAAAGTTGATAATTTATTCCAACCGCCATCTTGGATTTACATTTTGACCGCACTATCGGCTTCAACACCCTCGAAAACCATGAAAACGACACCCATAACGAAAAAGTTGATAATTTATGGCAGCCGCCATCATGGATTGACATTTTGACAGCACTATCGGTTTCAACACCCGCGAAAACCATGAAAACGACACCCATGACGAAAAAGTTGATAATTTATTCCAACCGCCATCTTGGATTTACATTTTGACCGCACTATCGGCTTCAACACCCTCGAAAACCATGAAAACGACACCCATGACGAAAAAGTTGTAATTTACTGCAAGCGCCATTTTGACAAACAATAACTAAATCATTCTAACCTTTCAAAATCAGCAAGAAGTTTAAAATATGATAGCTCTGCTTTGATGAAGCCGAGTTAGTTTTTTATGAAATAAATTTATTTATTATTCCTATTCTGTGGCCTAGCTATCATAGTCGTGCACACCTACCTTTAGTGAAGCTGTATATGGGTGTAGGTAAGTACCTACCTACCTAGGTAGGCTATAGCTACTCGGGTAAGGAAGTATCTACTGTGTAAAATCCCTGTTTTTCAACAAAGATAAACTAGTACACCTACCTATCTTAGTGACCACCTAGGCACTGTAGAGACCGTTGCAAGGAGATTGCATTACTATATACGTATGTATAGTTACCTAGTAATAGCCTTGTAGGTATCTACAAGGCTATTATAATAATATCTACATTGGCCGGTAACAGTAAGGACTACAAACAATTATTCAAATATTTGACAAGTAAAGTAGACTTGTCTATACAAAAAAGTTGAACTATAATCATTCTGTAGGTACCATAACGATCGAGTCCGGTGCCTTATTGTAGTAGTTAGGTACTTACTCTTGGATTCATTCAACCTTTGGGAAAACATTATTAAAAAAATATAGTAACGGCAAACAATCCAACTCGTAATAAAATTCACGTTACGTCTTCGTCAAACACGAACACTAACGAACTGCATCGCCCGACGGGCAGCAGGCCACACCCCCCGCTTAGAACGCACGAGAGAGCAATATTTTCCTTCAAAATTTGGGCTATATTGCGTGGCGTGCCGTAATTTAACACTTTATAAATTAAAAGTTCATAGTATAATGTTTTCCTGATGTTTTAATGATAATTTATAATATAATCTGTGTCATAGAGAAGAAAACAGTTCAAATATTGTTGTTTTTAGTATTAAATCAATGAGCGGAAAACCGGACGAAAAATCGTAAAAATATCAAGATTTACATTCGCCTATATTTATTTCCATTGAAGTATTTTGGACAAAATAGTACCACAGGAACCTAGATTAAAGGTATCCGAATCCAAATAATAGCACAAGTTAATAAAATTGTGTTTGAATTATGAATTATATGGATATTACGTTTGTATGGGCAATTCACGCTCCGCCGGACCCTTAATTGGCTGGGTAATCCTGTACATCCAAATGCATTTTTTTACATTTTGGGTTGATAATGTGGGTACAAGTAAGGTACGGTCAACAAAAGAGTTAGATATACAAGCATCTAATTAATAATCTTTGTTATGATAAAGATAGTGTAATAAAGTATCACGCAATATGTGTCAAAACGTAGGTATTGTAAGCAGCTACATAACTAACCCTTTGGCGCGTAATTATTTATGTCGAAATCTGTATAAAAATGCATATTTTGTTTGCTATCTGTATACTTAACTCTTTTGTTGACTGTACAAGTGGTCCCATGGTGGAAATGCTACCTTTTGAAGTTTGAATGTGAAATGAAAATATATTTAGAAGGGAATTGACATATTAACATTTATGTTTCTGCTTGCATTGACAGCCCGAATTTAAACAAGTAGTATTTCTCGCACTACTTCTCCATAATGAACTTTAACTATGACAAATCCCAAACTCCTCCGTGCGCGCAATAATCTTAAAAAGGTGTACGAAGTTTTGTCTTCACATATTAATATATCAATTACTGTAATAAAAAAATATCAACATACTACTCACTTCTCTATACTTCTCCATTCCACTTAAAACCTTCTTAGCTATAAACTTCTTGAGGTGCGTGATGGTGGCTTGTGCTGAACACCTGATAAAGCTGCGCTTTAGGGTTCGCAGTGAAGTTGATATGCACTCGAGGCACACATTCACCTAAAACAAAGGATAAGATTAAGTTTTTACACTTTAGTTTTAGCTTTATGATTTTTATTATTAAATCATTACCCCATATTTTGGAGCTGCTTGACTGGGGAAGTACCTCTGCCTTACAGAAAATCAAAGTGAAATAACAGTTTCATAAAAACATATCATAAAGGATGAAAAATAACATAAATACTAATACCTACCTGTTCATCTTTCCTATGACAGTCAGTATTGTCTGGCTGTTCGGGCTCATCAGCTCCAGGCTTGTCAGCTGCCAGAGCTGCATCCTTGGGGCAGGGCAGGTTGCGGGCCCGGTAGAAGTCACGCTCGCGTTTCAACTCATCTGAAAATAGCAGCAAATGTTTACAGTGATATGATGGACATTCTATACACACAGGAATAATGTATTAATATTTTCTTTAGATTAAATATAAGAATAGAGAGGAGGGGTCGTGGCTTAGTAATAACAGAGCTGATCAACCGATTTAAAGGTTAAGCTGCGCTAGTCGCGGTCACTCTGTGGATGGGTGACGATTCTTAACACATCGAGACTCTTCCGTGCCTCGAAGAACACATAAAGCTGTCGGTCCCTGTTGTCATACGCACACTATGACAATTGTTTGTAGTAGTCAGAAGCCCAAAAAGCCTGACAACCAGTCTATCCTCAGGGTATCAGTATTACCCAAAAATTGGGTTGTGAAGGTCTGATGGCAGACGCTTCGCTTATAAAATACTGATATTCAGCCACATCTGGTTAGACTGGAGGCCAACCCCAATATAGTTGGGAAAAGGCTTGAAAGAGAGTCGAAATATATGAATAGAAATAAGCATTCTGCATCTTCAATATTTCTGATGAAAGTCAGTAAAACAAATAAAAAAAAAGAATAGATATTATTTTCAAGTCTAGTCTATTAATGTCCTGTGCTGGATATTACAACACACCACATGTGCACCACATTAACACACAGCAATAGCACATATCAGACTTAACACATTTAGAATTTTTGTAGAATCCTCTTGGGTCTGCATCTTTGGTCAAGTTGTGTTCTTTGAGGAATCTGGTGGTAATCAAGATCCACAACAATAGATACTTACTGTCCTGCAAATCTGGAACTAACTTATACACTATGTCCTGCATGGTCCGGTCGAAGCTTATGTACTGTAATGGGTGGGACTGGTGTATCACTATGTTGCATGTTGGACATGTATTGTTCTCCTCCAAGTGTTTCACTAGGCAGCTTTTACAAACTGAAATCATGAACATCATATTTGAAAAGTTATTATGTAGGCTGTATAATGTAATTCCTTTGTCATTGTTAGGCATACATTAAGATAATAGCGGGAAATATTTTTGATTGGATAGAAATGAACGATCCATTAGTCATATCTAATAAAAACTACAACCACTTGGAAAAAAATTGTAAGTTTATCATAGGTTGTTATTTATTGAAGGTCATTTTAAAACAAAATAAACTTTTGTATCGATTAATATGAAAAAAATATCACGGTACTAACACGTATGAAGACACTCAGTGACCGTAGTGGCATCGATGAAGTAGCCGCGGCATATTTTGCAAGTAATGTGACTGTTGAGTGTTTTCAACTTTATCCTCCTTTCCATTGTCATCCTAAAACTACGTTGGCGTTAAAAACATTAGTGAAACTAACATAAAACGGGTGGAAAATAAAAAAATTAGAACATAAATGCAAAGTCTACAATCAACAACTCAACACTTCAAATGCGTTTTGATTTTGTTTGATCATTGATGTGACAGTTTGACAGATGGCGCGATGCATTTCTTAAAAAGTACTAAAAATATTGGATAATCTAATATTTTTCTATTGAATTGTTCATTACATTTTAATAAAACTAAATTTGATAACTCACTTTTCATTCATTTCACGTTCTTTTTATACGTAGTCCAACCTATTAATTCAAAAATGATTTATACATTTTTATTTAGGAGCAACAACTAAACGTGTTCAGCTTGACCTTAGTTTCGATCGGTTTATATTTTTGCCATTGGAATTTAAACTTTGAGTTCAGGAGAATATAATTTCAATCGGTACTGCGGTGATATCTGTCTGGCCCTGGCAAGGATGAGGGTGGATCGGGTGGATAAGGGTGCTTGCATAATGTTCATTCTATGTAGTTAGCCTAGAAATCTGTGACATTGTACAGAGACCGATAAATCTGACTGCCGATATTTAATCGCAACAAATAATTCTTCCTCACCGATACACTGATGCTATGTCGATTCCGCCCAGGTAGGTACCTAATCTTTTTGATAGTACAGTACCCCTAGTATAATATTTTTAGTAGCAAAATAGATGAGCGCCCACATTATCAAAGATGTATTTCATACTGTAGAATCAAATTTCCAGCAGTCCTCGACTGTAACAACAAGCATTAATTTTAGAGAGGGCCTCCTCCCTCCACAGATCGAAATAGCTTATGGCTATCAAACACTAAAGAAAAGTGTCACCGAAACTGCTGTTAGTAAGCAGGCACCTAGGTACTTCTGTGGGTAACCATTGAGACAGATATGACACAATTGTATCCCCAGGAACTCTCCGAAATATACTTAAATATGTATTAACTGTAGATACCATTGCGCCGAAGCCGGAGCGGGTCGCTAGTAGGTAGGTAGGTATGTTATAAGAAGCCCCTTTCTAGTTTGCTATTATTATGGTGCTTTTAGGTAATATGTATTAATCGAATTAGGTATATTTCATATACAAACATATAACCTTTCGGAAGAAATTATCTAAAATTTAGATAATTCCTTCCGAAAGGTCTACTTACCATATAATGGTTGTGAAGGCTGAATCAAAATCCTTAGCGTCGTTTTGAAGCAGTAAGCAGAGAAATAAAAAAACAAACAGTGGCAAACCCTTGAACCAGCCGCCTAACGATAGCCAATTATTGTTATAATAATATCGTATTCGTATTTTTTATATTTTATTTACATTCTATTTTTAAATATATTTACAAAACATTCACAAATATAAAAACAAGCCAGTCACTAGTATCAATCGGTGGACTGGTATTATTATTATTGATAATATCTTTTCCATGTTACAAAACAAAAATTACATTGTATTTTTTATTTTATACAGGTGATGAAATTATTTTGAGAAAAGCTCTTCACATACGCAATACAATCTTGTAAGGTGTTATGTCGATGACATGATTTGGTCGATCCAACAATATTAGACCGAGCGTTAATTTACCTTTCTAGACACCTCAGGTGCGTAATAAAGAACTTTTCACAGGCCTGCCCCAAGCCTTACATCTGTGTATGCAGTATATGTAGGTTGGCAGCGGTCATGCGCCGTAGTCAGTTTACGATCGAATTTGCACCGGGTGGATTCGTATACTTGCTTTTTTCTTGGCCAAAGTACTCGATGGTCAGCCCTGGCTAAGTTCGTGGTGAAATTCAAGAATAAATTGACACTATTTCCACAGTTTACCATATAGTCAATGATTGAATAGATAAATATGGATTCGCCAACATTTGAGGAAACTTTACATGCTGATGTGAATAATAATATGAATATAAATTCAATATGGCACGATGAAAATTTTAGAAAACTGCGTCATTGCCGAGTTAACGCCGGGAAAACTATGCAAGACGTGCAGAAGTGTCGCGAGTACCTTCAGCAATGGTCGGCAAATTTTTGGCGAATAGAGAATGAGATCGACGATAACTTGAATTTTGAGACTTTCGCTAAGAACAAAAAGAAGCTTGAACGTGTTTTGCAAGAGCATAGTCTAGGTCCCAGTCAGGTATATTATTTGGATGAAGTACTTCTTCGCTTGATGGTTCCTAAAAATGGAAAAATGGAAAAGGGGGACCTTATTAGAGTTATCCTTTGCACTAACATGCTTGGAGACCATAAACTGCCACTTTCTATCTTGGGGAGATTTGATCCAACGCCCTGCACCACGCTTCCATTGCATTATTGCAGTCAAAATTTAGAATGGTCGCTTTCAGTCTTCGAAACATGGTTTTCGACTTTCTTTGTTACTCAAGTCAGCTTTTTTCTTCTCAAGAATAACCTGCCACCCAAGGCAGTTCTTATCACTTTTCGTCCTAGAAGTGTATATGAAGTGGAACATGGTAATTTTTGGTCCATGTACCTGCCACCCGGCAAATCTCCAATGGGCGATCCATTGTACAAGGACTTGAAAAGCGTTTACGAAAGAAATATTCAGATTCTGGTAGGAGAAAAAGACCCTACCGTCGAAAACTCAGCAATGTATGATGTCGTTCGTGCTTGGGATAACCTGAAGTCACAAGACATAAGAAAAGTATTCGCGAAAGTATTTGACATTGAAAATGGAAAAGTTATTATGAAGAAGGGTCAAAAAGGTGGTAAGAGCTTTAGTTTGCAGGCAATTTCTGAAAATGATACTAACGATATCGAGATAGATGTTGACACAACGAACGATGTCGAAAACTGCAAAGCTGATTCACCACCAAGGATAACAGAAAATAATGATCAGTCAGAAAATAATGATCAGTACACTCCTGACTATAAAGACGTGCCTCAACGGATAACTGAACATGAAGCTAATAAATCGATGAAAAATGTTATGAGTTATTTTGAACAATCCACAGGCCCCGATTCTGTTGAATATTTGATACTGAAAATAATGAACCAGACGATAAATGAAAACCCAAGGAAAAGGAAATCAAGCTACACGACAGAAAACGCCAGCAAACGACGACACAATTAAAATAGATATCCTGGAAAAAACCGTTACTGATTGGAACTGCTCCCAAATCTTAGACGGACTTGGACGGTAGAGGGTAAGAGTTGGAGGGCACTCTGGAATCCAACGACCAATCAAAAGAAAATAGTTTGGGATGTTGTAATGATATTATATAGAATAAAATATGCAGGTAATGTACAATGTGATAAGTACAAGACTGAGCATAGAGCAAAAATGTAAAGCGGACAATTGTGGAAAATTGGTCGGTTGTTGTTTGAAGCCCAATGTAATGATAGGGTTTCTATTTTATTCGCAAAGGCAAGAAAATAAAACATGAGTTTTGCGAGAACAAGTCTGAAATTCGGTTGTTTATAAACTTTTGATCAAAATAATTCACGGACGTCTACATATTTATATGTATATATAAAGCTCATGATATTGTGTAGCCAAATTATATCAGAGATTTTGCGCACAACTATGAGACTAAGATATGGATAATAATAATTATACAATGTTAATTATTTAATCCGTTTTTAAAACAATCTCGATGTTATATGTCTATACTCAATGTTATTTATGAAAGTAGAATTAAATTGTTCGTCATCACATTTACTAGTCCAAAGCACTAGGCACGAGTCTCACTCTCCAATCCAGTTAGCATGAGAGGGGTAAGGCTATAGTCCACCACGCTGGCCTAGTGCGGGTTGGCAGACTTAACACGGTTTCGACAAATGTAGTGATGTTGTCTTCACCGGTTAAACTACGCACATTATATTATAAGCCAGACGATTGGGTTTTGGATTTGAAATCTGAATACTGCTATGCAAAGGGTACCAAAGTAAGGTACAATTTCAGTTTTTAGGAAACTTTGTATGTTCCCGCAACATGATATTTTTAGTATATAGATGTCGTAATGACACTTTGATGCATTTTTTATACTACATGGCGCCGATATTTCCTAATTGAAATCCTCTAGGCAGAAACAATCTGTAGACCATATAAATATTTGTTACGTGTGGGGATATAATCCGCGTTTCCTAGCGCAGCAGCTGATTGCTCACTGCGCCAATAGTCTTCTTACATAAAATAATGCTTGGAAAGGAACTACCTAAACATAGATATTAGATATATGTAGAACATTCCGTTCAGGATCTTATTTATAAATTTTAGCCGCTTTGAGGTCATTCGGTGTACTGTCAGGTTTTAAGAAGATAGAAATATTGACATAGTATAAGACAAAATCGCTCCCACTGTCTGTACGCTTAGATCTTTTAAACTACGCAACGGACTTTAATGCGGTTTCCAGTAATAGATAGTGATTCAAGAGGAAGATTTATATGTATAATACAAGCATGTTATTAGTAAATTGCACCCGCGCGAACCGGAGGTGTGCGCTAGTTTGAAATAAATCATTAAAGATTATTCTTTCCTTAACTATCAGTGGCGGAGCTTTCATACAATTCAATTCCTGCCGGCTTACCTTTTGAACAGTATTAGTGCTCTCAGAATTAGTGCCAAATAGCAAGATAAGCATTTTTTGATCTCCCTCTTACAAACATTGACTGCACTGCAGATCTGCAGTAGATATTGTATTTTCTATAAAAATATATATATATATTTATGTGCATGGTTTAAATCATGCCAGTCGTAGGTAGTCGAGCGTGTATCTTGGTGTATGATGTTAATAATCATAAAGATAAACTGACAGCTAAGTGTCAACGCCCAAGTAATTTATATCAAGGACACTGGTTAGTGACATTGATTAATGCAAAGCTTGTGATAATATGTATTTTTTAATTGTAATAATATGTCTCTCTATTATTATTTGCACGCCACACAGCAGAATATGATATCATAATTATGCGTGTTTCAAGACCTGTGTAAGTAATTTGGTACCTACCATGTTTCTCCGAATAAAAACACTATTGACTTTAATTGTTGTACCTCAGATTAAAAATAAGTGAACAATATGTATCTATACGATGTATGTCATTCCGAATATAAAACGAATTATATTTCATATCGATGGTTTTAATCAGCTGATGTCCCTGTAGTGACCTACCTATTCATTGATTGAAGCTTAGCCCAATTAATTATAAATTTTTATTTGTGAAAATTATATACTTTACAATAATTTAGGTTCATCAGTCCTTATACTTTATTATCAAAATCGTACTTTTGTATTATAACATAGTCAACTATTGCCACATTAAAAAAAATGACAGATTTCGCATTTTTACTAGCTAAAGTAAAAAGTTGTAAATTTGATATAATGATTAGTGCGTATTGATGACTATTACCATGAACCATAATACCATTACTATTTCCATGAATCCACTATGCGTTATAAATTTAGAATTTGCAAAACACAAGATCAAAATTTAATTTGGCGGGCTGCTGCACGCCTGCTTTAATTTGGAAATTCTGTACCTATTTAGGAAAAATAGCAAAAAGGATAAAATCTTGTTTCAAATAATACTGAATAAAACCAGACACTTGTATTTCTCATAAAAATTGTATTATTGTACACACTTTTTTTATCACAAGGTAAACTTTAATTAATTTATTACAACACGTAAATATTAATTAAATTGGTAACTAACGATAATTAAATAAGACACGATATTAAAAAAAAACACTAGGTACCTAGTCCATTCATTGCAAGTTTGCAACACATTAGGGTCGTTATGTGTAGCGCGTATTGGCGCCCACCTGGGACAAACATTAGGACTTGACCTAAGCTTATCCTAACTTTACACAAATGCACCTCTGAAGGAGGCATATTCGTAAAACAAAATAATAATAAAAAATGCATTAATCCTCTTTTTATCTTACCTTTTGTTCTGACCGTGATACAATCAGGGATAATGTTTGAAACTGGAACATTAGCGACAGAGACTAAAAATCCACTACGTAGTCGTATTTATTCAACGAAAGAATATAATATTATATTCTTATGGTCTTATTATTAAAAACATCGATTTATTGTGTCTAACATAAAAAGAATACTCACATATTAAATAATAAGATTAAATAACACAGATTAATAAATAAATAATTTGATACAATCTGACATTGTTTGAAATTTATAAAGTAGGGCCAATTTATTAGCTGATCACATTTGACATCTGTCAGTTTCATAAAATATAGTAAATCGTAAAATTACCTTCTTTTGGCATTATAACACTAAATTTAGTCGTAATTGAAAAACAGTTAAGCAATTGTGCAGTTCTAACTTCTTAAATATAAATAATATTTTATGCCCGACATTACAAGGTTACGTTGTTCAATTTTGATGAAGTGTCAAATGTGATCTATTAAATTGCCCCTACTTTAGGTATAGTGCTTGCGGCTGAGCTTGCACATGAAGCTACCCCAATCTGTCAAATTTCTTTGATAGATTTTTTACTTTAATACAATATAATAAGGTTCATGTTCAATTGGGAAAATTTTACAGTTTTGGATAGCTTGACCTGCTGGCGTCTGTGCCTATGATGTTTGTAGTTTAAATAGTATTATTTATAGCAAATAACGTTGTAGGTACAGTGCGCCCATTATATTTTGGGAGTTTGATATAAAACTATAGTTAATTTAAATGTATTTCCACGAACAATGAACTTGTGAACTTGAATGGAACCAGAGAGAATAATATTTTGAAGAAAAAACTGACTGTTTACCCAGGGGAAAAGTGACCTATTACTAAATAGTGTGCAAAATGCATCGCAAACCGAAACTAAAATTCTTAAAAAAAAAGTTTCACTGTATTATCTTAATTTAAACAACAATGATTTTATTTAGTAACATTTTTGTTCGAAATTCGAATTTAACAGTCTTTTTCATTTCTAAGTTCGATAAAATATGTATTATCTGCGGTGACTTGTTATTAGCAACCTAGCCATTATTTTGCTTTATGTATGTATATTATTAGTCTGTAAGTCATCCCAATATGTAAAATAAAATAAAATTAACAAAAATACCAATAATGGATTTTCATACAACTTTACAACCCGTAATGAGCTACTTTCACCCCTACTATAGGTAGATTAATAATAGGTCACTTCCTGAGTAGGTGAAGTAGAAAAACACTTTTATTAAAAAACATTCCCTCACTTAAATTAATAAAAAGCCACACATAATATAGGTAGTTAAAAATATACTCTAGCTTATTTTAAATATTAAATAATGAGATTTATTTCGATGAGAGCAACATTGTTTAAAATTTCCTATTTAATATTTTTGTCTAAAAATATTTTGTAATGTTGTACCTCAAAGTTATTTTTAAAAACAAAGACCTTGATCAACATCAACCCATATACTGTCGTCCCACTGCTGGGCAGTCTCCTCTCTGGCTAAGAGGGATTAGGCTATAGTCCAACACGCTGTGCTAGTGCGGGTTAGCAGACTTCACACACCATCGAGAAAAATCTCTAAGGCATACAGGTTTCCTCACGATGTTTTCCTTTACTGTCTAAGCGAGTGATAATTAATTATGGAATATAATAAACCGCGTATCAAAAATACTGATTGAGCGACAAAATTACTGATTGAGCAGCAAAATACAGATTTCGGTTCGGTTAGGTTAGATCTGTGACCACACAACCAAACCTGAACCAAATCTGAATGTTTTGAGTGTAGGTATATAACAATATTTTGAGGTGACTGTTTTGCTGCTCAATCAGTAATTTTGTCGCTCAATCAGTAATTTTTTCGCTCAATCAGTATTTTTGCTGTGCAATAAGTATTTTTGCTTAGGATGTTTTGTTATAAAAACGTCATTTTTTGATTGGCAGTTAAATACTAGCCATTAATTATTATTATTAATAAAAACGTGAATTCTAAAAGTTGGGTGGATTCGAAATCAAGACCTTTGCTTGGCAGTCCAATGGTCATAACACTAAAATAATGAAATATTTTTATTTTATCTAAAAACGTTCAACTGAGATCGAATTTAGCATACCCAAAAGTAGACAAGACATGACATGGTCATCATTCATCATCATCATTGCGTATGGCAGTCGTCCTGCATGGATCAAATGTCTATATCTAAGGTTTTCAGCCAGGTTGCGGCGGCTGGTGTGAGTTTGTGGACTTCCGACATTACACCGGGAAAACAACGAAGTGGGCATTCGTCATGGTAAGTGTCAGTTATTTATAATTTAATTTTTATTTAATAGATTTTCCTACGGAACTCCAACGTAATATCAGTGCACAGCTGGTTCCAATTTCTCTTTTCCGTAATACCAATAATTTGATAATGAGGTAGTTTCGCGTCAAAATAAATATTTTTAAGGATGACAACAAGCAATGGCTCAAGAAAGAACTTTTACTGCAATTACTTTTTAACAATTCCCCCTAGCGGAGTAAAAACACCCATAGTTTTTTACCACTGAGACGAGGCTTGACGTAGAGAATGAAGATAGCAATAACATGTATCCATAGATACTATAATGGAGAATTGCTTAACTTCCACTTTCCTTCATCGGACTACCAGAAGGAAGGGTTTTCACCCACATGTGGTCGAATTTCCACTACGACGCACGAAGCGGTATGTTGCATCTTTTCTTGATCGCACCGCAAAAGCGTTTGCCTGGTTAATAGCAAAAGACTTGTAGCCAACAAGCTTGTAGTAACATGGGACCTAAATATGCGAATTGTGGGTGTACAGTCAGCTACGAAAGTAGCTGAACATATTACAATCTTCAATACTATTTTTAACATGAAGACCTGTGAGAGTTGTGTGAAATCATTGCATAGATGACCATCAAATATTTACTTTACCTTCATAATAAAAAAATATCTTGACAAGTTTTAGAGCTGTCATGTTATCAAAATTTAGCTGTATTCAGCGACTTTCGTTGCTGACCGTACTTAGTACATCTCTGTCCAACCCTTCGGGGAATACAGGCGTTACATGTAATGTTTTTTTTTCTTTTTAAACTCCAATTTTCATATGTACCACTACTTGTTGCATTAAATATAAAATAAATACCTTCTTCGCTATGAGCCTTCCCTTTTCACTTCAGCGTTTATATTCTGTCCAATTTTCTGTATATTATTATCTAGTAAGTTGAAAACGTCTTTATTTTCTGGTAGAACAACTTTATAGTGGTCTGACGAAGGGACGGGGACGTTTGGTTTGGCGTGATCTCTTTTAAAATGACGACTTAGGTGACTTGTTTGTGTGAACTTTCTGTCGCATATTTTGCATTGGTATTTTTTCTCGCCGGTGTGAACAACCTTATGTTGTTTTAAGGCGGAGGATGTATAGAAAGTCTTGCCGCATTCGCAGTGGTAGTCCCGCTGCCCTTTGTGCCGTTTCAGATGGACGTTGTACGCACTGCATGTGACGAAACCTCTTTGGCATTCCTTACAGTTGTATCTGTGAATAATAATAATCATGTATTTATTCCTAAAGCACTGACAGCCTAGTGTTATGACCATTGGACTGCCAAATCAATTCATGTGCGTATTAATAATTATCATTCGCTTAAAACGGTGAAGGAAAACATGGTGAGGAAACCTGCAATACCTTAGAGACTTTCTCGACGGTTTGTGAAGTCTGCCAACCCGCACTAGGCCAGCGTGGTGGACTATAGCCTAATCCCTTTCATTATGAGAGGAGGCCCGTGCCCAGCAGTGGTCATACCACTGGTCATATAATCAATGGTCATACCATTATCACTGCTAATATAATTATTTATACATCAGAATAACATATAGGCTATAATTTATAACGATTTTTAGTTAATTTGTCAAATTACAACGATAATTTAAAAAGTTACTTTTCCACGCGGACGAAATCGCGGGCAGAAGCTAATATTTTTTAATATATATTTTCTTTCAGAGGCGAACTGTGGAACTTTTGTGAACTGTATTGTTTGAAACTCACCTAACTTCCTTATTATGTATCCTAACATGTATGGACAAGTTGCCCGACGTGGCGAAGGTCTTGGTGCACAGGTGACATGAGTACGGCTTCTCCCCGTTGTGGACCCTTTGGTGAACCTTCAATTCCGCTTTGATGGGGAAACCTGAAGAGTTTGTTAGGTATATAATATGTGGGAATGAAAGAGATGGATGGTCACCTGGAGTCATGTGTAAAAAACTAGGTCTAAGTATTGTGTTCCTTTATTTATGGTATGAGTATGAACGAGACAGAGTGTGAGTGAGAGAGCGTGTGTGCGAGCGAGAGGGAGGAAGGAAAATGAATATGGCGGGGTCTGAGCTAAGACGTTGACTGTGTAAAAGACGTTCGAGTAAGATTTTTTCAGAAATAAATATTTTTTGTGCACGACGGCGTTTAATTTCTCACATATATATATATACAACATCATTATTAGTATAGGCGAAACCTGAAACACGTGTCTAGTATTTTTATGTACAGTATTTCTAAACGGTATCATGACAAAATCACAAAGTTATAAGCATGTTATGTTACCTCGTTGTCCATGCAAAAACATGCGCATCCGCCGCCCGCGCCCCGCGTCGTCTTGTGCGAAATTGAAAGAAATAATTTGGCAGTAGTACCTAACCATACGGCGATTTTATTGCAATTAACTGGTGATAACATTTTTCATCATACTTGCAGGCTTTGGACTACCGCAATGGTTGTGTAGGTAGATATTATTATGTACTTTATTCGTAAATACGGCCGTAAGTGATAACATTTAGTCAATGCGATTAGTGCACCTTATGCCAACCACTTAAAGTTCAAACTGGATGAAAAGTGTTAAACATCGCATTACTTAACCATAGCTGCAGGTTACAATAACAACTTTCTACATTTAACCGTTTTGGCTAGGCATGGCATGTTTAATAATTTAAATCATCACTTTTTACAATGATTGACTTTAAAGTTATTTTAGCGAAGCAAAAATCTGACCGCGGGCAGGTTTCGAACCGACGTCTTCTGTTTAGGTACACCAGACGCTATGACCACTAAGTAAATTACGACGTAAATTTTGTTGTTGTTGAAATAACTTTAAAATCTATCCTAATTGACTTGATTGTAAATAGTGTTCAACAATGTTTACAATATCTTAGGTACTTATCAATGTTTGTGTATGAGAAATACATTGTTACACGACACTTTTTACTCACGTTTTGTACACACGACACTTTTTACTCACTTTTTGTACACACGACACTTTTTACTCATGTTTTGTACACAGTTACACACGATCAACCGAAACACAACTACTCGGACGGGCGCTCGCGACATGTAGGTACCTAACTGAACGGGAGCACGATACGTGCACAGTGACCTGTAGCACCCGGGCGACTGAAGGGATGTGGATTAGCCCCTGCCCCGCGTGCGCCCGCGCCCGCCTAGTCCTGCTTCGACCGTGGCATGTGGCACGTGGCATGCCGCGTGACCTGTGTTGCGCGCATATGATTGCGGATAGGTACTTAGTGTCGCTCGGTGTCCTACTCGTAACATTTTTTAAATATTTTTGGGACAAAATATAACATGATTTAAAAATTATTGGAATCGATTCAGTTACTGATTCTGAACAAACTATATTCAGGTTTCGCATATACTAATAATGACCTTGTATATTATTATTTTTAATCATTTGAGTGCGTTTGGCAGCACCTTACCTGATGGTAAGTGTACTAGGTACTACTATAGTTATGCTTATCAATCGACCAGCAAGGTAGCTGCAAAAAAATCACGTTTGTTGTATGGGAGCCCCCCTTAAATATTTAATTTATTCTGTTTTTATTGTTATTATTGTATTTGTTATTATACAAATAATCAACAGAAACATATCATTTGTGAAAATTTCAACTGTCTAGCTATCACGGTATAGCCTGGTGACAGACGGACGGACAGACAGCGGAGTCTTAGTATTAGGGTCCCGTTTTTACCCTTTGGGTACGGAACACTAAGAAATACAAACACTTATGTTTATCATATAAAAAATTGGGTCCTGTGGGAATTGAACCCACAACCTATGATCAGCTCACTCCAACCACCACTCAGACCAGAGGTTCCCAGACTTTTTTCTCATAGACCACTTTCAATATTTAGCTGGTTTAGGTGGACTCCCTGCAGCTACATTTCTACTATATTCCCAAAACTCGACGTTTGTCACGCCAACGTAGACCCCGTCGAGTCTCCCGTGGACCACTTTGGGAACTAATGCACTAGACCAGCGGTTCCTAACCTTTTCAATATTGTTACCCCTATTACCTATTAGGAAAACCGATTTCACCCACGTCCGTCACCCCGCCTGCGATTAAACAGATATATGGCGGCCGCTTGCCCCGATGGCAGCTAGAAAAAACTGCCACGAGCGCGGTACTTAATAATGACGACCTCTGTGGTCTAGCGGTTCGAGTGCCGGACTGCTGATCATAGGGTTGTGGGTTCGATTCCCACAAGACACAAATATTTGTGTGGATAAAACATGAGTATTTGTGTTTGTCTGGGTGTTTCTTATGTATTATAAGTATGTATTTACAAAAAAAAAAGTATATAAGTATTATATCCATTGTCTAGTACCCATAGTACAAGCTCTGCTTAGTTTGGGACTAGATGGTGTTGTGTAAATTGTCCCAAAAATATTATTATTATATTATTATTACTTACTGCGTGGCGATCTATAATTTTATGAGATATTATATATTAATTACTAGGTTCTCCGTTACCCCACAAAAAAACTGTTTTACCCCCGCGGGGGTAATTACCCCCAGGTTTGGAACCACTGCACTAGACTATACATAGATGTCGTCAAATAAAATTAGGTAAATGGTGACTAGACCTATTTTTAATGGTTCCAAAGAAAGTATGTGTGATAGTAGTAGTTTACCTTTACCGCAGACTTGACATAGGTAAGGTTTGTCTCCTTTGTGCCTCTTCATGTGTATGGACAACTGAGCGCTCTGAACGAACGTTTTGAAACATATCTCACAACTGTACAACTTTTCACCTGAAACAATAACATTTATACAGACATACACTCCCATGGGAATACGCAGAAACTGAAGAAAGCCACTCGCTACGAATCTAACATACTTTTTTTTTTTTTCTATACCATTAAGGCAATCAAGTATACGGCCCACCTGATGGTAAGCGGTTACCGTAGCCTATAGACGCTTGCAACACCAGGGGTATCACTTGCCGACCGGGTTGCCGACCCCGTAAAACGAAAGAGGAATGGTTGGGTTGGCAGTATAAAGGTCAAAGTCCAATACCAACACAACATTTCCTCACGGAGCACTGGCAACCTTGCTCACCGTAAGAACACAATACAGCTCAAAGCAGTGTTATTTCATTTCAATTTTCTGCAAGACGGAGTTACTTCCCCAGTCGGGCAGTTCCAATTTGAGTGGAATTACTCCCACTATTTCCTACCTCTCTTAAACTTATCTTTTCTTACTTCGCGTCCTTCTTTCTCATAACGAACCATCATGGAGTAGCTCTTTGTCGGAGTCTGTTACGTAAAACCTAGGGTCCTTTAAGTCGTGACTGAATAAGTTACTTCTAGGCAAGTGCGTTCCATCGTCAACCGCATCGTCACTTTATAATTAATTAGGTCAGACAAACGCAAGCAACTAATATCTTCCTTTCTTTTTTTAATACAGCGTTGGTCTTGTGCCGATTTTTTGACACATTGACACCAAAGAACAACTCGGAATAAAAAAAATACACAAATGTTGTAACAGTAGGTACAATTGGCCATCTTGTCGCTAAAAGCAATTTCTTACAGACAACCATTGATGGACAAAAATCAAGAAAAAAGGAGGATTTAATTAGATTGAGCAACTTACCTTTGTGCATACGTATATGGTTGACGAGACCGGTTCGCCGGCTAAACTGTTTAGGACAAAACTCGCAGTGATACGGGGTCTCCCCAGTGTGGACTTTTTTATGTTGAAACAATGCACTGTGGCCTCTGAAAATATGTAATAAACAATAATTATATGATTTTGTGAAGGGTTTGATTGGCTGGTTCCTTCAGTTAATTGTCGCACCATTATGTGGATTAGTGCCCTTTCAATGGCAATAGACTCAAACCCATTAAAACGGCATACAGATTATCCGTCAATACGCCTCTACCAAACTCTTTGGGTATTGGTGTGATGAGTTTTCTGACTTTTCGAATTCATGTGCGTATTAATAATTAATATCACTGGCTTAAACGGTGAAGGAAAATATTGTGAGGAAACCTGCATACCGAAATTTTTTTGGATGGTGTGTCATCATCATCATTGCGTATGGCAGTCGTCCTGCATGGATCAAATGTCTATGTCTAGGGTTTTCAGCCAGGTTGCGGCGGCTGGTGTGAGTTTGTGGACTTCCGACATTCCACCGGGAAAACAGCAAAACCGAATGCCCCGTTTACCACATGCGACAGGGTCTGGTCAGGTGCTCCGCAATCGCACTATGGTGACTCCCCTTTTATGGAGGTAGTGGTTAGTTTTCCCATGGTTGGAACGGAACCAATTCACGGACGGACGGTGGACGGTGTTTGAAATCTGCCAACCCGCACTAGGCCAGTATGGTGGACTATAGACTAATCCCTCTCATCTGAGAGAGATTAGGCTTAGGTTATATGGGTTGATGATGATGATAATAATATTATGTGTGATGGTATATTATTATTCTATATTTATATATTATTATATCTACGAAATAAAAATATTTTAATAAGATGTTACCTAAAAGTAGCAGGACACTCAGGACATATAAATGGCCGGAGGTCTGTATGACACAGTTTGTGTGCCTTCAGATTACTCTTGGTGCTGAGGAACTTCCCGCAAATGTCACACTGATGGGGAAGCTTGCTTTCTGGTAAATGTGGCACTTCTCCATCAAGATACACTGAAAATTTAAATAGACCTTATTTATAGACACAATAAGGACCTAATTGTTTTGGATAAAATTGTGTACTAATACAGGGTATTACGGAATAATGTGACATATACATAGAGAGGCTTATATTTAGTAGTAGGTAGATTAAGCAGTCGATAAGCAAGCATATGAAATAGAGGGAAGGGAACATAATATTGGATTACTCATTATTAATTATTTCTAACCTGTATCCTTCATCAAGATACAATCTATCTCCCTACCAAATTTTATGGCAATATGTTTAGCGGTTTAGGCGTGAAAAGGTAACAGACAGTTTCTTTTACATAAATAATACTAGCTGTTGCTAGCGGTTTCAATCACATACCAATGGAAATTTTGAGACAAAAGGTTGTCTATGTGTACCAAATTTCATCAAAATCTGTTCAGCAATTTAGGTGTGAAAGCGCAACAGACAACGGAGTAACTTTCGTATTTATAATATTAGTACGGATTTCAAGACATAAAATGAATAAATAAACAAACCTTTTTTCTTTCTACCTCTTTTCTTTTTTGGCTTATCCTCAGTATCTGTAAAACAAAGTAAAAAATAATAATTAAATGCCAACATTTTGCACAATCATAAAAAAATAAAATAAATATTTGGGACACAGCGCCATCTAGTCCAAACTATATAAACTTATATACTTTTTTTGTAAATACATACTTATAGTACAGTCAACAAAAAAGTTAAGTATACAGATAGCAAACGAAATATGCATTTTTATACAGATTTTGACATAAATAATTATGCACCAAAGGGTTAGGTATGTAGCTGCTTACAATACCTACGTTTTAACACATATTGCGTGATACATTATCACACTATCTTAATCAAAACACAGATTATAAATTAGCTGCCTGTATACCTAACTCTTTCGTTGACCATACCTACATAAAAAACACCCAGCCAAACATATGGTCATCACATAAGTATTTGTGTCCGGTGGGAATAGAACCCACAACCCTGTGAATAGCAGTCCAAAATAATCACATGAATCATCACCTTTCTCCCTCCATCCTTTACTGCTCAACCAAGGTATCCCCATAGAGATACTCTCTCAATGCAATATTGAAATATCATATCAAAAATAAATTATATTTCCATTGTACCTACCAATTTTTTTATATTTGACTTCTTCTAAAATCATATTATCATCATCGGCATCCCAGCAACTGTCATTTCCTTCATCATTTAATAGTGGTTCTGAAAAATAAAATGAGAATATTATTCATTCAACTGTAACATGCTCTCCAGCAAGATGGAGTGATGATTTGCGGAAGGCTGCTTGTAAAAGCTGGATAGAGGATGAAATGGTACACTTTAGGAGAGATCTGTGTCCAACAATGGACTAGTATTAGCTGATGATGATAATGAACAGTGACACTGCTGGAGTCTCTTCGCAAAGGGCAGGATTATTGGGCCTCTAGGCAATTTGAGGTACTCCTCTCATTATCTACCTTCTTACAAAAAATACTTATTTTCTTACTCAGGGCTCTCTAAAAAATGCAGGGTCCATAGGCCTACTGCCTACTTTGCCTTAACCTTTTGACCGCCACGTTAATAACGAAAATCTGTGTTCTCTACGCCAAGCACTATAAAAAAGTGGTATTTTTGACGTGCCATGCAGTCTTTGGCGTCGTGAGCAATATTTAACTTAACGTCTATAGACGTCCGTGGCGGTCAAATGGTTAAGGTTAATTCGACTCTGTTTGGTTATAGTCAGTAGTGGCAGACTTCACATGTGGCATAAAAGGTCTAAAAAATATTAAACATTAACAACATGCATATATATAATGCATTTAAATCTTCAGGAATAATTTTTTTCAATTATAGTGAAAACCATATCAAAATTCATTGCATAGTTTTTAAGATCTCAGCATACAAAGAGACAGACAGTGGGAAACAATTATGATTTATACTATGTATAAAACAAAGTGATTTGATACACATTATGTGACTGCCTCATTAATCTAGTGGTTGGAAGTGCAACTGCTACAATAAAAGATCTGGTTTCAATTCCTGTGTTGAGCCAAATGTTTTTTCTGGAGTTTCTGGAAATTCTCAGGAGTTTGGATTTGTGGCAGGTTGTTAGCAATAGGCTTCGCTCCTATTACATGGGACCTAAACATACCGGCAAACTGTGGATGTACAGTTGTGCACATCTGCCAAACCCTTTGGAGAATACAGGTGTGATGGTAATTATGTTTTATGTGAATGACAAATTCGATCATGACTATAAATTCAAACGTAGATTCTCTGGTTTAATACACAATACATCACATTAAGAAGGTAAAAGTAAATATTTGTATGACCTATAGGCAGTTATTCCGGGTCTGGGTTTGTATCTAAAAGTTTGTGTTTGTAAACACTCCCGCAATACAGGAGAAAATCCTAAAGAGGAGCAAGGTTTTTTTTAAAAAAAGAAGCAAAAAGAATGAAGTAGATGCCTTAGTAGCATAGTTGGCTGAAGTGTCTGGTGTAACAAATTGCCAGAAGTAAAATTTACTCACCAAGTTTAATATCCTTAATATCTTCATGGGCATTATCATCTAACGCCGGTAGTAGCAATTCCTCGTTCGTTTCGCGGCTATTCTCATATTTAACATTTTCAAAATCCAGTTCATCCTTTACAGACAACCCATTAGGTTTATCATCGATGTTGGATGAATTTGCTAAGAATACTTTGAGCCTTTTGTCGCTCTCATCACATTGTAAATTGAAGGCGTAGGTACGTTTTAGCTGCCGGCTACATTCCTTACATATTAAACGAGGTAGACCATCTTCTATGTGAGGCTAGAAATAGAATCCATTTTTAATAGAATTGTTTATTACAATAATTAAATATTGACTTGGATGTTGGAAAGAATCATAGGAACCTTTAACTTAGTGCAATTTGATAACATATCACAATATAAAGTATTTCTTTTCACATAATAACTGGTGTAAATATCGTATGTTTCTGTACTTGATTCGAGGCATATTCGACAAATTTTTGTTAAGTTTAACGACATGATTTGGTTGTAACGTGTGTAACATACAATTGAAAGTGTATCGGAGTTTATTTATCTTGAAATTTCAATCGGGTTTATAAAAACAAAATAACATTTTTTTTTTTTTTTTTTTTTTTTTTTTTTTTTTTTTTTTATTGGCAATCTGCCGATTTTACAGCAATTTCTGCCAGTGTCCTGTAATGGATACACATGGGTATTAAAAAAAAAACCAGTAAATATTATTATTCCATGTAAATTATTAAGGTATTGGTTTCAGGCTTAATGGATATATTATATATAACAAAAAAATTATACCTTTATCTTGTTAGTAAATATGTATTTAATGAAAGCATTTATCATGAGGGGGTTTGGAAAAAAGGAAAGGAGGTGACGCACATTGACTGGGAATTGGATATTTAATTTTGAAGAAAGTTGTTCCAACGGAAAAGCTTTATTTAATGGACAGTTGAGGAAAATGTGGTCCAGAGTACCGTCATCTAGGCCACATTCACATAGTGAGGAGTCTCGGACCCTGATTTTGTGTAAAAACACTGCATTTTTATTGAGAAATACTGAAATAGTAAACACTCGCCGATCGTCGATGCAAACAAATTTATATGTCAATTTGTCAAATGTCAATCAAATTCAAATGACATATCAAACAAGTAACTGACATTATGAAAATGACGAGACAGCGCAATTATATTAAAAACCGGAATTTACAACTCATTTTAATTTCAGTTATAGTCGATTATCCTTGATGATGATGATGTGAACCACTGAACTCTATAATACAGTGTCCCACAGAACACTAGTTGTAAGTTATTATGGAGGCCACTGACATAATATACTAATATATAATTTTTATTTGAACAGGTCTTATGCCAGCTATTCAGCTAATAGTTTAATTTTTTAAATCAGCAACCGAGTTCTCATGATAACTTCAGTAGCTATAACTTATGCTATAAAATAAAATAGCATAACCACAAGTTAACAAATAAAACTAGGTTTTGAAGTCGTAGACTCGTAGTCATTATTGCCCATCCCAAATCCCAATATTGATTGTAAATAAATTCTGAATCTTCTTCTCGTTTGTTTCTTAGAGGCGAAATAAATAAAATATTGAACTTCTTTGTCCTTTACAAATCAGAGATAAAAGTTTGCGCACAAGCGGGTGATCAGCCATGTGGCGAGTTTCGAGGTTCTGGCTGCGTAGACGAGATTGCGTTACTTAGACATTCCTAGGCACGATTGCTTCGATGAATACCTACCTGAATAAGTTGGATCGGACGCAACACCAAATCGAATTTTGATACCACTGTGGCAGTGATCGAGATATTCGCTTGACGAGTGTCCTACGTGGGAGGCCGAACTCGCCTCTTGGTCAATGAAAAAAGTCAGGATCTCTGCCAGCGGTAGTGGCTATAAATGATATTTATTTCTGTAAATAGATCTTTTATAGACTCTTTTACAAGTCAATATTTTACATTTTTTTTAAGCTAGATGACTCCGGCATTTCCTAGCTGACGACCTCTGAGAAGAAACCCCGAAACAAACTCAGAGAAGCATAGTCTCTTTTAAAGTCCAGACAATGTATAGTAACAAATATGTTGGCAGAGTCGACAAATTAGAAAGTAGTAGCCTCCAGAGAAAGACCGTTATGGTGGTCCAAAAGGAGGCGACCGAGCGGGATTGTGAGAGCCCGCTCGGAGGATAAGACGCTGGCTCTGCCTGCCGTTATTCAAACAGGGTGCCGAGGGCCCCTGGGGTAGCGGGGCGCTCTGGGCGTACACCGAGCGACTTAAGGGATGACGACGGCACGGCACAGTCACCTAAGAATCCTATCTCTGTGCGATGCAATGAGATGGTATAAGGACGCGGGCTTCCCTGAGATGGGCCTTATTAGACGTGAACAAGAATAAGTTAGGTTCCGGAGCCCCCTAATATTGTATTGAAGATGGCCGACGAGACTGCCTGTAACCTTTTGGAAGTTTCCTCCTCGCAAAAAAGTTACTGTATTTAGGGGTGCCATATTCAGGTTTTGTTTCATCATAAAACTAACATAAAACTGGCACTGCATTCGATATCAATCGCACTCTTCTACACAAGGCCAAAGCCTCTATTATTATTATCTTAATAAATACTAAAAGTAACAACAAACTCAAGATCTAAGCATATTTTATTCGATATTAAGACACAATGTAGTTTTTAACTGCATAAATTACAGAGGTATACATATATAGATAACAGCGATAAAAAGTAAGTATGTATTAAGTGACTACCGTATAGTTAAATTAGAGATGTGCTGACTTGGAAAAAATAAGACTCGAGTTAACTCGACTTGAAATTCACTTAACTCGAGTTAACTGGGTGAAACTGAGTGCATTTGTGATTTGTAATGTTTTTATCAATTTAATGACTCATAATATTAAAAAAATATATACAGATTCATTTTACATAGCGAGCTTTAATAAAAAAGGAATTTATTCTATGATTATGTATACATATTGTATGTAAGTATTATTGGCTGAAATCTTAAGCTCAAATTTTATTTTGACAGTATTTGTAGTTAATGAAAATAGTCACAAATGAATGAGAGGGTGCCAATAGCGTACTCGTTTGATTCGTTAATTTACCACGCCAATTCTAATTCGAGTTAATGAATTCAACTCGAGTTAGTAAATCGAGTTGACCAAAGTTAAATGTTCAATAATACAATAAATACAACATCAATACAACTACAACTCTAACAGAGAAGATTAAAGAACTTTTAAATTTTGATTTGAAAATCATGACCTACTGGGTCACTGAGCCGTCAGAGTAAGACAATAAAATACAGACGGCAATATAGTATCTATCAAAGATTTAAATCATTATCAATTTGCCCTTACCGTACTTATACCACTCGAAAACGTGTCCATATAGAGATGAGTGAATGCACACATTCCGTATTAGAGACAGAGAACGACGGTGTGCAATATTCAGTATGAGTGAACGAGACAATAACAATTTCAATACTTCCAATGTCAACCAGTTTACTTACAGAAACGTGACCATTATTTGACGCGATAGGGTGCATCTAGTGATTTAAATCTTTGATATCTATCTAATTTAATACAATACATTATCTGGAGTGAATTGGTTATGAATATTACTGATTATTTGATGAATGTTACATTTATAGTCTCAAATTGTAGATTATAAAGAAATAATCGATTAATCGATTATTGTTAATCGATTATCAACTTCACTAATGGAAAATGCCAAAAATACAAAAGTACATACAGATAAGTAGGTAAAAATGTTGTAATATATTATGTTTACTTTATTGAACTTTAATTGAAGAAGTTTTTGGCACTAAGAAGGAATACTCATAAATACTGGGTTAAAAATGGGATGAACATGCATGCAGCGATGAATTGGGACATACCTTTGAAAAGGATTTTTTGGTTCAATATAATTATATAGTTTGTTACCAACAAGGAATCTAATATATTTACTAAATTATATATACATAATAAACTAGACTGTTGAGAGTCCTTGTTGGCATTTAATTATAATGATTGAACCTGAAAATCAATCAGAATTAAAAAAGTCCCAATCACACCTGCATCCCTATTTCCCCATTTGATGTTACATCATATTAAATTGTCACTGGAAAATTGCTTTTTTCAGTTTTCACTTTTTTTGCATTGTAACAGTCATAATATATTCTATACTTTTCACAATTTGCCCAAATTTGTGCATATCACTAGGCTAATATCATTGTCCTGAAATAAAAGGATATAACTCACGATCACTTGCCTGCCGCTATGCCAATTTTTTCACTGAAAGTAACTGTTGAAATAAAATAACAGTTTTAAGACCCTGAAGTTTTATATGAACCTTTTGGGTTGGTTTGGAAGGCTAAAACAGAAATTTTAGTCGTCAGTTCTGTGGTGGGGTAACTCAATTACTCTAAAGAATTACTTTAATTAATATTATCATCTAGAGCCAGTCCATAATTATACCTGATGTATTACAAAATTGTTGGCAACTTCATATGGATCATATAGTGGCCTAGCGTCATCTTACACACAACATCAAGAAATTGAATTTCTTCTCACTCTCTTCACATACCAAATGGAATTCATAGGTGTTCTCAAGGTGTTCAATACAATTTTTACACATGAAATGAGGCAGACCATCATTCATATCCAGCTAGAAACAATAAAATAAAATTATATTTTTTTCTTTCAAAAATAATGTACAAAAATTAACTAAATAGACTCGTAGTCACAAGCATAGCATAGCTGCTAAGTGTGAAGTTCTGGCTTTGATTTCCAGTGGAAATTTACGGATAATAGCAATGGGATCACTTGATATTGATTTTTATTTTCTTCTAGAAAGATAGCTCCCACAATACGGAACAAGCCCTGTGTCACGGGCGACTTATATAAGACTTAAAAGGACCTAAAATCATACTAGCGAACTGTTGCTGAATATCTCTGCCTCTCCCAATGCAGAGTGAGAGTATGTATTTGTCACAATATTGGTGTAACATTAAAAATTTAATTAAGTCAAAGTCATGCACCTGACAGAAAATAATAAGTGAAGTAAAGTATACCTTTGCTTTAGTGCAATATGCCAAAATATCACAATATAATATATTTCTTTCTATATAATAACTGTTAAAAATATCGTATGTAACTTCATCCACTCTAAGACAAACTCGACACATTCTTTTTACGTCTGACGCCATTGTAATTTCAGATTTGGAACATTTACCGTCACGGTCAGTAATAATATTTGAATTAATTCTTGTGTATGATGTACATAAATTATTTTGAGAGCCAAATAGTCATCGATTAGCCGATAATGATTAGCATTATACCACAAATTAAGACGGAAGTATCACACAAAACCGTAAGGTAGATGATCCAGACGCTAATAATATAACGTCTATAACGTCTTTAAAATGCAAATATGATTTTAAAAGATTATTTCTCAAACCAAAGTATAGTCAAAACAAACATGAAGATGAAACTAGTCTTTGGATGAAAGAATGAAACTATGTCAATGACTGTCTGACACTGACTGACAGCAGTGACAGCATTAACACTAGTAGCAAGTAGCAGGAAAAAAAAAAAAACTAACAAGCAAACAGCAAAACGTCAATGTCATCCCATAACACTCAGCGGTAACAGTTAATCATGGATATTTAATCGTAGAATCGACTAAATTCAACTACTAGCCTCAGGCCAATATATGGCAGACCATCTGGTCCAATGATGTTGGAAGGCCTCTGCCTTCAAAAGTGCAAATATAGCTGATATTGAGTAATAATCGCCCTCACACTTTACACTATCTTTTATGTGTATTCAAAAGAAAATCGTAAGTAACATTGTTAATCTGTATTGATTGTATATGTATGGCTATTTTCCCAGCTTACAAAAAGAAAATGTTTTGTAATAGTTTTTAGTCGATTAGTAATGTTGAATCTTAATTGGAAATCGATAGTGAAGGTTTTTAAACTGTTAATGCTTTATTTATTACGTTTACGGTTTATTACCTGTGGAAGATATTGTTAAAAATAAAAATGTCGGAAAACCGGTTGATTGAATCTGGAGGATTGATATAAGTATAAAACCAAAACAGTGATCTTTTATAATAAAATATCATCGAGTGTATCAATCGACAGTATTTAAAATAAATAATCTACATATTATAACATGTCTGCTCTTCAGAAGAGTATTATGAAAAACAAATTGCCGCCAAGATGTCCTAGAACTTCTGGAGTCTCAAAGTAAGAAATGCCAATACTTTTTTGTAAGAAATTATTGAACACTATTCTAGCAACGTGTATTAGAAACTCTTTTGTAGTGTTATATTGTTGGAGGAAAGCCACAGTATCGTCTGTCATTGTTTTAAATTACGATTTTATAATAAGCCCTATTGTTTTGATACATTGATTGGCAAAGCTTTTCTTACTTTCACAAATAGGAAATCCATTCAGTGGTTGTAGGGTAAATATAGTGACAAAAACTAACCTAAACACAGCAATGAATAACAGGTGCGGTGCGTTAAAGGGGCCCACTTGCTCACTGATTATTAACCTTTCGAGATAAATTGTTGGTGCAGCAGGTTCGAAATGCGAGTAGGAAACTGTTCTGTTTGCCTCATATTACCGGTATAAATATGTTCCAGATTGGCTCCCTTTGGCGCCAGCCGCCGCAAGGACTACACTCCAGTATCATGGAAGGAGTATTTCCATAAGACTGTTGATGTGGAGACAGATGGAGGAACCTTCAAGGTGTATCTATCACCAGAACCTGATCACCCGGACAGGCCCAGGATAGTGACCCTGCATGGAGGCGGGTACTCTGGACTTAGCTGGGCCCTGTTTACTGTAAGTTAATAATCTTTTGATACTTTCTCAGTATATTCACACTTCAAGAGTTTATTTGCTAAACCCATCAATTAAAAAATGTAAAATCTATTGTTCTTATGTGCTGGAACTTTGTGCCCTTATGTGATTTGCTAAATGAATACAATATAATTAAGCACTTGAGTTGTGGTTTTTATATTGTTTGTAGTTTTTATACTTGATGGCTAATTTATATTAAAATTGTATTATAACAAGAACTTAATTAAATACGATGCAGACATTCTAATTCAGTACAAGAGCCTGATAATGACTGAATAGTATGAATTATGCTATAAAAAAAGGAATAAAATTTATTCCGACAGTCACTACACAAGACAAAACAACAAACAGCAAGACAACCTAATTACTTATGTTATCTTGTGCAACATCAGAGTAGGTCCCTACCTCAGCACTTTACCTAATAAATATTTGGGAGATTTAAGACAGCATGATCTAGTCCCAAACTAAGCATAGCTTGCACTATGGATACTAGACAATGGATATGATATTTATATACTTTTTTAGTAAATTCTTACTTGTAATATACAGTGTGAGTCTTCATAATTTGTACCTATTAAAATAAGGGAATCTATGCTTAATTTTACACCCAGACTCACAAACAATTTTACATATAGTTCATCACATAAATATTTGTGACCTATAGGAATTGAACTCACAACAACCTTGTGACAGCAGTCCGACACTAACACCACTAGACCACAGAGTCAAAACTATGGATACTTCTTCACAGTTTCATGTTTCCAGGAGGAGATAACAAACATGATTCACTGTCAGGTAGTTTCTATTGACATCAGAGGCCACGGGGAGACCAAGGTGGCTGATCCGGATGACCTCAGCATTGAGACACTTGTGCAGTAAGTTAAATGTTTACACAGCAATACAAACTATTTCGGTTGTCATTTTCTTACCTTACCACCTTTTTTACAGTGATGTAGAACAAATTCTTCACAAGTTATTCAGTGAGGGCATCCCTCCCTTGATTCTGGTGGGGCACTCCATGGGTGGCGCAGTAGCTGTACGAGTAGCTCTGCAGCCCTCTCTGGAGCATTGCATCCATGGGATTGCCGTCATTGATGTGGTTGAAGGTAAGAACTTGAACTTACACAGCCAAAGATTATAAATCTTGTGTGTTTATGTATAATGTCCAAAAGCAAAAATATTCGAAAATACATAGTGATGATAAAATATTGAATCGTTCTATGCCACACCATTATATCTATGCTGTAGTAAATCAAATATCACTACTGAATGTTATAAATGCAAAAGTAATTCTGTGTGTGTGTCTGTTATGCTTTCACACCTAAGCCGATGAACCAATTCTGATAGTACAGAGATAGATTAGACCTTGAAGTATAGGTAGGTAGGTATAGGCTACATTTTAGTCTCAAAAGGCCTTTTGGGATGCGAGTGAAAGCTACAGCGGGCAGTAGCTAGTTCAATATATTAATAAAAGGCATTTACTTGTATAATTTTCAGGTACAGCAATGGACGCACTTGCCAGTATGCAAAGTTTCTTGCGAAGTAGGCCTACACACTTCAAAAGCATCGAACATGCAATAGAATGGTGGTATGTACATATTAAATCTAGTATTCCTTTGTAAATTTTATAGACAATTATAATGATTAAATTATAAAGCTATTTTTATCTTAAAAATAAAATGATTTTTTAGGATTTTCTATTTTTTTGTTTCAAATTCACATAATACTGTAAGAATTTAGTATTTAACACTCAGACCCGGAAAACTATCTAGGTCATAAAAAAATTGTTTCGTGTGGGAAACGAACTTCCGTGCCGCACAAGTTGATGAAACGATTAAATTTTTATTTTCAGTGTCCGAAGTGGTCAAGTTCGTAATGTGGAGTCAGCTAAAGTGTCAATGCCCAGTCAGATTGTTAAGTAAGTACCTTTTTATTCTATTGGTCTTGGGCGCGATTCTTAGAATAGAGGTCGTGCAGTGTTATTGGTGTATATCTATGAAATTCTCAGTAGCAGCTTAGAGTTTGGAGTTGTGCCTGGATAAACAGCAATAGGCTCGCCCCTTATTACATGGGACATAAACATACCGGAAAAATGTGGTGTCATTGGTACACCTCTGTCTATTCCTGGGGAATAAAATCTAGATGGTATATTATAAACGCGATGGTGCTAAGAAGGCATTAAATTAAGTTTAGTATAAAACTGAGTCACTTCCTGCTATCTGTCCCTCTGTTCGCTGAGATATGTACTACGCAACAGATTTTAATACGGTTTTCACTATCATTTAGATAATGTCTTCCAGAAGGTTTATATGTATAATACATGCGTGTTATTAGTACATTGCACCCGTGCGAAGCTGGGGCAGGTTGCTAGTAGTAATATAAATGGAATATAACAAACCGCGCATCAAAAATATTGATTGAGCGACAAAATTACTAATTGAGCAGGAAAACTACTGATTGAGCAGCAGAATTACTGATTGAGCAGCAAAATACAGATATCGGTAAGATTAGGTTAGAACTGTGACCACACATCGCAACATTCAGAACCAAATTTGAATGTTTTGAGACCAAGGTAGTGTATACCTATAAGAATATTTTGAGGTGACTATTTTGCTGTGCGATAAGTATTTTTGATTAGGGTTGGGAATTATTTTGTTATACAAAACAATTAAATACTAGCCATATTAAATTCCTTTCATTTTACAGTTGTGAGACGGGCTTACTAGCTACGAATGAAGTAGAATCGTACACAGGTGAGAGCGACGCATCTGTCCCCGAAGCCACTCGACACGAGCCTCTAGCCGACCGCATCGCGGAAGAGGCTGATGGAGACGAAGAGTGTGACGTTGAGCCCGAGGCCTTCGTGAGGCCGACAGCCGTGGGCGATGGAGGCCCCAGTATGAAGTGAGTGTTACCAGTCGAAGTACCATCTTGAAACCCCAGTGGTTCATATTCGTTTGAAGTCGATATTGTTTTTTTTTTATATACCACTAAGGTGGTAACCAAGCATATGGTCCACCTGATGGTAAGCGGTTACTGTAGCCTATGATGCTTACAACAGCAGGGGTCTCACTTGTGCATTGCCGATCCTGTAAATCGAAAGACAAATAGTTGGGTTAGCAGTATAAAGGTCTAAGTTCCCCCCACTACCAACACAACATTTCCTCGCGGACCACTGGCAACCTTGCTCACCGCAAAGAACACAACACAGCTCAAAGTTGTGTTATTTCACTCCAGTGACTAGTGGGGTAGCTCCAATTTGAATGGAATTACTCTGACTATGCCGTACCTCTAAAAATGAATTCTTTTATGCCTAGCTGTATTTTATTTAATTGTAATCTTCGCAACATCCCTAAATTGTCCTCTCATGTAAGTATCCAATTTATAATTATTATTGTACCGAACATAATTGTAAACCACTATAATTTAAAAGAGTAACCATGGAGTTTTTTGCCGGTTCTTCTCCATAGGAAACGACTAATTTGGAACTGTGCACCTAGACTCGAAATTTCATAAGTGCCTGTATATGGTTTATATGAAAATAAAACTATTTTGATTTTGTGATTCGTAGATACAAGTGGCGCATAGACTTATCTAAGACGGAGCGGCACTGGTCGGGCTGGTTCCGCGGACTGTCGGGCGCCTTCCTGTGCGTGCGAGCTCCTCGACTGTTGCTGCTCGCCTCCATCGACGGACTCGACAGGGAACTCACCGTTGGACAAATGCAGGGTAACTTATCTTACTATGGGGGCTGGTATACCGTCAATTTCAATAACCGATCGATATCTTGTTTTCCCGATTACAGATTGAATTTTGACAAAATTTGTATGGAACTTATGTCAAATTCCTATTTTTAGTAGGAAAATATAGATATGGATTAGTTTTTGAAACTGGCCTATAGCCAGCAACGCTTCGATCAAATATGATCTATTGTATTGTCCCCAGCATCGTACCTTCCTTACTCTTCTAGACGTGGTTCATGAAGGCAGATAGCCCAATAACACCTGTAGTCTTTTGGCTTCGGGTATCCGTTTCCGAGATGACTCATCTGTTTCGTCACCTGGACGTCACAATCACACAAGATGTGCTGCATTGTTTTTCCTTGAATCCACCACAAGCTCTACAATCATTATTCAAAGCCAGCTTCAATGTATAGGGTGTGTCATCGGTTGCATAATGCCCTGTGAGAGCTCGATGACAGCTCCGGTTTTGTCCCTTCTATAATTGAAGATGAATTTAGAGACTATTGCAGGGTAACTTAAACTCAACATTACCGAAAAATAAGAACAGACAAGAGTGGCCTGGGGTTTCTTTAATGAACCTGGAGTTTCTTGCCTCTGAGTAAGTAGCCAGTACATGTCTTATGGAGAAAAATCTGCAAAATATTTGGAACCCTGCAACTTATTGATAGGCCAAAAGTATTAGTAATAATGGTCTTAAGGAAATACAACGTGACTTTGACGTTATCAATATAAATGTATTAGGTTAAAAAAAACAATAATTACAGTTACATTTAAAAAAAAAATTGAAATAAGTTTTCATATTTTCGATTGGTTAAATTATATTGAGCATATTTTGTGTTGACAGGTAAATTCCAAATGCAAGTTCTAACGCGATGTGGACACGCCGTGCATGAAGATTCACCGGGCGAGGTCAGTACCAAGTACAGACGCCAGCAGGTCAAGTTATCCAAAACTGTCAAATTTTCCCAATTGAATATGAACCTTATAGCTTTGAATTAAAGTTGAATATCAATCAAAGATTTTTGACAGATCCACAATCTGTCAAAAATTTTAGCCAAAAATAGCTTGATTTGGTGCCTCTGTAGCAACCCATAACAGTTAAGCTGGGTCTCCACTGAAGGACTTATTGAGATGTTTTTCAACATGTGATTGTGTCATTGTCATTGTGTGAAAGTTGTCAACTTTCCTTTGGTGGAGACCCAGCTTTATAAGGACTAAATTATACGACACATTAATATGACGCAGAGCTCTAGCCCCGAAAAAGTGTGTAGCACATCTTAATTAAAGCACCAAGAGGCTGGTTAACTCATTATTTTTTATAACCCCATGTAAAAGTTAACCATAAATAGAACCGATTAACAACAACAAAAAAAAAGTTAAAAAAATGCAAGGTAGAAGCTTTTTAATTCTAGACAGAGTGCATTATACGAACAAGTGACGTCAAATGTGTCGTGCGCCATATAAATTCTACACTAAAGTTTTGCGGGAAAGAGACAATACCGAGATCAAAATCTTTAAATGCAATCTTAGAAATATATTAGTCTATTTGAATTATTTTTCTCAGTATACAAATTATAATAATTAATTATGTTTTTCGGTAAGCTTGTTATTTTTAATAAATCAAGCACCAGTCAACTATCCTATTGTCCTAGATTAACTTAAAACGACCACAACCACACACAACCAGCGGACAAGACTTAATCATAATCAGTTATTGAAACTTACATTACCTATATATTACTTCCCCAGGTGGCGAGGGTGGTAGCCGGTTTCGTGCTCCGGCATCGCCTGACCACGGCCACAGAGAACGGCGAACAAATGCAGCTCGTCCACGCCATGCCCGGCTGTTGAAATCCATCCCGTTGTAACAATTTATTAGTGCGCAGCGTGATTTTTAATGACACAAGCATAAGGATCAAAACTAAAATTATTCACACGCACTACTAAGATGCAACGAAGTACAATACGCGCCAAATAACATTAGTATGTACTTAAAGACTTTTTGTTGAAAAATTTGCTTTAAAAGGATTTCTAATCATTATGAGCCAACATACAGTGAATTTACAAGTTATTTTGACGTAAGTATAGTAAAAATTACTTTTTTTAAATAGTATTATTTGTGTTGTCAATTTTAAATGTGGAATATAACATTCCTATTGCATTTTCTCGTGGAATGTACTCCTGCCAAGTCAGGTGTATCAATCAACAAAAAAAAAAATTGCTAATTGCAACTATGTAGATGTTTTAACTTTTTTTGGATTCTTAACATTAGTTTCCAGATTAGATATTGTGCAGCAATATATAAAGATATTACAAAAATAATTATAAATCTAGCAATAACCAATCGACCGAACGAGATATATTCGTCAATATCGAGTTGAGTGAATATTTTTGGGTTAGTCCCATAGTAAAAGTTGTTGATAATAATGAGTGCAACACCCCTTAATTATATTATACTAAAAAATAAGAAAATCTCTAAAAAGGTTTCATTGCTAAAATCATTCATGGTCCAACCCTCAAAGTACATAAATTTGGCGCGTATTGTTTAAATAATGGTCCAGTATATACTGGTATAACATTGCGGCGTTGCTTGTAGATACCAAAGTTAGCATTTCAGCAGTATATCATTTCCTATTCCGTCACGTTCCAAGATATACTGGACGCTATCATACTCGCTCACTTAAATGACAACTGACCAAATGTTATGGTTGTTTTACGGAGAATTTGGTTCAAAACATGCTTGTTGCTTGGATCGTAATTTTATTTTTTCTTGCGAAAAGGTGACTAGAATTGCATTATCATTGATGATTAAAAAAATATCCTGAATTTCGGATATACACGGTAAATATACTTTAACATTAATACATTCACAGAACATCAGTTACAGGATAAACCTGTAAAATGCAACATGCTGGAAGTTTTTGAGGGTTATTATATCGATAACATTTTGAAATGTCTGGTGGCATATTTTGATTGGACTGTATTTAGAAGTTGACTACTAAATATAAGCTTATATAAACCACTGTAATAAGCAGTTTGATTTCTATAATTCTCCGAAAAACAACCCACAAATCATACTTAAGTACTAAAAATCTTAAAATATGAGTCTGAAGACGTAGAATTACTTAGTAAATGTCTTGTAAGCTTCTAAGAAAACTGCTAACACTAGTTAATTCTCACCCTTCCATTTGTCAAATGTAGATCTAAGAAATTATTACATTCTCCACTCTACATACGATGAAAAAAAAAACTATTTTGCAAAAATAAATCTTATTCTTATTATAATAAGCTGCTCACAGTGAGTATTTTATTTTAGTTTTAAATATTGTTTTAATTTGTGAAATTACGTATTTTTAAGAAAACCTTTTTTATTCCATTTTATTTCGCGGACATGCTCGTTAATCTTCTCTCTCGGAAAGAGTAAAATAAAAGATAATTATAAAATATTGAAAAAAAAAGGTAATCTCCTACAAAAGTTCATTTTTATATAAACATTTAAAAAAGTAGTTTTTATTTAAATGTATTAATAAATGCTATGGTGGCAACTTATCTGCGAATATGTCGATTTTAAACAATGTTCCGTATTCGTAACTCGACAACGATCTCAAAATATCGACAGGAACAATTTATGTTAAACGTACTAAAGGTTACTTAGATAAAAGTGGATCCTATAATATTACGTAATATCATCTACTTACCCTGAGAAGGGAGGTAGCTTGAACATCATTTTTCAGCCACTTTTCATTGCTAACATCTGATGTTTACTCTTGAAAATTATTTCGATCAATCTACAATAAAATTTCAGTCAACATTTCGTTTCATTCAGACAACGCGACTGAAATTTAGTTTCGAAGTTACAAGTACAGTACTAATTAATCAATTACAAAATTGTTTAATAAGTAATCCTTCGAAACTAAAGAATACTGGTTATAATAATTAATTCATTATGCATTGTTCTTTTTTCAAATTGAATAAGGTTTGATCACTTACTTGATGTTAAATGACGATGCGCTCAACGATGGAGCACGCTTGCTATTATTCTAGAAAGGAGTTCCACTCTTTCGACGTTTGAAAAAGGGAAAGAACAACGCTTGGTGCGTATGGGTGGCGATAACAAGAGTTCAACTACGGTCGCAGTAATACTATAGCCGCAAATAAAAAATAAACAATAATATAAAAAAATAAATTTACTTAATTCTATTGAGTTCAGAACTGAATTAGATCGAAATTAGCTTCAAGAGTAACTCTACACTTCACCTTTAGTGCCTTATAATTTTTCTATCGTTACTTAAATCTTAATTTATTATTTAGCTCATAGGCGCCTATTACGCGGTTTTGCTTCAACATGATAACTTTGACCGTGTTTTAGGCGCCAACGAATATTGTCTCAATTTGTATAGAATGTACAGATGCTATTTGATGTTTAATATGAAATAAAGACTATATTTAATTCATTGCGTGTTTGTTTTCATATTTCCACGTGGTCTTGAGTCAAATGAACCTGTAACACTAAAAATATAATATTATCGTTAATAGGCATCACCAGGTTTATAATGAATCCAATCTCCGGGCTGGTCGACTACTTAAATCTCCGTGGACGGACGCACTTAACATTATACATATATATCACACACAGGATAAAAGAACTTTCCTAACAGTTATCAGGGTCCGTTCGAAGACGCTATACCTACCATAATATCTTCCGAAAAACTACGATAAACTAATTTCTAATTCTAATTATCAATTTCATTGTTAGATGTGGATACAAGTGTTTAATAACTGAACTTTCAGGATAAATAAAACAAAGAATGATGTTCCAAACATTTTATTATCAGATCGAAATGGCCGAATAAATAATTATATAAGCTAATAACAAATTATATTACTTATATTATACATAATACAAGATAATGGTAACTTTAAGTAGTTGCAAACTTTGTTTGTCTCGACTACTCGCAATGACTAGTTGTTGGTTTACTTAATAAGTAACGTTTATACTGTTTGTTTCGAGTTTTGAACTATTAAGAGCTTTCACTAACCGAATTGTGAATTGGTATTCAACTAGCATAGCAAAAATACAACATTTTTGTACAGGTTGCCCTGAAAATCTCTGTATATGTACTAGGAATCAAATTAAGATTGACCTAGTCTGTAACCTTAATACTAGTAATGACTGGAAAATCCTAGGATTTAAAAGTTAATAGCCCAAGTTATTTTTTTAATAATATAGAAAATATTTAAGGGTGATCAGATTAAAAATGTACCTACTAATCGACCAAAACAATTAGACATGATAGTTATAATTATGGATTTCTAAAATTATGTAATTGGTTAATTACATAAAAGTAATATCTATTATATATTAAATTGTATCAATCAGTGTTCCAACGATTTGGTATTCTCCTCAAATAGTTCCAATAACGGTATCTGTCATGCGCTAATTGTTGTGGTAGAGTGGGATACCTAGTAGTTACCAGTATCATCTAGTTTATAGCAGTAGTAATTAGAAGTTGCTATGCTAGTATGAATAAGGATCTTGCGCCAAATCACATAGGACACAATGATCCGTAATTAAATTAATGTCATAATTTTTGAGCTCCAGTAATAATATTAGGTATAAATAATTAACTGGTAAATTAAATAATCTCACTGTTGACAACCACTAGTGCTTAGAATTAGTAATTATAACAATATATATTATAATTATGAATTAAATAAGTGTAATAATTAGATGTGCGTAAACTGTGATAATGTCAAAAGTGATTTTTGTAAATAGAATATTATTTTATAAAAATCATAAATAGATGGAAAATTGGTGCTGAGTAGGTACAATCCAAGCTAAATTTTCGAATAGTTTTATGAAACAACTGTCAAATAAGCCATTTGTCTCGCATAGTAGGTAACTATTGTTGTTGCTAAGAAGTATATTTTATTATGTTGCTTTCTGACACAACCCGAATACTAGACATTGAAGTAAAACAACTTTTTCAAGATTTTATTGCGTTATAGTGATATTAATAATCCGACATCGACACAACGGACAGCAGTCTCAGTCCGTGACCATTGAAGCTGTAAAGGGTTCGAAACGTTGGGACTAATAACATCAATAATAATTTATCGCGATAAAATACATAAAAAAGTAGATTTATTTCTATATAATTTATTTATACAACGGATGATCACATATCATCGCTAGTTATCCAGTTCAAATTAAAGTCAATACCTACTCATCGAGACACAGTAAAAGGTAATTTAGTTTGAGTGTTCGATTACGTACCTATATTGTGGAGTACCTATCCCCATATTTTTTCTTATCTAGACCCCGCACAGACTCGGAAAATGTGATAGAAATATAAACTTAAATATTGCAACAATCTATGTTAGTAATATTGCGATTTTTAATAATAAATTGTCTAACTACCCGTTATAACTTTGGAGGAAGATGAGGTTCCCGGCCGCTACACGTTAACATGACGTCAGGCTATACAATTGCACTGCAAAAATCAGCTCTATTGCGAAGGAATACAGGCGGTTCAAAGAGCAAACTGTATAGATTCACGTGTCTCCATGTGTATAATTTAATAAAAATGAATATTACTATTATTTATATTACCTACTTGGATATAAACGACGATATTCGGCAAGAATACAATTATAGGCCTTTATACATTTTTTAAAATGTTACTATATCGAAATAATACATACAAGTAAATATTACAGCGAGCGTAATTAAACTTCACTAATGACGAATTAATGATCATTATATGTCTCGTAAAAATAAGAAATGAAGAAAATTTAAATATATTTTGAATTCTTCTAGATAAATATTTTGCTATTATTTCTATTTGTGTAAAAGAACATAATTTTAAATAAGTATTTTTTGTCGTGGAGATCCAAAGTCGTTAGTTATCCGCGTCGAACTTTACGACCGCTCTGAACTTGCATGCGTGTGCTGTATTGTAAGGGATTAAGGTATATTTTGCTATGAGGAATAGTGTTCAGTTGGATCATGAAGTTTGGCGCGGACTGCACAGTAGTACAAGATTAATAATGCCCTGCGGTGATCTCGACAGGCAAGAACAGCTTACTGCTATTCAATATGTATCCGTAATTGAATAGCAATAAGTTTTAAAATCAGAACATGGTTTGTATAAGACGGTAGTAATTAAAACCCGAAATATATTTTATAGGTACCTACATTAAGGTGATTGAGCTCGGATAACCCACAAAATTCTAAGTATTATTAGGTACCAGCACATCAAGCTACCACAATCTGTCAAATTTGTTTGATTGATTTTCAACCTTAATACAACATGATAAGGTTCATTTTCAATTGGGAAAATTTGACAGTTTTGGATAGATTGACCTCTTGGCGTCTGTAGTATGTGAACATTATAGCATAAAAGAAAGTTATTATTGCTATTATTATTTCGATATCGTAAACCCCTTATTTCTTTAAATAAGTACCGGAATTATTTTAAGGGGTCATTGACCTCTTATTTTTTTCGGTAATTAAAATTAAGGGTGTAAGTATACCTAATAAATCTGCAATGTTCTTAATAACAAAATCTTAATAACATTTAAATTTGGCGGGCATTCCAGCGTTATCACCATAATTAATTTTGCACTACTGTTTTAATAGGTATGGCAACATTGCGATCGCATTACACGGCGCTCTTCATTTCTTGTTTGACACAAGATTTGAACGCCTCCCAACCTTCGTTCTTGGCATAGGACTGAAAAAATATTTAAAATTCTAATATGTAATTATGTTGTATGATTAATTGCATAAATATTTAAATAATAATTTACAATAAATAAAATATTATATCCTCGGTTTCAATCAAATATTTCTTTTATCCTTCAAGTGTTATTTAAATTCTTGTTAATCCCTTTTATGATTATTGTTAGAATCGGAAAGAGAAAAAACAAAAAAAAAACAGGATATCACAATTTTTTTGTAAAATATATAAAATGGTCTATATTTTGTTGTATTATTTAGTTAGCTATTTCAAGAGTTCACTAACTGGCCCTGTGGCGCAACGGATAACGCGTCTGACTACGGATCAGAAGATTCCAGGTTCGAATCCTGGCAGGGTCGCAACTGTCTTTTTGTTTATAAATATCCTTTCTTTTTCAGATCCGTTAGCACAAAAATACTTACAAAACTTTTTTATTAGGTACTTATAAATATTAACATATTTTTTTACATATTTAAAAAAATAAAAGGCCTGTTAACAAAAAAATATACCTACTATTAAATGTTAAATAATTTAATAGGTATTTTATAATAGAAACACGCTCACAGTTATTAGCACTTTCCTTCACTACAAGAATAAGGAATTAGAAAGTTTATAGAAATGTCAATATATGCACATGTTTGTAATCTTCATTTTAATAAAGTGCGGTCACACAAGGGATACTCCTACTTTAGTTTTGGTATACGGGAATTAAGTAGGTTGATTAATACTTGAATCCCCAAAGTTCAGCTCAATAATTTGACAGATATCGCATTAAAGAGAATTTTTAGTTTCGTTTTCGCAAATGACGGCGGGCCAATCGATCACCCTTCTAGATCGGAGGCCAAGATAGACTACTTTTCAATTTTGCGGACACAAACGTTTTTATAGGTAGTTATTTTTTATTATGTTTGGCAGTAACGCATGCTTAACATTTTTGAAGATATATTTTACATTTTAGCGAAAGAAAAATCGATTTCAGACAGAATTCGAATTGGAGATATACTTTACACAGGTCGGAGTGGACAATTGGGAAGAAATTGTGGCAATTATCACCCTTTCCGGTATCACGGGTGACAATCGAGAAAAAAAGTTACCAGTTGTCCCCTCTGACACGAATCGGAAGTGTACAGTTGGGAAAATTTGGGGACGCCTGAGAAGAAAATTCCCAGTTGTCACCCCGGGGGACAGTGCTAGAGGGGACTATTGGGAATCGCTGGACAAAGGCCTCCCCCATAGACTTCCACAAAGACCGGTCATATTCCGCCTGCATCGAACGACTTCCAGTGACGTTTATGTCGTCCGTGCGTATAAGTATAATATAATAAGTACCTTGAATCCCCTGTGCAGTCGATCCTTCATGATGGCAATGAACTCCTTATAGCTGAGCAGGCCGTCGCCGTCCGCGTCGAAGATGGCGAACACCGTGGACACGAGGTGTTCCGACTGTGATATGCCCGTGCAGATCTTGACAGCGCGATGGAACTCATCTGTGGATATTTTAAAGGTCTCGTCAAAAGGACGGATTTTGGCCGCTATTTCACCCTCATCTGAAAGGGATTTTTGAGACAAAAGGTAGCCTATGTCCTTTCCTAAGGTTTAATCTATCTCTGTACCAAATTTCATCAAAATCGGTTCAGCGGTTTGGGCGTGAAAGCGTTACAGACAATCAGTTACTTTCGCATTTATTTTTTCTTTATGCACAGGTACAAAGGCGGCCCTTAGGCATTTTTTGTCAGACAACCTTAGGGTGATGCAGAGATAATAAAAACACAGTAGATGCACTCTATATTATATGAGATATTGTTGACAGACAGATTAACATTTATAATTCCGCTACACGATGACAAATACGACACTATTATGTAACGTGCAATAAAAGTTGAGCATAACTGATTATTTGAGCATAATTGGCTCACTAGCCAAGTAGTTGTAAGCGCAACTGCTACGCGTGACGTCACGGGTTCGATTCTCAGGACGAGCAGTGTTATTCGGTTTTTCTATGAAACTCTCAGTGACAGCTCGGAGTTTGGATATGTGCCCGGCAATAGGCTAACTCCCTATTACATGGGACCTAAACATACCGACGAACTGTGGGTATACATTAGTACACTTCTGCCTATTCGTGATGGTATGCACATACCTTTGGATATCGGATGATCAGCCAGCGTATACATCCTCATGGCGATGGTGAAGTCCTCCAGGTTGTTGAGGAACTGGCAGAAGGTCTTGAACTCCTCGAAGGTGATGCCGTGCTCGTCCTTCACGCGGTCTAGAAGACGGTCCAGGTACATGTCGTACTCATCGGTGTCGAGGTAAGTGTAGCGGAGTAGGATCTTCGCGAAATCCACTTCGGATATGGTTTCGTGGCCTGGAATTGTGTGTAATGAAATATAAATAACAAATAATAAACACGGAAATGAAATACAGCGCATACCCCTTTTAATTATTTTTTTTCTATGTTGTAAAAAAAATGAAACCGACTACAAGTATTGTGTTTAAAGTAAATAAAATCTCGAGACCCGCGCGGATGACGTCACGGAGCATCCATTTACTGTATACCAAAACCTTCTCCAGAATACCTACTTTTCTGAAAACCGCATCAAAATCGGTTCAGCCAGACGCGAGATAATCGCGGACAAACATACATACAAACAGGTCAAACTGAGAACCTACTTTTTTTGAAGTCGGTTAATATGAATTAGTTTACTCCTATAGGTTTTTAAAGTCGCTTTTCGCGTGTCGTGACGTTTCCGCTTTCTTCTCCAAAACCACGCAACGGATTTTGATTGCACTATCACTATAATTTAGGTACATTATGACAGATTACCTTTAGCAAATTCATGAAACTCCAGCTCTAGTACTTCGGTCTGCAAGTTCTCCATGAACTGTCTGAAACCCTCGAATTTCAGGTCGTTGTTACCTTTCTTGCCGAAGAAGTGCACCTGGAAGAAACAACGACAAACAAAGTTACGTAAATGAACACATTTTCTTAGCTAGTTTCCGAAAAGCAAAGATCCAACAGCCATATTTTTTTATAGCCTAATTTGTTTCCCACTGCTGGGCGAAGGCCTATATTAGATGTACGTAGAGGAAGGCACATTTTGCGCATTGTGACGAGTCTTAACACACCGTACCACAACGTGTCAATGCGATCATTTTTAGGTCATGAGAAAGGGATGGTGCTATTTGATGTGTATAGCGCCAATCCTCTCTTTCAATGGCAAAACGATTGTAATCACACGTTGTGGTACGGCTTCAGGACATTGTTGCTAAGCAATAATGCGCTAACATTATTGTGTTCTGGTTTCAAGGGTGATGCATCCAGTGAAATTACTGGGCACATGAGACAACAATTGAGTTCTAAAGATGAGAACGCGTGATTGATATCACTGGTGTAGCTGGTGTTTATAGGCTGTGGTTACCGCTTACTACCAGGCATTCCGTATGCTTATTTGTCATATTATTATCACAATAAATTAAAATCAAAGCTGTGTTCATGAGTCTTTGACCCGACCATAGGGCAAGGAAAGTGCGGGTTTTAGTCGGTACGAGATTGATATACCTACCCCGGCTCCTCCCCTGGCCATAAAGAATTTCCGTACGATTTAAAAGTTTTAGTAACTCCTGCCTTTTTTTATGACTATTTCTAGTTAAAGCAGAGATATGCCAATTCGATTTACTAATTCGAGTCAACTCGAGTTAGGCTTAACTCGAGTTGAATTCACTCTGACTCGATAATCATCCCAATATAATATATTTATTATGAATCTGTATCAATTTTTTTTATTGTGAGTCATTATATTGATAAAAACATAACAAATGAAAAATCATGTACTCTGTTTCACCCAGTTAACTCGAGTTACGTAACTCGAGTAAAGTGAATTTCAACTCGAGTTAATTCGAGGCGTATTTTTTCCGAGTTGGCACATCTCTAAGTTAAAGTATACAAGCTTCTATCACCTGCAAGAAAGTATCAACATTGTGTCTTCGCTGCAAGCCTTGCTCATCATTGACATAGTTCTCGTGAGCTTTGCCATCGTCTTTGACGTCACCCGTGCTGTCCAACTTGTTCTCCTCTGCCGTCATACCCCGCTTGCCGCGCCACGCAAAGCTAAAGATTTTTTCCATCTGAAAATGTCGATACCAACTTAATAGTGTACCTTTGCCTTATAACCGACTGTGCTTGAAAGTCCCTTTACCAGAGTGAAATAGTACCTACAAGTCGAAGAGTCAGCTCAGTTAAGGCAGAAGATTACTCAAGGATTTAGTCTCAAACAACTTAAATTTATCATTATACTGTTGAGATAAAGTTGGAAATAGAATGTAAGTTACAAAAAACTACGCGGGCACACATCAATACGTTTTCTTGTAGTTCTATTTTCAACTTTATTTGAACTATACACGAAAGATGTTTGACAATGTTAATTCTCTGCCTAATCCGACCTGAACCTAAGACACAAAGAGAGCTGAAGAGTAGGCAAGGGTAGCGCTTTGCATAGCTGCGTCAAATCGTAGTGAGATGGCACAGAGAATGAAATGTAAAGTAGGCCAAACTGTGAGCATGAATTTTTGTTAAGTAGAATAAATGTTTTATGCGCAGTCGGTAGGTATTTGATTAAATTAGGCATAGTTAAAGTGTGTTTGTGTAAAAAAGTTGTTGATGTGTGTGTCTTTGATTGCGTTATTCACCAAACTTCATGCCTGCTCTCAAATTGCATTCAAATGCAAAGAGTTAAGATACATTTTGCAGTAGCAAAATCTATTTACAGTGGACATAAAGTTTGATGATAATCTATACTTATAGACAATATGAAAGTATTAACATTACTTACTAATAATACTAATATTAGATTGTAAGTACTATACTTTCTATAAAAATAATTTAACAGTACGGAGATCTTACGTAAACCTATGAATTACATCAAGTATAACTTCTACAAATCAAATCATTACACATATTATCCAAAAGTGAACAATTGCGAAATTAATCTATAATTATTTATAATAATATTGTTATTCAATAATTGATGCTTTATTAATTTCCTGGTATCATAGGAATTGTATTTTATACAGTCTATTCCACAGGTTGTAGCCAATTATTGACCAAATTCTATAAGACCTAAGCTCACCTGAGTGACAGTTGACAGTTGTCCCATGCTGTGAGAAATATACAGGTTGTAACATAGCAAAATATTTTTTGTGGGTACCTAACATAATGAACCTTTACAATTATTATTTACTTTCCTCAAATAAAATTACTGATAGAAATTCGTACAAAACAGAACAGTGACGTCATACAAAATGGACGAACCCGAGGTCACCTCGACGCCCACCACACTCCCCGAGGAACTTGTCGACACTAACAAAAGCTAAGAAGCGATACATGATACACATACATACAAGTATAAAATAAGTATTTACAAATATATTTTCTATATAATTACGCATACATATAACGAATAACAAAAATAAATGAAGGAAAATGAAAGACAAACGAAATATGTATGCTCTATGCCGCTCTTGAACAGAAGGATCGCTTTAGATCAAAATTTGATAGGTGTGTTAGTGTTTTGAAAAATACGGCAACCTATCAAATTTTAATACGGTAGGATAGGATGAGGAATCTCATATGTAGGTTTGAATATAAATAATGCACATGTTTTATTAGTTAATTATTTACGTCAAAACCAAACAATGCTCTTATAACTTTAACAACAACAAAAAAAAAAAACAAAAATGAAACGATATTTCACACATTAGAGCGGCATTATGCTCAACTTTGATGGCCTTTAAAATTTTGATTCGTTTTTTATTCCCTAATTTACAAATTTACTATATTTATAAAAATAATTTAAAAACAACAAACATCATTTTGGTTTTTTAAATACCAAATCGAATCAAAATTTTAAGTGAAAATTTGGATAGCGAGGCGGAATCTCTTTCACAAGCGTCAATTTTAAACTCACTGCCTCCTGGCTCTTGGGATCCAAATTTTTACGCTCCTTGAAAGTACCACCCAACAGGCGTTGAATCTAGATAATACATCGCAAGAAAAAAACATTCAGAAAAAGAAAAACAACAAAATAAAAATAAAATAAATAAATTTAATAATGCTTGGTTCCTTGCCACATCAAGACATTTTAGCATGCTGTGCTAAGGATTGTCAACTAACTATCTACTAAAGGATTTATTCTAAAACGCTCAAATCTTTAATACATTAATTACATGTTGAAGTGAATGTACAGTTGACATTCTAGTCATTTTACAGCCGAAAATATGTTTTTGACATTTTGATGTCAATAAAGTGTATCTTAGCTAATGAACTTTTTAGAATAAGGGGGTAAGTAACTACTGCTAAAATAGTTTTCTAATTGTGCACTATTTTAAATTTTATTTTCTTGTACTCGTTTTAGTGTAATTCACAATATTATGCGATATTTGAAATATTTAAGGTGTTTTTTTTTTATAAAAGCATCTATTTAATCGCAGTAATAAGTATCTAATCATTATTGTGAATTAAGTCTTAAAGATTTGCTTTGGTGATTTTTTAGATTTCATTTCTTTTCGAGTATAGATTTTATTCTAAAGAATAAAATCTAAAAACATTCAATTTATGTAAATAATTCTATTTCTTTAATTTATTTTGCTTTAAATCAAAATTATTTTTCTAGGAATATATCGATACCGATAAACAGTGTCAGTACAAAGATATTTCAATGAATTAAAATATATTTCATTGTGTAAATATAATCTGAAAAGCAGTTTATTAGATTTTCTAAAATTTACCCATACGGATTTCGCCTCAGCAAATCTTTCTCCACTTCCTCTACGGAGTTATCATCTAACACCATGTGCTTTAGCGTCTAATGTACCTTGTGCTAATTTTTACTGTGTACCTACCGTAAGGTGCAAGTGAAAAGCGAAGAGATTATCGAAATATTTGGTAAATAAAAACACGTTAAAATTGTTCCCCAAACAAATATGCCTATACAAGGATTATTTTATTTTTAAAACAATTCTAAAATTGTTTTTGTTTGGTTTAAATAATGCGGTGTTAGAATTATCGACTGCTTTAAGACATTCATGGCAGTCACAAAACTTTTTAGTTTTGGAAGTTACGGAGCAGCCTGTTATACCAGTCCAACTAGGTATATAAGCTTTTGGGAAACCTAACTTTAAAAGCCGGTATCTAAAATATTGCTTAATGACCGATCCAGTGACGGAATATTTCCATAAAATATGAGACGTCATAGTCCACATTTCAATCCAATTTCACCTGGGCGACCGAGCTCTGGTCAGGACAGACGTAAAACATTTTGCTAGATTTAAACTTGACTTGGTTTGGGCACGGAGAAAAGAATTTTCCCATCAGATTAAAGATTTGCTTTGATGAAGCAAAGCATCAGAAATCGTGAGAGCAGTTTTTGAGAACACCATTACAAATAAGTAAACAAATATAAATAAAGATAGCTTGTATAACAGCACTAGCGGCCCGTCCCGGCTTCGCACGGGTGGACGTAAGATTTTTTTTACACCTTGGATTACGTTAATTAAGTTTTAGTTAGGATCTCTAATCTTTCCTAGCAATAAATATAGCCTATGTTATTCAGGCTGAATATAGCTTTCCAAGGGTGAAAGAATTTTAGAAATCGGCACAGTAGTTTTTGAGTTTATTCATTACAAACATACACACAAAAATACAAATCTTTCCTCTTTATAATAGTAGTGTAGAAGTGTAGATAAGATCTACCTATAAGCTTCGATTTTAGCAATAAATATAGTTAAAATCGCTCGCCGCTCTCCGCTTGCACCGTGCCCACGTGTGGCCCATACTCACGACTAGAAACTCGTTCTTATCGACGCGTTGGTTGCCGTCCGTATCGAACATGTTGAACGCTATCCGGAAGCCTGAAGCCGGCTCTGAAACATTAAGTAATGTGCTGCAGATACAAGGCAGATGGGCTTTCAGCACGTGCAGGATACTGTAGGATAGGTACTACAGCAAATTGTGGTTTTGTTTCTGTAGCATACTACAGCAATTTGTGTTTGGTTATTGGGAATTTTCTTCTTGGCTATAAATATGGTCACTTATCAATTTAGTACATACATACGGTCATGCCTTTTCCTAATTGGGGTAGGCGAAAACTAACTAATACTAGCTAGCCCGTCAAATATCCTGCAATCCGATTTCAGCGCCACCTACGGGGTCATATTTTATGTCAATTTAAACCAACAAAGGGACCCAAATCAAGAATGTCATCAATTCAGTCAAAGACACATCAAATATGTCTAGCTAGCCATGTTTGAGTTTTAGCAAGACTAACAGCAATTGGTTTTTTAATACATAGATTTTTGAAGGACCATGGCGTCATTGGCGTTTTTCTCACAATTCTGCCTTATCTTTCGTTAATCGCCTTCATTCATTCTCTCAACACGTACCATTTTTTTTAAATACCATCAATAAGGAATTTCTTGGCTGTACACAATAACGATGCGAAGCTATTGGCATTGAACTGAATATTCCGAATTTAGCAGGCTCGCTTGGATATTAACGAAGACTTGTCGCATAAATATTTATTAATAATTATTATATTATGTATAAATTATTTTTTGTCGTGAATTCTCAGATATACTTACTTGTTAAGATAGAAAGGAGAAACAGGTACTCCGTATAAGAGATGATGCCTGAAAAAATTAGAGCCGTTTACTTCAAGTAATTTCCAGTAAATAATAATAATTAAAATTAAGACCGTAAGTGTAAGAAACAGATGCACTTACACTTTGTAAAGGTACACATACCATTGCGCCTGTAGTCCCTAAAGGAGAGATAGGTGCAATGTACAGCCACTGCTAGCAGGTATGTTTAGGTCCCATGCAATAGGAGACGAGCATGCTACTAAGCTGCTACTAAGAATTTTATAGAAAACCCCAATAACTGCTCGACCTGGGAATCTTACCCAGGACTTCATGCTGAGCAGCTGCACCTGTGACCACTATAGACCATAAACACTTGTAAAATTACGTATGGAATGAAACATACCTTTGTCCCTGATGCTGCGGAACATTTGGGAGGAACCTTTCTTCAGCTGTGGGGTGTGGTCGCGCAAGTACTCGATCTCCTTCGTGGTCAGCATGCGACGCTTTAAACGGGCTGGCGAAAACACCAGTGTGAGTATCAGAAACAAGAAAACACGTCAGGGATATCCTAGGGGAGGAATATAGATATACAACGTGTTACAAAATACCCCGTAATAAATATAAATAATTATCAAAGGCAAAAATTTTGTCAGCTGTCATGTCAGGGAACCAGATTAATTAACAGAAAGGCCTACGTACCTATTTTACCTGATAATTGTCTACTTTAATAGTTATTCTATTTTTCATTCATAAATGTTGTCGTTTTCCTTTTTTTGGGGTATGTTATACAGCGTTACTACGGTTCTTAAATATTGTGAATGGACTCGTTATAAGGCCCCGTTTAATCTCCTCTCGACTTTACGGGTAGTTTTGTAACACTGTATAGTAACCAAATGCAACAAAGAATGCAATCCTTAAAGTACTAAACTTAGAAGGTGTAGGTGGAGTACTCGCTGCAGATTGTACAGCAAGTATAGGCAAGTGTGGTTTTTAGTAGGTACGAGTCTAACATACCCTGCCCCCTGAGAGGATTTTCGGTAACTACTATATTATTAGAGGGAGGTAAGCGAGCAAGTTGGTCACCTGATGGTAAGTGATCACCGCCGCCCATTGACACCCACAACACCAGAGGGGTTGCAAGTGCGTTGCCGGCCATTGAGAAAAGAATAGGCTCGTTTCTTGAAGGTTGCCATGTCGTACCGGATCGGAAATACCTCCGCTGATGATGATGATGATGATATAGAAAATATTGGATTCTTCACTTCGTTCAACTCATCAAGGAAATTAAGTGTTTTTTTTATTTATTTAAGGCATACCAACGACATATTTACATAAAACTGGGCTAATATACTGATTTCTGTCACACACGAATTTTAGACATTGTAATAAACCTACTTTTTACGAATTTTATCGCTTTATATTGATATTATTAATCCCAACGTTTCGGACCCTTTACAGCGTCCTTGGTCACGGGTAGACTGAGGTGGTAGGCGTCTTGATGTTATAATTAATGACAGCATTAATCATGAACTAACATAATCATCATAGGTTAACATAATCATTTTTCTCTTCTACATTTAGGTAATCCATGTTTTTTTACTTCTGAGATAAACACTTAGAACATCTTTGTATTAATACGTCAAAGCAGTATACACTTTTCATAACTAAATGTTAAATAAAATAAATGTTTAAAAACTGTTCAAAATGTTTCCAATTCTTTCTTCAACTTTTTTTTTTTATTTTATTTTTTATTGTCTACAGTGGCAGACGAGCAGGCGGCCCACCTGATGGTAAGTGGTTACCGCCGCCCATGGACCAGACCTGTGCCGCCGCCTACTGTGTATGGTAGAGAGCTCTTTTTAGGCCTCGTTTAAAGAAGGACATGTCATAATGCAAGGGAAACACCGCAGCAGTTCATTCCAGAGCCTGATGGTGCGTGGTAGGAATGATACCTACCTACTGGTTTTAATACTGGTCACCGTTGTCATATGTACCTTCTACTTCTTACTTCTTCTACTTATGTCGAGAGATGAAAAGGCAAGTTCGGAATACTCACGCCTAGGCTCCTGCTCCACCACAGACTCGAGGAAATCCTGCGGCGTCATGTACAGCTGGCCATTATACTCGACGCTCGCGAATTTTATAAACCGACGCTCTCGTGATGTCAGCTTTACCGATTTGGCAAGCTCGTCCGGCTGGAAAGAAGAGAAGATCGATTTATAATCATGATCCTCGTCTCCGTAAGTATATGGGATGGAATCTATTGTTATTAAAAAGGCGCCAAACGAGCAAGTGTTTCTCCTGATAAAAATTTGCAACACCAGAGGAATTATCGAAAATAGTTTGTTTATCCAAAAAGCAGTAATAGTCTAGTTTAATGACCATTGGACTGCCAAGTCAAAGGTCTCGAGTTAAGCTCTCCCGCCTTAAGCGGGCACCTCTGACTTTGAATCATGTGCGTATTAATAATTCATAATCACTCGCTTTAACGGTGAATGAAAACTTCGTGAGGAAACTACACATTCGGCGTGTGAAGTCTGCCATCCCGCACTAGGCCAACGTAGACTATAGCCTACTCCGTCTTATTATGAGAGAAGATCCGTGCCCAGCTGTGGGATAGTATATGGGTTTTAAAGTTATTAAGCAAAGGAAAAATTCGAGCAGGATTCGAACCTGCGTCATCTGGTTAGGTACACCAGTCGCAAAAGCAAGTATTTGCTTTTCAATAGGTGTCACTGACGTCACCATAAAGACGTAAATTCACAATGCGAAGGCAAAATTCGACATGACGGGTAGGTATCGCGGTGGCTTAGTGGTCAAAGCGTGGTGTACCTAACCAGAAGACGCAGGTTTGAATCCTGCCCGCGGTCCAATTTTTCCTTTGCTTAATAACTTAAAAATCTTAGCATGGAAAATGCTAAAAAAAATACAAAAAGATAGTATATGGGTTGATGATTTTTGTCCAAAACCGAAGCTGCTAACCGTTTTAGGTTTCCATAGTTCCGTCTTCTAAATAAATCTTATATACAAGTCTAATAAATGGAATAGCCATGGAATTCGGCTGTTCCGTGTTTTGGCACGGAGGTCGATGATTGAGTTATGTGCGCGGTTTATATCATAGCACGGGTCGGTGCACCCGGTGTTGATATCAATCGATACATTATTCATCTATGAACTTGGAGAGTAGGCGAGCAGCTTAATTAAAAAAAAAAGGATCCAATAAATCAAAATAAAATGGCATTAGTTCGCCCCCTATAGCCTGGGACTTAAACATATCGGCGAACTGTGGACACGGTGTACATTAGTACACCTCTTTCTAGCCCTTCGGATAGTACAAGCATGATGGTATGTTACGTTATTTACGTAATTTTGTTATACACAAAGGTTATTGGGAAAATCTATCCAGTTGGTAGACAATGCATGAGGATTTCTGAGATTTTGTCATGAATCAGCTATAGTCAAACGGGGTGAATATGGATGCGGGGGTGAATCGAGACAAAACTTTGAAAGAGACTTTAAGCTTCAATTATTATAGGTTGTTGGAAAAAGGAACTCTAATATTGTAGACCAGGGTCGATAATTTATGAAACAAAAAAAAATAATATATTAGAATAAAACCCATCGGAAAAGGAAGAGAATATAACAAAAGTGAAACTGAAAATCCCTTTCAAAGTTTTGTCTTGATTCACCTCCTGCTTTCTGTATTTACCCCGTTTGACTATGTCGCTTTTATGTATAAATAGATTTCTATCAATCTGTCTGTCTGAGTATTTAGGGCTCTTTTCCTTATTTCAATTGTTTTATATAGCTGCAGTTATGTAACAAAAATGGGTAATTTGTCACTACAGAGATAAACTTCTAGCGCCGTTCATTTATAGGAATCAGTTTTATGTAAGATTTCTGGAAGATAAAAGCGTTTGATTGGCGTTGTAGTTTAAGTAACTAATTGAAGTCAATCATGTGATAAGGATATAGATCTCTACTAATTAAGTGCCAAGTTTTATGACTAATAAACTGTTGAATGTGAAAATACTTAATTATGTTGTGTAAGAGATAGTATTTCAACTTAACCTCTGATGCTATAATAAATGTACCAACTAATCACTTGAATGAGAAAGGTAGTTGATAAAATATATTTGCCTTTCGCAATTAATAATATTAATTATCTATAGGGGATACCTTTATGCAGCAGTGGAGCAGTATAGACAAAAAATGTTCTAAGGATGAATCCTTACGATAACGATAAGGGGTGCATCCCTGAGATACCTATATTCTCGACAGCTTGTGAAGTCTGCCAACCTGTTTAACCCAGCATGATGGACTATACCTTCAATTCTCTAATTCAGAAGAGAACCGTAGGCACCCCACTAGGACAGTAAATGGGCTAAAGGCAGAAAAACCAAAACTTGACGTCAAAAATACTTCGACCTAATACAATAAATGTACCAACAAATCACTTGAATGAGGAAAGGTAGTTGATAAAATATATTTGCCTTTCGCAATTAATAATATTAATTACCTATAGAGGATACCTTTATGCAGTAGTGGAGCAATCTAGACAAAAAAATATCACTTGTTCTAAGGAAAGAAGACATCGTGAGGTCCATACATATATTCTCGACAGGGTGTAAAGTTTGTCCGTGGCGGCCAAAAGGTTAAACAGGTTGGCAACTGTTTAATCCAACGTCGTGGACTATAACCTCAACACTCTCATTCAGAAAAGATACCTGTACCCCGCTGGGACAGTAAATGCGTTGATGACAGAAAAACCAAAACTTTTGACGTCAAAAATACTTCGACCATAAAGTCGCACGCATGCACAACACCAAACAATAGAATTAACGCAAAGTCAAGAATTCCCAAAATAAATCAAGTGGGAACTAGTAACAAGATACGCGGAACAAAAGTAGTTTTCCTCGTTCCTTAGAGCTTAAAATAATATTTTCGGTAATGCGCTGTAAGGCGAAAACGAACGTGATGGCAGTTCGCTAAATTCGGCAGCACTATTTTCGTTTAGAGGATGCCCAGTTTATCTTGACCTTTCGTGTCGGCGCCACTTGTAACAGCAAATGGCAATACTTATATCACATTCTGTGCATTTAGACAGGAAGTGGTACATGTCTTTTGCTAAGAAACGTCACAAATTACATGCCATTGCATGTAATTTGTGACGTAATGAATTAGCGACCCGCCCTGGCTTCGCACAGGTGCAATATACTTATAATATACATGTGTTATACATATATATTCCTCTTGAATCACTCTATCTATTAAAAAAAACCGCATAAAAATCCGTTGCGTAGTTTTAAAGATCTAAGCATATATAGGGATAGGTAGACAGCGGGAAGCGATTTTGTATAATATTGGTTGGCTTGGGAAGAAAAAGTAAATCCAACAAAATCATTCGAATAGAAAGGCTCTCGGGGATCGGCCCCTCATATCTGAGGATCGTGGTCAGCATCAGGGTTGCATCTGGAGCGGATGATCTGTCTCCACCGGTTTCTGTTAGCGCGTCTCGTATAACGTTTGGAGGCCGACGAGGACTTACACTTGATCGGTCCATCTTGTTGATGAACGACTGCGCGAAGAGTAATCGAAAAAAATAGCATTATTGTAGTCCCAACGATCGTACATTAAATTAACTATTATTTCTCTTTCTTAGCTATTTTTTTAATATTGAGTCAGTCTATTATTATTTAGTTCCTTATTTCGCCGGATATCAACTTACATTGGGGACTGTAATTTTGGTTAAAAATAGTGGCAATGTCGGTGGTTAGTGTTGTGTATCTTAATGGAGTGTTTTTATAGATTGGGAGACATTTTGTTATTAAAGAGGCTGTTTGTTTTCACTGCTAGAGGAATGTATGTATATTATTATGTATTTATGTTATTCCCTAATTTTAAAAAGACGCCTTATTATTAGTAATCATCATTGTTCATCATCATCATTTAGTTTAAAAGTTATACTGTTTTGTTTACACGGGGGTCGATAAATTTAGGATCTTTTAATTTTTTTTTTTTAATTTTCAAGTATGTTTTGTCGATAGAATTTAGCATAGATTCCATTATTTTAGTATGTACACATTATGAAGACACTGTATAAGAGCAGTGATAGCCAAGCGGTATGACCATTGGACTGCCAAGTCGAAGGTCTCGAGTTCGAACCCAAGGCACGCACCTCTGACTTTTAGAATTCATGTGCATATTAATAATTAATTATCACTCGCTTAAACGGTGAAGGTGAAGAAAGAATGTGCCTATTAATAATATTAATTTTAGTACCTTACATGGTGACGGAAAACATCGTGAGGAAACCTGCATACCTTAGAGATTTTTCTCGACGGTTTGTGAAGTCTGCCAACCCGCACTAGGCCAGCGTGGTGGACTACAGCCTAATCCCTCTTAATATGAGAGGAGACCCGTGCCCAGCAGTCGGACAGTATATGGGTTGATGATGATGACTGTATAATATCTCTCTCTCAGTCGGTCGTATTAATATATTAAATTATTAATGTTTTCATCACCTGACTGCCTCATAACCCTAGTGATAGCCAAAAGCGCAACTGCTACACTAAAGGTCCTAAGCTCAATTATCCAGGTCGAGCAGTGTTATTGGATTTATCTCAGAGTTTGTGCCCGGTTAATGGCAATAGGCTCGCCCTATTACATGGGACCTAAACATACCGGCGAATCGTAGGTGTACATTTAGTGATGGTGTTAATTGTTATTATCTTTTTGTTTATCACACTTTAAATTTCAAACTATTTAATATAGTCTTAACTTTATTATTTTCGCACTAAATTTAGATTATTTATTAACGTGGATTGTATAACCTTCAAAACTCAAATGTATTTTGAATGTAAAAAACTCAAATGTATTTTGTATATGTCTTGTCACTATAAATTTACCGGTTCGGAGACAAAAGTAGACATCCAGAACACTAAATCTTTAAACAAATATATCTCTTATCGGCCAAATAAATCAGGGTTGTTATAAACCCCATCCCTAAATAATAGCCATTTTGTCACAAATATAGCAATAAATAAAATGGTACCACCCCTAAAAGGAGTTATAAATCCTTACAAATGAGGTAAATGTTTATTTGAACAATTTATGCTTTCAAAACGGTTTTTTCTATTCGTTTGTCGGTGTTTAGGGCTGTCACTTGGATTATAGATTGAAGCGCCTTGAGTGTTTGTGGTTATGTTTGTCAAGGGGTAAATGATCATTGGAAGCGCCAAAGGCTTTGTTGAAAGACCGCTGAAAATTAGTACCTACCTGAGCAATAGGTCATATTTTATCGAATTATATTACCAAGCAGTAGTGATAGTTTGAAGGGGTTGGAACTAAAGAAATGAGAGATAATTCAAATTGATTTATGAGTGATAAGTTCAGCAGTTACGTTTATACTGGAACAGCATTTGACAGAATTTGAAGTCGCATTTTGGTCTCGGCGCAAGCATTCAACAATAAATTGCCTATTGAGTTTGATATTTGTTGCTGGGTGACTATGGAAACCTCCATTATGTGTTTGACTAAACATCTCCAGTACCTTTTAATAGTACAGATTAAACTGCATTGTTTATAGTAAACATCAAAAAATCATCACTTCACATCACATCATTACTAATTTATTAGTAACCATCAAACTGGACTGTTCTCATGAACTATTCAGAATAAAATTGTAAAACAAGATTAACACTGTCTAAAATTCAATAAAATGCTTTATGTTTTTATTAAAAAAAAGCTAATAAAGTCTATACGTCTATTGAGCGTCTTGCCGGTTCTTCTCCATAAGACCTACTTTTTGGAACCGTGCAACTAGTTTTGACTTTTCAAAAGTGCTATTTTAGTGGTCTAATTTAAATAAAATATTTGACTTTGACTTTATAGAAAAACAATTGTACGGTCATGGCTGGCAACAGAATTCAGGCTAAGACGAAGTTCCCTCTTCTTTCACTTTCCACTAAAATTTTCTCCTACATCAAAAAAGGCGAGACAACAATACATAAAACTACCCGCAAACAACTTTCTATATTAATGTTAAATGTTTCCTGCGATGGTGACATTAAATCACAGGCACCATGTATCTGATAGTACACAATATTAATTCCATTTAAACTGGTAGCCATTAGGAACAATTTAGAGGCGTATTATCCGTCGCGGACATTAATAAATACTGTTTGTTTTGAACTAGCTTCGAGCCTGGCTTCTGTCGTGTAGTTTCTTCGCGATGTGATGTAATGTGAAGGGCGAGCGAATTTAATATCGGGGCTAAGAGTACTTAATACAAATGTATGAATTGTAGAGTGCAGTACATACTATATTGTCTATGGAAGAAATGGACTATTATGTATAGGTATATTATTTGGATCAGTTTTATAAAGGTTACGTGATCTTGTGATGCCCAAAAATCGATGTATTGATATTATTGTCGGTCTTAAAGCATTTAGAATAACTTCAGTACAGTACAGTAGTTTTGTTAAAATTTTTCAAGATATGAGCATAACAAGCATTGAGCTCAAAGTACTTATAAGTGTAATGTTTTTCTTCTCTCATGAATGTTACCTCCTGTTTCAGCAAGATGCAGTTAATTGCAGGAAAATTATATGCTAACATGATTTGCGTACCTATTTGCATTCAGCTCAGCAAGTAAAGACGTACTATGACATTCCTAATAAAATTTACACCTCCATAATTTAAAATACATATAGAATCTATTAACCCAACAACAGCATAAATATTGTATAACATACAAACTGACATTACAAATTTGCATTCTAGTTGAGTGTGTTATTTGACATGAGGTCACATACATACACGGGGACTTGTAGCAACAGGGTGAAAGACGATAATTTTATTGTGGTAACCTAAGCCCGTGATATGTTTATGAAAGAAGGCCATCGCGATAGCCCCACAACCTCTAATTGTTCTGGCGGCAACATGTGTTGGTAGAAAACATCATTGATTCATGATGTGAAGTTCCCAATGATACGGATCACGGATGTAGGTGTAAAGGTATCCGATGAAGATGATTAGTAATGATTACGGACACTTTCACTACTCTTTCTATACTTTTCTTCAGTTTTCTCATTGTTCATTGTGGAAAATGAAATATAAATAATTTGTAATTAGATGCTTAAATTGATGGTAGGCCCCAATGGAGATGTACCGACAGTTTGGTCCCATGTAATAGGGGGAGAGCATATTGTCATTAGTCGGGTTCAAATTCGAACTTCTCTGAGTTTGTGAATGCATTTTTCCAAAAAGCAGAGATTTTTCTGATGGTAAGGTAATTCCCAATAACAGTTTTCTCAGCCATGGTATCAAACCCAATGTACCTACCAACGGAGCAGAAGATTCATCATTAACTCATACTGTCCCACTGCTGGGCACGGGTCTCCTCTCCTATTGGGAGGGATTAGGCTATAGTCCACCACTCTGGCCTGTGTGCGGGTTGGCAGACTTCACAAACCGTCGAGAAAAATCTCTAAGGTATGCAGATTTCCTTACGATGTTTTCCTGCGTCGCGCCTTCAGAGGGATATTTGTCTAAATTTCTACTTAAGTTGCCTACATTGTACGCTGTGCACACATGACCCAGTGACCACCAATAGCATATCTTGTAATCTGACAACGCTTTGTCGCCGTGTGACTATCCTCTCTCTTGTAATCTGCCTCACAAATTATTCGTTGGGATCATGGGACTCATGACACGCACACATGAAACATGATTTGTCGTGAGAGAATCTGATATTATACGAGTATTATGTCCAGGAAAATGAATGGGCAGTATATTTTCAATATGCTGATATGAACATCTATCGAGAATTTTGTTAAGATCTGCAAAAGTATTGTTACGCTGTAAGAGGCAGCAAAATTTCTTAATCATAAGCACACATTGGGGGAAGATTTGTAAAAAAAGTGATGAAGATCTTAAAAAAAAAACTAAGTTCCTTTGTTTCAACATTTTCATTGATTGTTGGTAAAGTTTAGATTAATTATTGTGATTTTTATTGTTCTTAATTAGTAAGTCTTATAAAGTAAAATTGAGTTTTTTTGCCGACTCCACTATATCTATCATACAATCTCTATAAAGTACAATCGATAAAAGAGTTAGATATACAGGGATCGAACGACATCTGCATCTTGACATAGATTGCTATATCAATAATTATCCACCAAAACATTTGGGTACTAGCTACTAGGTAGGTAACAACACCTACGTTTTGACACATATTGTCTTGATATATTATCACACATTCTTTGCCAAAACACAGCTGTTTTAGCTGCTTGTAAGCCTGCCATCTAGTATTAAAAATATAACATTGACTTGTAAAAGAGTTTTCACCTAACTCTTTCGTAGACTGTACATGACCAATATGGATTAGCTTATTAAATATTATTCGAGTTATTATGATGCAAATGCTTATGAATGATGATGAGTTGCCCTTTAGTTGTTGTAGATTACATTGTTGTAGATTACAATTTCATTAAAAATAACTTCAGACCAAAATATTAGAAAGTTCCAAAGGCGCCCTAAGATTTCTGGTGTTTCAAAACTTATGGTGTTCGAGAGTAATGAATTTGGACACAATGGAGATACCCAGCATAGCATTGCAGTCCTGCAGTATAATTAGCATACTGGATCATTTGTTAACTTGTTCCAGATTTGTTTCCCTTAGCATTCGAGTTTCGTCTGGAATTAATTGTTCGAATATCTCCTGTAGCACTTTATTGCTTAAAATTTAGTTATAACAGAATCAACGCGTGTGTGGCCTCTTTTGCAATACTGATTCTGTCTGTCTATTTGTTACGCCTAAACCGCTGGAACAATTTTTAAGTGTATGACTATATTTTACAGATTTACTGTTTGGATACAAATCTATTATTATTATTGTGGAGATACTGGGATCACGTCGGGGTCACCAGTGTGGAGAGGCGAGGTGTATTGCCCCTCCATCCAAAGGGAGGATCCTCCAACCAGGCGGGTGTTGTGCCTGGCGGGCCACGGCCCGACGGTTGATGTCGGGCGGTTGTATATATGTAACTTTTGTTCCGAATGTTGCTTGCGCGATTCAGGCCTTCGTAGTTCTATGTAGCGCGGTAGATGTCGCTACATTATGTTTTGGCTAGCTTTTCTTACCATCATCACGCATCAGCATTCGCAATTCACTGATTTGACATAGGCCTTTTCTGAATTAACAATAATGTTCGATTAGGTCCTATTTTTCCATAATTTTAGTCAACTCAAGATTGTAAATCTCAACGTCAACTCAATGTTAAAATGCCGATGTTAGACTAAATACCGTTTTAGAAGGAGATAATCTAAAGTAATTCCCAGGAATAAAGATGATTTTAGTTATAGATACTTAATAAATTCCCGAGAACCACAAGCTCGACGGTGCGTTAGAGATCTCCAAAACGTTCACATTGCCACCATATTCAATTACGTGAATCGAGACTAATATATTCAAGCTATTCTCACGCTTAGTACCAGCTATGAGGCCTAGTACTCCATGTAACGATGTTACAAGCTACAGAACTGATTAATCGGCTCGCTTCGTCGATAGAAATCGTCATTACGCTGTACATATTTTATTAAGGACGGGTTGGTGCTGGTTTCACCGTTAGCTAGCATAATTTTAAGTTTTGCGTACGCAGATAGGCATTAAGGGCTTGAATGAATTAATGGAGATTAGTGGTTTGTTTTGTTTAAGGTTAGAATGTCGCTAGCGTTTGATATTTTATCTGCAGGCTTGATCTGATATTCCACTATTCATCTTTTTACAAGTTTTTTATTACATTGATCCCTTTTTTACCCGACTGCCGAAGGAGGAGGGTTATTCTATAATTTGATCGAGTGCAAGTGCTGTGACAAGACCATGCTCCATTTGCTGAAGTGCGCAAAATGTCTGTGCACATACACCTTTGAGGACCTAAACAAAGACTCTTATGCTGCAATCTATTATTTTGGTATTGTTTTCTTCCTTATTCATATCATCTACCACAGGGCACATTAAATGAGCCTCCCCGCCATCCACGAGTGACGTCGTTCGATGCTCTCAGTTAGCCTCGTTATCAACATGCTGATCGGCCACCGTATTTCTGCGTAGCTCATGTTCTCGTGATAGTAAAAAAAAAATTCATACAATAAATTCTCCTTTCTGTATATGTACATTTTTTATGTCTAAGTAACTCTCTTCCAGGTCCTATCTCATATTATGGGGTATCAATGTTTATTAGTGCTTTTGACTACGCCTAACGATTATAACTGGAAACGACTTACCAAAAGTTCTTTGTCATCTATTCCAACTACGGTTCATTCATGTCAGCTGTCTCGCTTGTTCCATGCTATTTGCCATTAACTGTTCAATGGAGAAAAAGCGTGAATGTTCCAGCTACGCTCCAATTAAAACTGACATCGTTATCTATCAATACTTGCTTTGTGAGTCTTTACCTACGCCTTAAAGGCCTGATATCTGTAGCATTTCATTTACCTGTTGTCAATAGGGTTGCCTAACGTTCAATATTAGTCTAGATGCTAGCTTAGACGTTTGGGTAAATTTGAGCATATCCGGCTTTTTCAGCTTTATTAATTACCTTTCCAAATATGGATACAATAGCTTTATACACCTTCGATTGCGGATTATCTTACTTATTGTCTTACTAATATTATAAATGTGAAAGTTTCTGAGGATGGATGGATGGATGTTTGTTACTCTTTCACGCTAAAAATATCGAAAAAATTTTGATGAAACTTTACAGTATTATTATTTATACTTACATCAGAATAACATATGTATATAGGCTATAATTTATAACGATTTTGAGTTAATTAGCCAAATTACAACGATAATTAAAAGGAACTTTCCCACGTGGACGAAGTTGCGGGCAGAAGCTAGTAATAAATATGGTTACCTTTCATACCCTGAGCTATATTTGTTATCAAAAGGCTTGTGGCTGTGGGTGAGTTGGGGTGACTTCGATCAAATTCGAAGTTTGTTACGATTTTTGACTTCCATTTCAAGTTGTGTGTCATCAAATATTGTGGGTTTTTGAGTTATTTCTTATTTGCATACTTTTGGGCATTTTGATACCCACGTACTGCGCGTGATCATTCATGTGGCCATTCATGTTCATGTATCAGTGAAGTATGGTGTAAAAGAGAGAAGGCTGGTACATACCAACCTTCTCTCCTCTTTCTCTTCTTTGTAACCTCTCGGGTTATGATAAAAAATGTCAACGGTTGCTTCTTTGAGGGGGGCTGGGAAGTGTAGTAATAAATAAGAAGTATTTTGCCGCGTCAAGCAGCCCTAGTTACCTTGCCTTAGATACTGGCTGCCGGCTCAGCTTTCAATTTTACCAGACGCGGTAAATATTGTTTCTATCACTTCATCTGTGTAAACGAAAGTATGAACGATCGTCGATGGAGTAAGATGCTGTTGAGACATTGCTTTAAAGATGTGGGTAGTCGTTGTTTTGTAACAGATTAACAAAAGGAAATGTAACGCTCAATATGGCGTAACAAGTTGATTTCAATTAATAGACCAGAGACAGGTATAAGGGATATTGCACAATGTTTTTTACTAGGCGTTACTCGCGGGCTCCCAAAGGGTGTTTTCAGATTAAAGGTATCCTTCTGATCTATCACTGTACCAAATTTCATCAAAATCGGTTTAGCGATTTGAGCATGAAAGTGTAACAGAGAGACAAGACATATTTTCGCATTTATAATAGTAGTAATGAAGTAAATATAGTAGTAGTGAAGTAATGGTTAAGTATTAGTAGGGATGTTTCTTTGCTCCACCTTGTGTTGTGGTCTTAGTTTTTACAGGAAATACTAATTTAACTAAACATTCAGAATTGGCAGAGCAAATAATTAATATTGATGATACTTAATAAATATACTCTCATATACTCGTACAATGATTTACTCGTATCAAATTGTAATAAATTTCACCCACCCAGACTTTTCCTTTTTGCTCGGCTGCTAAGGGTTGTAGCGTGATGTTATATAGCATTAACCTTCTTCAAGAAAGGGTATCAAATGCAAAAAGATTTTAGAGAGATTTTTAGATTTAGTTTCAGAGATTAGCTTGTTCAAATAAACCAATAAAAAAACTCTTTAGCTTTATTATATTTGTACAGATTTCTCGTCTATAACTTACCGTCGTCGTCGATACTTTACGTCGGTAACTTGTTTTAGTTTCGCTTAAATGACGTCAAAGAATTTTCAATTTTACATTAAGATTCATATACAATTATGATTCAAGCTCGTTCGGTGCCACTGTCTACACCCAATTCAATATAACATTATTGATTTACCGAATTACAACACGGAACCAGCAAAAGTAGATCACATTCTAAAAACCGGATATATTAAACAAAAAAAATACAACTTTTGTAATGTCCTTTTATACTAGTAAATGCCAGTACAACTACTTAAATAGTTGATATGAAATTGGAAGTGCCTATAGCAGTACATAGTGGGAGTAATTTCACTCAAATTGGAGCTCCCCGACTGGGGAAGTACCTACCGCCTTGCAGAAAACCGAATTGGAATAACACTGCCTTGAGCTGTGTTCCTTATACTGCCAACCCAAGTATTGCTTCCTCGGTTTACAGGGTCGGCAACGCGCAATCGATACCCCTGGTGTTGCAAGCATCTATAGGCAACGGGAAGCGCTTACAGGTAGATCATATGCTTGTTTGCCACCTTAGTGGTATAAAAAAGAAATGATTATTAGGCAGTACATGAGTATTAGACAGTAAAGAGTCGCTACAAGTATCAGAAACAGCGGCGCAATGCAACGCAAGCGCCGCACATCTGTTGAGTGTAACTTCTGTCTATTTTCCAGATAGGTACAGTTGGAGCTTTTCTGATAGAATATGCTCAGTAACAGCTTGGAGTAAGTATAGATAGGATGGAGAATAGGATTTGGAGAAGGTGCCACAATAGATGGATAAAATATTTTTAACACACACAAAATGCACAATGCACAGCAAATGAACCAATGCAAAGTATCATGATTTTTTTATAAATTATAAGCTATTGCCCCGGGTTTTACTCGGATCCCAAAAGATTTTTTGGGACAAAAAGTAGCCTAATTTTCTCCAAGACCTAATCTATCTCTGTCCAAATTTCATTAAAATCGATTCAGGCGTTTAGGCGTGAAAGCGTAACAGACAGATAGACAGACAATATACAGGCAGAGATACTTTCGCATAGTAATATTAGTGGAGATGGAATGGTACAATGGGCGGCTGTGAAAGTGTTTTTATAGTTCATTTTGTATTAGTATTCAAACTGCGACGTATGTTTCATAAATGTTATTGAAGAAGGTTCCTATATCAAAACAAAAGCTTATTTTCACCTTGTAATACGCTATTAAATGCATCGTTTAAGTTCTATAGTTTAAGGTAACCATAAAGGCCGATACTAAAACAAGAATAAATCATTCTGTCGAATACTAGGAGGAAAAGTTAACGATTACACAAGATTTAAATTTAGCGTGTTAGCCGTGGAATGCAGAGATTCTACATTAATAGCTTTGACAAGAGGAATTAATAAAAAACGATTTATCATTGTTTTGGCGTAAAATGTGGGTCACAGGAAGTCAATTTAAAGTATCCACATGCATTCAGGCCAGTCAGTATCGTTAGCAACCTTGTCAATATGCTGATTGGCCAAATGTTTCTAACATGTCATGAACTTCTTCAGTTGCTCATACGCTAGAAGAAGAAGGAAATCAAAACAAAGGAGTCACCGTATATTTTTTGAAGTCTTTAAATTTATTTTCCAATATCTAAAAACAATAAGATTTTTATTGATAAATGTTATTTATTTCTGTAAATAGAAACATCAAAGACATTTTTATTTTTTTTAAGCATTTCCTAACTGACGACCTCTGGGATCATCGAAACCAACTCAGAGAATCATAGTCACTTTTAAAGTCCAGATATAGTAGTAGGAGCAAATATGTGAGTGTTACAATGCAGGGCAATGTCTGAAATGGTCTTTTGAAGAAAGAGAGTGGCTTTGTGTTAATATTATGTGCTCCATGAGGAAACGTTGTGTTGGCAGTGGGGGGACTTTGACCCTTAAATTGTCAACCCAACTACGCCTCTTTCGTTTTACAGGATCGGCAACGCGCAAGTGATACCATTGGAGTTACAAGCGTCTATAGGCTACGGTAACCGCTTACCATCAGGTGGGCCGTACGCTTGTTTGCCACATTAGTAGTATAAAAAAAATACTTAAATCGTAATCACCTAAAATTGGTGATCAGGATACTAAATCGTGGGGAAGGATCCACTATCTGAATAAAAATATATCAGCTCGTAGCTTTAAAATCAGACACATCTAAAATAAACTAGTAAAGTTGTATTTTGATGTAAACAAGTCGAGGATTTAATATGAAACTGTACGCATTAGAATAAACAGTGCCGCGTACCCGTCGTAGGTGCGCAGGCGCCGCCACTGACGCGCAACAACGAGATGGATTTGTGTGAACCGACCACAATGCAGGGACCGTTTTAGACTTAATTTTAGATAATATAGTATTACTTACTATTAAGGTAAATATACTGTACTACCCTTCCATATGCATTATATAATAATTATCTAGATTCACCTTTACTCTTAGTTTTATCTTTGTTTAGATCTATTTTCGAGGTGCATAAGAACTATAAGAAGCGTATATTTATTTTGTTATTATACGACTTTAATATATTGTATTCTTTTTAACTAATGCATGCAGAGTTTACCTGTAAGTGATTGTTGCACTTTTATCTGTTTTATAACATGTTACTTTTTGACAAAAACCATTGTAAGCAATTGTTGGTGAACCAATTTAAATAAATAAATAAACGCTTTAATCGTGATGGAATTTAATGTAGAGGTTGCAGCAAGCTAGGGTTTGGGGTCGCGGAGGAATGTTCTCGCTCCCGTAACCCCAGGAAAAAGTGGTGAGGCGAAACACCCGTATGGCTTTAGTCGGTAGGTCACCCCCTATGGGTGGAGTCCGACACATCCCACCGCCTTCCCCGGGCGGTGGATAGTCTATGAGAATTTCCATACGTTAAAAAAAAAGCTAGGGCTGATCATGGGTCGTCGCCCGTCATGGTTGCGGTGAATGTCACAAATCCATGGCCATGACTAAAGGGAGGGCAAGTGTGGTTCTTGGTCAGTACGAATCCGACATAACCTGCCACATCCTAGGTCCATGAGGAGAAGGGCTGTACCTGGGTAATTTTTCAGAATGTGAGAATTCTAAAAAATGGGTCGTGCTTAAAGTATTCCAATAATTGGATCGAGATGTCTCTATTTACTAAGCAACTTATCTATCATTTTATTTGTACCAAATTAATAAACAAATACTTTGACAGGTAGTTTTCCCGGGAATGTTTTGTTCCTCTTTGTTGTCTCTTGGTTAAAATTCGTTAGCGCGGTGGGATATTTCATACTCCTACCGATTCAAAACAACAATTTTTAGTTTTTCACCTTGTACCCGTGGACTTGGAATTTGTAAACGCATTTCTTTAGAGACCTCGACAGATATTATGTTAACTACAAAATTCAAGTCCATCCCTGTCCCTCGTTCCTGGACGTTCCCCATAAATCGTGAAGCGACAGTTTTAAACACTCTATTGTACAAACATTTGTATCGTATTAGCCGACCATGTCCGAACTTAATGGCTGGGTTGGCGTGATTTACCGTCCGTGTGTCGCCTACCTCTGACATGCATTGTGCGCGGGGTTAAGCGTCCGTGTGTATGTTACGCAATGGTTATTTATTATTATGGATTTATGATATTAATTAACTAATGTTGAGTATAGACCAATGACGCGGAGGAGTGTGGGGCGTCCGGTAGCAAGATGGGTCGATGACTTTAAGAAATGAATTGGTTAGGTACAGTCAGCAACAAAAATCGCTTAACATGTTCCAATCTTCAATACCTGTGAAGATGTAAATACCATTGAAGGTTGTGCGAAATCATTGCATACACCATTAAATATTTACCTTACTTTCTTAACGTTTTGACCGTCACATCAATAACGAAAATCCGTGTTCTTACGCCAAGCGACAAATTCTAGTATCTATTGTTTTTTTTTACCTATTGTTAGGTAAAAAAACAAAAAAAAATGTATAGGTATATAATATATTTATTTGAACTTAAAAACAAGTGGTATTTTTAACGTGCCATGCCGTCGAGCAAGTTTTCATTTGACGTCTATACACGTCCTTGGCGGTCAAAAGGTTAAAGAAATCTCTTGACAAGTTTTGGAGCTGTCATGTTTTCAAAATTAAGCTGTGTTCAGCGACTTTCGTTGCTGACCGTACATATGGTTAAGATAAACACAGGATCGAAAAAGTTGGGATATGCTAAGCGACTATACTCTCCAAAGTGAGTGTATTCAGTTGCGGATGATGATGACAACTTTAGTTGGGTGCTATAGCAATGAATGTGAGGAGAGCCGTGCTTCATCAGTAGGACGAGAAATACTGATTGTAAAAGAAGTTTGTTAAAGAAAAGAAAAGAGGTACATTAAAAAAGCTTCGAGTTCTTCAACCTGCTGGCATGAATGGTGCAGTGGCTGAGTAATCGGCTTCTACGCTTATATTTGTATGCGCTCCAGGTTGTTGTTTTAGGTGTTTGTGTATATGAGCACTAGTATTTGTAAATACACCGGGTAAGGAGAAAATCCTAGTATGGGGCAACGTTTATTAAAAAAAAAAACAATAAGAAAAAGAGAAGAAAAGATTAGAGAGAACGCTATCATTGGTGATGGCTGGATAGAGCCAACTAAATATAGACACTATACCTAAAGGCTACTAAATAAGATGTCAATTACGTAAATTACGTTTGTTGTACTTAACAGTCCTATTTCAAAGTACTATCACGTACAGTTGTGTACAGAAATTACGACAACAGTGATAATTTTATTACTTTAGTTCCTTATTGTACTTTTTGCGCAGAATATTTTCTACATATCTGTTCGAATATTTTGTGTTTATAAGGAAAACAGTGAATTTTAATTCAAGATAAAATAAATGTTTACATGGAAATCGTAAAAGATGTTAAAAACAAGATCAAGGGCAAGTTGTTTAGGTGTAAGTAAATAAACACTAGCTTCTTCTCGAGACTTCGTCTGAGTAGAAAAGTTACTTTTAGTTATCGTTGTAATTTGGCTAATTAAATCAAAATCCTTATAAATTAGCCTATAAGTTATTCTGATGTATTAATAATAACACTGTAAAGTTTGACCTAAATCAAGTCACGGCCTGCAGCTTTTTGCAGCTGGCCCATGTCTGTGAAGTCGCTCGAGTTCCTAGCAGAGTACCAGCGCCGCATTCATTTACCAAGATGAAGTGGCAAATGCTGAGTTAGGTTCCATTTTGTCCTCACGAAACAACTTTTTAATAGTTTTAGATATTTATATTTTTTTTATTTAGTTTTTTTTTTACGTAGTTTATTATGTTATTTGTTGTCTGTGAGGATGAAATAAATATGTTTCTTTCTTTCTTCTTTCATCAAAATCCGTTCAGTAGTTTTAGCGTGAAAGAGAAACAAACATCCATCCATCCATCCTCACAAACTTTCACATTTATAACATTAGTAGGAAGGAAGTAGGATTTATAGCCGTGAAATGTTTGCATTATAAGCGTTTGCACAATCATACGAAGTATTTTTTAGTCTTATGACATATAGGACATGTCATTCTTGGTAATCGAACCAGGAAAACGCAAAAGCAATGCAAAACTAAATTTTGGGAACGTAAATCTTAAGTTTGTACCGTTAACTTTAGAATTTTAGCTTTGAAATTTTTCCGTTTACGTTAAAAAGAACTTTTGCCAAATCACCTTTATAATAATCCATATACTGTCCTACTGAGCACGGGTCTCCTCTCAGATTGGTAAAGTCCACCACGCTGGCCTAGTGCGGGTTGGCAGACTTCATACAGGCGTCGAGAAATCTCTAAGGCAGGTTTCCTTACGATGTTTTCCGTCACCATGTAAGGTAATGATAATTAATATTATTAATAGGCACATGATTTCGAAAAGCCAGAGGTGCCCTGTATTCGAACTCGAGACCTTTGATTTGGTAATCAAGTGGTCATATAATAATATTTTTGGGACATTTTTACACAACACCATCTAGTCCCAAACTAAGCAGAGCTTGTACTATGGGTACTAGACAATGGATATAATACTTATATACTTTTTTTTTTGTAAATACATACTTATAATAGATAAGAAACACCCAGACACACGCAGTGATATCACTACAGTTATCAGTTGGTATTATATAGAAATGGATAAACATTTGTTTACATTACGCATAGGACCGAGAACTTGGTTTTACATTAGATCTCACAACTTTTTGCAATAGAAGTATGGTAAACTCGCATAATTTACGTGTCTCACTTATTTCGGTAATAGGACGTTTGGAAGCTTCCTCAGCTTTATAGGAGTAAAATTATTTAAAAAATTACTAGTATGATTAGCATTATCCTACGACAAGGTTTATTATAATCTAGTGAATTTTACTCCTGTAAAGCTAATGAAGACGCCAACGCGGCAGGCCCAGACGGACATGGCGGGACGAGCTGGACTCATTCAAGAAGGATTGATCTCTGGTAGCAACGCACAGAGAGAAGTGGAAGAAGAGTGAGGAGGCCTTTGCCCTGCAGTGGGACACTACAGGCTTTTAATAATAAAGCTAAGGAAGCTTCCAAACGTCCTATCACCGAAATAAGTGAGTCACATAATTATGCGAGTTTACTGCTTTACCAGAGTTACGATATTTTTGTACATGTTATGTTTTAATGGGATTTTGCTTACCGGAATAGGCGAGATGTAGAGCTGTCACTACCACTTACTAATAATTGGTGCAAAATTGTATCACAAAAAATATTTCTACACTTGGATACACGTTCACATCAATCAAACTTTCTAGTGCAGCAATAAAGTTAGCTATAAAACCTAATCGATTACAGATATCGACTCACACAGCTTAGAGAACACCACTGTATATTGACACACGGCGAAAAATGAAACTAATGAAATTTTTTATATCGAATCTAGATCAAAACAACTTCTTTATTGTATCGAAGTTCAAGGCATAAATGGAATTTATTTATAGTATCCTATAATTTAATAATGTTGCCTGTGATGATGTGATGTGGTATTGTTTGAAATCTTATATGATTAGTTTCTCTTAATCTTATATTATTATGATGTATTTTTACTGAAGTATAATTTTATTAGAAAATTTAAAATTACACTTCTTTTGCGTGTGTTTTTTAACAGGCTAGGGTCTAACTTAACCCTAAATAGAGAAGACAGTCTCATCAAGGCAACCTTTTTTGGGGAACAGTGAAGTATGCTTTCATGTTACCAAATAATGGCAGGAAGATGACGAGGATTAAGTTTAAACGTTATGACTTATGATGCCCTTGGTCCTATTTATTCTAAACTACTTTGGCATAATTATACCTTTTGTAATAAGCACCTAGCGCCACCATGATAGCTCAAGTTACACTGGACGTCAATTGGTAAGTTTTCATACAAATTTGATATAAAACATACTTGTATTTAATTTTATTTCAAAATATTTGCTTCGTATTCCTATATTTAATTTACACCAGTTACGTTTGGAATGCGAGCGTGTGTTTTTTTATTTTAAAACTACTTAAACTATTAAGTTATGACCATTTTGGTACTTATTGTCAGTAATATATTAAAAAGTAATAATACAAGTTCAGTTTCCTTAATATTTGAGTTCATTACTACTCTGTGGAATAGTGGAATTAAATATGTTCCTAAGATGATCACTGATGTGGTGTATTTTAGCGAGCGTATTTTTTTATTGCATTGATTTGAAATTAGAACTGCTATTTTAAAATCAACTTTTGAAATCAAATCTTCTTTTCAAGTTAATTATTGGTTCCTACTTCCCTAAACATCGCCGAAGGATAATCAGTTAATCACGATAATGTCAACCATTTCAGTCAGTTTCTATTTTACACAGAAACACCTGAATTTCTCAGGCAGATATTTATCATAACTTCGTCCAACATAAGCGCGATGAACAACTTCGCTGTCAGTGCGTCTTATTTGGAATAGTGAACGTTTCCGGATGCTTTTGAGGCGCATATGTTTGTTTGTGAGCTTCATAGCGAGGCGTCAGATAATCTGAATGCTTGCTAAATAGACGGAGATAGCAAAACTGTGTGAGGCTGGCGCCAGACATGTACAATCACCTCACGAAAACGATGATCACTTGTGGACTTCGTCACACACTCACACATATACTAAATACAGTGGACTTTTGTAATATTAATGTATCTAACTCTTTTTTTAGGATAAATAGTATATGCTACGTCGGGAAGGCGAGATTTTTTTAATGATATTTATAATCGTAGGTATAAGATTTTAAGCATGGTCAATGTTTTCATAGGCCGATTGTACACAATTATGGCGTAGTACACATATTGATTGGATTGTATTAAGTGGTGTATTGTATAAAAATGCTACGGTTCCGATGCTACATTTCCAAGAGGTCATTTGGGTAGATTTTCTAACTAGAAAACCCAAAACCACTACTCAGATTCTACTTAGTGTGAATAATAGTATCTTCTTGTATTTAATTAATAAATCTTTTTGTAAATTTTGGCATTTTCCATGATAAGATTTTAAAGTTATTAAGCAAAGGAAAAATCTGCCCGCGGTCGAATTTTTCCTTTGCTATATAACTTTAATAGTGACATGTCATGCTTTCTACAAGAAGAGGAATAACTTAAAAGAGGTGCGAAATAGAGTGAGATACTGGTTACTGATCATATTCCAATTAATTATGATATCAATTCAAACCTAGAATTATTGTGAGAAAAAGTGCTAGCATACATAAAGCACTACACGTTTGGCGTAGTGGCGGAGCGATCGGCTTATTTATATTCGACGAACCAATATTTGTATCACTTACGAGTAGATAAGGGGTCTGGGTATTTCTGTTTGTGTAAATTTTGTTTGTAAACGCGCCCACGACACAGGATAAAATCCAAGTGTAAAATATGAAATTGCTAGAACATACATACATACATACATACACTCACGCCTTTTTCCCATAGGGGTAGGCAGAAACTAAAGAACGCCACTTGCTACGATTCTTGCATACTTCTTTCGCTTCGAAAGATTATTTAAATTGCTAGAATTACAATGAAAAAAGGATTTAAAACCATGTATTACTAAAATCTACTATCCATTTACATATCGAAATACAAATTGACCTGCACTATCGACCTAGTAAACAACAGATTTGCAACTGTCTCTATTTTAGTTTAAAGATCCCATAAACTGTTAAAATAGACAGCATAATATTGAAAACTATTCATAACAATTTCAAGCATTATTATTACAGTCCATAAATGTAACTAAATACAAAGCTAAACAGTTAGATTAAGGCTTTATATTTTCGTCAGCACTGTTACCGTGAATCTAGACTGAATTAATGTGCCTATCGCCTAACCAGTGGGGGACATTCCCCTTAAATACTTTGAGTACTCCTGCGCATTGGATTTAAGAAGCAAAGAAGATATGGCATGGATTGTGAAGTCACTATGAAATTATTGGAAAATTTTAGTATGATACATTCTAATGAGGATCTGTAGTATAATTTTTCCTAATAAAAGTATTTTTTCCATAGATTATCTACCAACCATTAAAAAATTATACCAACCAATCAGTCCACCAAAAGTAATACCTACTTATATACCCGGGTATATAAGTATATGTTTTTCTAAAGAACATAAAACATAATGAATATTATATTTCTTTAATTAACCATCCTGTATATTGTAAAAAAATATGAAATATTATTTAGATTGTCAAATTCATCAGTAATAATAATAATAACATCCATCACCTATGGCAGAAGCAAATAAACAAACTAAAGACATTCTTTCATCTAAAGACCAATACTAGCAACATACACAGAGCCATAACCCAGAACGACTACAACTACACCCCACTAAACTTAAACGAATATACAGATACAGAAAACATTAGTAACAATGATCCGCAAAAACAAAAACTAGAAAACTGGAAAAAGAAAGTTCTACATGGACGACACCCCCATGATCTAGAACAATCCCACATTGATACAATAGCTTCAAACAAATGGCTCAAAATAGGCAATCTATTCCCAGAAACGGAGGGTTTTATAATAGCTATACAAGATCAGATCATTAACACAAAGAATTACAGAAAATACATAATAAAAGACCCCACCATAACGAACGACAAATGCCGTAAATGTCACACGCAACCTGAGACCATACAACACATAACAGGAGCTTGCACAACCCTTACACAGACAGACTACACTCACAGGCATAACCAGGTAGCTAACATCATTCACCAAAACCTGGCTCTCAAACATAAACTCATACAAAACACAAACACACCATACTACAAATACACACCACAAACTGTCCTAGAAAATACATCACACAAACTATACTATGACCGCGCCATACTCACTGATAGAACTATACACTATAACAGACCTGATATAACTTTGATGGATAAAATAAACAAAACTACATACCTAATAGACATTGCAGTCCCCAATACACATAACTTACAAAAAACAATAACGGAAAAAAATAATAAATACGCAGAACTAAAAGACGAAGTCACACAAATCTGGAAACAAGAAAAAGTATATGTCGTACCCGTAGTTATTTCCACCACCGGTGTTATTCCCAAACACCTAAAACACAGCCTTAAACTTTTAGACCTGAAAGAATCCACTTATATAACCCTACAAAAAGCCGCCATCCTAAATACCTGCAGAATAGTAAGGAAGTTCATGCAAATAGAGGAAAACGAAATAGCCCCACAACACAGCACACCCCAATAACACACCACAAGCTTCATCTACTTGGTTTCGGCCCGTAAATGTAGCTAAAACCAGCAATGAGCTGAGAAAAAGAAGCAGTTACCCAAAAATAATAATAATAACTCTTTATTATCAGGCTACTTTGGCCCATAGATACATACCTTACAGACTAACATATATATTATAATATTACAAAATGTGTTAGTATATACAGAAACTTAAGCCTATGTTAGTAAAACACTTCACTGAGCACTAGTCCCTGTGCGTTCTTGTGGCACTTGTCCGCGGAAGCGACGGAACACCACGTCCTGCGGCCAGAAGTCCTCTTCCATGACGAGGTGCAGAAAACAATTTGGTACTCGCACTACGAACGCCTTGAAGTTGACGTTGCGGTGCGATTCCAATAGCTGCACTCTCGGCGTGTACTTGAGTCTTTGACGCACGTACTCCACAATATCCTCCGCCTTAGTGGTGTAGTGTAGACGGGAGATGTATACCGGAGTGTTCGGCTTCGCGGCACGTATAGTTACCTTCGGCTCAGCAGGAGCCGTGCCGCAGCGGTTCTTGTTGGTTCGTTGACGGCGCTTCCTCCTTTGCACCACCACGAAACCATCATCATCCGCCCGCTTTGATACCTTTTCAGGCCCGGGCTTCGTTGAGGGAGCTGTTGATACGAGCAGCTGTTCGGAGGGTCGAGAACCTCGGGCGGCAACGCTGGGAGGAGCCACAGGGGCGGGAGCGGGGTTGCGGGGCGCACACGGTGCGCGTTTTGCAGGCTCAGCGTTCGGGAGTGACGGCGACGACAAAACTGCTGACGCGAAACTTGCCACCGATGTATCGAGGCCCGCTCCGCGACGCGTGTTTATGTTCGATGCACTCGATGGTGACCCAATTACCGCTACCGTCTTACGCAACTCTACGAGTTCGTTGCGCAAATCGGCGACGGTGTTTTGGGATGCATCTAACCTCTTCTGCACATCCACCAGGCTTGCCTTTAGAAAGACGATGTCTTTCAGAAGGCTCGTAACATCGACGTGGTCGAAGGTGACGGGAGGAAGCTTGTACAGATCCTTCGCCACGAACGTCGGCACGTCGTCAGGGTCGGTCTCTTTTAGCAGCGTTATGATGTCCTGCACGCTTTTCTTAGTCCCGTCACGTCTACGGGACACCATCTTGTCGGTCTTGTTCAATAGCGTGAACAAGAGCAGCTTGGAAGCAGCGATGTCATCCTCACTGAAGTTAGTTGAGCAGATTTGGACTGCGGACACCTCGTCCATCACGTCCAACTTCTGCTGCAAAAACGCTAGTAGTTCGTTCGCCACAAGTTGTTGACTCATGGCGAATAAAAATTACGAGCGACGGCTTTCGCCGCGCTACACGACTTATAAAAAATAATAAGCAGTCAGCAACACGTCCGCATCGAAACGCGACTAATGCGACTACATTGTGTTTTAGTTTGTTATTATATTTTATGTTTGCTTTAGCTTTGGTTAAATAGGCAGGTACATAGTAAGTTTTTTCTTTATCCCTAGACGGCAAAAAATATAATCCATTGACTTGAAAATCAAATAGCAGAAATAAATTACATTTATCATTTACGTACATGTCACATCTCCCTTCATTCTCTCATCTGCGCGTGCGCCCTTCGCGTGCATAGTTTTATTCGACATATTTCCGCATTCAAGGTTGTGACATCAAGTTGAATGCAACGTTCCACATTCCCAACAGACAGTGTCGGACATTTGGACATTTGTTTACGAGGGAATGTTTGGAGACAACGCTTTGTTAGGCAGTTCCCAGTAAGTGGGCTAAAGGTCGTAGATACACTGTTTTGTTTAGATGCAACGTGTCCCAGTAGCTGGAACTTTGTAAATATACCTGACACACAGTCGTAAGCTACTTGAATTGTTGCGATAGAAATGTTTAAGGATAGAAAGGATACCTATTCATAAGTATACTACATAATATATGAATGTGATGGTTTGACGATAAATGATGATGATAAATGATATTTATTTTTTTAAATAGATAGAGATTTTACAAGTCAATATTTAATTATAACTAGATGGCGCCGGCATTTCCTAGCTGACGATCTCTGAGAAGAAACGCCGAAACAAGCTCGGAGAATCATGGTTTCTTTTAAAGTCCAGCCAGACAGTAACAGTATCTATTCAATGCTTATTAGACATGTTTTGCAATGTAGGTAAATGATTATGATACTATGAACACGTTTATATTACGTATCAAGAGGAATCTTGAAGCGAATAATTAGTTTTTGTGTAATAATTAACTTTTGTTTTGTATAAATGTAGTGCGGCTGAGGAGAATAAACCGTAAGGTCTATTCTGAATATTTTAGATTTATTCTTGAATAAGCCTAAAAGTGAAGGAAAGCAAAGAACAGAAAGGGGATGTTTCGACATCTCTTTCTCCTTAAATTATTATCATGCGTCGTATATTATAACCTCATTAGGCATATTTTCAAATAAACGCCCTTAAAATACTTTCTTGTACTATACAAGAAGTTAATTCAGGTAATAACAGCTCTCAATAGCTTAGTTATCTAGATATTACTCGAACAGCATCTTCATCATATCCTGAGGCACAAACTAGTTGATATATGATAAATTTATGGCGATTACAGGCGAGGATACCGGCTAATGGCAGATTATCGGCGCCCGCGCCGCACCTTCCATTTTGCTATAAATATCAGGAACGAAAGTAGAAGTGGTGAATACCTTTGAAAATTTCCCGTAGTTTGAATAAGGCCATGAGGTTTATGAAGACGACTAAAAGACCATGAACATGAGGTAATAAACCTGAGATTTCGTCATTAATAATATACTCAGGTCGTTACGTAGGTGTTAACTGTTGGATATAAACCTTTTCCTGTACAACCTACATGACTCGGACATAAAACTCATGTTGTTTAAAAAAAAAGGGAATCTTACTTGTCTTACTGGCAAGTTTTGCGTATGACATGATGATGAATAATCTTCATCAGACTCGTAATGCTACGATTTATGAAATTCGTCTCATTTCGTTTTTGGTGCGCAATAAAGAGTATTCTCACTATCTAACTCTAATGTCTAGTGATCTGATCATGGACCACTAATTTATAGGTCTCGACTTCGAATCTAAGGCTTCGAACCTTTGACTTGACAAAGCCCAAAACTGTAAAATTTTCTCAATTGAATATGAACCTTCTTATTTTGTATTAAAGTTAAAAAACAATCAAAGAAATTTGACATATTGTGGTAGCTTGATGTGGTGGCCTCTAAACATCAAATTGGAGCTGCCCGACTGAGGAAGTACCTCCGCCTTGCACAAAAGTACAATAATACTACTTTGAGCTGTGTTGTGTTGCCAGTGCTCCACGAGGCAACGTTGTGTTAGCAGTCGGGGGACTTTGACCGTTATACTGCCAACCCAACTATTCTTTCGTTTTACAGGGTCGGCAACAAGTGATACTCCTGGTGTTGCAAGCTTCTACAGGCTACGGTAACCGCTTGCCATCGGGTGGGCATATGCTCGTTTGCCACCTTAACAGTGTAAAAAAAAACGCTTCAGGGATACCGGCACAATGGTATGTTTATGTTTATTTGTATCAATTTACGAATGAAAACTGGAAAATATGCCTGGCTATAATACTGGCTTATTTACCACCGAGTTTGTGGGGCTTCTCAAAAGGTCAGTTATCTCCCCATTACCCTACATAGTGGCCACCGGCTAACTATAGCCTGTTAAAGACAAATCGGTAACCACACTGAAATGTCTGTTACTACCATTACGAGTAAGCATTTGCAAATGGACGTATTAGTACGTGACAGTTTGTTATAGTTACGAAGTGAGCGATTTATCATGGCTGACAGTGTACAAGAATCATTAGAATCGACGTCTTGAAGAGCAAATATGAATCGAGTTTAGAAGCAAAATGCTGTTAACTTGTTTCTGATAAGGATATTAGTTAGACATTGAAATTGATTAGGATTAATTTGCACTGATTACTGAAACTGCTTTGATCTAGTAATCGCAAGCGCGGCTGCTGAACTTGGTCCTTTTTTTTGTTTCGGGTGGAACCTTCAAAAGGCTACCGTTCTACGGGGGATAGACCGGGGAGTGTGTATTCTTACCCACTAAAACCACCCCGGTGGCCACCATCAGCACATGGAGGGGGGCACTGTGTCCTCTTAATAGACCACCCCAGAACCCCCCCTGTACACCGCCTATTAAGGCCCTGGGGAACTTGAGGTCCTAGGTTCGATTTCTAGACCGAACAGTGTTATTGGGTTCTTTGAAAAAAATATTCCTAGTCTTATGTAATAAATAACGTTTATATATAATTTAAAAAGGACATTGAAAAACAGTTAGCAGCTAGAATTTGTGTCGGTCCCTATTACCCATTTCTTCAGCCTGATCTTCAGGGTAATACAGGCGTTATGGTATTATCAGAATAAGGGAAAATGGACATAATATTACACGTCAGTGTATTATTTATGATGAAGTAACCGATTAATCTCGGCCGGCAGTGTTTTAGAGTCGACGGAACTGTATGCGAATATTTGAAGTGCAATATGAATGGGTCTAGGAATAGCTTGCTTCTACGCATACCTACAGGAGTTAAAGGAATGTATCGGGCTATACTACTTATTGTATTTCGAGGGTCATGAAGCTTTAATATGGACAGTTGTTTTGGTAAATAAGTCATAATTGTACACAATCGTTAAGTATTTTAAGACATAGACATATACGATTTATACTTAAGTGAAATCATTCCATGTATTAGAAGCAATGTAAAGCTACGAACCATTTGAAATGTATCTAAGGGGTTAGGCGCTGTATGCTGAGATACAGGCTCGTCTTAGTTCGGCTACAGATGCTACCATGCTTGAGTAATGCTTAATTAGCCTATACTTATCATTTTTGTTATTAGTTTAAGTTTGTCTTTATTATTATAGACACGGGTGAATGAGGCTAAGTATGAAATGATTTGACAATAGAATTTATTCTTGGGCCTTTATGTCGGTTATCAGTTAGCATAGACACAATTTTTTTTTAATATCAACGTTACTCCATAATATGATTGGGCGTATATCGTGGGTGCGTTTATAAACACAAATGTTCACAGAAACAAACATCCAGACCCAGAACAACGGTTTCTAAGCTTAATCAAAATTAGAACCCTTTGCAATCATTGTACAGAGGTCAGCACATCAAGCTACCAGTGTCATTTTTTTTCAACTTTATTACAAAAAGAGAAGGTTCATATTCAATTGGGAAAATTTGAGTTTTGGATAGATTTACCTACTGGCGTCTGTACCACCATATTACCTACTTAATAGTAAAAAAAATATGTACCATAGTACAAAACTACTTTGTATTTTATAGGATTCATCGAAACTATGTAGATCGAACCAGTTATTATGAGCTATAAGTCCATAAATAGATGTAATTTCAAGATTCATAACAACAAAAAAAGTCTATCCATTACAGTACTCCAAACAGTTTCAATTACGCATTTATGACTCAATCAGGGCTATAAAAACCGTAGTGCGGAAAATCCCCGTCTACGAGTGATCTCAAGTTATTTTTTTTATTACAGTCAAGAACCTTAGCATAGCAACAGCTTCTTTTGTTGTTTGTGCAAATAGAACTTGTTTGGTCAAATAGAAGTTAGTTGTGGAATCGATTTCTTTGCTTACTTTCATAGTATAGTAGATGATAAATTGCGTTGAACTTAATCTAGTGTATGTAGAATCCTTACGTCATACAAATGACAATATACACACTTTTATCAATATGTTGATGAGTTGTACGGAGGCCAGCACCTGAAGCTACCCCAATCTGTCAAATTTCTTTGATAGCTTTTCAACTTTAACACTAAATCATAAGGTTCATTTTCAATTGGGATAATTCTTTTCAATTTGTCTGTACAGTCGACAAAAGAATTAGGTGTGCGACATCTGTGATTTGACAAAATCGTGTCAAAAAACAGCAGGTGTTGTTAGCTGCATACCAAATCCTTTGGCGGATAATTCTTAGTAATGCAATCTATGTCAAGACGCAGATGTCAGTTCGGTGCCTGTATACCTCATTTGTTGACTGTATCTAGATTACATTTCTTTCTATCATTTCATTTCATGGGCGGTATTACGTGTCTCAATATCCTCTCCTTAACACCACTATTACAAAATGGTAAGCGCTGTGGTAGTAAAATCTACATAATTGTGGAATATTAAGATAGCAATATACGATGCAATTTCTGTCAGGTGCCTCATCTATGGATAATACAATGTTAGTTGCTTCTTACAAATGTTACAACGTTTCAAGTTACATCTGCCATTCAAATACTTAATTCAATTGAAGCAAGCAAGCTTTGGATCGAACGCCACCCGAATCTGAATTTGTTGCTCCACAGGAGAAACTTCCACCAGGACATGGCTTACAGGGGATAGTCTAGAAGTCGTGAAACCGACTCCGTACCCAGACTGGCAGACGCAGAACTAACATTGCAAATGGGGGTTCAGATATCTTAACCTTGCTCAATATGACTGCGACGACCCAGAGCAAACTATGTCACACCTATTGCTTTGTTCCTTGTGCCCGAACATCTGCACGAATGAAGATCTCTATGCGGCCTAACGCTATTGAGTTGGCCTTATATTCTTCGCATATTGTTTAACCATCGACACGATAAGAAGAAGAGTAATTCAGTCTCTCAGTCACGCAGGGATTTTGTTCACAGTTCGAGCGATTGATACATTCTTTCTATAGTCCGGAAAATCCTCATGGATCCGTCCGCCACGTGGGGAGGTGGCAGGGTATGTCGGACTCGTACCGACTAGAAGCCGCACTTGCCTTCCCTTGCCCTGTACTCTTGGTCATGGGATTAGTGTCCACCATGACGGGCTATGGTTCGGTACACTCACCGGACCCCATCAAAGGATTTGGCTTCTACTCGCTCCCTGATCGAAGGCGAGCGTGCAGCAAACGAACAATTGATACCTATAATTGCAGAGAACTCGTTTCTTGGTTGACAACTGCAAATGAATAAAATTTACTTACTAACTTTTTTTCTTCTACCTGCGTTGTGTTATTATAATTAATCTAATCTAGTGTTCTCCATGTGAGTGACGAATGTCTTAATGGTAAATAAAGTTCTTTAAACCGATAATTCCAAAAAGTCGGAGGCCTGTTTGCAATCTAGATCTGCATGACAGTGTCCATGGTCATTTCACTAGGCTATCACGCTTTCACAAAGATGTTTTCTTTAGCCATTGTTGTCCTACTACTGGGCAAAAGTATTTCCAGAACTCAGGTACTCTTTTTTGCGCCGCCTCGAACCAGCCCTCGCGGTACGACATACATAAATATCAGGTAATATTCAAACACTCACATCAATTTGGTTCTTGTTCCTCGTAATCGGCGTCAAATCACGTCTAGACTCATTGATGTCAAGACCGCTGATCCATCATGTGCTAACCGACCATTACAATCAATCTCTGTTCCAAGTGCCACGTTTGGCGCGAACCAACATTATCTCCAGTTCTACCATTTATGTTCGCTAACTTCTCACCTAGAATAAACTCTCAAGAACTAGTTTGTAATTAGTTGGGATGCTATCAAGTCAGTCTGGATTTTAAATTACTTTCTTTGTACTAGAAAATGTTGTGATTAATGTAGGACTACGGGTTTTTTAATTATTTTTCTAATTAATGAACTGATTAGCTGATTGCATTGCAGTGCAAAAGAAATTTTTGTTGAAAGTTTCCACGGAAAATTGTCTGTGATGTGCTAAGTATGGTCACCCACCCATAGACCGACTGCAGTAAGCTTATACTTGATCGATTGATCAGTATCATTATTAGGTACTTAGCCAGGAATACCACCGTTTTTAATGTATTGTTTTAGGTATTTCATACATCATCTTCCTTCCTTCATTGCCTCCTACATCTTTCTCCATAAATAGCAGATAGTAAAGCGTTTTCTATCATAGAAGTTCAGAAACTGAGGCCTATTTGGTTTTAGCCCATAATAAAAAAATGCTAATGTGAGTTTATGTGTTCTTAGTGTGCCATTTTTTTGCATCTTTTGAACAAATTTTATTAATTGAAATGTGATAGTTAATTACCCCGAAGCTTTTAATGACAGAAGAATAAAATATACCTATTGATTTCTGACATTTACGCGAATATTATACATATACCTTTAAGTATAAAATAATATAGATTCCTCCCAATAGTCTAAAGATATCTAATGTCTGTCCCTGAGTTTCCGTAGTACGATGGTGTCGGTGCAAACGAGACAGGTTTAGCCAATCATCATTTAGATATCCGTTGTCATTAAGATATGTTGGTCACCGGACCAACAGTTTACTAGCTTCTAATATATTATAGCGTACTGTGTGAATATTAACGATTTAGATAAATATTATTTAACACCGCTTGCTTCTCATAGGTAAATGATTGGCTTGAAAATAGTGTGGTATATAACATGTAAACATACCATCATGCTTGCATCTGAAGAATTAGGGAAAAGTACTGAACGAAAATAGTTCGCCGGTATTAGGCCAGCTATTGAGCGAGAATCCAAACTTTCGAGCTACTATTAAGAATTACATAGAAAAACCCAATCATACTCATTCCATTTAGGTATGGAAACCGGAATCTCATGCTTAGAAACAGCGCTAGACCGTTCCGGATTTTTCGGCATCATATTAAATGATTAATCCTCCGAACCTTTTCCCAACTGGGTAGAGGTCGATTTGACCCCAGATGCGGCTGAATATCAATATTTCACACAAAGCAACTGCCATCCAGTTATGTAGGTCCAACTTCGAGAAAGAGATTACTCGACGAATCCGACTCGGCTGGGCAGCGTTCGGGAAACTACGCAACGTTTTTTCGTCTACAATACCGCAGTGCCTGAGACAAACGTCTTTAACCAGTGTGTGTTACCAGTGATGACATACGGCACAGAGACGTGGTCGCTCACTATGGGTCTCGTAAAGAAGCTCAAGGTGGTATTTCTCTACGTGATCAAATCAGAAATGATGAGATTCGTAGAATGAAATTTACCGACATAGCTGAAAGACTTAGCAAGCTTAAGTGGCAATGGGCGGGGCACATAGCTCGTAGAACTGATGGCCGCTGGGGCAAAAAGGTTCTAGAGTGGAGACCACGCACCGGAAAGCGCAGCGTGGGACGGCCTCCAACGAGATGGACGGACGACCTGGTAAAGGTCGCGGGAAGTCGTTGGATGCAGGCGGCTTGTAAACGGTTCTTGTGGAAGTCTATGGGGGAGGCCTTTGTTCAGCAGTGGACTTCCTGTGGCTGACATGATGATGATGATGAACTGCCATCAGACCTCCACAACCCAATTCTGGACAATACCGGTATTCTGAGGATAGACTGGTTAATAATAATCATTTTATTGCCAGTAAACATTGATCTTTTACATTTCCTTAGTCTAGTTCTTATTTCTAATTTAGCCTAGGGAATAAAGGAAATTTTTGACTAGTGGTCTTCGTGATTTTCTTCCGTAATTTAGTAATTTGACCTGCTGGCGTCTGTACAGTAATCCTACCAGATTATCCTTCCGCACTTCACATCCAAAACAGGTTAACGGTTCCCACGTAAGGCGTTCTCCTCCGTTTACATATTAAATAATATGATAACACGGTAGAAAGTGTTTATAAAACCTTATTTATCTGGTGTTTATTTCCTTGCCTTTGAAGTAACAGGTAACACTTGGCAACACTGATATTACAGAACACTTTAGTTGTTATCTAAACAGTTTTGTACAGCATTAGGGTTAGAGCACATTAGCGCGGAATCAAATTCGTTTTTTTGTGCAAAAGTTCCATTCTTTTTTACTTTTGGCCCAAAGGACTTTAGGAGACAAAAGGTCCTATTAAGTCAGAAAGGTTCTATGTCCTTTTCCAATGTTCAACCTTCCTCTAAACCAAATTTCACCTAGCAGTGGGATGTTAGGTAAATGTATTGATGACTTTATTGAGAGCAAAAAATAATTATAGTGCGGCTTTGATCGACTATGCTTTCATGGGGATTCCTCGGACTTCATTAGACAAATTTCTCTGAGTGCCTTGTGCGTCATATGCACTTGAAAAGGTGACAAGGTGTGAGAAGCAATCGAATTAGAAACTCGAAGCCCTTCCTGGCTGCCAATTGCAAGTAGTCACGCAAAACTGCGCAAATCTAAATTGATGCTTCGATTCGCCTCCGCGCTAACGTGTTGTAACCCCTACACTTTCGCAAGGAAACTTGAAAGTTCGGAATGTTTTGATTATTTTGATCCGATTTTACGACAAGGTCTGTAAGTTGTGTGGATAATAAAATGGTAAATCCTTTGAGTATAGGTAATGTTGTTGTTTAGACTGAAAACCAAAGATGCATTCGGAATTCGGGATTAATTTGGTCGTGATTTGCGTCGGGAATAAATCTCAAGAACACAAACATCCTTAGTACAGACATGTATAATCCTTAAAATCTTCGAGAAAATACGTAAGTAATTTAAATTTTAACTGGTTAATAGATATTATTTATGGTAATGGTAACATAATAAAATGTTCAAAGCACAACAACAACATGCCTGCAATGCTATAAAGATAATAAACCGAAAACATACGTAAACTATTAAAAGTGTTCCATCTCCGAAACAAAAGCCAGTCGCAAACCAAAAAACTATCTTGACGCGTTCTTAACAGCTTGATCCGTGGGACCAAGTTGGTGGCACTCTATTGGGCCAAACTTTTGTGACATCTGACAGGACGCAATTAGGCAGGTCCCGCGGGAGTCCCAGTGGGGAGTGAAACCGCCAATATATAAATAAATGACGCTTGACAGCCGACAGTTAGGGCTTTTACCCTAATTGTCACGTTCGTTAATCTTGACGATTCACCCTTTCGTTTAAGTTCGACTTGTGGGATTATTTCTGTAATTAGATTAGTTTTTCGAGTGGCGTTGAGGGGTTACCACTTACTACTTCGTTGGAGTGTACTTGTTAATGAGAGTATTAGGGAAACTACTTCGTTCAATAATAATAGGTATGTAGAACTTAAAGAGAAGGAAAAAAAGAAATTACACATACATAATACATAAATTATTGAGTACAATTTACGATTCGTGACGAACAGAATGTCGTAAGAGCGTCAGAATTAAAGATTCAAGTAATTCTCTTAAGCCCCCCAAGCGAGCAATTATTCGCAACTATGTGCCAATTTGTGATCCTTTTAAGCTCAATTAGCATTTGATCAGCGGAATGGATAGACAAACAGGACTTTAGGAGATCCGTAAACTGTAAGTAAACCCATAAAATTGTGTTAGGAAGCCAGCCGTCTTAAATCAAAAGTTTACGTTACCATCATTACGAGAACTTCCATATTGTTACCAAAACTGCACACGATTTTAATAGGGTTTACAAAATATATTAACATTGTAAAGATTTGTATAAAAATTGGCTGTAAGACGACAAAAAAAAAAAACACTGTGTATATTGTAGTATCTGTTCTCAAATTATCTTATTTTCTATATATATTATATTATCTGTATCATATCTTCCGGAATTCGTGTTTAATCTCGCAATCACAATTATATATAGGGCGATATAAAGCCCCGTAAGTCCTCATCTGTTACAGACCATAAGGTTTACTAAAATCACATACCGTCGCACAACCAGGCAAACTGTAAAGCGTCACCGTTTTATGGTGGAAATTCCCGAAACCCGCACTAAGCGTTTTGCCTCGACATTCCTTATCCGTACAGCGAGGGAATGGAATCAGCTGCCTGAGTCTGTATTTCCTGACGTGTACAATTTGGGGGTCTTCAAGTCACGAGTGAATAGGTAGCTTGTAGGTAAGCGTGCTTCATCTTAGACCACATCGACACTTACCATCAGGTGAGATTATGAGATTATGGTCAAACGCTAAACACGTATTTACATTTTTAAGCTTCGAAAATTGCTCCTACGGAATCCTTTACGCAAGACCCTTTACGTACTTATCCAATTTTTAGCATAAGCGCCAAACAATGAGATATTGTAGCGAAGTGGAACGAGGCTATTGTATAAGTAAACTTTGTTCTACTGGTTACATACACGGAAAATCTCGCTTTATGGATCATCTAATTCGCGTTCTTTGATTGTTGGAACTAACAGATCTCGGTGACGTACCTACATTAATTGTTTAGTACGAGTAAATATAGTATTCAAATCCGCCTTAAAAAAATAATAAAAGGTAACTAACTGCTGCATTAGTCTATTCGTAAGCGCGACCGCTACGCTTGAGGTACTGGGTTCGATTCCCAGGTCGAGCAGTGTCATTAGGTTTTTCTATGAAATAATGCCCGGTTAATGGCTCGCCCTCTATTATCTGGAGCTAAAAGTATAGTGACGAACTGTGGGTGTACATTGGATATTATTTGACAGAGTAGGTATCTTCTGAGTAGGTCCAATTATGTTGGTTGGTGCTGACCCCAACTACAGCAACACAAACAGAAGCTAGAAAGGCAGTGTTATTTTTCTAAAAAACTACATTATTGCAGTAGACATTAAAAAAGATGTGACCGTAATTGCACTGGCTCCCATATGCTATTAGAGCTTAAGGAGGAGGTACAGTTTACATCTGGTAAGGCATTGGCTTGGTGGTATGTCAGATTTCCACCCCACGAAATGCACCCTCCGCATTGAGACTGACGTTGATCAATGAGCGTTGAGCGACCTTTTCTTTTTCATGGATCAGACGCCGTCAGAGGATGTGACGGGATATGACGGACTCAATGATTAAAAATGACATTTGCCTTCTCTTGTATATACCTGGTCAATATGGAAAGAAAGAAAACTTTTTTTTATAAGTACTGCTAAGGTGACAAATAAGCCCCATAATACTGCCCACCTGATGGTAAGCGGTTACCACAGTCTATAGACGTATGCAACACCAGGGTTATCACTTGCGCGTTGTCGACCCTCTAAAACGAAAGTTTGCAGTATAAGGGCCAAAGCTCCCACTGCCAACACAACGTTTTCCCCCGGAGCACTGGCAGCCTTGCTCGCCGTAAGGAACACAGGTCAAAGCTGTATTATTTCACTTAGTTTTTTTTTTTTTTCACTTTATTTTTAGGGACTTACAATCCTTATAAGTACTTAGATTTTCTGTTAGGCGGAGGTACTTCCCCAATCGGGAAGCTCCAATATGAGAAAATTACTCCCACTACATATTTGAACTCGTAAAGAAATTAAGAAAATAACTGTATCAGTTTATTCAAGCTACTCTGTATGAGGCCAAAAAGGATATATCTCAGAATATGGCGACATTTGAAAAACCTAATGCCACAGAACTGGTATTCTGATAGGACCATAACCTTGTTAACAAGGAAACCTTATGGACTGAGAATATTATAGGACTTGTGAACAAATTTACAACGACCCCAACGTAGGTAGCCTAACGGGAATCATACGAGTATGCGAACCAATACACACTAGAAAATAAATATTAGCAACGGCACGACATGTCGAGTACAAATATTTGAATATCACTTTAGAATAATATCGTGTGGAATAGAAATTTGAATAACCATATAAAAAAAAACAGCCAAGAGCAAATTAAGCCAGCCTGGGATTTAAGTCAAGCTAGACCATTTTCTACTCACGTAAAAACATACATTATTGAAATTTAGTATTCAATTAATTTCTGTATTCCACGAAGGGAGAGAGTAGAGGTGTACCAATGTACGCCCACAGTTCGCCGTTATGTTTAGGTCGGATGTAATAGGGGGTGAGCCTGTTTGGACGCTGTAAAGGGTCCGAAACGTCGGGATTAATAATATCAATATACGCGATAAAATCCGTAAAAAGTAGTTTTATTTCAATGTATAATATTCGCGTAAATGTCAGAAATCAATAGGGGGTGAGCCTATTGAAATATCGGCACAAATCCAATCCTCGAGCTGTTACTGAGAGTTTCATAGAAAAATCCAATAGCACTGCTTGACCTGGAACCAGAGTGAGACCTGGAATGAATTGAACACAGAACCTCTAGTGTAGGAGTCGCGCTTAGAACCGCTAGACTAACTATGCAGTTAAATTAATTCATTATCTTTTTAGATTATTTTATTCTGTTGTAACTTAATTTATAAGACATCAAGCACCCGTCTTAAATGTTATGTGCTTATAAATATCGCGACATTACGGTGACAAGGGCGCCGACATATCCGACATATTTCCACAGTGCAGAACTCCAGAGAAATATAAACAAGGGTTTAATTTGTAATGTTCTCAATAAAAAAAATGTTTATTTTTTTATTTCCAGTAAAACGGCTCTGCCTAGTACTTTTTTATATCCTACTAATATTATGAATGTGAAAGTTTGTGAGGATGGATGGATGGATGTTTGTTACTCTTTCACGCTAAGACTACTGAACGAATTTTGATGAAACTTTACAGTATTATTATTTATACATCAGAATAGCATGTAGGCTATAATTTATAACGATTTTGAGTAACCTTTCCACGCGCACGAAGTCGCGAGCAGAAGCTAGTATTTCAAAAAATTGATTGCATTACATAATGTTCACATAAAGGTGGTTAATTAAATAATTAGGAACAATTATATGTCCCTGTCGGCAAATTTTTTAAAGAAGTAGGAGAAGAATGGTGCGGAAATCCCATCAGCACTCTTAATGCATTGTTGTATTGTAAAGCCGTTGGTCCCGGTTGTTGTAAGAAAACCTATGAAAATCGTTAGTGATAGTCAGAAGCCCAAAGGGGCTGACAATCAATTTATCCTCAGGATAACGGTTTTTTTTTTCAGAAATTGGGTTGCGGAGTTCTGATGGCAGTCATTTCGTGTAAAATACTGATATTCAGTTGCATCTAGTTAGACTGGTAGGAAGCCTTTGTTTTTTCTAGACGGGGTTGGAAATGCTTTATGCACTATCCACCGCTCCAGGGAGAGCGGTGAGGTTACGACTACAACCGACTACGAGCTACCGACTAAAACCAACCTCGGCGTTTCGCATCACCACTTTAGTGCCGGGGCTACGGGAGCGCTGAAGCAGTCGTCCGCAGTCTCGGCAGTAGCGGGCCGCCCCAGCGGAGAGACGTAAAAGTTCTCCCTCCCCTTACTGGAAGGAAGTCTACCCCAACATAGTTAGGAAAAAACTCGGAAGATGATGATGACTGCATGATTATACCATGCCATGCCTCGTGAGGAATCCTTCACGCCTGTCAAACAAACAGTGACCTGACCTGACAGTGTATTGAAATGGGAGACTTGGCCTAATTATTTATTCTTCGGATACCCCAAGCTTACCTCGCTAATTGAACTAAAGTCTTGAGTAATACTTGGTATTATCGATCAGTTATTCTCAATGCTAAATACGATTTGCAATAGTGGGATAATTAAGCACCAGGTTGACCTGTACGAGATCACAATCGCGTTTTGATATTAAATTTAGGAGCCATTCATTTTGAAACTACCCACTTGTATTTGATTCTCGAAACGATTGTGTCATTTTGATAAGGACTAACATTTCGAGTCTCAACATCTATGGGTCTTGTGAAAATGCTGTTGTTCATCCACCTGACACAATTCCTTATCGGCTTCTTACGAAACCCTCGCTCAAGGTGGGTTGAGTTGGTATGACTCTATGTCCCTATTTTAGGATCGGATTTAATGGACTGGACTCCCGAAACTATTGTGTGTGTACTAATTTGATCAGGATTTAACTTTTAAAATCTTTTGTGCATTCTGCCGACACAGATCAAGGCAAAGGAACTTGACACGAAGACAAATTACAGTTTAAACTTACTTTCACACAAAATCACATTCTTCATTTAACTCGGTATTTATATTAATTACTAGACTTGTATTAATGTTTGTCTGTTCGCACTAAATCACTCAAAGTCGCGTTGCCTGCTCCAGCGCAGACGGACATACGCACGCGACAGTTTCACGTGTTGCTGATATTATGATTTTATTTTACGCATTCTAAAAGTTTTAGTCAGACTTTATTAATCTTTGGAATCTTAAATATCCATACGAATTTAGGCACTCGAATTCTATTAGTAGATTCATGATACAGAAGAGTAGCTGCTCTCCTATTGTGCTTACTTTAATCCTCATAGATTCGCGTTTTCGATTCGCTGCCCAGAGAAGGCGAAGAGTTAACATTGAGGGTGTTCCTCGGTTTTCGTTTTGGGGATTCATTAATACATGCTGTGTTGTATTATGAATGTCGAACGAAATACAAATTTTAGGTGCAATTTCTTCGCCCACTGGTACATTTTAGGTGTTAAAATCTAAATGAAAAGAACTTTAATCACCATTACTGAGTCTTACAAAACTTACCAAGTTTTAGCTCACTCATGAATTATCCTACCAATATTTGTTATGATGACAAGTAAGTATAATAATAAATCTTGTATCACATAAAAATATTTAACCTACCCACGTTTTTATTAAATTTTAAAACATCGTGATTACAACACGATGTACAGATCGCCCATCTATTAGTGGTTACGTCACTCGATCGTCGATAAATCGTCGGTGGTGTCGAATGCGCCCGCGCACCCGTCAGAGCCACCGGCGCGGCTAACTCAATCAAAATTCCTACTATCTACCGCCCACTGACGGTAGTTTGCTCAGTATTCTAATCACTTCCTCGCTACTGTGTCGTTGATTAGTACTTGAAAAAAGAAAAACAACAACTTTATTTAACGTTAGAATCTTAATTTATCTAAAATTATGCTACAAGTATGTACTTAGTGAGATTTACTTGAGATATTTTTTACGCTGCTCACCACATAATACACTAAAAAATAAATTCAACTTAAAGCTAACCACCACGAGTTTGGCATTGAATCAGTCCAAGGACACCCAAATCTCCTTCCTACAATAGCTATATGATGATCGTGAGGAATCCATGAGGAATTAGTGTATTTTTTATAAACTACCTTTCAAACTCTTAGAAAATGTCTTGTTTTATTGACCTTCTATGACAAAAACAAAAAGGAGTTATAGTGTCGGATCCTGCAATCTTAGCTTTCACATTAACCATTCATTTGGCAGGAGTATCGGCTTGGCCTCAGCACCTGTGTCGAGTGAAAGTCTGACAGTGATCGCTGTAAGCAACCGGCCGGCGTGCTGTATCGGACATCACCCATGAAACTTATCTGACCACAGTTGGATGTTTACAGAGGGTCAAGTTCGTATGGTCTTTTAAAGTTAACAGTTACGAAACAGTAGATCCTTATCCTAGTTTAGGGCAACAGTAAATATTCCTATATCCTATGATGCACATATGACTTACACCGAATGCTGTAACTTTTTTTTTGCTTGGTTTAAATCACTCAAAATGGTCCTGTGGTTGACATATACCTGTTACCTGTGGTTGGGTATCTTTAAAATAAACTCAAAAAAGATTTCCGGTCTTAGTGGTATGACAATGTAGGTGATATAAAAAGTAAAAGTTTGAATTTAAAGGGTAAGTGTAAATTGCCGGCGATAAATATTGTTGGTGTAGACGAGTTAGCGACTATGGGTTTGACATTACCCACAGGCAGTCAGGTGTTAACGCAAGCTGAAGGTAATCGGGAACCTATATTTAGATATAGGCTTAACATGAACATGAACGTGTTTTTGTTATCAAATGTTATATATTTTTTTATTACCGTAGCCTATAGAGGCTTGTAACACCTCCACACACCAACAACCCTGTAAAACGAAAGAGGAACAGCTGGGTTGGCAGTATAAGGGTCAAAGTCTCCCCCACTGCCAACACAATGTTTCCTCTTGCAGCACTGGCACTCAGAAGAACGATTAACAATAGATTTCTATTGTGTCTTCTTACACAGCTTTAAGATTCTCATATGCCTGTAATTGAATACTACTGTATTGAAGCCAAAGAAGATCGTTAAAATAAACTTAACACAAACGGACTGCGTGTATTGATAGCAATGACGTAAGCTAAACCTATTGGTTGTTAGAATGCCATAAACTAAAAAAAAAATTAAATTATATAGCCTTGTTCTACTGCACAACTTCACTATGTACATATTATCTAAGAATCAGTAATTAAATGATTTTCTTTATTAAATGTAAGAGAGTCGTTGACAAACTACGCTACGAGGTGACTGCTCGATTATTCCCGAGATTAAACTGAAATTAATTCGTTTCGTTTACACTGCCGTAGTTTAGGTTTCTTGTTGACTGTAAACGATTGGGTGTCGATCGGAGATTAGCTGCGCTTGCGCCGTGCAATTAATGGATCAAGTCTGGTGTGAAGGAAACGTCATTGTATTTTAATTAATGTTTAAGTAAAGTGCTGTTTTAAAGAAGAAATATATTTAGTTTTTATGATTATACTTTATATCAGCTGGTTTTCTGTGATCTACTTATAGAAAATAATCATTCCAGATAAAAGGGAAATTTCATTACTTGATTTTTTTTTAATTTTTTTATTAACCAAGCTCATTCAGTACACGTTCTTGTAAGGTCTTTACGCGTTTTTGTTGTGGGTCATCATGAGGATTAAAGGATATAATATATGTACTTCTTTCTGTAGAAACTGTTCGTCCGTGAAATCTTGAAATAACTCTGAATTGGTTTTCGCTTTCAACAAAGTACATACACCGAAACCTTACTGAATCATCAAGGAAATGAAACCAACCAATCTTCATGTAAGTACTCTTGTAGAATTAAAGACTGAACTTATCTTTCTGTATACAAAATGAGGATCAAAAGATATTCTGATCGCGATTATGTCATGCGGTCGGCAAGTGGAAACGCCGGCGCCATGTACACGGATCTAGATTACAAGCCGAAGCTTAACACCCCGCTCACACTTGACCGAATTGCATCAGGTTTTTATGTTTTTTTTGGTAAACCTTTTTGGAGAAATCATACCAAACACAGAGAGAACTGATGATTTCATGGCGGTCTTAATGGCTAAAGCAATACAAACAATTAACAAATATGCTCATTTACTGTGTAATGATACTGATTTCTAAAACTAAGCATTAGATTTCATTTTGGGAACAGCGTTCAGTAGTGAAAATGACTCGATTTCACATTTTACCCAACGGAGCTGAGCTGAAGCGTCGCCGCAGTACGGTCAAAAAAAGAGTTAGGTATACAGGCAGCTAATTAATAATCTGTGTTTTGATAAAGATAGTGTAATAATGTATCACGCAATATGCGTCTAAACGTAGGGTATTGTAAGCAGCTACATACATAAATAACCCTTTGGCGCGTAATTATTTATGTCGAAATCTGTACAAAAATGCATATTTCGTTTGCTATCTGTATACTTAACTCTTTTGTTGACTGTACAAGGGCAGAACATGGTAAGATCTTTTTAGTGTGAGTGATCTGTTGAGATTATTGTTTTTTTTTATGTCCGCGAATCTGTGTGTGTTTGCTTGTAATATATTTATTTATTGTGCGTTTATGTGTGCATGCGTGCTTGTGCATAAAATGATGCTATGTATGTATTAGAGTAAATTCTAAGTACCTAAACTAGCAGCTCTAACAAGGGCTACGCTACGATCCCTAATCAGTCTACCAACCGTGCTGATTACAGTTTAGTATTGATTGCCAATTTAATATCTAAGTAAGAAGCTTGTCAATTAGTTCTCATTATACTAAAACTCATTACGGGGCGCCGGTTCGTGATTGCGATGGCGCCTACGATAGCTGATCGAGATTAGATGTCGAGGCTAACATGAGGCTCGCACTTGACCGAATTACACCACGACCAGAGTGTACTTACTCTATAGACTTAATATTATATAATCAGCTTTGTAAAACATATTTCGTCAAGTTTAGGATAAGGAGGTGCATATAATAATAATAATAATAAACCCCCTCTGGGACAAACGTTACCTCATCATGAGACTAACGTAAAACTGGAGGGTAGATTAGAAACGCTTTCTACAAACCTATGACAATAAAACAAAAAATGTGTCCTAAGGTGTAAAGAAAAGCGCACAAACCGCAGGGCAGCTTGTGGCGAGCTGATGGTGAGTGGCGTCACTGCGGTCCTTATTGCCCCAGACAGTCGGTCAGGGCCTCGTCTCCAGTTTGCCCGTACTGGGTAGCTGGAGTGGAACCCCAAGAGCGCCCGCAGGACTCTCAACTCTGTCTTGCCTTAATTGGCTGGTCAGAGGGGGGCCGCCAGAGCTATATGCTCGGGGGTGGAAGTGTCTAATGGCGTAATAGCGGGGAAACCCAATCCGGGTCTCGCGGAGACTCGCGACGGTGAAACCGGGGCCGCACCTCTCTACACCCCTAGCCGCTCACACCGCTGTTGTCGCCTTCTGCCTGTACTGGCAGCTTTTCGGGGGGCCCAGCTAGTGAGGTGGCGAGTCACCGTCTGCCATCCCTAAGGATATTTATTCGAGGCTGTAAGGCAGACGCCGTTTTCTTCCGGCAAAAGAAGTTATTGGTCCACCTAACACCCACATCCATAAACCCAATTAATTTTAAGATACATACTTTGCAATAGTCCTGCACCCACCCGGGCAGACTCCAGGCTGTACTCTAATAGTCCAGTTTAGGAGTACCCCAGGTTGGTGCCCCATCCCATATTAGAACAAAGCTCTCCAAGGGGCCTCTACGCGTTGGACCTGTGTCCCCGCGCAAGCCTGCCAAAGGACCGGATGTCTTCCTCACGGGAGATATGCCGTGATATCCAAAGTGGAGATACAAATAATAATAATAATATTTTTTTGGGACAATTTACACAACACCATCTAGTCCCAAACTAAGCAGAGCTTGTACTATGGGTACTAGACAATGGATATAATACTTATATACTTTTTTTTGTCAATACATACATATAATACATAAGAAACACCCGGGGAAACACAAATACTCATGTTTTATCCACACAAATATTTGTGTCTTCTGGGAATCGAACCCACAACCCTATGATCAGCAGTCCGGCACTCGAACCGCTAGACCACAGAGGTCGTCAAGTAGGATTTCAAGTGATGATAACATGTAAATTATTGGTAGGTGCTGCCTGTGTAGTCAGTCTCGTCACAAGATTAGTTCATCGTCATCATCAACTTATATAATGTCCTCCTGCTGGGCACGGGTCTTAACTCAGAATGAGAGGGACCACCACGCTGGCCTAATGCGGGTTGGTAGACTTCACAAGCTATCGAGAAAATCTCTCATGATTACAGAAAATGGTAAAATGATTTGGGGAGTCATGAAGAGTATCTAGCATAAAGGAAAACAGAAAAGACGTTCTTAAGTATGGTAAGTCCAATTTAACGTAAAATCACTTTCGATACTGCTTCACTGGATATTATTCGCAACAGACCTATCGTTGTAATATAGGTCTCAGATTTTCAGTCAAAAACAATGCAGTATGTTATGAAATGAGACCAAAAAGTGTGGGTATTTGGAAAGCTCTCATAGCAAGCTTATGATGTAAGATAGAACAATTTAGAGGTTCTTTCAACGATAAAACGTGACAGGTCAACAGTGACTAAGTTCGTTAAAATTGTTATGTGAATATTAAAATATATTCATTGTTATTATAATAAGACTCGACATAGCAGTGTTTTGAAGCAAGTTATAATAAAACTGTAGTTTACTACTTTATAATAAAAGTACCTAATTAACTTAAGATATAATTATAACTCGATCCGTGACTTCCATGGCCCAAATCAGAACTTTAAGTACCAAGTACTTCCCATTACTCCTAATCTTTATTAAATTTATTATGCAAAAGATACTAATAACAGGAAGAGATAAAAACTACATTAATGTAACAAAGAAAATTAAGGTGGTTTTAACTAGTGAGAGTCAAACAACACTTAAAGCACCGCCCTGGGCGGGTATCAATAAGGATTTTCATAAGTATAACAAACGTATCCTTGCTCACAAACAAATAAAATCTCATGAGTACGTAGAAACCCGTTATAATTGTAACAGTTCCGATGAATTGTAACACGTTGATAATCCAGCAATCTTGCTGATACAACGGTGAAGGAGCGCCGTCTCTCCGGGGGGTGATTAACAAGCGCATCTATCAGATTATACCCACACATCCTTATTATTTATTAATAATAAACAAAGAACATCATCATCATCATTCATTTCAGTACGAGTCATATCTTGGAACTTTTAATTTCGAATGGAATTTGGAGTGTATAACAAATTCTGCTTTCAAACATTTTAGAAGCTAATGCGACTTCTCAAATGTTAGAATGGGGAACAAAAATCTTATATATCAATGTTTGCTAGAAATATTCTAGTCTGTTCGTTGGTTCTGTCCTCTCATTGCTTATGAAAAATCTGGAATCAGAAGCCTATTTAAAAATTGCATGAATCCATAATGGATATGGATTCATGCAATTTTTAAATAGGGTACCCTCGCATGAAACTATGAAAACCGGAAAAAAGATGCCTTGATTGTCATTTATTGCAATTATAATTTTTTTATACACAATTGTTTCTCATTATATTATAGATATATAAATTAAGTCATTACATAAATCACTATCTTAGAATTCGGAATAGGAAGGTTATTGCTTAACAGCTTTGTACGAAGCAAAAGACTATACATATAGAAACTCTTATAAGATAAGCAAAGAAAAATCGGAGCAAAATATTGTACGGTATCGAAGAACACACGCATGAATTTCATCTAAACACTAGAATGCCGAGGGATTTTCTCAGATACGTCCGTTTAACAAAATACACTCGCGATACACGGACGATATTAGAACTATTCCTACACCATTAGAGTTGTAGTCACCAGGAGCAAGAAAAGCGTGGAGGTGATGCCAAAGTTTGATACAAAATACAGCGGGTCTAAGGTATTTAATGTAAGGAATTAATCATCATCATTATCAACCCATATACTTTCCCACTACTGGGCACGGGTCTCCTCTCAGATTGAGAAGGATTAGACTGTAGTTGTTACTGTTAGCAATTATGTGGCGATAATTCGTTTCTGGGACTGTCTTTCTTTTCGAAAGAAAATAGATGCGATAGCTCTACTGGTTGATATTCTAGTATTAGTAGTATGAATTTGCCAATCTGAAGCCGGAATCATTCTAGACTCATGACGTGATGCATCAGTAGGTACATAAGAGAAGCCTATCAGCGTGATATATTTTGTATGAAGGCGTGCCACTGTTCTGACGTGATGATCAGTACACCCCGTGTGTGATGTTCTTATTGAAGTACACGTAAGTCTAGTGTGAATTAAGCTTCATAAATACCGCATCTAACTCTCAGGAATTCCACATGCACACATACGGGATCGTTAACACGAGCCAACAACTACTTCGGGGTCGTAACTCGCAAGATACCATCAAGTAACTGCGTGGGCGGCACCAGGGTGGAAGTGCACCGCGATTGAGCCGCAAACTTGCCCACAGGTCCCTCTGACAGGAACATGAGCACGACGGGACTTATGACTTTATGACACCACGTATATGTAGCACCAATAAATTTCGGCATTAAGATAAGAAAATTTCGTGGTCGCTAGCCATCTATGGCGATCGTGATATACTGGAAACAACAATGGTAACCTATTTCCGTGTTTTGGAAGACAATATCGGAGAAATCGGAGGGAATTTCTTTAATCTTATCTGTGCTTTTTAAATTTATGAAATAATTAAATCTCTACGCCCTTCCAATTAAGAGACGGGAGCTAGTACATTTAACGTTCATTCACTTGTATTACAAGCTTACGTAATATTGTTTTCTTACTTTAAATTATATTTGCAGACCTGCAGATTGAAATAATGTTGCTAACTGCATATTATTACCATTATTATTCTATGATCTGAGCATTATGCACATTGCATCGCGCTTCGCTGATAACTTCAATAAGAGAAACCAAGCCAGCATTAAGAGTAGGCGCATAATTGCGAATATTTTGTCGCGAGGCAGCTTTATCTTGAGATATGAATCGAAAACGATTACTGTCGCGTTATACTGTGATAAGGTTTGTAATTGTGCATGTAAATTTAGCTTGCAAATGCGACGATGAGTCGTAGAAAATACTTTACGACTTCACACTTTTTTATTTCAACTACGTACGTAGTTTTATAGTTTGTGTGGTGATTTGTTGGTTTCTTATTAAAAGTACTCGTACGCTTACAAAAACAATTATCATATAATGTAACACTAACTAACAAAAACATTGGTATGTTTTTTTTTGTGCGAATTGTAGGTGTACTGCAGTACACCTACAATTCGCCCATCGTTCTATGTAATAAGGGTTGAACCTATTACCATTATCCGGGCACAAATCTAAACTAAGAGTTACTACTGAAAATTTCATAGAAAAATTCAATAACCTTTTGCTCAACCTAGAAATAAAACCAAGACCTCAGCAAGCTAGCTAACGTGGTACTAGACTCACGATAGAGTTATTTCGTTCGGAAATTTAAGTCATGTCTTGAGCGCGAAAACTGTCAAGAGAGCTGGTAACCCTAGACACAGCCTTTATTGCGCCACAGACAAATTACCACGATAGAACCGAATTCTTGGCCTTCATAATAACACATCGAACCTAAGTGCGTGAGTACGAACAATATCTGTAATACTCGAGCGATCGCGTGCACCCATCCTTTATCTTATACAAGGTGTTAACTGAGGTCGGAGTCATGACCGACCCTAAAACGCCTCATTACCATTGAAATACAGCTTCAGCTATGGAACGGTAATCTACATTAAGGGTCGCGCTACGGTCGGAGACTAGAGAAATTTACATTCATGAGAACGCGTATCATGGTTAGGGTTATCACGTGGCCCCTTTAAAGTATGGCGGCCGGGCAACGGTGCCAGGAGATAGGTCCTGTATGCATTGCGATGTCATATTGGAAACCGGCGACCAGTTACGTAAAAGGTAATTGCATAACATCGTTTTTTTTCGGGAATTGGAATATGGTCATAAGTTAATTCTTAGTCCGTGAGATGTGAGTGGGATTCTCTGGCGACAGTGTCTATTTTTCGGCAATGGGCACAACCAAACTTGATATTGTGTTGCTTAACTCCGGTCTACCACTACTGAATTTATAATTATATACTAAGGTAAAAGAAAAAGTATGCATAAAAGGTATTGTATAGTGCTCCTAAGTATCAATATTGATTGAAGCAGAAAGTCCCTGATTACGTAACTTAGGTACTCAGAGTACCCAGAGACAAACCATGATAACGTTAGAATGAAAAATCTTAAACAATTGATGTTATTACTTAAATGTTTATAAATCTTTAACATATTGAAAGTGGAAGGATTAGCGATTATAATATGTACACTCACTATGCCTTTATTCCCCAAAAGATTAGGCAGAGGTTACATTGTTAACACAATTTCTCCAATAATTCTGAAGACCCATGTGGCAGGAGCTGATTCTCATCCAGGACCTGCGGTGGCAATAATGTCGTCTGCCTATCACACCGAAGTTCAACCAGAATGTTATTAAGAAACCAAAAACTAAAAGCAAGCCTGAATTTGTAACACACACAGTTAAAATTGCGATTCGACCAATGAGTCAGTTCGACGTTCCAGCTATCGATACATCAGCTAATACATATAAGGGGTAGCTATTTTATTTTATGACTAACACCGTTTCGCCATTTCGTAGAACAATATTAGTTTAGTATCTGAGCATTATATTGAAATTTACCGGGTCAGGTCACTGCCGATAGTTTCAAATGCACTAACCGAATTGCAGGCACTGTTTTGAATATTCATAAATCTTTAATATATTCAGCCATGGTCTTGTACAAAGGCTTAGGTTCACGTTTGACCACATTTGTAATGGCTTATGGAAAACATGTTTATGATAATAAATACCAAAACGTAGCTTTGAACTCGTTCATGATAGATAAGTTCCTTTTGTAAGTAAGTAGTACTCTTTTTTGGGAGACTCTTGAATCTGCCATGCCAAAGTGTGGTTATATTATTATTACTAAACTTCTTTCTCGGACTTCAGATTACATTAAGAATCCTTAAATGCAAACAATATTACAGATGAGAACAATACAGAATCAAAAAGCTCAACAATCTCGATATGACAACATAAGATATATTATAAAACAGCAGTTCACAATTACTATGCCTATTACTATTAACAATCCCGATACCCGAAGAAATTTAGAAACTTCAAAACGTCCTGCCTCTCTCTTGGAGGTCAGTTAAGTGGCGACTTGAGTCATCAATTAGAATGGCCGTGAACCTAAAGGGATGAAAGGTGACTTTCTGGATAGGCTCAGTAAAAATAGAATACTAATACTAACTTGAAATATTATGTTAACATCTAAACATTTTACTTATCAACCTTTTCGGGATATCTTTCGTGTTTCATCGAGAATTTAATTTCCCATCTGTGACCCTATTAGGTACTACAGCAAACAATATATAAGCTAAGCCCAGTTTAAAAATATGTATAACCATCTCATTTCTCTTTGCTAAGATAGGGCTTTTGGTCTCGTAGCTTAGTAGGTGCAATAATTTGTTATTTTGTTAATTAAGTCTTCCGTATGAGTTCAAAAAGAATTCTTTCTTTCTATTTCATGGCATAATACAAAAAAGAGGGCTATTTTAAGGGGGCTTTCTTAGACCACCTTATGAAGAAAGAGTAAAAAAAAAATATATCGTATTTAAAATCTAATAAATGTAGTTCTCGATTCCAAACCAAAGTTATCGTAAAATACTAGTGTTGAACGACACACTACGTAGGTACGTTTTAGCACGGTCATGATAGTGCAAGTGATGAGTTCATTCGATACGCGGGCGGAACGATTGCGATTCGATTCATTGACGAATGTACCATTGTTTTGCGATAAGCTACGATGTTCAGCTGGTGTTGCGTCACGACACGATATTTGTATAGAGAGATTTAAGACTGCCTGGAAAGTACCTACTGTATTAGAATGACAGATTTAGTAAAAAGTTACACAGTTTAGTAAAAAAGAGGCTATTTTGGGGCTGTGTTAACCCTGGAAGCAAGTATAATTATGGTTATTCTTATTACTACCTGCGACTGCGCAGCATTTAGAGTACGAACTAAATGATTACCGTCCAATATCTGAAATCTGGTCATCAGCTCACTTCACAACCATCTAATTAGCTGAGATTTGTCAATCGGACACCTATGAAAGTAGCTAGGAGTACTCAAAGACTTAAAGTCTGGACCAGTCTAGGATATCAATATTGCTCAGTCGTTGGGTTAGGGACTAATGGCACTTGCTTCCAGTAAAATAGGCTTGATGAATTCAACCACATCTGGATGATTTGGGTTTCATTTTGTATGGGTATTTTATATGCTGACAAAGTTAAATATCACATAGTTGGTTCATCAGGTGGTTCTTCTGCTTGTTTGCCGACGACAACATATAAAAAAACAGTGCTCATTTTTACATTACTTACTAGCCCTAGTCTAATGAGTGGGCCATTGAATTAATTTCACTTAAACCATTTTCTCTTACCGCAACTAATATTTTCTTCCAGAGATTTTAACTTTACGAGAATAATTATGCAAGTATTGATTAAATCGATACTTTGTTATTCGCTATCGTTTAAAGTAACTTCAAACGGAAATAATAAACTAGATTCGAATAAATGAACCTTTTTTAAGTGTCGACCTTAATCCAACTGTGATTTGATTGCCATTGCGTGAAATTGAAGGCTTATTGATATTTATTTATTTATTAAATATAATATATTTAATTGCAAACCTTTAACAGAAATGTCGTCAAAAAGTAAGTATTTATTAAAAAAACATCCCATAAATACTCACGTTGAAATATCCCCAATTCCTTAGGGTAATACATATAAGTTGTTTCCAACTTCAGGAAAAATAAATAAAAACTTTTCTTTTAAAACGTTAGTTATTTATGTTGTTTAAGTTACTGTGCTGACATTTCCAAACATTTTCCTTATTACTTTCATAATGTATTGTTTTACTTACAAACAACCTCTTTGCAGCGTTTTATTATAGATACAACTAAAGAATACATTTTACGTTAGTAGACACATAGGTATTTATTAACGTAATACAATTCAATAAGTAAATATATTAGTTTTTATGTGCAACGGGTTATAGGTGAAAATATACTAAAAAAATCGAAGTGAAATAATGGAATATTACACACAGATCATAAATCAATACATATTATAATTTCGTGCTCCAAGAGTTGTTTCAAGGTTTGTGTTTTTTTTTAATTATAGGAAATATTCCTGTTCCCTGTACCTAAGCAAAACGTAGAAGGTAAAAACTTGTAAGCGGCAATTGTCAATTTTGACATGGCGTAGCGTAAGCTAATGCTGTTTTTGTTTTCAGCATGATCCATATAGGTAATCCCTTTATTATGACACGAGTCACGACGTGACCAAGACATCTTTCTATAACGTTAAAGATGTCAAGTTGATTGAAGGACATAAATGTCTGATTATTGGTAGATGGAATTTGTAGAACTGTGGAGAGGCGAGGTGTATTGCCCCTCCATCCAAAGGGAGGATCCTCCAACCAGGCGGGTGTTATGCTTGGCGAGCCACGGCCCGACGGTTGATGTCGGGCGGTTGTATATATGCAACTTGTCGATGCAAATGTTGCTTGCGCGATTCAGGCCTTCGTAGTTCTATGTAGCGCGGTAGATGTCGCTACAGAACCAAAATCAGACCACACAGTGACCATCAAACCTTTGGCAGATAACTATGTATTATTATATAAAACGCAATCCATGTCAAGATCCAGATTTCATTCATTCTCATGCATACTGAGTACCTAACTCTTTGACCATTGTAACATTTCTAAGATTCTTCTATTATTACTAAAATACCTGTATATTGATTGACAGCACAGAAAGAATAAAAAGAAAATATATCATGAAAACAACATTTAAGAACGATCTTTTTGCAGTAAGCTATACCTAGATTTTATTTCATACATTTCGTTTCTATTTATTTATCGATTCGATTATTAGATTGCTATTTTTCTACAGGGTCTGCAAGAAGAACCCGTCAAAACATCAATTCCGTATTAAGAATAAAGTAACTCACAAGCATACAAGGAATACAATTAATCACTATGGAAACTAGAACAACTTCAATAAAAAATATATAATTGTGTATGAAATTACACGCTTGGGGCGGCGATTAAGCTTGACTCTATGGCACGGTCAATTAGCCAGCGTTTATCGTGAAAACGTCTCAATTATCGACCACTGTGGTACTACGACTTATATGGCCCAGTGGTGGGACGGTAGGGTTACCAGAGTAAACACACTCGGACGGAATCGGGTAACATGGAAGGGATGTGCAGGATAGGTAGATAATTGTAGATGACGGGACCAAATTTCTCTTTTTCTCTAAAAATTTTGCTTAAAAAAATTATATCCTGTAATTACAGGGATTTACTGACGAGGTATGACTTTTTATGACGCAAAAGAAGAGTAGGAAGGTAATGTGAAGGTAGGGATTTAAGATACATATACTACATCGTGTAACTCAAACGACTATGTTAATAAAAGCGTATCAATTCTGATATTGCTATGCTCGCCAATATATCGCTTGGGCATTTTTATTTACGATCTGGCAACCCTATCGTTCCCTTATAAGGCGGGTGGTGCAAATAACACGCTTGCACCATATTGATGTATGGCTGTACATTCAGTTTTTCGTTTCGTTTTCCTGTGATTATAATGTATGTGACTTGTCGCGTCAGTAATAAGTAGATCTTGTATAGGAAGTGTTTTTTGCAAGCGGCTAGCTCTTTGATTAAATCTAGTTATTATTTTTATTACGTTGCAACACTATGTAGGTTATAAAAAGTTGGATTCTAATAAGGCTGTTTGATTTGATTATTCTACAATAATCAAACATGTAAAAACCGTAAGGAAGTACATACTTCCTTCTTTTAGGTGGGCAGCAAGTCTTGACCCGGACAGGTTAGAAGAGCGTTGGTCCTACAACACTCGAACAAGCAAGTTATCCTGCTGCGGCAAGATGAACTTACAATAAAAAGACACATGACAAAGTACCTACGATGATGATTGAAGACAGAATGGACGCGAATAGGATGATTTTGGAATTAAGGTATAAGAAGTTCATCATCATCATCAACCCACATACTGTCACACTGCTGGGTACGGGTCTCCTCTCACAGAATGAGAGGGTACTATAGAATATAGGAGAATTAGGTTATAGTCCATGACGTTGGCCTAGTATAGGTTGGCAGACTCCACACGCCTTCGAGTAAAATCTCTAAGGCATGCAGGTTTCATCACGATGTTTTCCTTCAAAGTTTAAACGAGTGAGAATAATTAATTATTAACACGCACATGATTTAGAAATGTCAGAGGTGCGTGCCTTGGATTGGAACTCGCGAACTTTGGCTTGGCAGTCCAATGCATATCACTGATTTCTTATAAGAGGTTACATACCCACTATCAGGCTACTTAGTACTTAGATAAATATTTCAGCGGCATCTGGGGTGCATTAAAAAGGCCCGTTGTGTGTCGATAGCTCATATTCGATAGATCGCCAGCTTGTAACCAATATCTTGTACAAAAATATTGCAATGTATAAAATCGCAGACGCAGACCAAAACAAAAAACTAACGCGTGAAAAGAATTCGTACCGGTGCGTTCACACTGATTAGTGACCTATAAAAATTAGGCAGCATTCACAATTAACGTTTTGCTTGTAATTAATCACCTTTGACGGTTTGCCGACTAAGGCTTTACCGGCTCACCGGGCTTTTTAGTTATATCGATTAAGTTTTTCGGCATTCAAATCGATTTGAGCATTCGACCCAATTACTGTTGTTTTGTTTGGCGTTGAATACAAATGGGTTTTACAACTGCACGGGTTTAAAGCGAAAGTATTTCGATGTGCTTTGGCAAACTTCAAGACAGATGGAGTTTTTAAATGCTTGAAATCTTCTTTTCGTGCGTCGAGGTATTCTAGGGCCCATTTTTTAGCACTTGTACGCTCAAAAAGAGAGCAACACAAAACGAAGGAAATTACAGCCAAACAACACGGGTAACAACAGGTTAAATGAAACCTTGGTGTTGATGGCGTTTATGACTGCGTTTATGAGGCAGCCATCTTATAAAAAATTAAAACATATATTCTATTTCTTGACATTATACATTTCTTATACTTTTTTATAGTAATTTAAAGTGATCCTTGTCGTTCTACTCAAAACGTGTTATAAGTTATTCCCTAATAATTCCGTTCACTCATTGGCTTAAGATAAACTGGCTATAAAAATATGTATCGAGTGTTGCCGCAGTTAATCCCATATCCAATGAAAAGTCCAACTCAATTCATCACCAATGTCACCAACTAAATATATGTTACGTAACTTTGTAATAAATTCGATGAAACAACACCCACGCGTGGACAGATTGTCGATAAAACAATTTATATCTAAAGCTTGTATATCGATGTCGGTATTACCATAATTAAAAAAGTTTGAACGTAAATTAAAATGTTACTAACGTTTATTGGTAGAAGCTTCAATAAATAATGAGGTGATGAAAGTTTTCACTTATTTTTATATATGGTAATAAATAATTTTCATTCATATGTCAGCTGTGGTCGGATTCAAGTAGTCCTGAATGTTATTCTAGATACAAAGAGTGTTTAAAATAGTCTACAGGGGTGACAATCTGTGACAGGACATACTTACTTACCTATAACAGACATTGCGGAGAGCAGTAAGCATATTGAAATTGATGACGTTGATTTATGGAGAAATAAATTTGCAAAGATGTAGACACAGCCTCTAAGCCCGTTAATAATCCATTTCATTAGTGGTTGTAACACTGATAGACTTAAACATCGAGGCATCAGGACACAACACGAGATCACCAGATAATGATCTGGTCACATGGACGCACATGACGTGACAATAATGGCACTCGACGATATTAACGTAATAGAAACAATAATAGTGAAAGTAATATCCATATGCACAGGGAGATACATGGAGACGGTTTGGTTCTAGAAATATTATGAATATAATTATAATAATTAATTCTCAGGGCGGGAACTGAGAGTGTATACAACTTCAAGAACCACCATGTGAATTAAGGGTAAAGGTTTCATCATAATATAATATGTCGGCTTCCAATTTAACCAGATGCCGCTGAATATTAATATTTTACACGAAGTTATTTCTGGACAATACCGGTATCATGAGGATAGACGGGTTTTCCGCCTTTTTGGGCTCCTGACTACCTCTAATGATTGTCATAGGTGTTTGTATGCCAATCTGGACAGAGCTCTACGTGCCTTTCGGGGCACGGACGGAGGGATCTTGATGTGATAAGAATGAAATAGTTGGTTATATTCAATTAATAATCTACACAGGAATTCTAAAAATGAGTAATCGAAAATATAATTTAATTGGAATTTCAAACGATGAAATTAGTAAGAATCTGTTATGGTTTCTAAATATTATTTGATACCAAGGAAATCGCTGAATGCAGTCTTTGTAGCCTTCCTGACCACTAAGATCTGAAAGCAGTATTTTTTTAAATTACACGAGTTTAACAGAGTACCATCCGTTAATTCAGGTAAACACATCATTAGAACCAGGACATCTCTACGTATTTCCCTGTTCGCGTTAGATCTCACAGCGTGGAAAACGATTCGATTAGGCGAGGAGACACGACCAGTCGCTTTATTATCGGGTGCTCGTATGATGAATGAGTGGCGACTGGCGACCATGTGGCGACCATGTGGCGACCACAGGCTTGGGGCGACAGGTATGTTGACACTGTTTGTGTCTGGGGTCGGCAGACTATCAGGTGTCGTGAGCTGTGAGACCAGTTCCTTATTTCCTGATGATATCGTAGCTCACACGAATATTTTGTCGTAAGAGGGATATAATATGACGAAATCTTGTAGCACTTTCTTGGTCTTCAAGACACGAGTCAATCAGTTACTTTAAGGGAATACTAAATCAATTTTTAAAACAATTTTCTACCTCTTCACTTGTAAGACCGATGTAAATTAGTGTTACTGTGAGTACTTTTACTTGAAATTGCGTCCTTTATTTTAAATTTTGAATCAAGACGTATTCAAGTAAACAGTATAAAATCAATGAAACGCAATTAATTTAAGTAAGCAATTAAATAAAGTAGTCTTAGGATTGAACGAAAGACTAATATCAAGATATTGCAAATCCAAAAAAATAATAATTTCGTCCCACTTCTTCAATCAACTAGCTTGTATACTGTATTGACGACCTCTGTGGTCTAGCGGTTCGAGTACTGGACTGCTGATCATGGGGTCGTGGGTTCGATTCCCACAGGACACAAATATTTGTGTGGATAAAACATGAGTATTTGTGTTTGTCTGGGTGTTTCTAATGTATTCATCATCATCATCATCAACCCATATATACTGTCCCACTGCTGGGCACGGGTCTCCTCTCATATTGAGAGGGATTAGGCTATAGTCCACCACGCTAGCCTAGTGCGGGTTGGTAGACTTCACAAACCGTCGAGAAAAATCTCTATCCTCTGCTATCCTCTTCTAATGTATTATAAGTATGTATTTACAAAAAAAAAAGTATATAAATATTATATCCATTGTCTGCTTAGTTTGGGACTAGATGGTGTTGTGTAAAATGTCCCAAAAATATTATTATTATATTATTGTATCAGCAGAATGCATATATCTCATTAATATTGATCGTAAAATCTTCAGGGAGACAGTGTCGGCACTTTGTCTGTTAAGGGACCGACATTATTAAGATAGCGGCAGATATGCCACTGCTTCCTTATTACTTAGCTACTAAGTACTTGACGACGTCTATGGTCTAGTTGTTCGAGTGTCGGATTGCGAGGACGTGGGTTCGATCACCACTGAACTAAATTATTTAGAAAGAAAGAAAATTTATTCTGATAATCATAACACAAGATAACATAGGTACCGAACAACAAAATAGAATATTTATGTAAAGAACGTAAATGATAATGATAAATTATATTTATTTATGTAAATAGATCTTTTAAAGACACTTTTACAAGTCAATATTGAACTTTTTTTTAAGCTAGATGACTCCGGTTTTTTTGGGTACCTACTTCTTAAATAATGTTATGAGTATGTATTCAAAAAAAAGTTTATAATTATTACATCCACTGTACTGTACATCCACTAGTACCCATAGCATAAGCTCTGCTTAGTTTGAGACTATATAGTATTGTGTAAAATGTGCTAAACTTTTATTATGATTACTGATTTGATTAAGCTTCTGAGGCTTCTGACAATAAAAAAATATTTCTGTACATACCGTTAAGGTCTCTTATTTGTTCAGTAGTAGGTACTTTTACAACATTTATATTGATAAATTATATTTACAAATCTACAACGTGTTACAATATACCCCGTAAAAATTTAATTAATTATCACAGCCAAAAATTTTGTCAGCTGTCATGTCAGGTAACCAGATTATTTAACAGAAAGGCCCACGTATCTATTTTACCTAATAATTATATATTTTAATAGTTTTTCTATTTTTCATTCATAATTGTTGTTATTTCCTTTTTTTGGGGTATGTTATACAGCGTTACTCCGGTTCTTAAATATTGTGAATGGACTCGTTATAAGGCCCCATTTAGCCTCCTTTCGGCTTTATGGGTAGTTTTGTAACACCCTGTATAAACTTAGAATTAATAAAGTTTTAGATTGTTATTTAAAAAAAAACTGGTCACTGGTATAATATAATTATGGACCCTCTATTTGAATATAACACGGACATGCCTAACCTACTTATACCAATAATCTTGAGATGGAGGAGTGATACATGCTATTAATTTATTAGAGACGGAGACGGACACAACTTCTTCATTGTTTCTATTATGGCCTTGAAATGATGACTAGCTTGGTAATCATAGTGATAGTTTATTATGCGAACGATCATCGCTTCGTGCAACTGATAAAAGCACAGCGCACGCGCCACTCAGCCGTTTCAATTCGAAGCTTAAAACAACAATTCATAACATACCACCACGTCTATATTCCTCGAAGGGCTAGGCAGAGGTGTACTGCTGTACACCAACAGGTCTACGGTAGGTTTAGGTCCCATTTAATAGAGGGCAACCCTATTGCCATTGACCCAAAATTCATTCAAGTTAGATCAAAGAATATCGAAGAAATCTCTGTTCGTTCTATTAAATACTTTTGCCTAAAATAACAATTTATCAAAGGTTAACTCAAAAATAATCTAGGGATTCAATAGGTAAGCACATCAAATCTAAATAATCCAGCAATATCCGAGATTTGAATAAAATCACATCTAAATTCAAATGTCTCAATCTGTAAGAACAAAAAAAACGAACAGCCATCACGCTAGGACACTTGAACAGAAAACGCAGAAAATAAACTCAAAACAACTCTGGAGAAAGACGTCCCCATCATCTTTTTTTTTAGTTCGGAAAATCTTCAATGGGTCAGCCACGGGGTTCGTGACATTTGCCACGACCGTAACAGGCTGTGGTCCAGCCTTCTCTAGACCCCTTCAAAGGACGAGACGAGATCTCCTCGCTTTCTACTATTTATATACCATCTTAGGTGAGCTGTAGGGAGGTAATGCAAGTTGCTATATCATTTACATAAGCGGCAGTACCTATACTATTCTCCAAGCGTGTTCGATTTTGGATATGGTAGACGCGAAAGGGTGTAATGTGTACATAAGTGCTAGTTACTCTATTATTGTAAAACTTCTGATCTTCAATTCATAGTGGTACTAGTTAGGGGGTGTACAGACAGTCATAACGGAACATAAAGAGTTTTTATATGATAGCTTTATTATTTTATTAAAATGTAAATTGTTGACAAGTGATGTTTGTGTGACGGGACGCCCCGGGCGTAAGAGAGTTATGGACCCTCTATTTGAATATAACACGGACATACCTTACGGTATACTTATACCAATAATCTTGAGATGTGAATGAGTTATTTAAAACACATAACCATCAATGTACCGATATCTTCATAGAAAGAGCAAATACGTATATGTCTAATATAATGCTCTTTCTACAAAGGAAGCATAGGTAAAACTTAGTAGGAAGCATAATTAAAGCATAGCAATTTTTTTTTGTCAGAAACCGGCGAATTTATAAGTGGCCACGGCGACGACAATTGTCCTCACAATATTATTTCATTCATATATTAAAAATATCTCACTGTCTAGTGGTTGCAAGTACCTACTGCTGCTGGGCGTGGTGAGGTCCTGTGGTGGTCCTAGTGGGTGTTCCGAGCAAAGTGAAAGTGTTCATTAAATAAAAGGAAATTTCGCATACAGGTCACATTTATTGACCACATTCCGACTCCCTATAATATTAAACCGAGGGTTGACAACCCCCAGGTAGAGAAACAATGACCTAGAAAATAATTTTTCTTTTATAAATTACACTGTCTCATATCTTCCCACGTCTTCCTATTTGTGGCATAGCTTTGGAGGAATAAAAAGGACCATGATGAAATGCTTTCGTTTTAAATAATTATAGTGATGAGAACAATACGCTTTAGATTTTTGTACTTTAGTGCCTTTCTTTGATTTCATTTACGATAAAGTTGATTGAAAGCACTTTCTAAATTAATGTGACAAGGTGAGATTCATTAAATTATTAACTTCATTTTTATCAAACTATTAATTTTAAGATTCTTTTTAAATATGACAGGAGCTCCAATAAAGTAAATAAATAAATGTCAGTGTAATTTTAATTTAATACGAATTACATTTGAATATTAAATAAATGAAGGTCGTATAACGTATTATATAATTTAAGTCTATTTATTTTAGTTATATTATAGATATTATATTAGTTGTAATATGATTCCAATTTAACCCCCATTGTGCGATACAAAATTGTCGTTCACATTATCTTTGAATTATACTTTCTAAATTATTCCATGGTGATTTTTGGAATGAGACCTTCAAATGGATCAACCATGTTGTATATTTTGTTACCTGACAAAATAAACAACATGGTTAATCTGTATACTAACGCCTTTTTCCTATGAAGTAGGCAGAAACTAAAGAACGCCACTTGCTATGATTTTTGCATACTTTCTTCGCTTCGACCACATTCATACATTTTTTCAAACACACACGCTGGTTGCCAGTACTACGCATCTGACCTCTTTGAAGAACCCCACCAATAAGGATAATAAATATATTATTTATCATTCAATATTATTTTAATTAATCAAAATAAAACCGACTCGAACTTGGCGGTACGTATCTAGTCCATGATTTATGTCTCGCCAATGAATTGCCTTTGATATATCGCTCACGTTTATCCCTTATGGGGTAAACAGGGCTCCAGGCGGATTAATATCGTGAAGGCGTCTAGCAGGTTGATCAAAGGTTGAAATAGTGCGCAGTGACAGGTACTGGGCGACCGCCTATGATGTAATTTGTAGAGGGATTTAGCATGGATATGAGCATAATTTATATCTTGTTATTGCAACATTGAGGATCATAAGTAGCATAATTAATAGTTTGCCTAGGATTAGAGTATGTTTAAAGAATGCAAGGTATACTATAAGTAACATGACATTAACTTAATGCCGTTTATATCGTTTTCGTGAAGAGAAACTATCAAAATATTAGCTGTATAAATATGTGAGACCTCTAGTATTTTTTTAATTACATATGGATTGACATAATTATATAACATTGATATTATATCGTTAATAATAATTAAATTACACATAATGCCAACTCAACTACACCAACTAGTAATATTATGCAATGCAGTCGCCTATTTTAAACATATAAAGAATCGATGTGATCTGTTATACTTAAAATACATACTACAGAGACCTAATTGAACCAGTTTTTAATTAATATAGAACCTTTTTTTACATATGCTTTAACACGCGACTAACTCACACCTACATATCTAAATACGCAATCTTAATATTTTTTGCTCCATTACAAGCTAAACATGTTATTCTCTCAAATAACACTAATTAAACTAGTCTGGCACCGTAAGATTGGTCCATTTAGCAGTATTGTAGAACCTGGGCCTGTGTGGTCTCCCGCCCACCCGACCGCCAAACGTCAACGGGTGATGATTTAGAGGGCAGCAAACCTTAATTACCAGTTTGCGTGGCCAGCTAATTAGCAAATGAATTGATTGGCTACAACAAAGACGGAACGAGGTTTCTCCGCAATTTCTAAAGTTATAAATTCTGTTTAAAGGAAACATGGAATCGGTTCCGACGTACAATTACGATATTGTTCGGTTTAACTGGAAAGGTAGCTCGACTTGATGTAAGCGCGGAGTTTATATCTAGATAAGAACCGTGAATGATAATGATAATTTGAGACTATAAATATAAGGTAAGTAAGGTGTTTTTGCCTTGGATGATTACGTACGTAATACAATGTTTCGGGATGAGGCTAAACAAGAAAGAAAAACAATGGATTTATTACTTTAACACTTGGTCAGCCGGAGTCCAGACAAATTGTTTTACTATAACGTCTGTTGGATAGTAATGTGATGGATTAAATTACATCAACGTAACCATAACCCGTCTCCACAGTGATTGTTGTATTCATGACGGATTTCACCATAAAAATAGGTCGTACTTACCTGTAACAAAAAAGGTTAAATTAGTTGATAATTGAATATGAGTTCACATGGAAATAGAAAACATACCAAATACAAATTTGACAAATGATATTGAGCACCTAATTCCGATAACAAGTGCAGTCCCGAATATAGAAGAGATAAATCACAAAGAAATAGTAACAGTATGCAGTAGGAAACACGTGATTCATAAATTGTCTGTTGTTATTTAATTGTGGTTCTAGGAAAACTCAGAGAAAACATAATGATTATATACCAGCTGTTATATCGAAGTATCATTGTCCCCATACAATTTTAATAAACAGTAATAAGGTCGACAAAATAAAACAATCAGTCTCAATTTTGTTTCTCATGTTTATCACTGTAATCAGAAATGATTACAAATCAGGCTTTCTTACATGTTACACTACTGTTCTTACTTCCTTAATTAAGAGAAAGATAGCAATAGGATGTATTCCACCCTCTCTTTCACACACCTGATTTTAATTTCACGGTGTTCCAATGTTTTTTCTCTGATCATTTCAAGGAATCGGGTCGTTTGCTCCGAGCTATACAATGAAGATTCTTAGAATAAATTATTCGCATAATATTAAATGTGAAGCTAAGTAACGATTTTGGCAAGATTTGAATTTAAAATGGGGAAATAACAATAGGAAAGGTTAAAATTGTATTGACCTGTGTTGTTACGGTAGACTGAAAACCCAATTTACGTACGAATTTGATGCAACCGAATTATTGGATGGTTTCGAACTGAAATATGATGAGGTTGCTTTATTGCTCAAGTTAACACAAATAAGGAAAAGTTCCAAATAACTTTTTACTTAATTTGAACATACTTCTTCAGTGTATGGATAGCCTAACTTTTTATATAGTTATAGGCACATGAATGGCTCATAATCATAATGCGCATTGTGCAAGACTTTCGCTGCACATTATATAAGAAAACTTTTGCCGAAACAACTATAACTTATAGTGATTTGCAAGATGTCCCTAGAAAATACACAAAACATAGGGATTTTTTATTGATTTAGTTATTTAGTTCAGAAAATATTGTATAAACCTATCCGTAGAATAAGGTTACATGATTATGATGATTATGGCCAGATTAGCTTTTATAAAGCTAATCTGGCCTATTATTTTATTGGTAAAATCGATTTAATTTATAAAGCAATAGGCCATAACCCGATTCGGTGACCGTAGACCTATCAGTAGAATAAGTCCAGATTAAGATAAGGCCAGATTAGCTTTATAAAAGCTAATCTGGCCTATTATTTTATTGGTAAAATCGATTTAATTTATAAAGCAATAGGCCATAACCCGAACACCGAATCGGGTTTTATCTAGTTATAACTACATAAAACCCGAATCGGTGTAATAACCATATGTAACTTTATTCTGCTGATAGGTCTACGGTATCGCAAATTCGCAATGCAATATAAAATAGTTTTTGCGGTAACATATTTTGTATTGAATCATACGGAATTTATTTACCACCAACTAGCTGATTGTCAAGCTGTCGACCGTGCCGATTATGGCAACACCAACCATTCATTGCAAAAATCATTCGGGTGGCCATCTAAATCTTGTCGTTGACGATGATGAACACAAACAAACCTATTTTCAATTCAAATCGGGTCAAGTGTGATACTCAGTAACCTTTTATGACGCAATACGTCATACGGGACACCAACATTGAATCGGCCTTCAAAGGCTACCAATAAAATTTGGCACGTAAATTTCAATCAATTCATACATTACTACGCTGTTACTTAACAATACAAATTAGAAGATGCAGTGCAATGAACCCATCAATTATACGTATTCGTAACCTATTGTAATGATGGCGTCATATATGATCGTAAATTATCAAGTATGTCATTTTCACCCGATATTTAACATCAAATGATTCTAAATCTTAACAACAAAGTATGATTTAAGTGTTTCTCGGCTTTTTGATATTGGTCCGCTTACTTGAGCAAAACTACGCAACGGATATTGATGTTTTTCACTATTATTTAGAGAATTTAATTTCGGAAAGTTGGCGCAATGTTCTTATAGTATGAAAATAAATAATTGCGGACTTAAACTATTTTCTAAGAAATTATGATAGACCACGACCAAATTACGCAATATTAATTATAATTATAACAATAGTTATAACATCCATAAAATTAATATCAAAATAAGCAAACGTATTAAAATTATTGATGGCCGATTGGGTGATGGTAATTTTAAACAAATGACTACACAAATCAAACCGTTCAAAATGCCACCCAAAAAGAATTTATTGGAACAAATTGATTATTAATATACGACCTTCGAAATCATACACGTATTGTCGGTTTGTGAGTTATTTCCTCTGCTCTCATTAACAAACGTTGTACTGCCCCGAGCGAAACACATCAAACGAATTTGCTCATTAGAATTTTTTTTGTTAACCACTCCTACTTCTCATATCTTCGATATGGTTCAATAGCAATTGACATGAGCGCAAAAACTTTTATTTCATATGTGATTATTGCCTGTGATAGATTTTTAGGCATAGATTTCTTAGAAGCTTTAAAGGCTCGACGTTTAATGTCTTTAAATTGGTTTGTCATGTCTATTTATAATCCTGATAAACTGTCCAGCGGTGTAATGATGGAATAAACTGTTTTATTATCCTTAAACGGTAGCTGATGACCAACACAATAATAATAGAAAACTGGGTGGCAATCTCGTTGATTGTCGAAAATGATGGCAATTTAAACAATGAGACGGTTTTATAGGAGGCGCATAAAAAAAATCTTGAAGCGGGACTAACTATCAATTTCCACTGATATAGTCATCAAACCATCTAAAATACAAGTTTGAACACATCGTCGCCGCAATGATTATGTTAAAAAGCCGCGCTGAACAAACAACGGATAATGAAGTGGCTCACAAAAAACACGATAATGATATAGTAGGACCACCGGTAATTTCTGTAGAAGCCCATTGACTTAATGACTGAATTAACATAATATCTCTGTTCTACCACTAAATTTATCCAGACGATTTAATTTCGCCTTGTCGTATTTTTTTGTAGAACCCCAAATATTAGCAAATGCTATGTTTTGCAGACGAATACTAATATTTATAGAGGTGGTTTTTTGTTATTAGGAATGCAATTAACATGTACAATGATAATAATTTTGTTTAAAAGTTATCATAAATATGCTAAATGTGTATAAATGAATGCTTTAAGCCATCGTACAGTCAAACAAATAGAATCTGGACAAACTAGTAAGCTGTTGTCAATCGCCCATTTATTTGACAAGGGAAGTGCTCCAATTCTGGTCAAGTACGCGAGAATTTGAATATTTAAGCCCATAAATCCAATTACTTTGACCGAATGAGGTATAGGGAACATTCAATGCAATGCGATACAGCCTCTAAGCGATTCAAGAGATCTACTTAAATCTACATCCACTTACGAGAAGACAGATGTAGTAAATATTGTACTCATGCAATTTTAATGACCGATTATTCAAATGCGTTTCAAAAGCTAAATTATGGGCTCCAATTAAATCAATTAACATAACAAAATGAGTGGGTGGATCATTTGCAAAAATACATTAGTTACAGTACGAACAGTCGACATCTAATTAAATAGGATGCAAACCTGTAGCAACGGACAAGTAGTTTCTGACGAACTAATTATTTTATCTGGTATGTACATGATGTGTTTGATGGCAATTAAAATGTATGAGCTCTTTCAAGACTAAGAAATAGGTGATATTGATGAGGCCAATACCAATATCGGTAGTAGAAGTAATATTGGTATTAGTAATCGTATGAATGACGTGTATATCGGTTAATGAATTATCGCGTAGGCCCGACGCTGTATCATCGAGAATGTGTGAACATGCTGTGGTTATTCAAGTACATGCTACAGTTGCGTCATTGTGGGAAATAAATATGACACTCCAAGACAAAGCTTAAGATGAGAGAAATCGTATAGATTAATAATTTTGACACGAAAGCTGCCGAGATGACGTAATGTCAACGTTGCCCCCTAATTGGCTTTTTAATAAGCTGAGATTAAAGCGGCATAGGCCAAAACAACAATCGGAGACACGTGTTGAGAAAAAATATAATTTGAATACATAGATAGAAAGAAGTCACATGAAGATTTATTACTTTAATCAAATTATCAAAGTTCTTTTTCGTAAACTAAGAACAAAACAATGATTTATGACCTTAGTAATAAAATTGTATATTTGGACTTACATATAGTGGAAAAAATTCGTGATAAGGAATAAACGTTATCATTATAATAATATCATTAATTGGACGAGACTAACACGTCATCTTTAATAGGGAATGACAAATGAAAGCGATATGACAACCAAAAGTTGAGGAAGCTTTTTCATTGAGGGCGGAATATCGTGTATAAAAGTTCTAACACATCACTATAAACGACGTTTTTACTAACTTACAGTCTAGAGTGTGCAAAACACGATAAGAGAGATTATACTTTACATTCAATTTAAATCCATCACATCCATTTCACTCTTTTTATCTATGCAGAAACATTATCTTATAATTAAACACCGAAGCAAAGATCTGGCGTCCCAAAGGACCATCAAACAATCAATAACAATAAACATTTTTCCTCCTCAGCTATTAATAATTCATCCAGCCAATTTTCAGGGCGTTCAACATCTTATTGTCTACGCACCCTTTATTAATTAAAACCGATCTCCTTTCAAAGGATTGACGCTATCTTTGTTTGCCCATTTGAAGATCTTTTCTAACTTCCATTGTGAGGGGCCTACCGATTCTCATAAATAAATTAGACATTGTCGCCGCTCGCTCTTTTTACTCGTGAGACGGGACGCATTGGGAATGTCGACGCCGATTTACTAATTCATTTCGGCAAGTCTGCTCTTTGGAGCTTGCGATACGATTTCGATGTGTTAAGTTTGTGAGAATTTCAACTGTAGTTGTTTCATTGCCATCGGTAGCGTTATCCTATACAATATAACTGGACTGAACTAGGGTAAGACGAAGTCAAGATAATCTCTTGCTAGCAGTCCCAGTAACAATCAGAAACTCCTTTTTAATCAAGTATTCAACATACTGAAACGATGAAATAATCAAAGCTAGTAGAAACAAAACATACTTCTATCCTTAAATAACCATAAGCTTGATCATAACACAAAAATATTAATAAACAAGTCGCTAGGTATAATGGCTCCTAAAACTAACGGTGTCTCGTTTTCTGTACCTATATTTAAGTACTAGTGCAGTGGACCGAGCTAAGATATTTTTTGTTGTTTCTCCCAAGACTGGTTTCAGAGCCAATTTTAACACCAACACACACTAGCCTAAATAGCACCAAAGTGTTCATTTGAAACAACTATGTCACTGTATGCATATTTTATATTGGGTCTATTACCTATTGTATGTACCTTAATCAATTAGATCAATGTTTCCCTACTGAAATTTAACTCATTAGTGGGGCATTACTTATTTTTTATGATGTCGAAGGGCATTCCTTAGTTTTTATGGTCTTACTTGCATATTAAAATTGTTTACATCAGGAATTACCTGGGTTCTATTTTCCCTCATATATTTTCAAGATTTGTTTTCCATCTCAACCTTCAAATTGACCCGAGAGCCAATAGTCCCTAGGTCATTGTAATATCCCACTCCAAATTGCAACAATGATGAGCATTCAATCCCCAAACACAGTTCAAGGAGGGTCATAATAGCATGATTGTGCGATCAACATACGTGGGATCTGTCGCCTTTTGTAGTACACCGCATTGTAAAATTGTTTTATAGCTTTTGATACATAAATTGCTGTCTAATTTGGGAGCGTCCGTGTTTCGAACGGACACAAAAAGATCTTCGATCGACATGTTGTGACATTCCAACGATGCCCTATTGTGCTTTTAGAATATGGAACGATTATCTGATCTAGGGAGCCGAGACTTTCAGTACAACATTTTGATAGAGGTCGGAATTATAAAGACGTTCTTAAACGCATTTGTTAACTCCTTATCAATATAACCGTAACAGACTTAGTGGTAAAAAAATGGTTCCTGTGAAGTCAACATCAATTTGGACGTGTACTTAGCTTGTTCATAGATACCTTAACCGGTCCATTTGCATATACAATTTTACCAGTGAAAGCTATTTGATATACTTAAGTGAATTCTTTTCATCCAGTGCTGCCCACACAACCTGAATAGACTGTTGTAGAAGTATCATTCTTTTTTATTTGTTTAAATAATAAGACATATCATTTGAATGAAGGGTATTAACGCATTTGTATTCATGGAATCCCATTGAGCGAAGCGGTTCTATTGACATTTCATAAAATAGACATAATATCGTGAATTTAATTTATCAAATGATTGATCGTAAGGTGTTATGGCCAGTTATACACCGTGACTTTATAGTCGTTTTGGAACCGAAACGTGGTAACTTAGGATAATTAGTAGTACAAAAAAAAAATATTAAGTTGACTGTACAGCTAATAATAAAAAAGTTGGCATTTCAAAAAAAAAATTCACTTGTTCGAGTTTGTTCATAGTAGTGCAGGAATATTTCATTCTAAAACCGCCGCAGTCTCAAGCTTGCCATTTATCAATGATGCGCGGCAGGCGGCGCGGGCGCGGGGCGCGGTGGCTCGATCGCGCGGTACGAGTCAGCTCATCAGCTGGTTACCTACCTACAGCAACGCGAGCGACGGACGACGGTCGGATAATCCGTCCGAGTACCTACTACGCGTGATTTAATAGCTAGTAGCTAGACAAATACATTGTATTATTAAAATAAATTGCATTACGATGCAGATAGCGACGTAATTTGATGTTAGATTAGTACCTAGATCGCAGTTCAAATACTACAAGTATGGCGCCCAGCGAATCAGCTGATGATACGGGACACGAACGTAATACCTACATTCTTACTAAAAAAATTAGAATAAGACTGTGTGTAGGTAGGTTTTATCGTAGTTTTTATTTAAGAAAAAAACCTTGCCTCACACTAGGATTTTCTCCTGTGTCATGGGTGCATTTACAAACATAAATTTTTACATACACAAACACGCAAGCCCAGAACAATCACCTACAGATCATACAAATTGGTTCCGAGCGAGGATCGAACCCGCGATGGCGCAGCAGTCGCTCGCACAGCCGCTGCGCATTGTTGACGATACGATTGCGTGTCATCAACATTTTCACGCCAACTACGTAAATTGTACCTACTCCAATTTCTCGTTCATACTTTACACGGGATTAGGACCTGCAGAAATACTTTATTTGAATTGAACTTATCTTTATTTACTGTAGGTATCAATAATTAAAAACAGAGAGCCAATGAACTGAGTAGGTACTTAAGGCGTTTGGATTTTTGGAATTTGAGCTATTTACAAAATAAAAAACTTATGTAGGTACATAGCTAAGTACTTACCTATTAACAGTTTATTTACAAATTGTTTACACTTCCCTGTACTGCAACTGCTCGAAAGAAGTCTGCCGCGTTCAATACACAAACGTGCCCGTTTTATGCTAGGTATTGTCTTTTAGCCTATCACTTTTCACTTTATCAAAGACGTCCACTATCGCACTGCGTAACTCGTTAAGACTTTCATGTTCACGGGTATAAACGAGTCTTTTTATTTCCGACCACAAGAAAAAATCCAGGGGCGTTAAGTCCGGGATCGGTGGTGGGCAAGCCACGGGACCGCCGCGCGCCGTGGCATATCCATCGATCACGGAACTGATTGTTTGGGTAAGCACGCACAACACTTGCATAATGAGCCGGGCAGCTGACATAGGGCAATTCTTGCCGGTGCATCATTGTTGTTGATGACGTGAGCTCGACGGAACTTATAGGGATGTTAAGCCATTATTACCGCCATTATAATCGCATTGCTTCTTCGTTCTACTGCGAGTCATTCAGGCGCCCTCGACCTTGCGCGTGAGCCGGCACACGGAATTGTCCATGATCGAGAAGGCGCTGGGTTGCAGCCAAGTTGGTAGGGCTTGAAGGTACTTGAGGACTTTCAATCCCTCGTAGCCGCAGCGCCTTTAAATGTTCTGGCCGGGAATACAACCGCCTGGCCTCTTCCAAATTGTAACTGGCAACAGCGTACAGCTGAACCATTGTCAAGTACCTACTCTGCGTTCAAGTACTTATACTGAAGACTCATTTTCGTGGGTTTGTATCGCGTGGCTACGTAAAACGTAAAAAATGCAACCTTTATCGCGCGCGAGTTGCAACAGAACTGGCGGGTGCGGCCGTGCGGGGTGGTTAACGGGGAGCGGCGCGGGCGACGCGACGACGCGAGAGCGCTCGCCGCGCCGGCGCCGCGCCGCCTGCTACTAGGGGTAGGTACGTAATACATTACAGCTGTGTGCGTGGATTGTAGGCAGCGGGCGCCGCGCCACATCATTCTAATGGGCGGATAACGTGTCTAGGCATGTTTTACCGCTTAGTGTTGTGTGTGTAACATTGAATGACATCGATCGTAGTGATCGTAGTACGTAACATTGAGTGGAGTTATCATGAGTTCTCATTTTTTGTTCGAATATGACATTATTTTTCATAATCAATAAAATAATATATTTTTATTTAAATTAAATTATATTTTAATAGGTTCCATTACTGATATAGAGTCTAAAATTTTCGGTTCCAAAACGACTACAAAATCATCGTGTATACTAAAATCAATATTGTTCCGCCAGAAAACGTCATAAACAGAGAATCCCTCATCAAAAGAGCTAATTCAAAGCCCACAGCAGCAACGAGTTCATCGGGGTCCTTAGACATGTGCGGCAAGAAGTGTCCATGTTCCAACATGGTAAAACATGGGTTTTGTTTCGCTGTCAAAGACATGGCGATCGATCAAAAACGCCCGTCTGTCACGGGCCAATGATTGAGGGCGACAGTGTGTTCCCATGCGCGGACGCATCTGCCGAATTTGGCGCGGTGCAACCTGTCAAAATTCGTGTTCCACCACGAATGCATTCCGTTTGTTTTCAGCTGGGCTTTTTCCCACAACAATTAATAGACACATTTTTTTTAATATAACTGTTTAATAATAAATGTCGTCGTCATCATCATCATATCAGCCGAAACGCCTATTTTTAAACAGAGTTCTCCCATTGTCTTACTATGTAGTTAAAATAAGTATTATATAACTTTACATTCGGGCTTTCCATCGATATTCGAGGTAAATTTTGTTAGTAGAATGTATTCGGCTTATAAAACGTTTGCTTATTTATTGTTCTTTATAACAGATTGTAACAGGTATCCATTCAATTAAAAATATGGCCAGTCCAAAAAATAATTTAAGGCTTCGTTTATTAGTTCACACAGTTCAGGCTGCCAATTTCAAAATTGACTTAACGTCATTCGGACATGATTTGTGTCGAAGTCAACACAATGGTGCTGGTTGTTATTAAAAAGGTATGCTTTTTATTGTGGTCAGTTCGAGACGCAGTAAATGTCACCTTCGTATGTCACTCGATATTTGTCGATGGGTTTTTGGGTGTTATATCGGACAGTTGTTGTCTTATTCATGTCTATTGTGATTGTATGCTATTTTGGGGTTTGTTGATGAATGTGTATTTAATGTTTTGACAATTTCTTTGGCTCGCCAGTATGTATAAATACAGCAGCCAATACTGCTGTATTTATAGTACGATAAGGTGTCTTACAATTATTTTTACTTTATTTGCGGGCCATCAATCCATCTGATTAATCTAAGTCTACCAGTTTTTTTTATAGAATAGGTATTTCTTTAGATTTTAGTTTTTACCCTTTTTTCTTTCATGTTGTGATCTACACAATATGAAATTCATGTTGATAAAAATATTAGCTAGTCAGCAGATTGTTAGTGATGCTTTGTTGTCCAGAGAGTAGAGAAAGTAGTCCTGGAGGCTGTTTAAATTTTAATGTAACCAGTAATCTTCAGTCTTGTTTTACTAACAGATTTAATTCTATTTCATATGCCTATAATTATGCAACCATAAATATTATCTGGCTTCATAGATATACCTAATTATTTCTATTGTGATTCAAGTATTTCCTAACTAAACGTCAAAACATGTTATGACTGACAACATAGAATAATCAAAAGAGAACGATACGATAGATATTTATAAATACAGTTGCTGTTTGATAAAATACAAGTTTTATTCAACTATTTATTACCTACTTTCTATTTTATTTTAAAGAAATAATAGCTGAACGACTTCTATAGAATAAATTAATGCAAGTAAATAAATTTTCAATTTTATGATGGTCCATTTAGCCAAAATGATATAAAATTGTGATCATAATAACACGTTTCTAATGGGTGTAGATCACTTTAAATTATTTCCAAGACGTTAAATTGTACTATTTTAATTGGTCCTTCCATCCGCAATATGACCTTAGAATGCAAAATCTTTTTGAGCTCATAATAACATGTCAGAAAACCTCGACCTACAAATTAAAATAGATACAAACTAAATTAAAATGGTCTCACACGGGGGTCCTGTTCGAGAAGACATGACAGATGGGCGCGTGACCGTCCGTCGCGGTGTGCCCGCGCCGCCATTGTTTCACTCTCGACGGGCACGGCGCATGCGCAACGATTTAATACGACACAAATGTATATGGGTGCGCTGATAGTAATGTAGGAAAAAATATCACTTTCGATTACTCGAGTAGGATCGCAACCTGTCTGCTAATAATATTGTCTGTTTTATATTGTAAGTAACAGCTGTATGCAAAATTCTCTTAAGTTTCTTCTGCACAGGAGATATTTATTAAAATGTTGAATTTCAATAATATGTGTTTTTACACATAACGAAAACACATATTCTCTTTTCGCCAAATAAGTACAGCAAAGCATAAATGCACTACTGTCCATAGAATACTCATTTTATTTTTGCAGCAATGGAATCTCAAGAAAAAACAACAACTAGAAGACAATCGGTCGTGACACAATTGGATCAGGTCGATCGGAATTATACAGACCAAGCATTTTGTCTGAATACTTTTCTAGTACTTGATGAATAGTTCAACATCTTTATAAGCATATAATATAAAAAATGTATACTATGATGTTAGGAGTAAGGAAACATTCTGCATTTCACCATATTATGTTTTTGTTCATGTAATTTCTTATTCTTTTGCAGATTTTACTGCCGACAATAGATAGGTAGGCGACTGTAAGAGACTGAGCCAACTGAATACGTTAGATTAGCTAATTCTTAATAATGGTTAAAGCTTTAATCTTAAAGTAGAGCGGTTAGGAATTATTAGTATCTTTTTGTATGTTTTAGCATTTTCCATGTTAAGATTTTAAAGTTATTTAGCAAGGGAAACTGACGTCACCATAAAGACGTAAATTCAGAATGTGAAGGCAAAACTCGACATGGCGGGTAGAAAACGCAGGTTCGAACTTCGAATCCTGCCCACGGTCGAATTTTTCCTTTGCCAAATAAAATTATTAGTGAAAAGTCATAATTATTTTTGCAATCACGACAAATCAGCAAATAAAAAAAATCTAAAAGATATCTTAACGTATAACGCCATTTACGTCCAATCCCGTCTAAACGTTTAACAGGAGTCATTAACCAACCCTCTCTTATTAAAACTACTTGTCTTGTAACAGTCTAGGGTCTAAATTCTCGTCTCCGACCAATAAATCCGACGTAGCGTGCACATAAGTCGGCAAAATCAGGGCATTCAGAGGAAGACCGGTTCATCGGGATGATTTAATTCGATCAGTTGGCCAAGTTCAAGCTCATTGGTTGAACTTATATTATGTCTGGTTGTGCGTGGTATGCTTTATTCTTATTGTTTTGATTTAGCTATATTGCCTATGGTTCAAATTATTTTTATAGATTATCTAAGGCGCTTTTTAATGATTATGCTAAATTAATTGCATGGATCTAAAAGTTTGAGCTTCTTCATTTGTACAGTAGGTAACGATTAAACTTTACTTAAGGACGGTCCTCCTCGAAAAATATGGTCCTTTGTGCGGAAGTTGTCTTAAAAAAATATTGTTCCCCAGAATGTCTATATAAAGAAAAGAGCGGCAACTTTTAAAGGCCGGCAACGCGCTTGTGACTCCTCTGGTGTTGCGGGTGTCCATGGGCGGCGGAAATCGCTTACCATCAGGCAATCCGTCAGCGCGATTGCCCCCCATCCCATAAAAAAAAATATATATAATTTTGTTGATTTACGGCGACATTATTTTTAATATATTATTTTGTTAATTACTTTTTGATAACGAGAATGACTCCATTGTTTTGCTAATTATATTAAAATAGCCTTTAATATTAGCATAGTAAATAATTAACAATTTTTATGCCCTTAGCAATCTTCAAAAAGACTTAGCAAATCCGCAATAATACCTAACACCGTTTCTTCCTGTTCATCCCGTTAGACGATCCAGCGTGAAAATGAACCAACATAATTAATTTAGAAGAGACACGTTGATAGCTCTCCTTGTCAGCTTGTTTGAAGTACCGTGGTAATCGTTTAAACCCTTGTTATGTAACAGTTGTAGCGATTGACTGAGGAAAATTGGCTTTCAAGTGTGTACTAGAACTAGTAGGTAAGTGGATATTAGAAAAGCTTGTTTGAAATTGTTGAAATAACGTTTGTATTATCAAAGTGGCTGTTGAATATTGATGGAAATGAAAGTAGGGTCACGCGAGGCGGAAAACTACAATAACGTGATCTTAATAATTCACAATATTACATACCATCTGTACTGTAATCCTCAAATGGTTAGGCAGAAATGTACAAATGTACACCCTCAGTTAGCCGGTATGTTTACGTCTCATGAAATAGGGGGCGAGCCTATCGATCGACTTAATCGACTTGAGCGCGTACTTGACTTCAGTGTGAGTCTACTTGTAGATACTCGTATCGTATTTACACCTTTTAATTTAATTATATCTTATTTAAATTCAAAGGTGTATACGAAACTATTTCAGAATATTATCAATGGCATATTTTAAGCATATTATATGCCACACGGATATTTATTTTCTCCCATCAACACTACTTCCTAAAAAGCTTCATGTAAGCTACACATATTCAGCTGCATCTGGTTAAAATGGAAGCCGACCCCAACATAGTTGAGAAAAATGCTCGGAGAATGAACACTACATCCTAAAATTCGTTGCTCCTTTGTCTAATTGACGCCTTAAAATAAATTATGGAGAGTCAAACCATGATAACATTGATAAGAAACTTGCATTACTATAGGACCGAAGTGATTTATACCACAAATATCGATCCTATCGGCCTAATACATCATTTGTACGGTTGTATTGTCAAGCTCTAGTTTTGGTCCTTTTATCCTTTATCTTCGATATAGCCGTAATAGTCGATTATATTTCGAGGTATGTAGCGTAGAATGATTGTATTTTTAAAATTTTGCTGTTGAAGGCCTGTTCTGACGATTTAAGCGTTTCTCCAAACTATTAAATCAGCATTATGTTGTGAATTGGCAAAGCAGTTGTTATATAGGTTTGAGTAGATCACATTTGCTTAAATCATTACTACGGCTAGTGTGCGGTGTTCCTGAGTATGTGTTAAAGATCAACTTACCTGTAACAAAGTTACAGTATGACTTAGAATATTTAAAAAAAATAGATAACAAAATGTTGAAAACAGAAAAGGTAAAGGAAAGAAAAAATAGTGAGAAAAAACCATCTTCTGCTGGAAACAGCCATGCACTTTTGTGGAGGGGATTTATGCCACAAAAGAAAAATGACAGAATAAATAAATACATTATACAACTCATGCGAAATCGTATAAAAGTTATTTATTCCATTAAAGTGCAACTGCTTGCAGGACCTATTTAACTACAGGATCAACATTTACACGTGTTCAACAGTCTTGTTCACATTATCTCCGAGACAGAACTAACTGTATGCAAATTGAATCACGATTATATCAGATGGTTTAGCGTGAAACACTCAGGCGCACAATGACGGGCGGTGTTTCACGGATAATGCGGAGAGGTCTCGACGTTTAGGAAAGGAATTATAGTCATTAAGTGCTTATGTATGAATGTATGTAATTATGACGGTATCTATATGTGAGGTCTAAGTCTGCTAGATTGAAAATGTCACCGCTTGAATTGTGGAAGGATTTTATGAAATCAGTAGTATTAATTTATGTGATTTAGGTAGCAGGTTAGATTCTTGCACAGAAAAAATAGTTGTAAATGAAAAGGATAAAGGAACAAATTGAAACAACGTTTTAATTTTAAAAAATCGGTCTGCTAACGGCGTGTTTTGCACCTTATTTACCTTAAAAACAGAGAATGGAAAAATAGGCTTTTATCAGGTTTTTCCTATAGCTCAAATGTTATTATAACTTAAATCTGTAAAGTAAGGCAGAAGTTAGTGTCATATAAGAAAGATAAATAGAATGTTATTAATAAGTAGGTACTAGATGCCTTCCAATGCAGTGATAGTTATCCCTATAAAGTTATGACATATGATCTACAATAACAAAAATATGCAGTCTGAACCACAATCAAGAAGACAAATCTCTACATATAAGGACACAGGGATCAGAACAAAAAAGATCTAGATCAGACTAGCCGCCTAGGCTCCTGAGATTGCAGCCGTGAGATAGGATATATACGAGAATCTAATACTAAAGGTCCGTCTACAGTAGGGTTTACATTAACGACAAAGTGCTCGACATCTGTCTCCAATTAATGTTAGAATATAAATCGATTAAACACCTGAGACAAATCGATGAAGACAACGAATTTACTGTTTGGATGAAAAAATATTGATTTATTGCTTCCAATAAGTCAATATTTTTTATTTCTTCTTCTTTAATATTCTTTCTTAGCCTGTCCTTTGCGGAGCAAGGCCTCTTAGTATTGATTGACGCTTACATATTGGTGTTATTTGTGCGGATCCTATTTTTTTTTCGAACTAAAGTAAATCACGTCTATTTCTACCGAGAATCATTTAGTCCTGTCTAGTAAGTACATTTGGTTGTTTTCAAGTGAATTTAGTCGCGATTGTTTTCTCGTTGGCAATAGACTAATTGACAGTTTTGAATATTTTCTGTTTATAAATACCTAGGTATGAAAATCTTCATTTCTTTGTAACAGGACCAGCACTAATAAAGGGTTCCTTTCCTTTATGGTACTTCGACTATTTAGTGCCTAGCAACTATGATAATGATTACAAAGTGGGACCACTTATAATAGATATACTGACAATTGCGCCGTACAGCCGTATTTACAAACAAGTACATACTTAAATAAATAATAACTGATTGCTCGTCACTTGTGAGTATTTCAATGTCCAATTTGTCTCAGTTGACAAGCTAACAAGCTTCTGACATACTCCAATTATTTCATCAATTTACAGAACAGTGCAAAAAGCTTAAGTAATCTACTGAGAATTACATGGGACTGTCATAAGTTGACGTATATACACAAAAAAATAAAGATATTTATTGCTTAAAACTGTTTACGTAAGGTTTTTAACAATTCTTTGACAATATATCAGAAAGGCAATCTTTTTGAAAATAAGGGCTGAACAGCTATTCTATACGATTAGGTACATTGTTGGTATTGGATAGGTAGAAATTATTTTTCTTTACAAGGATAGGAATACAAATCGTGCAATACCAATACCCATTGGCTTACCCAATTGTTAAATTCTACATCATATTATAAAGATAAGCAACCTAACTTTGGTATACACAAGCCATTACAAAACACTTTATAATCTTCTTCAAAGGGCTAATTCTAAAATAAAAGGACAGGTTCATTACCACCGCAAATCTAGTTATGTAAGCTATCATCGGCATCTCCCGCCGACAGACGACCGACCAATCATATCGTATCTCTGATCTTGATTGAGATTTATTAGTCACATCGTCTCAGTCTCAGGCGGCTTGCTCTATATAAATCAGTCTTTTATTCCCGAACAAACTCCATTTTGCGGTTAACCATTTTCTCACTTCTAACCTGGCATCCCTATAAGATTTGATAGCTTTCGCTTTTGGCAAATGTTATACCAGCCCTGTGTCGGTGTTGTCGGACCGGACCTTTCCGGATTCCAAATCGAATAATGAGAAAATTTGTTTCACGATTCATTAGTACTTCTTGTTCTTACCAAATTTGTGTGGTCGATTCGAAAACCGGACGCTTACATTGTAAGGACCACATTATTCTTTTAGATGCGCAGCCGATTGGATGGTCATCATTCAATTGAGTGTACTATGTAAAGATATTTTTGTAGCGACAGCCGCACATGGTTTTGGGTTATTAATATCTGCCGAATGGTTATTTCATCTTGTATTAGTAAGCTACATACAAAACTGCTTTGGGTAGCAACAATGGCAACAGGACCACTAGCATTTTACTGTTTTATTTATTTCAAAAGTAATTCAATCGAAAATCGATTTCGTATAGGATATTACAAGTAAAAATTTTTACAGAAACACTTGACAGCTTGAAATTGATATACTTTAATAAGTATTTACATTGAAAAAATATATATCAAATACGTCAGATAATGTAAATATGAAATACATTATTACCTATTAGAGTGGGACACAACGCCCTACAATTTAAAATTATGTTAAACCCTTAAATACATCATCACTTGATGGTCTATTTTTCCATTAATAGCCATATATTAATTTATTAGTAAATATAAATAGTATCTTAACTATTAAAAAAATAAGGATTATTTTGCTATGTACCATTTTAGTTCCTTTATGAGGGTAGGTCGTGGTAGTGATTGACGAACAAGATGTTTATCTGTGAACAATGCGTGTGGCTGCGCAGGCGCAGGTCAACGTGTTCCAAATTTGAAGTATCGATGTATGAACTGATCTGACAATGCTATGAATGTGTGAGAACTGTCAAACGGTAATAACCTATTTCTAAACGCACTTTGCGGTCAAATTAATTATATTTAGGTTATGACTACATTGCAATATATTTAACGAATTTTTTTTTCAAACATCTAAAGGTTTGGTCAGATCCATTAATTTCCATAAACTTTTAAAACGTGCTCTTATAAAGGAAACAACGGAATACGGAACAGTGAATGTGTTTCTAAATTAAACAACTTTATTTTCCTATTTAAGATTTGATTGAAACGTTCAAACACGGATTGTATATGAAAGTATTAATAACTAAAAGTTAGTATCTATTTACATAATTATTTACTGGATAATTAAGGTATAACGATAGATATTAGTCAATTAATGTATCGCAGATATTCCAACAGGAAGGTTTCGTGATTGAAATTGTTTTTCGCGTTATCTAGAATTAATAATTACAGTCCAAATTCTACAATCACAATGGCTTCCGGAATTCATCGGATTAGTTAAAACTGAAAGATATACCTAGTTAATAAAATTAAATGTTCTCCCCTTTGGTAATAACCGTTTAGATATGCTGTGTAGTGTGTACTCGTGGTGTTACCCTCGATAATCTATTTGTTTCTAATCCCATGGGAATTTCTCGAAATCTCGTCTTAGTATTCATGTTCATTATATAATAAACTCATGCAAAATTGCATGCTCATTGACTCGCTGGTTTACACTATGCTCAGTCTATCAGTCAGTGTTAGTTTCATGTTGTAGATACTAGCGACCAGCCGCGGCTTCGCACGGGTGCAATGTAATAATAATATGTATGTATTATACATATAAACCTTCCGGAAGAAATTATCTAAATGGTAGTGGATGTTTAAAAGATCTCATCGTCAGAGACACAGGAAGCGACTTTGTTTATACTATGTATAGAAATACAATTTCTTAGATAAAAACAAACAATATTGTTGAAGTAGTACTATAAAATAGTAACAAAATCTCGACGAAACAGTTTATCTGAACATGAGAATAATCTTATTTCAACTTAAGTTCACTTTATCCATCCTTCTTAACTCTTCAAGCTTGTTAAGGATGTGTTTACCCTCGACAACGCCCCTAACAGATTTGTTTCAATGACCGCCATAACCTATTGTACGCGCCATTTCACTTTTTTTCCACCTTCCGTCAAGCCTCCATCAAAATGTAGGCTCCATTCTTCAAGAAATAGAGTTTCATGTACGTTGGCAAGATCTTTATCACTAGGGCTCTCAAGCGGTCCCACTGTGAAACGAATTATGAAGTCACATGTTTGTGGTTGATTGAAAAATTCCAAAAGGAGGGGATTAACTTAAACGTTTTGTTTGTCAGTGACATTTCCAAGGGATTGTAGCCCCTTGCGATTTATATCGTACGCTATTTCCGGTAATGGGGGTTTTGTTCCGAAACTATTTTCGGATTTTTTCTGAATACGTGACCGCGTTTGTTTGGCGTCGATGCCAAAATGCGTTCCTGGATTAGCTTTGCTAAAAATATTGAACATTATTCTAATTGTGCGTATTTTTCAATGTTTGAAGCCAACAATAACGTTTGCTTTTTAAAAGAATTATGTTCGGCCTGTGATGCTTTTAATTGTTTGAAGTAGACAATTCTTATATTTGCTATTTACGTTTAGACTCTTGACTAGAGTGATTTCAATACTCAGTGTAATACACATAAATAATTCAAGAATTAAATTAGCTATGCCTAAATCATCCCTGTAGAATTTTCCAGAACAACAATATCACTTACTCAACAGATAGTTAAATAATAAATGATGTTAGGACAGCTTAGGGGACCCTCAGGAGCAGACATGTAGAGAAGCAATCAATTACAGTCGACCCGGACCTCTAATCGTCTGCGAAACGAAGGTTAAATTAGCGGAGACACTGTCACTGATGGGGAACCGAATATCTAGGGGAGAACGTTTGTTTATTACACTGACGATAGATTAATGAAAAGATTAGGCGAGATTTCCGTAGCTATTGTCCAGATTGTGAGCTTGTTTGGTTCAGGTGGTAATGAAAGTGAAATGGGTGTCGTCGAAAATTTGATAATAATTTTGTTTAGGATTTGTGGTAAGTAAATGTTTTGCAAGTATAATAATTGAAGTGTAGAAGGTAGTTTAATAATAATAATAAAACTGTTTATTCAGATAACTAAGATCCAATGTCTTAGTAATTACAACAATGACTTACAAACTAAAGTTTTAAAGTTAGTAAAATGACAAATATTGGTGATTTATTGTGATATATTAACTTATCACCGTCCTCAACACATTTTTTAAAATCGGAGATGTAATATCCTCCCGTATTATTTTAAATAAACATTTTTATTTCAGCCATGAAATTAACTTTACTCCATAAGACTCACTTTTTGTTTTGACTTTTCAACTGACTGACTTTTGGCGGCTGACGGCAACAAAATATTTAAATAAAACTTTTCTTTTTCTTAAACTTAGAGATGTCTCTATAAAATGTATAGTAGGTATAATTACGGAATCCTTTCCACAACAAGTAACTAGTACCATAGTTTCACTACGCCACACCATGGCTTAATCAGAATTTACAACTGTCACATAGAATTTATGAGGTAAGAAATCAATGTGTTAGGCAGCATCAACATACAATCGTGCATTTTCCCGTCTGACCATAATCTCAGCTACTTACCTACCCACATCTCGTTAAAACGGAATAATGTCTAAACATTCGTAATCGAGTTGTCAACGTTGCAGTATTTTCAGTAAATTTGTGACTAACACGTTTTAAGTAGTTCCGGGAGAATGTTATGTTCCGGTTCAACATTCCTTGATTCAAATTACCGCCTATAAAATAATTAAAAACTATGGAATCTCCTCTGAAACCGTCTTAATGAAGAAGTAGTCTTTGCTAGTATGGACGTACAGATATCTGTAATAATTAAGTCAAAATATACGAGTATACTTTTCAACAAAATTGTAACAGCTCATAAATTTATTCCAGAATAATTTTTGGTTTTAATATAACGAAATTGAAACGTCTAGTTCTCGTCGGTATTATTTGTCGCTACCACTACTGCTCCAATAGTGGAAGACAATAATACCTCTAAGAAACATCCTATACGAAATCCAAAAAAAAATAGAATACGACCTGCGACATTCATCATTCCGTATTGTGATTTCGGCCAAGTCAGAAGTAACATTGCTTATGATGAAACATTATTCAGTAATATATTTATCGGCTTTACAGTTATTTTTATTAGTTATAATGAAGCTGATGATTGTGTCATAAGCTAATCAAGTTTTATAGCCCACATCTTACGGTTCTTTTGTATTTACGTCATCAATAGCTTGGCTGTCTCTCATATTAATATGAAGTAGAAATTGTTCACAAGTATTTGAGTGTTATTTAAAGATGCTATATCGTAATTAACTAATTAAGTATATATTGTTATTTATCAAGTCTCTTTATTGTCATGTCAAGTTCTGGTTGTTATTGATATTGTCATGGGATTCTCTAATATAAGTTCTATTGAACTTAAATTAAAGAAAAATCTAAAAAAGTATGAGGTTTTTATTCTAATTTTCATTTTGATTTTATAACTTTGTTAATGTTTATTACTTCGCCAAGGGACTACGGAATTTCTTAGCAGAAAAATAGTTAAAGATCAAGAAGTCTCTTTAATGATTCCCCCTCTCTTTAACTAACATTAATCTGATAAGCATTATAGAAATCAATACAAAAGAAGGCGCCAACTCCTTTATTTGTATTTAACACATCCCTTACGGACTCCCATAACGTCACAAGAACTTTACTAGTCAATAAATTACCGAAATGCACGTTCCATTCTTTACTATAGCTAACAAAGTTACAAAAAGATTTGACAACAAATTATCTCATTATATTACTAGACAACGACTATCATAAAGTTTGTCAAAAAAAACTGTGTGATACACTGACCAATATTTGGAACTGGATCAAAGGCGATGCAGGTGGTCTTTTCTCAGAAACACCCTTTAGTTAATGGGTCGGTAAACGGACAATAATATGGCCCCGTTTATAGAGGGGTTGGTACAATTTAGGGTTAAACCGTTGAATAGCATCGACTGATTTACTTTTAATCGTGAGTTTGATATTATCGCGCGCCATTCAAGTGTTTTGTTACGAGCGAGCCGGTGTGCCCTACCATTTGTTCCCATTCGCTTTCTGATTAATCGATGGTAGTCGTGAGAAATGAAGCGTGATAAGTTTTCGAGAATTTGTTACAATTTACTTGCTTTAATACTAGCTTGGATTATGATGGATTTCCGAACCAATTTGATTTTGTAGAGGTATATACAAATACGTAGGATTGGACATACAAGAACAGTAGTTCTACCATTTATGAAGATATGAAATAGTTTATAGTTATTCGGCTTCCAGTTTTTAATATGACAGTCAAATGTTTATTTTCTATCGCTATTCGATACACGATTGTAAAATTGAAATCACTTTAACTTTCATGGTATATTATGTAAATCCCTTTACGAAAACAAATAGTAGGATCTCGGGACAGTTTAGTGCGACACAGTGGATTGTGTTACTTCGACAAGAAAAAAGTAGTCGACTAAGAAACATGGGGATCGTCTGCTACAAAACGAAACGTTTGATCTACAACTTTCTCATAGAAAAAAAAAACTCCATGTATAACATTTCGCTAGCACTCTTTGTAGGTGTGTTCGTGTAGTATCGGACGCAGTGCAGCTTGATAAACTTCTTTTTGAGAGTGAAAATTAACTCCATTTCAGGGATGAAAATCATACGGTGTATGGTGTTTCTCTTTATTACTTTAAACTAAAGCTGCATATACCTACACCATAAGATGCATATGCACGTTGTCAACATGCATTCAGCAAATATTTAATAAAGAGAATGTGAGTACTTAGTAAATATTTTAAAATCTATTGAACTCATCATTCAAATTTCATGACGATTTAACAGTTACTTTGTTAAAATTACTTTATCAATCACGGTTGGCATAATTCTTAGCTTTAAGTACAGTAGTATCATTTGGCAACACCTGGTAGAGCCTATTTCTAGGAGTAGACATGAGCTAATAATGATATACTATATGCCAGCAAAGATAACGGGTCTCCTAAATGTCATTCCCACACATCTCATTCATACTTTTTTGCTAATCTTGTATTGTCAACTTGTCGGATATACATTATTGCAAGCGTAGCCATTGAAATAAGATTAACGTAGGTTGGTTATCTATTAGGCTTAAACACAGCAATATCGCCTAGTGATAAGTTAATAAACTATCGCCCACGATTCCAACCTATTTCCCGTAGCTGACTCATAACAAATTGAATAGTTTCAGTTCATGCCTAACTAATAGACCGATCACATTAATTCAAACCAAAGTCAGAAACTTAGTACGTGACGAAAATGGTATAAGATGTGGCAGGTGACGCATCTAGGACAGAAGTAAAACGCCAGGGGAGAATCCCACTGCCTTTTCTTGTCTGTGGTCAGTCATCTTGGTAATACTAAGTGATGATTATAAGCAGAATCGATTGAAATTAGACCACAGAATGGCGAATTGATGGGCAAGTGACTACAGTGGTTCCGTGATGGGGTGCGAATTAGTAATGTGTACGTGACTGTTATCAGATTGTGCTGTGCCATAAAGTCATGATAGATTTATTTAATGGTGCACGGTAGAGGCTCGCGTTAAGTTCTTATTCATCATGCTTCGTGCTTTGCATGCACAGATTTACATTAGTGCACCTTAACTAGACTTTTCTCTATGGTGTAATTTAAATTGAAGCTCTTTAAACTATTACATAAAAATAACGATATTAGTTTTCTACATGATGAAGCGACCTGAGCAGACATGTAAATTCAAATTCAAGAATTCATAAAAGATTTGGTAGGTAAAAATGTCAAAATCAAAAATAACCTCATTACTATTGCCCACAAATCACTGCGAAACAATAGAACAATGCCGAAAATTAGCATTTTCACTTCAGTAGGTATACTTTTATTCAATAGGAAATCCTGCAGAACTTGGCTCAACCTCGACCATGAATCATAGAACGGCGCCGGTTTTGATTCACAGTAAGTGTACATTGTTTTATATTGTTCAATCAATTTGTACGCATGTGATCGGTTTGATCTAGGTTAGGTCACCACAGTAGCATCCCACTTGAATTATTGATGAATATGACGAATAACATTTATTGAAGACTTTCCTGTTGCTCATTGCGTACAATGTCATTTTTATCACGAAAATTTTTGTGTATCAGGGTTTTCCTTTTGTAGAAAAGGTGAAGAGAGAGAGAGAGATTAGAAGGTGTTGTTTTTTTAAAAGACTAATGTTTTAACATATTTTTAACAAATTTAAATTTATCGCAAATGACTTTGCAAAGGAGAACAAACCGCGAACAAAGTGTTAATAACTATTAACGACATTTATGGTACGCAACAGCACATTACCTGGAAGACCTTTCGGCAATTTCAGATGCGATATCCATTAAACAGATACAAAATACCGCCAAATGGCCAAAAGCATATTTAAATTTCGAACCCACCGCGGCGGCCAATCATTAAACACCAATAAACGTTATATTTACGCCACGCCTGTCACATTACGAGTTGCGTATGAGTGGTTACTGAGGAGCGGCGCCGACGCCGACGCAAGGGATTTGCTTCGACCACAAGGTTCTTATTACCCATCTTTAGTGACGGGACCGGACTTGTCAACCTTTGCAGTCGTAATTTTTGTTGTGACATGGTGTTAATGTTTTGGCCCTTTTAGACAGAGAACGGTTCAAGTTTCATCATCAAATCACCACTCTGAGGACAATCCTTAGGTGGCTTGTCCTCAGATCAGATCACAATTACACAATCCTAACCCAATCTAAGCCTTGTATAAAGGAAGAATATTACTTTAGTCAAGGAGCTTAACGTTGTTAGTATTATAAACAGACTACGGCCTTCGACCATTACGGCACTTTTGAAATATCAAAACTAGTTGCACGGTTCCAAAAAGTTAGTCTTATGGAAAAGAACCAGCACGAAACTCCGTAGACAATCTTTTTAAAAAAACATGATCACAGTGTTCATCTTGGTTTATAATCTCAATCTGAATAGTTCATGAGAACAATGCAGTTGGATGTGTACTATTAAATTCATCAGTATAATAAACAGAAAAAAAAACCTGAAACCTGTGACCGTAGTTGAGAACTGAGTGGTCTGACAAAAAATATAAATCTTCTCAAGATTTATTTATAGTCCCGAATTAACACACTTTCTCTCAAACGAGATGATAAAGTGTTTATCGAAGTTAATTATACTTTCGGTGCATCGCAGTAATAACGTCATAAGCTGCGTTTATGCACGGATAATGATAGGATCTGCGAGGTGCCTGAGTAACTACGGACACTTTGGCACAATAATAAGAAGGATCGTACAACCAGTAGGTCAACTTATCCAAAAATGAATATGAACCTTATTGTTTTGTATTAAAGTTGAAAATCAATCAAATAAATTTGACATATTGTGGTAGCTTGATATGCTGGCTTCGGTATATTACATAACCGTGAACCGAATCATATGGTGGATATCATTCTGGTTGCATAGCTTATCGAAAAAAAAATGAGGTAGGTACCTATTTATTTATTCTATTTACAAACTAAAAAGAGTCGAACGATCATTGGCCGTATTTGGATTGATCGAAATCACCAACAATCTGTGAGTATGTATCGATATTACATACAACATCGATGATGTTGGCAAGTCATTGGAGTCTACGGCAACATTAACAAGACTCCAATATTTACGTAGACTGGTAACGATTGAATGAGGAGAGACGAAGGGGAGATCTTGGACTACGGCTTTCATTTGGAGAGGCTTATTATTAAGCACATACTTTTAGATATTTTTAATTAGTTATATGTATATAAATTAAAGCATTTGCTCAGATATTAATGAAGGAATGAATGTTCAGGTATTAAGGGCTTATATTGTATAGAACTTATTGACATTTTAAAATGTTCAAAAGTATTTGGTCACCTTGTCTGCTACGATATATCTGATGACGACTGTACATAAATCATAGTAGTTTTCTTCATTTGATTGTTCCATCTCCTATTTACAAATAATGAACGCATTGTACAATTACCAACGCTGTATTGGAGTTCAGCAATGTAAAAAGTCATCGAGTCCAGTCGATCACTGCGCTCGAGATAACGTCGCGTGCGCTTGAGTGGAACGGCGAAGCGCGAGTGATTGATCCGATTAATATGGCCTTTATTTAAACTGTGTCATTCATTGTTAAATGGAGTATCGAGTGTTTGGAGAATTAAACTTGATTTTTATGAGTTTTGTTATTAAATTTCCAATTGAAGCCAAGAAAACAATAGGTACTGACATAAAACAGTTGTTAAACTTTTGCTTAACTTATAGATTAAAGAATAGGCGCCGGTGTTTCCTAACTGACGACCACTGAGAAGAAACACCGAAACAAACTCAGAGAATCGTGGTCTCTTTTAAAGTCTAGACATAGTAGTAGTAGCGAATAAGTGTGTATTACACAATGTCTGAATTAATTGCCTTTTGAAGAAACTAAAGAAAGACTCATAGCGGCTTTGAGTAGACCAATCCCAGCTGATGGCACGCTTAAATCAGTCATTCGATCATAACTTAGGGAGCTCAGCAACTTACACTAGAGGTCCTGGGTTCGATTCCCATGTCGAGCAAAGTGTTATTAGATTTTTCTATGAAATTCTCATTAGCAGCCCGGAGTTTGGATTTGTACTCGGTTAATAGCAAATAGGTTCGCCTATTACATTTGCATGTAAATTCTGCATAGATCATAGCATAGAGTGGTTAACCCGGAAATAGTTCTACTTTGTATAATTTTTAAGAATACTTAAATTTTTCGAAAATCCCGGGTATAAAAAAAATAGATTTAATTTTAATGACTCTACCTTATCGTCGCCTTTAGGCTTTTTGGCGACAAGTACCCATTTTTTTCCGGGTGGGGAAATGCTCCTTATGCATGCCGCCCCGCTCGGGGACACAGGACGGTTATGTCCGGCCAGGTGGCCAGCATACCGACTAAAACCACCACCTGCACCACCGCACAGTTGTGAGATCACGGGAATCGCTCTCGCATGATCCGCGATCCCACCGCGGGCGTCCATTGATGGACCCTCCCGAAGGGCCAAGTACAATGGGTGATTGACGACGGCGATGAGTACCCTACCAACTTAATTATAGACTAATCTTAATCTTAACTGTGGGGGCTGGCGTGACCAGCAACACTTCGACAAAATGTGATCTGTTGTGCTGTCCCCATAGCGGCTTCAAAGACTACGTTCATAAAGGCGGCTAACCCACTAATCTGGGCCTAACCTACTAAATCTACAATCATTATTCAAAGCCAGCTTAATTTTTATGGAGCATGTCATTTGTTGCAAAATGCCCTGTAAGGGCTCCGATGTCAGCTCGGGCTTAGTCCCTTATATTATTGAGTATGAATTTGGAGATTTATCATAGATTAAATTGTACAGGTTAGTGATAACAACAATATGCATGCAACGATTTGCATTTCGGAGAGTGTGCATCAGATCTCCACAATCTTATACCCCCTTGCACTTTCTCTTATCGGACGACCAGAAGCACGAAAAAGCGTCATCGATTCATGATGGACATCCCAAAAACCCGAACGAAACGCTTTAAATCAATGTGGAAATGAGCTTCCTGAGTGGATTTTCCCCAATATCTACATATAATCTGTGTGTCTTTAAATCTTGAGTGAATCGGTTTCTTAGGCAAGCGCGCTCCACCGTACATCGCAGTGTCACTTAACATCAGGCGAACTAGTGGTCAAGCGTAGGCCTATAGTTAATAAAAAAAAAACAATAACATTCGTAGTTACAAGTTAAATGGGTCATCACATTGACCTGTGTAACGGTATGTTGATCATAGTATCGCTAATCGGCTTACTAAACGTGTACATTACGGCAATATCTCCCCTGGTGTTTATAAAGCACTTGCCAGCTGACATGTAGGCTAAATACATGAACGCTAAGTACTCGCAGGGTTAGGGCGGCTGTTTCAAAGCATAGATTATCTTTGTTTGTTGCATATAAATTGCTAGCTGGCTTGCGACCTCGTTTGCACGGAAAATTTTACCGCTTTTAGGTTTCTTTAGGAGTTAAATTATGAAAAATCCTGTTTTGTACTGAATTATCCAGCGATATATAATAATATAAAGTAAAAAAGTAGTGATAGCCTAGTGATATGACCAATGGACTTCCAATGTGTCGAGTTCGAACCCTAGGCACGCACCTCTGTCTTTTCCAATTCATGTGCGTATTAGTAATTATTTATTACTCGCCTAAAGGTGAAGTAAAACATCGTCTAGTGACCATCTGACCCTCTAGTGTCGACCCACGCCAAAGGGTCCGATTCCCAGGTCGAGCAAGTGTTATTAGATTTTTATTTGAAATCTCGGTAGAAGCTAGGAGTTTAGATTTGTGCCCGGTTAATGGCAATAGGCTCGCTCTCCATGACAGGACCTAAACATTCCGGAAAACTGTGGGTGAACATAGGACACCTCTGCTAATGCCTTTAAGGAGTACAGGCGTGATGTGATCATTGATTCAGTGATTGTAAGTGCGGCTGCCAAGAACGATGAGGGTAAATTGTCCATAAAGCAAAATCATTCATTACGAAATTCAGGCGGGCAGGGAATAGGTTCTCCCCATGGGCTCTTCGGGGTATCAGATGAGCTTGCGGACAAACGCAAACCCATTAACAATAAAAAAGTGCTATTTTATGCATAAGTATGTATTAATAGAATCTAGATTATTAACTGGTTATATAATCGAATAATAAAATGTAAATATTATTAATAAAGCAATAAGTATAACCTGCTTAGAGGAACCCCAGAGAGCTGAGTTAGGATACTAAGCTGTGAAAGTTTGCCAAGTAAATAATAATCGAAATAAAATTTATAGGTTAACATACGGTATTTTATACTAACCTCCTTTCATAACTGAACATGTTCATATACACACCTCGATAGAAACCGCCAATAAAATAAATCAAGAGCTTAAACCATAGTAAAGATCAAGTATACCAATATTTGTCTCATATTACTGTTTACATAAAATTTGAGAGGAAAATAGTACCCTGTTTTAAGCCTGATGTTCAATCTAAGATTACTTAGATCCATAAGGAGCTGTAATGTAGAAATGTTTCAGAATTACTTTATTTAAGTGGACAAGGCGCTAAGTAAATATATTGCCACAGATTAAATATGGTATTGCGATTTGTCGTTATCCTCTATATGGATGTCATTTTGACATAAACGCACCCACGACACGGGAGAAAATCTAAGTGAGGAAATGTTTTTTTTTTAACTGTACAGAGGCCAGCACATCAAGCTACCACAATCTGTCAAATTTCTTTGATTGATTTTCAACTTTAATACAAAACCATAAGGTTCATATTCAATTGGGAAAATTTGTCAGTTTTGGATAGCTTGACCTGCTGACGTCTGTACCTATATTTTCTTGAGTATTGCATCGAATTCTATGCATATGTTCTAATCGATTATTTTTAATCAAATGTGATCTGATGATCAATTTTCTTTCTAGTTTTATTTAGGAAGCTGATACGGTGACACATTGTTTTTTATTGCACTGATATATGACATTAATATACATAATCGACTGAACTCACTGTGATAAAGTCGATTGTGTATTTATATTTATAGGGAAGAATTAGTTTCTGTAGAAATCATAAATATTCCCTTAGTGTGAAAAGAAAATGTGAATATTTACGTGATTGTTTACTTTACGATAAAGATAAAATAGGGTCTAGTTATAAACAAAACAATGTGCCATGACAATCGAAAAAATGAGTAACTTTAACGACAGCTCTAATCCAAACCCTCCCTATAAAGAACAACTAAAACGTCGATAAATTTGAAACCCACCACTATTACCCTAATCAACACTCTATTCGATATTCAAAAAACAACACTTAAAACCGGGTGGCTTAAGCGATGACGGCAATTATTCTCCTGTCTTATTAACCATTCACCACCACCCCAGGAACTCATTAACTCGTTTAACACGTGTTAAACTAAAAAAAAACTTCAAACTCGCCTACCGAGTTCTCATGCCGATGCTTGAAATTAATCGATTCCATTAGTATCCGAAGTTGGGACTTTTGAATTAAGAATAATTATCATAGACGATGTTGCAGGGGTGCCAACGCCAAGTACTATCTACTTAATAAATGTCGAGACCTACCATAAGAAAATACATTAATTTTGCCTACTTATGTGTAGGCTGTGTCTTGAAATTGTGCATGTGGCCACTTCGAAATGAAGTTTCTTCTGTATTCTTAACGAAAGAAAAAGTGGCTGTTTTGTGAATGATGAGGCTGACAGGTATGATTGGAAGGAAAGGAGATGCTGCGTTTACTACCAATAAATTCGGACCAGATGATTTGTGGGGTGTTAGACAACAAATGCAAATCTCACATGTATTAACACGGATTCACCTAATACGGAACAACTATTATGTTTCTGAATGAGAAAAAAACCAGCGGGAGCGACCTGCGCTTTAAACCGCCAATCTCCTGACCTCCGACCGGAAAAGGCGAATTTTAGGCGAAAAAGACTATTTTTGACTGGAACGGCATGATATTTCTCCTCCTCTTTGTTGCTATAGATATGGGGTCAAAGGATAAGGTCAAGGAAAAGGTACCTGCCTTCTCTTTAGTACTTTAAACAAAATCACAATAGTTAGTATTTGGCCAAAACAAGCACATCAAGCTACCCAAATCTATCAAATTTATTTGATAGATTTTCAGCTTTAATACAAAATAATAAGGTTCATGTTCGATTGGGAAAATTTGACAGTTTTGGATAATTTGACCTGCTCGGCTGGTGTCTGTACCTAGATATAATTTACATTGTTAACAAGACATCACTAGAGTAGAGGTAAAATTATGTGTCCTTGTTTTCCTAGATAGGTACATAGGGCAAATGCAACGCAATCAACTATGCCTCTGAAAATACTAGATAATGGTCTTGCTGGCTGTGTTTCCAAACGTAACATATTGTCTTGTCATTCATGTCACAACTCACAAGTACAGTACACAGACGAGACAGGCAATAGGGACAGTATTGCCTATTAGGTAGGTATAGGTACTCGAATTCTTTACCGGAGTCTGTGTTTCCGATTAAGAAAGTACGTGCAGCATGGGAGTCATCAAGTCATGAGTGAATAGGTTGCTTTCGCCCCCTATTATCGACATCTAAACAGCATAGGTACTGGCGGGCTATGGGAGTATAGGAGGCAATACAGTCGTGATAGCATATTATATTTTAAGTAGGTACTACAACCATTTTAAAGTAGGTACCTTTAAATACATATTACTAATTAATAGACAAACACTACATAAAACCACCTTAAATATCAGATTTCTAGTTAAATACATAAAGATTATAGAAATATTATACGTAATATCCAAAGAAATAAATAATGATTAGGTTGTTTTAAATATTTTTGCAATAATACGGCATTGAAAAACCTGTTTATTGATAACGTATTTCGGAACGTTAACACAAATGTCAAATGATGGTGGTGCTATTTATAAACAACCTGTCGGGTTTCCGTGAATAGTGAAAATTATGACATAAACCAACCCCGTTCTATACATAACCCATGAGATATCAAACAAAAGATGTCCTTACACATTTTAGTGGTTAGATTAGTGCAGAAAAATAAGTATATCTAAGTAAAATATCACTAACCTTCGCCTTGAGAGCATACACTGTATTCTTCCTCCCATATTTATTTACAGCATAAAACGCCACACCGCCGCCGACGACACACACACCGGTCGTCAAGACCTTTTTAAATGGATTATCATTTTTCACATTACTAATATTACGCGTAATTACAGGTGAAAACTGTATTTTTCTAAATAATTTTGTCGAAGTACGGCTTAGCGTGGCCATGTTGGCAGAACGGTGTAATGACGTGTGCGAGCGAGACCGAGATAGTTTCGAGGGAGATGAAGTCAAAGCGGCAGAGCGCATGCGCGTGTCGTATCCAAGATTGACTAAACTGCAGGCAAAAATAATTCTTGTCGTACAAAGTATAAGAGCTTTTTTAAAACTGATAATAATTTTTCAGCAAATAATGGCATTTCTTCATAAATTCGACGGCACCACAGGATTAAGGCACCTAATTACAAATTCCAATGGATAAGTTTACATACTTGCCTTATTGTATCTTTAAGTATTGTCTTCTATTTTTTTTACATTTTACTACTAGCACTACGAACTAAGCAGAGCTTGTAGTAGATAATGCAAATAATACTATTTTATTATTTTTATAAATACCCACTTAAATTAATAACATAACAAACACCCAGACAAACACAAACTCTGTCCTTAATATTACCTTATAAATATTTGTGTTCTGTACGAATCGAACCCGAATCAGCAGTCCAACACGCACATCAAAGTTAAAGTCACAGTTTTTATTACATAGACACTCTTTAAAAAAACATGTTAAGTGATAATCTTAATTTACAATTTTGTTCTGAATAAGTAGTTCATAAGAACAATGCAGTTTGATGTCAAAGTCAAATATTTTATTTCAATTAGACCATTAAAATAGCACTTTTGAAAAGTCAAAACTAGTTGCACGGTTCCAAAAAGTAGGTCTTAAGGAGAAGAACCGGCAAGAAACTCCATAGACACTCTTTTAAAAAAAAAACAAGATTACAGTGTTCAGTATTACAGTCTAAATCTGAATAGTTCATGAGAACAATGCAGTTTGATGTGTACTATTAAATTAATCTAGTATAATAAACAGAGAAAAAAAGAAAAAGAGAGGTTGCCATTGACAGTAAGAGCTGACCAGCCCCGACAGACGGCACCCGTTCCCGAGTATGACGTGCGTATCGGCGTCGTTCGACTCGACCATGTTGTAGGGAATAAAACCACCTGACACATACAATCGTTTTGTTCTGATAAGTATGTATTTTTTTTAATATATTCTTTTAGTACCTGATTGTAGCTTCCTAGTTCCTACTACCGTCCCATGAGCACACCGGCGAAATGTGTGTACAGGTATATTTCTGAGTGCCTGTCACAGCTCTAGCGAATGTGTCTAGTGGTTCGATTGTCAGACTGCTGATCACGAGGTCGAGGGTTCGATTCCGACAGAGCACAAATATCTATGTAATGAACATAAGTAGGTATGTGTGTTTGTCTAGGTGTTTCTTATATAGTATACAAGTATTATATCCATCGTACCCATAGTACGAGCTCTACTTAGTTTGGGACGATGATGTGTAAAATATTCCAAATATTTATTTATTTTGGGCAAGACAAGGCAAGTGCGGTTTTCCGATTCCATACAGACGAGCCATATTATATGTACAGACGCCAGCAGGTCAACCTATCCAAAACTGTCAAATTTTCCCAATTGAATATGAACCGCATTGCATTAAAGTTGAAAATCTATCAAAGAAATTTGACAGATTGTGGTAGCTTGATGTGCTGGCGTGTGTATATGAAATATCTAGACAAGTTTTGGAGCTACCTTTCATTTGTTTTCAAAATTTTGCTGTGTACAGCTACTTTCGTTGCTGACCGTACTTATACCCTTTTCATGTCACAAGAAAAAGGTTAGGTGCCTACCTACCTTCCTAATTTTACAGACTTGTGAAGCTTTCAACGTTTGGAGGAATTTGGGACACTAACATTAATATTACCTATCACAAAAATATCAGTTTTATTTATGTCTTGTTTCATCATCAGCAATTACAGATTCAGTACCTATGTTTGCTAGACTTCTGTTCCTGAATATTTGTCGGCACTAATCGTATGTCGATCGTTGTCATTTAAGGTGATAAGTTGATAACACGTCAACCTATACAGTTACATTACAAAAACCATCGCTATAGCTACGGAATACGGGCGTTCCAAATGGCAAACTGTACATAAAGCTCTAAAGCTAAGCTCTTATAAGCTGACCTTGCATAGCAAAGTCTTTGCGTCCTATGAGAGGTCAACTTATTCTAGAAATGTATGGCTTGATGTCTAGCCGTGCGTACGTACTACAATTAGTATTGTTTAACAGCTCTTAAATAGTCGTCATCTAAATTACCTTGCCATTATACCGCTTCCATTCCATCTATTTAGCTGCACAATTAAGTTGCATCCTGGTTGCGAGTTGAACACCCGACCCAAATTCTTCACACCATCTATTTATCTGTGGTAACGTCATTCGCACTGTGATCTATGCAATTTACAGTATGTTAGAACTACCATTTGGACCATGAACTATGAGTGACCAATTTATGAGATTCTTATCGTTAATTAGAGGATGGAGCCGCAGTTGACCCACCATTCTGCTTGCTCCCTCGTAAATGCGTGTTATGCGCCGTAATGCTGGTCGTGTTGGAACATTTAATTACATAAAACGATAGTGAATCTGTCGGTATCGTTTTGTGGATGAAGTACGATTGTGTGGGGACGCTTGGAGCCGCAAGGTCTAGTAAGGATGAGAACATTGGTCCACACGATAATACGTAAAGCTATACAGTAAGTAACACTACAGAAAACGGCGGGCGGGCGATTTAATTGGCAAAATATGGGTATGGGGCTTGTTATGTCGCCGTGGATACCTATGTAGGTGATGATGATGATTTGGTCCGACAGGTTTCGGTCACGGTGACCGCTTTAATAACTCTGTTGTCGCTGGTGAGCGACAGGTAGGTAGGTAGATAATACTATTGCGAAGTGTAAAATAGAAAAAGTAAAATTAAATTTCCTACACAAGTAGCGCTGGGTTGGTACCTACTATCTACTAATAGGTGGATCCATGAACCTTGAACCCTTCAACAGATGTGATACTGTACACGTGTTGAAGGGTTCCAGCGTCTGCTGATGCAAAATATGTCATGGTTGTGACGAATTCCACGTATATGGGATCTATCCGGGCCATGACTACAGGGCAAGTGGAGGTGGGTAAGTGCGGTTTTTTGTCTGCACGATTCCGACATACCTACTCGTACCTCGTACTAGGTGGCAGACGACCCCTAAGGATAGGTATTCTGCACATCATAAAAAGGTAGGACAGTAGTAGGACACAAAGGTAGGACCTAAACGGCATAGGAAAGCCTGCACGTCACAGGACCAAGGTTTTGTATACTGTAGCATGTTGGATATCTACAATCTAATATATAAAATTCTCGTGTCACAGTTCTCGTTAATTTTTTGTGCTTATCGGGGAGGTCTGAGAATAGGCCAACATCTATTTTTCATACCCCTAATTTTTTTTTTATGGCAAAACAACGTTTGCGGGGTCAGCTAGTAGTATATATAGGAATACATAAGAATTAAATACACAATGACATTCGTTTAAATAGAGCATAGAGATCAGTGACAAGGAAAAAAAATTGCTTAGAAAACTGAGATGCAAACATCTTTATTCGTAAAATTACATTATAATATATATAGGTATATAGTTCAAATTAGGGTCCCCAATTAGTAGAAGTAGGCAGGTGGAATTTTTGGAAAATAAAGGTAAGTAGGTATCTACCAAGGTAAAGTCTACCTATGTGCGGCAGCGACTGTATTTTATTTAACAATCTACAGTTTAACATTCTACTAGTCGGCAACAAAAACATTATCAGTGCGATGACACGGTGTGTGTGGAAATAAAAATAGCGCGGGAACTATGTCTACGAATTTTCCTTCACGTGATTTACAATGCGTAGGTTTAGTCACGTATCAGCTCGATGAAGCTTTGATGTCGTTTCCTTTCAGATTGCAACTACACAAAGACACGGAATTTAATCGTCTGTGTAGGCCGCGCGAAAATAAACGAAGTAGGTACAGACGCCAGTAGGTTAAGCTATCCAAAACGGTAAACAATTCTAACTGAATATGAACCTAATTACTTTGTGTTAAATTTGAAAATCTAAGAAATTTTACAGATTGAGGTAGCTTGATGTGCTGGCCTCTGTACATAGTTATTTGGAAATGGTATGCATACTGCACTTCCGCAGTTTTTTATTTAATTTATTTCATGACCATGGATACAAGTCCTTCAGTCGAGCACTGCCACGGAATTTAATATAAATATGACAGATGGACAGAGCTCCTAATTCTGTTTTTTTGGTAATATTTTTAGGCATGGCTTCAGAGGCCTTTGTGCCATATTCGAGTGGACTTAAGTAGGTTCCGTACAGAATGAAAATAATATCAACTTTCCTAATGCAACAAGAAGTTGAAGCCATTTCCTGACTTCCCATATCATCATCATCATCAACCCATATACTGTCCCACTGCTGGGCACGGGCCTCCTCTCACAGAATGAGAAGGGATCAGGCTATAGTCCACCACGCTGGTCTAGTGCGGGTTGGCAGACTTCACAAACCGTCGAGAAAAATCTAAGGAATGCAGGTTTCCTCACGATGTTTTCCTTCACCGTTTAAGCGAGTGATAATTAACTATTAATACACACATGGATTCGAAGTGCGATTCAAAGTCAGAGGTGCGTGCCTTGGGTTCGAACTCGAGACCTTCGACTTGGCAGTCCAATGGTCATATCCCATATGAAATCAGAAAACTTTCCACAAATTCACAAAATTGTAAAAATAGAACCTCATTCATGCACGATACCAAATAATAATACGGCTTTAATATAAAGTCATTAATTTTCTATTGTTCATTAATTCTAGTGGTCCTAAGCGCGATTGCTACGCTAGAGGTCCTGGGTTCGATCCCCAGGTCGAGCAGGGTTATTGGGTTTTTCTATGAAATTCTCAGTAGCAGCTCGGAGTCTGGATTTGTGACTGATTATGTACTCCTTATGAACTTTTTATATACTCCTTATGTACTCCTTCTGTACTCCTTATGTACTCCTTATGTACTCCTTATGTACTCCTTATGTACTCCTTATGTACTCCTTATGTACTCCTTATGTACTCCTTATGTACTCCTTATGTACTCCTTATGTACTCCTTATGTACTCCTTATGTACTCCTTATGTACTCCTTATGTACTCCTTATGTACTCCTTATGTACTCCTTATGTACTCCTTATGTACTCCTTATGTACTCCTTATGTACTCCTTATGTACTCCTTATGTACTCCTTATGTACTCCTTATGTACTCCTTATGTACTCCTTATGTACTCCTTATGTACTCCTTATGTACTCCTTATGTACTCCTTATGTACTCCTTCTGTACTCCTTATGTACTCCTTATTAACTCCTTGTGTACTCCGTATGTACTCTTTATTTACTACTTATGTACGACTTATGTACGACTTATGTACGACTTATGTACTACTTATGTACGACTTATGTACTACTTATGTACTCCTTATGTACTTCTTAACTACTCCTTATGTACTCCTTATCTACTGCTTATGTACTTACCCATGTACTGCTTTTTGTACACCTTGTGTACTTCTTATGTACTCCATGTGTACTCCTTGTGTTCTCCTTATGTACTCCTTGTGTTCTCCTTATGTACTCCTTAGGTACTACTTATGTACTCCTTATGTACTCCTTATGTACTCCTTGTATACTCCTTATGTACTCGTTGTATACTCCTTATGTACTCCTTATATACTCCTTATGTACGACTTATGTACTCCTTGTGTACTCCTTATGTACTCCTTATGTATTAACTACTCCTTATCTACTGCTTATGTACTTACCCATGTACTGCTTATGTTTTAACCTTTGTACTCCTTATGTACTAATTATGTACTCCTTATGTACTCCTTATGTACTCCTTATGTACTCCTTATATACTCCTTATATACTCCTTATGTACTCCTTATGTACTTACCTGTGTACTCCTTATGTACTCATTGTGTATTCCTTGTGTACTTCTTGTGTACTCCTTATGTACTCCTTATGTACTACTTATGTACTACTTGTGTACTCCTTATGTACTCCTTATTAACTCCTTGTGTACTCCGTATCTACTCTTTATTAACGACTTATGTACTCCTTATGTACTCCTTAAGTACTCCTTATATACTCCTTATGTACTCCTTATGTACTCCTTATGTACTCCTTGTGTACTCCTTATGTACTCCTTATGTATTACTTAACTACTCCTTATCTACTGCTTATGTACTTACCCATGTACTGCTTATGTTTTAACCTTTGTACTCCTTATGTACTAATTATGTACTCCTTATGTACTCCTTATGTACTCCTTATGTACTCCTTATGTACTCCTTATGTACTCCTTATATACTCCTTATTTACTCCTTATGTACTTACCTGTGTACTCCTTATGTACTCATTGTGTATTCCTTGTGTACTTCTTGTGTACTCCTTATGTACTCCTTATGTACTACTTATGTACTACTTGTGTACTCCTTATGTACTCCTTATGTACTCCTTATTAACTCCTTGTGTACTCCGTATGTACTCTTTATTAACGACTTATGTACTCCTTATGTACTCCTTATGTACTCCTTATGTACTACTTATGTACTTACCTGTGTACTCCTTATGTACTCATTGTGTATTCCTTGTGTACTTCTTGTGTACTCCTTATGTACTCCTTATGTACTACTTATGTACTACTTGTGTACTCCTTATGTACTCCTTATGTACTCCATGTGTACTCCTTATGTACTCCTTATGTACTCCTTATCTACTGCTTATGTACTCCTTATGTACTCCTTATGTATTACTTATGTACTCCTTATGTATTACTTATGTACTCCTTATGTACTCCTTATGTACTCCTTATGTACTCCTTATGTACTACCTATGTACTCCTTATGTACTTCTTGTATATTCCTTATGTACTTACCCGTTTACTGCTCATGTATTCACATATGTACTACTTATGTACTTACCTATGTACTCCTTATGTATTTTGCACTTACCTATGTACTCCTTATGTATTACTTATTTATTACTTATGTGCTCCTTATATACTCCTTATGGATCAATCTCCAAAACGAGCGTATTCGTATGATCGCTCTGGTGCTTTTCAGATATTGATATTTAATGGTAATTATGTATCACATTAAAAATAATGATATTCAAATAGTACATTTTTACTATTGGCCTTCAATTTACACAAACAGTTACGGAAATATTTAAAATCAAAATTTTTCGCAACCAGAGCAATCATAATCGGTGCCAGAGCGATCATAAATGGTGAAATCAGTGAAACAAAAAAAATAATATTGATAAAATATTATTTATTTAGCTGTTTTCAGTCATATTCAGTGTACGTGTAACAAGATTATAATTATGTAAGAGAAATATATTATTTTAGAAAAAGGTCAAGGCATATTATCAGTCATACAAATATTATAAAAAATACGGAATATTTTATATAAAATAATTGCTAAAATAACAAATTAACATAACTATAAAAATCAACTTTTGCCTTATATTTTATCTTTCTTAATAAGCCTCTTCATGGAGAGGTTTTTTTTGTAACTGACGATATTTTATGTTTAGGGAATATATCTAGACTTTTTTGAGACGTATGTGATATGTTGCAAATTGAGCTTTGTACTATCAGGACAGATGCTGGAGGAAGCACTACCAATGCATGTTGCAAGGCTCATCCGTTCGTTCAGTATCTTGCGATAGCCGCTGAGATCTTGCTATTCTTCTTAGTCTACTAACCGGTGACGCGGGTGAATCACAATAAGACAAATTTTCGTATTCTTTAAAGGTCTCTGGAAGACAGGAACTTGTCTGAGAATGAACTTTTGGTAACTCTCTCTTGACTTTACAAGCCATTGTGCGTATAGATCTGGATCATTTTTTATCTTGGCCATTGTACGACGCTCAGCCAATTTCTTCCTAAGACGATTTTCTTCAATATATAATTTATTTCGAGGCATGATTTCAATCTGCAATCAATAGTTGCCATTAAATTTTAGAGAAGAAAGGGTTACACAGTTACAGTTGTGGTTAGCTAAACGCCAATATAATAATATCATCAAGGTAAAATATGTCAAAATCTGTTTATGGGTTTAGGTTACCCAAAAAAACCCAGGAAAGGTTATAAATTAAAGGTTATATGCATAGTTCTTCGTTAGTCATTGTTACAGGCCAGTACTACTACTTAAAATAGATTTATAACGTACAATTAATGCAAAATATCATCGCTCTGGTCTTTTTGGACAGAGCAATCACAGCCATAGCGATCAGAAAAAGTCACAAAATCATAAATATAGCCGAACTTAAAAGCAGTAGAAAGTTGTGATTACGTCTCATAAAAAACATCATAACGATCACTTAATTCACATAACAAATACATTCACAAGCTTACTATTTAATTTAAATAACGTGCCATAGCAATTATAAAATTCGAGAACCAAATCCAGAGCAATCATAAACTTACCTTCGTAATGTAGGAGCGCGGGGACGTGGCACAAAGGTATCCTTCTCGGCGGTTAGACCACTACTGGCGTTACCCCGAGGGAGAGGAATAGAGTGTCTATAATGCGTAACTAGGGATGAGCGCGATGTTTTACCTCAGCGCAGAGCGATGAGATAAAATGCCCGGTCACGATTTTAAATTCAAATTGTGGCAAAAGTATTGTTAGTATAACTAAAAATATTTTATTACTATGAAGATTAACTATTTGTTATGTAATCTAAATAAGTTGTTTTATGTGAACCTTCTCATTAAAAAAGTTAAAAAATATTTTTTCATTCAATCGGGAGTTGGGTCAACCCAGAGCGATCAGGATTTTAGGGTTTAAGATTTTTTTTAAAGCATTTAAAATAAACTTATTCATACTATTAGCCTTGTATCACGTAGATTAGACACGGAACTGTATATAAAAAAATATTTTTAAAACGTTTTTCGATTTTGAAATGGGTTTATCCAGCCCGACACGAAAAAAAATGCCTCTGGAAATCGACCCTTATGTACTCCAAGGCTTTGTAAGCAGTACAATAAGCTCTCTAAAGCTGATGTGACAGACATCAGCGACAGTCTGTCTAAGTACAAAAAGCATATCAAGGAAGTGCTCTCATATTAGGTAATCTACTAAGTACCATAAATGCCCTTTTCTTATTGTTTTCAATGTATTTATATCCTATCAAACAAAATTAACATTCTTCTTAGCTATTAGATAACTAATTATTTTAATTTTCGTTTAGATAATTGTTCTAATTATAATTATTTCTGTGTTTAGTTTCATAAGCATGATGTGGTCTCCTGTAAGTGAAGGAGTACACTAACTCAAATTAATTTTGTTTAATCATATGTAGCAAATTGTGTAATCTCTTTGTTGGAGATCCTTAAATAAATAAATGTGTACTTCTTTTGTACTCTTTATGTAAACAAGGAGTATATAAGGAGTACCTTATGTACTCCTTGTTTTCTCCTTATGTACTTCTTATGAACTCTTTGTGTACTCCTTATATACTACTTATGTACGGATTTTTTACTACTAATGTACTCCTTGTATACTCCTTATGTAATATTTTTATATTCCTTATGTACTTACCTATGTACTCCTTATGTAATACTTATATACTCCTTATGTACTTACCTATATACTCCTTGTGTACTACTTATGTACTCCTTATGTCCTCCTTGTGTACTCCTTATGTACTCCTCATGTACTTACCTACCCGTGTACTGCTCATGTACAGAGGCCAGCACATCAAGCTACCACAATCTGTCAAATTTCTTTGATTGATTTTCAACTTTAACACAAAGCAATAAGGTTCATATTCAATTGGGAAAATTTGACAGTTTTGGATAGGTTGACCTGCTGGCGACTGTACTTACATATATATACTACTATACTTATCCATGTACTGCTTATTTATTATGTATATGTAATTATCTATGTATTTATTTTATTTATTTAATACTTTATGCACAAAACAAAATGTTTGTACAAAGGCGGACTTAATGCTACTAGGCATTCTCTCCCAGTCAACCTTTGGGTGTTGCAGAGACAAAGCAAGATAGTATAGTTGCACAAATGATACAGGAAAATATAGTTGAATTAAATTTAATGTCATTATTTATTTAGGTTTACTATATTATGAATAAATTAACTCTATATATTTATTTTTATAATATATTTATTTTGTATTTAAATGTACATAAGTATTTAGTTTTGGTGAGGTCAGAACTATCTTTAGACCATTTGGCGATGCGATTTAGGTCCTCATTTTGGTCTCTAACTGCGCTCGCGTATTCATTGGGCTGAAGGGACATATAAATTTGTACATCATCGGCGTATAAATGATATTTAATTTTTTGCATACATTTTATAATATCTGCCTACATTTAAAAATAAAAAGAATTGGGCCTGAGCCTTTTACAGCCTTGAGGCACACCCCTTTCTAAAATAATTCGCAGTTCTACTAATTGTTTACGATTTTCGAGATAACTGTGTAACCATCGCAAAGCATCATGGTCGAAACCGTAAGAATTTAATTTGGAAAGCAGTAATGGACTATTAATTTAATGAATCAAATGCCCTAGAAAAATCATTTATCTTGGGCCAACTAAATATTATCTGTAACAGCCAACAACGCGGAAGAAGTGCTACGCCACTTCCTAAAGCCGGATTGAAGAATGGGAAGCATATCATGTCTTTCCAAAAAAACTAAAATTTTCCTAAATATTTTTTTTTTAAATATTGCTATCTAAATCTAGGCCACACTGAAAATCAGCGCTGCAGCGATTTAATGCGCTGCCGCATCATGCTGAGTGGGGACATTATTGTGATGAACAACGGCGACGTACAGTACCTACCTTCATTTATTTTGTTATTTCTTCTCTTCTTTGTATGTAGTACTAGTCGCTGTTTTTATGGCAATAAAATCTTTCTTTCTTTCTTTAAATCAATCCGACTAGGTCGACACAAAGCAGTCGTAATTTTTATTAGCTTTTACCCGCGACTTCAGTTAAACAATTTACCGGATTACCAAGACATTCAGACATCTATGCCAATATTGATCATCATTGTTTCATCATTTGATTGTAAATAAATTTGAACACCGCAAAAAAATGTAGACATTATTGAAAAAAAATAGAAAAAATAACATTTATATCACTTTTTTCCTAGAATTTGCTGCCCCGGGCGCCAAATTACAAAATACGCCCCTGCTGCTCGCGCTCTATGGCGTTTACTAGAAAAGGCCTACGTCCGGCAGTGGAAGAATATGGGCTGATGATAATGACCCTGACTGCCATTTTTTAAGTCTACTATAAGGTCGTTAAGCTTTAAGTTACACATGCCTGTTAAGGTGGCAGTTTTAATCGTCAAGGCAAAATTAACCGTATTGCCTACTCCCAGAACTCAAATTTACACGCATAGCTAAGTTTAAGGTGTAAAAGTATCGCAAGTGGCTTCATTTTGGTTTAGTCATGAATTTTATTATCAGAGAAATCTAAGTAATACCATAATATGTATTGAGGCTGTAGAGTTCTGTAGTTTCTGCCTACCCCTGTGGGAAAAGGCGTTAGTTTATGTAGATTTGAAGTACAGACGCCAGCAGGTCAAGATATCCAAAACTGTTTAACTTTCCCAATCGAATATGAAACTTATTGTTTTGCGTTAAAGTTGAAAATCTATCAAATAATCTCTGTACATTTAGGTATTTAAAACTGCTTCTTTAATTAAAATAACATGTTACTGAACAATCTTCAGTAAAAGGTTATGTTACAAACATGTTCTGTACCGAAGTTATTAGTATTTTAGGCATTATGCATTTATTTGAATCTAGACTTGTAATTATTGACGTCTGTGGTCTAGTCGAATGTTGATAACAGTGTTGAGGGTTTGATTCCCACAGAACATTACGTTATGATAAACATGTGTTTGTGTTTATATAGGTGTTTATGTATTAAAATAAATAAATATTCCTTAACAATTTCACACAACACCATCTAGTCCCAAAATAAGCAGAGCTTGTATGTACGTTGTATGGGTACTAGACAATTTGTATACTTAATACTTATTTCCTTTTTTTATGTAAATACATACTTAAATTACATAATAAATACTCAGATAACACAAACACTTAATGTTCCCCACATAAATATTTGTGCTCTGTGGGAATTGATCCCACGACATCGTGGTCAGCAGCCCGACATGCAAAAAAAAAGTACATTATAATTTACAAAAAGTGTATTTATTTATTATATTCATTGTCTAGTACCTACCTACCTGTACAAGCACTGTTTATGTTATGTATTCTAGGAGTAGTTGGAACTATGTAACAATGTACCTAATATTAAAAAAAGAAAACAATTTCTACATAGTACACTATTTTGTGTGGTGTAGGTAATAAAATTGTGTCCAAGTGTATAATGAAATAAATGCAAGTATTACTGAAGACCTTGCCTTTGAAAAAACTTTATTATATAGGTAGTATAGTAATTATAAAACCACAAATTAACCTAAGATGTCTCTAATTCATTACACTTAAATCACTCTCATTGCCTTGGATAGGATCTTCTCGGTGCTCTATTATTTCCTCTGCTTGAACTGTCTCTATTTGTTCCTCATAGTCAACTTGTGCTGTTGGCTCTGGCTCAGGTTCTTGCTCCGGAGCGTGGACGGAGTACATGAGTACTCTCTTCACAGCCTCAGCACTGTCGTACAGTCCATACTCAGCCTGCCATAAAATAGTTGTGATCAATTGCTGTAAGTTCCCCCTGGTTCTAGGAGTCTTAAACTTTCTGAGTTTGTTTGCAACATATTCTCCAAATACGGAATATTCATCTTTCTTGTATGAGTCATCGTAGATTACAGTTTTTTGTGGTTTGGGTGCGACATAGAACCCAGGTAGGCCAGTAGGAGAAGCAACTTCACGTTTAATCTTCCTATATTTCATCTTCTTCTTTTTAGGCTCATAGGTTTCAATGTGCGTGATTTGGTACGGATCATCCTCAAGCCACTCCTCGTCAGTGTTACCTCCTGCATGCATTTGGCGGACTAGATTTATAGATGCAGTATTATCTTCCACTTGATCATTGTCAGAATCAGTGTTTTCTAATACATCCACCTGAAATTTTAAAATACTTTGAGTCTTGTACTTTTACTTCTTTAGTTTTTGAGTATGTAATAAGTTCAAACTTAACAAATTATAAGATAAAGAAGAACAGCTGTACCGGCCGGAATACAAAAAATAAATAGGGTAGGTACCTAAACAATTAAGGTAAGGTAAACTTAATATCAGGTCTAAATTCGGTAATAAATAACACCTAAATAAAATCACACTCTTTTTATCGTTTGGCGGGTAAGTTAGTGAAACATATTTAACCTTTTTAATGCCAGTACATGGTATGTTTTTTTTACGGTAACAGCCAATGAAAACTAATACGCGATTGAGTCGTGTTGTTCCGTAATTGGCTGAAATTCAATTCACAATTTTTCAGGGCATTGGTTGCCAATAAACATTTCGTAAACACGAGCTTCAACAACATACATAGAAATTCTATCAACTCTCACTACTCTTAATAGGCTCATACACAATCTGATATAAAACAATTTACAACAAAGGATAGAAAACAATCAATCAGCTTGAAATCACAACAAAATATCGATCGATTATCAGTAGTTTACGTCACTAGTTATCATGCATCGATCAAATTTCTTCAATCGAATCGATTGCTTGATTTGTGTTTTATCATCAACAACTTTACTCGACCCATGACCACTAATCGATAAATTGTTGTCGATAGTGGGCTCGGTTCCATTAATAACTGATAAGAAAACTATAACCTAAATTATAACAATATTATTAGGTAGGTACCCGTTGTATTTCGATTTTAGGCATAGCACTCGGTCCGGCTGAATCTTCTTTATTAACTGATACTGAATAACGTACGTTTTTGTCTTTGCGGGCCCTCGATGCATACTTCCTTCGTTTAGTTGACTGATTAGTATCTTCATCTTCAATTATTCTGAAATTGGTTTCGTCTAATGTCCCATTCTGTGATAGTTCCCACTGAATAGGATGTTTATTTATCAGGTGGGACCTTAGATTTGTCGTATTTCCAAAGTATTTATATTGAGTTTCACATAATTTACACACCACTGCAACGCATCTCTTATTTTCTTCAATCCGCTCAAAGAACCTCCACACTACCGAAGAACATTTCTTCATTTTGTATCGATTCTTGATTGGTAGACAATTTGCCGCCGAAAACCAGAATGATGATTATTGAATTGAATCGAAAGCGATTGCCTTGTATCGAATCAAAAATATCACGATCACGAGTAGAAACACTGCTACAAAATGGCGATCGAATGAAACATCGAGCGGTGAAGCGAGCGACCGACCTTCCTTCATTCGATATGCAGTGACGCCACTGCGTCGCGATTCGATAAGAACTACATTCTTTAAAATATTTTGAACACACGAAGTTCAACCTTATGTTTAAAGATATTAGAAATATCTAGACAGCAAGGAGTATCATTATGACAAGTACCACGTGTACCGTCGTGTTTTTTTATCTCTTTCACCCCTATCTAATGTGGTATTATATCTTACTCTCTCACTCGTATTCTCATTGGTCGTCGATGCGTCAGTCTTACGTGCTGCCAACTTCATAATAAAAATAGGAGAGCGATCAATGGCTGGCGCGTTCCATTGACGCGTAATGTCCGTATACTAGACATGCTAGTCATCATTGATTTCATTAATTTTATTCTACTCTGAGGACTATTTATATTTCAAAATCCATGAAATAAAATAGAACATCAGTGCTAAACAGCCTTAGTGGCTAAGCCTATATAAAATTACTCAGAGGTTTTTTCTCTGAGTGATACTGTTGGCTTCTTTAAGACTATCCAAATATTAAACGTAGTATAAAGTAGGTAGTTTTTTTTACCGGAAAATTTAAGTAATCTCAACGCTTGTTTTACTAAATTCATCATCAACCTATTTTTATCGCAAACACACTATCTATGATTACTTGTCTGAATGAGATTCAGCACGACACGGCAAGACACTTTTTTATAGTAAGCAGTTGATTGAATAAAACTGAATTTAAAATACATTATCATCAATATAAAAATATTGTAACGTGGTAATTACAATAATTCACTATTTTCAAAATGGTAAATGATAAAAAAAATACAAAAAGTTTCTCTCCGGCGGGGAATCGAACCCCGGTCTCCCGCGTGACAGGCGGGGATACTGACCACTATACTACCGAAGACTTGCCAGTGATGATGAAATTTACCTTGTATTACTAAGACTAAAAATCTTGCTTACTTACCATTTGTAGGTCAAACAGAAATCGGAATTCATTAATTTGTTTTCAATATACATTGTTAAAATATTGTGTTCCTTTGAACTAATATCGAAAATGAAATAGTATCGGAATGATTGCATGTATATAACTATGTACTTATGTAAGTATATTTATTATAAGTACATATATATTTAGACCGCACTGTTGCTTACTAACAGGCAAAGTAGTGGTCAAACGCCGACCCATTGAGAATAAAAAAAAAACTTTCAGAATAACTTAGAGTAATAACTACTGTATAATTAAGTACTCATTCACAAAAATAGTCATCAGCATTTTCGGAGCCTTTTCCCAACTATTTTGGGGTCGGTTTCCACTGTTTCCAGTCAAGACTAGCTGAATAATGAATATCAGTAGTACAATTTTTACACGAAGTGACTGCCATCAAACCTCTGCAAGCCAATTTGGGGTACTTAATACCGATAACTTGAGGATAGACTGGTGGTTTTTTGGGCTTTTTGAGCTTCTGACTACCACTAACAACTATCATAGATGTTCGTATGAAAACCGGGACAGCTTTACGTGCTGTCCGAGGCACGTGTCTCGAAGTGTTAAAAATGGTCACCCATCCACAGACTGACCGGGGCTAGAGCAGCTAAACCTTGCAGATCGATTGATTAGCGTAGTCATAGGAAACGGGCGGCATGCCCAGCTTTGGGACAGTAATTATGTAGATAATGAAATGCTAAGTATATGATTATGATGACCACCTTGCTTTACCTCAAATATGATGTAAGGCGGAGAGAAATTGCTGAGATTTTTTGGACATTTATTTGGAGAACGAAAGAAAGAATGTACCAGAATTAAGGTAACATCATCACCCACCCGGGTATTCCCCGAAGGGTTAACCAGCGGTGTACCAATGTAAACTCACAGATCGCCGCTATGTTTAGGTCCTATCCGGGCGAGCCTATTACCGTTTAACCACTGATTTCGGTTATGCTGAGAATTTCATAGACAATCCAAATAAAAATAACACTGCTCAACTTCTAGGCCAATGACAATGAAACAGTCATAATATTGTGATCATTAATCGATGATTTTGGAATCGTTTCAAGAATCGAATGATTTGCTTTGATTCGATTCTTTCAGTTGAATGAACAATCGATTCGCTTGACAGCTAAGTAAACAGGTATTGTTGGTTCCTAGTCTCCATAATACGTGGTAATATTTACTTCGAATGGTAGGTATGTAGTTTAGGTACTATCAGATGGTACCAATGTATTTAGTATTGTTTCATTGGTCAATCTCCTAGACAATGCACTGCATTATCATATTATCTGACAAGAGCAGGCGAAACTTAATTAATTTCTGCTCATTTGAATATATATCTTCTAGAGGATAAATAGTTACCAATTAGGTATCCAAAATAAAAATACGTATACCTATTGTTTTGGCAAACGTTGGGATAAATAGGGACTGGTGGATTAAGATTCCTGGAATAGATTTAAACAATAGTTATATAGTTCTATGTACGTACCTATATGTAGGTTTATAGGTATCTCGATTCGATTACTTAAAACTCCAAGTATGTATATGAGTTTGGTGTCAGGTATGGTGTTAAAGAAAACACAGAGATTATAGAATCATTTTTATTTATTTGTCGGTATAAGAGGCTGTAAAAAGTTATTGTCTAAAAGTTTCGATCAATCTTTCTTTTGGTAGAACTAGTAGGTAAATAGGTATAATTTTAAAATTCTACTTTAGAAAAAACATCTAAAGATATTTATTTTGTTCAAAATCGTTTAAATTATACAGAAATAATTTTAAATTGTACATATATAAATGCACTAAGCAAACACGAACATTTTTTAAAGTAGGTAAGTAATTATTGTAAAAAGGTATCGAAATTAATTAAGTAAGTAATACTGTTTGACTCCTCTTGACATTCTTATATAATAATTTTCGAGAAACAAGGGGTATTTACACCAAAATTTATGATAGAAGATATTAATTATAGGTATTTTATCTACAATTTAATGTATTGTCCTTTATTGGCCGTAAAGTGGCCAAATTCCCCTCATTTCTTAAACAATATTGACATTATGTACTTGAGTATAGCAACTTCATGAAATTAACAGTGTTTATTGAATCGGTAGGCTAACCCAGAGGGCAGTATATTATATGGCACATGGGCATTAAATTAACATAACACTCATATTTTTACACCAACTTCGGCACATTGTTATGCAAACTCACGGATTCTCGCATAAATGTAATATGTATAGCAGACTGAAATTATATTTATTAATTCTATTTTTCTATATAGTAGGCTGAATAAGACTCTTATGTGTCACTACTTATTACTTGCAGAAAAAGTTATACTGTCACTGGGTTTTTTTTAATCCGGCGAAATTGAGTTTGGTAACACGGCACCTGTAGCTTGCCTGTGCGTAACATTACGTGTGGGAGAACAAAATAAAACCAATTGGCATCTGCTGAAGTTTCTTACAATCTCTATTCAATATAAAACTACAAAAACTAGATACTGTAACGGAGAACCATTTTTTACAATACCGAAATACTGCTTCTACACTAACGTAAAGATCGATTGGTATTCATTTACAATAACGAGTCAAGTATAACGAATCCGATAATCGAATAATTTATTGACTTATACGAAAACGACAAGGAATCGGTACGATCGTGATTATTTAATATAAAATTGTTTATATGATGAGTAAATGCTTGGTTATGTACGTATTCCATGTCGCTTTCATGTGATACCTAAAATATTATACATACATATAAATAAATTCAAAATATCATTCGTATAACATACGTAGGTACATTCATAAAGCTTGCTGCATATATTCACAAAAACTTGTTACTTAATCAGCGAACATTAGATAATTATGTACAGTTACTATATCTGTGTTTACCCTTATTAGTAGGCATGTGACTGTATCACAAACCTGTGAAAATGATACTGTCGTACTTATATGGAAGACGAGGGAAAATTTATTTCTATAGGAACTAATTAATAATAGAAAATTACAGTTGTGGGACACCCGTTTTATGATTTATGAGCGAATCGCTTTTTATATAGAAAGTAATTCCACGGAAAATTATATTGTGTTCGAATATAGTGTATAATGTTCGCTAACTAAAGTCCAAGGTACTCTTGCTACAAAAACTACGCACATAATCAGAATGCGAGGGACATCACTAAAGAGAATGTAATCGTGTAAAATCCATTCAATCACAATATTTGCAAATGCATCAATTACACTATACAAAACTGCACACACAGCACATATTGGTACCGAACGGACTTAAAAATATAATACAAATAATATTGGCTCACTAAAAGTACAAGCGTATGACATCCTACATATCTACATTCGGTTGGAACTAAAGGGGACGAGAATAAAAAACATCAACTAAAACGTTAACAAAATACGACTTTCTCTATGGAAAATAAATAAATTTACAAATTAGATACACGTTTTAGAACTACTTACTAATAGTCACTTCTTCGTCGTTAATGTTTATCACTACATTTTTGGACGAGTCGAAGCGAGCGGGCTTGTACTAGTGCTGCGCAGTTGCGCAATTATAATTTTTATAGCTTTTTCGTTTTTCGTCCAGCACGAACTGGTTTAAATCCATACCGCGGGGTATACCGACCTACCAATAACACCGACACGATGCTACCGGCACACATGGGAACATTACTTACATCGATTATGATTTCGGAAACATCTAACACACGGCCGCTCGCCTCCGACACTCGAATATAACTTAGAATAGAATACAGAAGCATGCCGTCCGCCGCACTACGTTATCCTATCATAGCCTAGGCCGAAACCAACATAAACTACATTACTCAGTCCAATTTTCAGTCAATTTCTTATGAAATTACACCTCAACACACGTATCTAAGTACAAAAGCGTTTCGGAATTTCTTCTCCTCGTGTTAGGAAGCATTTGGATGCAAATAGTGATGGCAGCCGATGGTAGTTTAATATTAGACGATAAAATACTTAAAAAGTCGCGTTTACGATTGACGTATAAAAGGAATAGAGCGTTAATTTCTTTATTTAAATACCTAAGCTTTTAAAGCACTTTGTAAATGTGGAAAATTACGAGCATTTAAGATATCTGGACACTATTAGTGTTGTGTTCGTAACGGAGCCGAATGGGCCTCAATCACATACATTAACAAATAATTTAAGCTTAATTAAGAAAACATATTAGACGTAGGCAACTTAATGGTCTTTTAAAAGGTAGATCAATTAAAATAATAATAGAAATTAACATAGATTATGAGGACGTGAATGATGCGATGCTCGTTCGAGAGAGTGATTCCGAAACGATAAGTATTTAGGCTAAATTTTAATTGACAGGAATCTTTTGCCTTCTTCTAACACAGTTCCACCTTACCAAAAGTTAATCTCGACGTTAAAACAATAAATGTTTTAGTCATTATCGAATATAGTTAATTTATCATCTACGTTAATTTCATGATAAGTAACAGTAACTAACAACTGGAATCTTGCCGATAAACCTACGTTTTAAAGCGAACTAGGAATATAAATTGAGATAGATAATTTCAGTAGCTTTGGTAGAATAATATCATTCGTTTTATTGTTAACATGTATCGACTTCAGTGGCAACACTGCCTAACTCATCATTGAGTATTATATTTCGTACGTACTACTATTATAGGAAAAACGAAGTTTAAGTTTCGACAAACATTCGTTATGAACGCGTCACGGGTTTCAACTTTCTCGATAGTTAAATTGGAGCGCCATTCGTAAGAGAGCAATGCTACTTTGTCGTAAATATTTCACGAGCCGTTCCGTGTATCAATCGGAACGACACTAAATAGGAATGATATAGAGATTCATGCACGTGTAAGTGTGGAACGGTGCTAGTGTGCGAGCGCGACGGCTGCCCCGACCGCGACCAGCGCCCGACTCACGCGCGTCCGACCGCCTCCTGCGCGGTCGCCGACCGAAAAAACTCGACGTCCGTGGTAGACATGGTCGACATTGTCGACTCGTCCCACGTCACCTCAGTCGTGGTCGTCGTCCCGTTCTCGTGTTTTCTCCTCGTCTTCGGATGCCGCTGCTTTTTCTTGGGATTATTAGCCTTCTTGTGCTTCCTCTTATGCCTCAAATTCGCCTTTTGGAGGCGTATGTGGCAGTTTCTATGTCGCGGCGGAGGCCGCTTCAGCTTGCCGCGATGCCGCCGCGGTGGGCAGTGTGTCTGCTTGGGCCCGTCCCATCGCCTCGTTAGCGTCAGCGCATAGGGAGACAGGTTGCCGAGCGGCCGACTCATGGGGATCTGCGTTCGTCTCGCTCTCCCCCTGTTGTCTAGCGCCAAGAAGGTTTTCTTCCCGTTGCGTAACCGCGAGTATGTATTATAGTTGTTCTCCTCTATATGTTCCTCGAACACGCAATCGTCCGAGAGATCCTTCTGAAACAATGAAAAAAGATGCGATTAGTTGCTAAAGAAGGCACAACTACATGGACTGCTCTTTGCAGTGACCACCGCTTTCATTTGTATTGTGTATTGATTTAGGATTCAACGCTTGTACTCCACAATTATATTACCAGAACACAATTTATCACTCTATAAATCGTCTATAAACTCCCTTTTATGTACGGTGCGGACCACAATGGTTCGTACAAGGCTTCGGTTTGACAATTTCAACAAATTGGGACTTTCCTTTTAGGCTAACCGTATTACCCCCCGGTTGTTGTGCCGTTATGGCAGCAGCCGGGTGCACGAAGCAATACAAATTGGTTGTTTTATTCATAAATATGTATAAGTGAATCGCTGTAGGGTCTAGTAATGCCTCTTAAATTGTCGTAGGACACATAATATCGGAGACATTAAATTCAATCTGCGATGGTTTGCGGGTTACTGCGGCTGGTGGGTGAAAATTATTGCCCCGTAGATTTATGGTGTTAGCAATTTGTCCTATCGGAAGTTCTTTAGTGAACACGCCGTTAGCATAAGGTTGCTTGAATTTTATGGAGTATCTCTGTCTGGATATCGACCTGGCGTTGATCAGCAGTTGTAAATTTATTTTTTGTTAAAAGACAAATTAATGTTTTATAGATATTTAATTGGTAGACTAACGAGATCTGTATCGATAGCACAGTTTTATATAGTTTGAATAGATCCCGCTACCCTTGGTCACATTCGCATCTGCTTTTTATGCTTCTTAATTTTCTATGGCTATGATAATATAATAATATGGCCATGATGACAACCCGTATTAGGCCAGCTTAATCTCTCTCAATCTGAGAGGAGACCCGTGCCCAGCAGTTGGACGATATATATGGGTAGATGATGATGATACTATGGATTGATATAGTACTTATAGCTATTTTTACTTACTAACATAGTTCTTAAGAAATAGTACCAACGTATATGAGTCTATATGATGCTTGAAAATAAAATATTTTTATATACCTACTTTATATTGCTACTTCTCAGTAGCAGCTCGGAGTCTGGATTTGTGCCCGGTTAATGGCAATAGGCTCGCCCCCTATTACATGGGACCTAAACATACCGGCGAAATGTGGGTGTACATTAGTACACCTCTGCCTAACCCCTCGGGGAATACAGGCGTGATGGTATGTATGATGGTATGTTATATTATGATATAAAATTGCACGGGTTGGAATATTAATAATGATTCAACTGCTACTTTTCTAGCATGTAACGAGGTGGCTATGACACTCCTACAAGCTAGCTTATACTTTATAAATATGCGTATTCAATTTAGCACAGTGTTCTTGTGCATATAAATCAATTTTTACGAACTTTCCTTTCTTAGGATATGTTGAGAAACTGGTGGTTCCTGGGCGGTTGGTGCTAGTTTCACTGTGAGCGAGTTGTAGCTGTGTCGGTATACATTTATTATAGATTAGTGAGTAAAACCTCTATGAGGAGCTCGGAGGAGGGGCATCAGTTAATCGGGTACCTATTAATGTGTATATGAAGCTGGTCATATGTAGAAGCGCCGAGGAAACCTTCGATGAGGAAATTTTACTAACACGGTTGGTTACTAAAACTAGTGCGAACACAATGCTTTAATGAATTAAGAACTCCTTGAAATTGCTACCAATTTTTTATTTAAGTAACAGAAAATAAATCAGCTGGATTCACATGTAGGACTTCCAAACATCACATTCTAATACATCCGACATGTGATGACGTCAGTTGAACTGTCAACTGACGTCATCACATAGGTACTGACCTACGAATAGAATTACCTACTTTCACAATCAGTGCTCAATTTGTTATGTTGGTGCCTCTTAAAACTATGTAACATTCATTTGTAACTCAACTGAAATTTCTGTAAGCATGCCCTAAATACTTCATTAATGACAGTTACGTTTAGTAATTGCTCATACAACTACACTATTTAATGCTTACCGATAGTTAACCAAAGTAATAGTTTTCATTAAATTTTATTAGCGCACACGACGATTTCCACTGTGTTTGATGTACAACTCGGTAGTAGTGTGCTTGATTATTAAGTAGCCGCGTACTAAATACGCAATGGAATGTAATTATATCAATTGAATCACTATTAAATAATCGACCGGTGTGTACCACCCATGGAGTTCCTAACCCTCAAGCGCTATGGTATGTTGCCAACTTTGAAATAATTAAGTATGTATTAGTATAAGATACAGTAATGTTTAAGTGTTAGGTATGCTTTATTTGTAGAATAAATATATTACATTTAGATCATAATTTATGTGATCTGATTTCAATATACCTAGATTTTATGAAAGCTTGCACTTTTATTAGAACCCCTGTTTGAGAAACTTTGTTATAGTTTCCGATTTCGATTTTTCTTTTATATCTGATAGAATAAGTTCCTAGTTGATCCCATATTATACCTAAATTTGGATAGTGTCTAGTATCGATTTTGAAGATACACCACAAAACGCTTTAAGTCAGTGTTCTTATGTAGATACTACTAGAAAAGGCTTTTCCTTCGCTAAAATAACTACTAGAAAAGGCAAATAGGCCTTGCTGGCTTATACAAGCCATATCAGTGTAATGTGCAGATTTCAGGTTTCTTTTAATATGTTTTGCCTTAATATAAGTACGTATAATTACCACGTTTCATTCAAATACGTTTTGTTGATTCATTCATTTAATATTTCCCGATGCATTCAAAATACGCCAGACGCAAAATATTGCCGCCAAACCAAACAGAAACCATAATTATTTATTCGCGCGCTAACCATAAAGTTGGTTGCACTATACATTGTATTCTCATAATAGGCTGCTAGAGGTCGCTGTTTACCCCCGAGCTTTTCTGAACGAAATTAATTTCGTTCTTCTGTGTACCGTATGCGTTTACGGTTAATCGTAAAAGACTTAATATAATTGCGTATATAATATGCCTACGGCTTTTAATAACGAGTTTTGAAAATTATCGGTTCTCATTCCATAAAATTAACATAAATCCTACTGTTCAATTTTACTGTTTGGTAATAGGTAGGTATTATTTTAGCTTTACGTGATTAGGGTTAGATTAGAACTGTCTACAGGGTTCGTAGAGACTGCCACTATATTTAAAATAACAGTATCGTAATATAGTATCTAATAAACTATAGATTTAATTGTTTTTGACTTCTAACAAATGTATAGGTTTAATGAAGTGACCAAAAATCGTTTTTACTTCTCAATCACATCACTGTCGGATAGATAACATTAACCGTTACTAATAGTTTAATTAAAGGAGGTCGCATAGCGTTATTATCAATTAAATCGCACCTACGTGGCATCCGCTATATACGTTATCTTATCGCGAGGTAGACCCATTCCCAATAATAGTTACAGGATCCGTTTAGAGAATTGGTTCAGAGGGCAAATGGTGTGAGAAGTGGGAAAAGATAAGGTTGCTAGAGATTGATCGGTAGCAATTTGGATATCGATAAAGATAATTTTAAAGATTAGAATTGTAATAGAAAGTTAAACGATTTTTTTGGGAGATGGAGGTAAAATAGATTTTTAAGAATGATAGCAAATTACAAACTTATATTCAACCTTCTTAGTTGCTATAGTAAAGCACTGGATTCCCACTAGAAATAGTTGAGGATCGGCTAAACTGAGGAGTTGAGAATGGATCTAGTAGGAAACGAGGAGAGGCCTTTGATTGAGTCCCGTGGTTGTATTGTACCGGATCACGTCCCTGTCATATCAATTACACTAATCCCATGGTTATGACTGTAAGGCAAGGCAAGGCAAGTGGGGTTTTTAGTTGGTATGATGACATATCCTGTCACCTCCTCGGGTAACAGACACACAGATTCATGAGGATTTCCCGCATAAAACGAAAATAAAAAAAGGATTGAGAATTACTGCGGAATTGCTCATTGAGACCTCTTTAATACCCCCTCGTGGCTTTGATTCTCATCGGTAAGAAAACTTTTATTGTAAGTGCTAATGTAAGTTTTAGATACCACTTGCGTATGACAGTATGAAGTTATAACCGCTAGTGAAGTGGAGTTGGTATGGAAAATACAGAAAAATAGATTTAAATATTGGTAGTAAATATGCCACGCAATTACTGTATGCAATTTTATCATAAAATAACCAGTCACTATTTGATATCTTTACTTGCTGTCTGCTTATGAAAAGATTCGTGAGTTATTCAATGTGACTGAATAAAGGTAAGTTCCTACCCGCAAGTTTATGTGAAAGCATGCATAATACATGCATACACATATGCAATTTAATATTTAAAATGTAAGTTACGCGACTTCAAACAAGACTAACAAGATTATTCTAATTCAATTTCCACACAACATGTAAATATTGATACTCATAATATTTACATACATTTTCTAATCGATAAATCGTGCCAACCTCGAGGGTCAAACATTTTACGATCATGAATTTATCGATACCGATGATCGATAATCGATAGTCAATAGGCGACACGACACTAGCATAGATAGGGTTATCGCGTACGATCTTTATGGAGTAAAAACAATCGCCAAAGAAGATACGTCGATTCGTGTTCCTTGTAAAGGATATAATATGATGAAATTAAATTTTAGTGTCCTTATTGACATGTTCCTTCGTATGTCACTTACAAAGTAATAAAATAACGTCTATGGCTTAACTTTTTTATATTGTAGGCAGCTGTGTCCCTTAGACACCCACTATATGGGTTATTAGGGTGTTGGCAATGTAAAGATACTCGTTTTATTTGTGACGGCACATTTAAAAGGACGACACTACCCACCAGCTACTTTTACGAGCACTAGTCTATCCTTGATTCTGTTTTTGTAAAGTAAATCTACAAAGCTAAATATTCTCCTAACTTCTTAGTTTATGTATCTGCAATATTACAAGCTTTCATGACGTATGATATCTCAAGAGATAATCAATACATTCATAGATAAATGTGCTACGTTTTGTTTCAGGATAAAGCCACCCACAAACGAGAATTTTACCCAAAAAAGAACGAAATCAAATATCGTATAGGAAACACTCATCTGAAATCGGATAACAGTAGAATGCAATGTAAATGCTAAATTAGAAAGCTTTGAATCCTAATTTACGCGCCTCTGGAGTTATTTATTCTGCAATAAATATGTCAATTACAGTAGTCTAGTCGGGACAGATTTATACAGGGTTGTCACTCGTGTTTTAAAATGAAGTCTTTTGCTTACACACTTTTTAGTGACGTTAAATATGGTCCAAGTGAGTAACTAGATTTTAGAACTTATTTGAAAAGAGGAAAATATCTTCGTCTGTACTTAGACCTTATTAGGGAGGAGACGACTTCATTTTAAACTATTAAGTTGAACGTAATTGAATATTTTAATTATTAGTTGCTAAAGTTATTTGCTAATTACGGAAAGACGGAATATTTGGTAATAAAAATAAACTTTGTCATACACATAATTTTCCTCCACATTGTTTAGTTAGACCAAAATATGTCTGTACCTACGTATGTTTTTTTTTACCAGCCCTTACGTACATTGCAAAATATATAATGAAAATTTCATTCATACGCGTGGCTGCCAAACCAATTTGGAATTGGGCCGGCCATGTTTGTCGCATGCCAAATATATGGGCCAAATGGCCTGTATGAAACAAATAGCGGCCGATTAGATCTTGATAATTAGGAAAGGGACAGGGAAATCCTTATGGACCTGGGGAGGTAGCAGGGTATGTCGGACTCGTACCGACTAGAAACAGGACATAGGTTCACTTGCCATGAAATTCGCCATGACCGTCGACGACAGACTCACCCAGAAGCCGCAGGACCCCTTCAATTCGCCGTGATCTAGTCGCGGCGGTGGGTGGTGACCTCTCGCTTACGGCTGTAATTCAGACTATGGTCGGGAGAGAGAGTGCGTGGGAAGCTGCTGCCTCTTACTGCGAGCAAATCATGCTTGCAAAGGAGGCGGCGGAAAGGGAGAGGGAATTGTCCACCTCTCTCCCGATCCGTAGTAGACGCACCGGGCGCCGGAGGGCGCAGACTGACCTAAGGTCATCCAAGAGCTGTGGCCTGCGGGCGGTTGAATTGGGGGACTCTGCCGCCCGACCAGACAATGGCCCCAGTAGGCGGCATGCTTGTAACGAAGCGTGCCTAAACAGTATGCGAGGAAAGGCCTCGCTTATCGACGGGGTCCAGCAACTGTCATGGTCGTGGCGAATTTCGCGGATCCCATGGCCATGACAATAGGGCAGGTGAAGGCAAGTGCGGTTTTTAGTCGGTATGAGCCCGACTTACCCTGCCACCTCCCCGGGTGGCGGAGGACGATTTTCCGTACTATAAAAAAAGGGACCCCTTCAGTTGAGGCCTTCCCTTGTATCCTAATAGCGCGCACGTGGCAAAAACACGCGTGCCACCTACTGGGGCCATGGTCTGGTTGGGCGGCTGACTCCCCAAGTCGGTCGGCTGGTTAAAGGTCATTCTACACCCTTCGATTCTTCTTGCGTCTAATACTGATCGGGAGAGAGGTGGATGCTTCTCTCCCATTCCGCCGCCTCTTTTTTTAGCATAACTTTCTTGCAATAAGAGTAGGTATTAACTTGAGCGTTGAAGTCGATGAGTCATTTAAAGATGGAAGCTACGATGGATCACTATTATAGACTACTAGCTGACCCCGCAAACGTTGTTTTGCCATAAAAAAAAAAAATTAGGGGTATGAAAAATAGATGTTGGCCTATTCTCAGACCTCCCCGATAAGCACAAAAAATTTCATCAAAATCGGTCAAGCCGTTTCGGAGGAGTATGGCAACGAAAACTGTGACACGAGAATTTTATATATCAGATTAGATTATAGTGAAATCTGTGATTAGTTTTTTTTTATAAGAGACAGGTTAGCGTTTGATAAGAACCTGACCTGATGGTAAGTGTAGAGATGGTCTAAAATGTAGCACGCTTACCTAGCAGATACATATTCACTCGTGACTGGAAGTCCGAGGAAATAGAATTAGCTGCCTGAGTCTGTATTTCTTGCGTGTACAATTTGGCGGTGTCTTTTCCGGATAAGAAATAGCGAAATAAAACGCTTAATGTAGATTTCGGGGATTTCCACCATGAAACGGTGTCGCATATGAATTTGCCTGATTGTAGTGTGTAAACATTAGTGACGTAAAAATTGGAACATAGTGGGTTTTAATTAATATGGGGATGAATAGATATTATTTGAATTCAAAATACGAATAAAACTTGAATATACTAATACTGGCTGTCTGCCATTACTGTGACGTCACGTGACATTTGTTCCAACAATTAATAGTACTCTAAATTATGAACAAGTTGTGTGCGACAGTTACATTGCAAATAAATATGGTCGGTGACCTATGCGCATGATTTATCACTGTATGTCTTCTTATAATGCGCTATTGAAGTGTGAACCCGGTAAAGAAGAGCCTTAAGACCATAACATCCTACAGGCTACTGAAAACAGTCTTCTGAAAACAGACAAATTTACCATAATCGCCATGTTATTATTTATATAATAGGAACACAGAACGGAACACGTTACCTTGACACATAAAGTGATGGGAAGGTCTGTCTAGAGACAGGACCACCAAGCAGATAGGTACAATATCATTTCTATATAGCGTCCTGCTTATATTTTACTGGTCGATAAACTATCTAAAGGCCAAAGAGGTTGACACCACATAAACCTAATGTCCCCACATTTGTATTTAAGATAAACATCAACAATTTATATTTCGAATGCAAATTCAATAATCGAATGTCAGTCAAGTGAATGCGTAGCATTCGATATATTTGCTGAATGTAGAATTGTAGGTATAGAAAATTCTTATGAATGTAACAGTTTAATTTACCGATATTTGTAGGTACCTACGGGAAAGACGTGTTTAGGATGCATTGTTAACAAAATATATTGGATTTTCATGACTCACGGCCTAATTTAATACTACTGGTATTATAAGTTAACAGAAAAATGTTTCTAGAAATTTTGTAAAAAAATACATAAGATATATGATGGCAATCTAAGTTAAAATATTGAAAAAAAGAACATTTCCTAATTGGCGATGGTCGGCTCCCAAAAAACATAAACGTGACACATCGTAGGGTTGCCAGCAGACCTTAATGGTTCCGAGAAACCGATCATCGCGATCAATAACAAGTTGGATGCGGTTGAAACACATCATTTCCAGGTATTTTGATGGGATTCCGTCAACCCGAAAACTGGGGCTTTTTCCGGAGGATTATTTGTGGCCAGTCTAACCTGTCGTCTGTGAATCTAGTGTTAATTTATACGTTGGCGGCGCCTTTATTAAAATTTAATGACGTGTTTCCTAATGATCCATGTTGCAAGCTTTAAAAATTTCATTGATAATTTTTTGACTATGCAATCTTAGACCACCGGCCGCCGCGGCTCGGCAAAATTAATCGCTTCATTCTTTCTGTTTTATCATTCCTAATCTGTGGAATGGACTAGCATAAAATGGGTACGATAGTATCTGCACGGGCCTTGGAAAAATGACCGTGATGTTTTTTATGAATTGGTTTTAGACAAATTATAAATATTTCTATACTTAATTAGTTTACAGAACACAATATAATAATATAATATGGCGAGATTATTACAGATCGTGAGATTTCACTGGCATTTGCATAGTTCCTCATTTTTTAAACAAATTAAAAATGTTAATGACGTTTTGTTAACATTATAATTATAGCGAACAGTTAATGATAGGTATCGTTTTTAAACAAATGTTTTTGCTCCGAGTCTGGAATGACCTTTGAATTATTCATCGAGTCGGGAATTTTGTTGCCGAAATGTCGTTTCGATATTTAATCTAATTTAATCTTTATTTATGTGAGAGAACACTGGATTGTGTGGACCAATTTTTATTTTCGGGGACTTTTATGTTTGCAATATTTTAGTAGTTTTATTGTTTGCAATTCTTAAAATCAAACCGAAAAATGATTGCTGCTTTAGAAATGGAACATTGGAAAGATACCTACTTCTTCTGTACGAATTTACGTACGAAAAATGCCGTTGGACCAGAACAGAACTTTGTCACTCCCACAACGTCGTCAGTCAGCACAGAGGTCGTATGATTGCAAGTTTTGGGGCACAAAGAACAAGACTCCTACTGACAAATTTACTGCGCATAACATTTTGTAAAGTACCTACCTATAAGTAGGTAATATTTCAATATCGGATGTCTATGATCTTGACTGTTATATGTCATGCCAGTCACGACTCTTTAAATCACATGCTATTACTCTAAAATAAAACACCTATTGCTTATAGACGTAAATAATACTTTACAAGCAAGCATTCACCTTCACGAGACGACTAGCCATAAAAATATTTTTCAAAGATTATAATCGGTTAAATTATTTCTGAAACAATATAAACAGACAAGAAAACTTATAATACCAATATTAAAGGTCGTTAAAAAGCTCGTAAAAATAAAATCGACCATCAGTCACGCGGTTAGTTAGCCTAATTTATCAATACGTTGAGCAGCCAATTATACGACATACTGAATATATATATATGATATGTTTGTAAAGATATAATGGATTTTCGCGTCCCTGTTGTATTTGATTACTATTGATATACAAAGAATTTTCTATATTTATAAACTACTGAGACGTTATTGGATTAGTTGAAACAGCTGTTTCACAAGTTTTGATTTGGGTCGAATTTTATTTAGCTACGAGTACATCGTGCTCGTTCTATTGTACAAATAAATTATCCAAAAATGAAATATATACATAGGTGAGTACGGTCTACGTCATAATTATATTGTTTACTTACTTTTCAGTACCCAACCGATTCAATTTACTAATTTTACCGAGTCATCGGGTCCCAATCACCAAGTAAGAACCTCAATTTGTAAGTGTGTCATACCAAAATATCAAAAAGAAGGGGAACCCGATTAAAAGAGTAATCGTGTTTTGGAGAATAAGGATTGAGATAGTTAGCCGTATCAAAAACTATAAGATCTACCCATAAAACTGAATTATCTTGTATGCAATATGTTTTTGATAATCCATTTGGCAAATTCTGCGAGAAATATATCGACAACTATAGTATCTATAATATTATCTTTGAATGGCACAACACTAGAACCTTATCATTTGAATCACTCTTTTCAAATGACGGAATCTACTAATTTAATATCGATTTTATTGTTTAAATTTCGAAGCCCTCAATCAAAGTCATTACGATTGAAGCGAGCACACTTAGCCAAACGGTTTATATTGATTGTGTTCACGTTAAGACAAAGGGTATAAAAAAGAAATAAAGGGGAATGAAGAGATAAAAAGTTTACGATCCGTTACTTCATTGTCGCCACTAACGCATTCGGTTTATGGGGATTTAAGAACTCCCATATTAGGTTGCTAGGTGAGAACAGGGACGGGAGTAGATGCCGTAATTAAAGAAATTGTTTTTGTTTCTTATAGTACATATTGCAATTTATTTATCAGTTTTATATAATTGTTTTGTAATTGTTCATAATTTATGCTATCTAATTTAAAAGTTGTTATTATTATGTGTAACTATTTATTATGTAATAAATAAATATTATAAATGTAAAGGATTTGAAAGGGTATTCAATATATTTGAGTGGCTTTTAAAACACTTTTTTATCGTAAACAATAATATCACACCTTTCCTCTCAGGATTTCATATCAAAATAATGAGAAAATAAACATCACTTGGTTATACTTATGCATTAATAACTTTTACATATTTTTAAGCAATATATGTTATTTATTTTGGCCCTTGGGCACTCCAAATAATATTTTTGTTTGTTCAAATGGAGAACAAAAAGATTAACTATATTTTATATAATTACGTACTTAAAGATATAGATAATTTAGTCACCTTGGTATGACGGCCTAAGTAGGTACTATTGGTACTCAGGCCTATGCATGTGAAGTTTTAAGCAGAGCCATCAGAATTTAGTCATTCATTCAAGAGTATTTTTTTTAGTTAACAGACCACTCCATTTCTCTCTTGCGCATTCATCACGGATTAACAATCATCTCGACCGTTTCAAATAATTTGTAATCAAGCAGCTCCACGGCACTCCACATCACCGAAATCTAATTCGATACTCCAAAAGTCGATATCATTATTAATCATTATTAAATTTATATCGATTTATAATCTCACAATCTATTCGGACTCGTAAACCGCCCCTAGTCGTCCTTTCGGAAATTCCACCGATAGTAAAAAAGCAGTAAAATATGTGATTGTCGATATGTATACACAGAATTTAGTGGTTTTATTTAAAACAAGCTATTTCTTAAGTCTTTACGAGCGTTGCAAGGCACCGTGTGATCTAGTTACGGTACCGATATGTTACAAAGCTATTTAAAATTTTATTGAAATAAGGAATTAATTTAAAAAGCGTGTGAATGTGCATTTTGAATGTAACCGCTAGATTAAAACAAGATTTGTGAATATTTTTTTTATTAGCCAGCATTAGCCTAATTTTGTTTCGCATTGCTGAGCAAAGGCTACTCTTTGTTTTTAAAGTAAATAATTTAGCACGTAGTAGATCAATATTGTGTACTATAAGTTAGGTCTTAAGAATAAGTGACACTTTCAGATATTGGTAAATGTGTGTGAAAATTTCATCAGAAATTAATGTTCTGCCCGCTCAAGTGAATACAAAAATTGAATAGTAATTAATTATTATCATTATAAAGATATTCCAAAAATAGAGATATATATTACGAAGTATAAATAAATATTTGTTTTATTCACAGCGATACATAGAAAAACCTGCTTTATCTGTAAGAATCTTCAGCACATAAGGTTTTAAAACAACCCAGTCGCATCAAAATGTCGATACAAACTGCCTCATAAATTAAAACATCCCCTAAGAAAAAGTCAAATTCCTACATTCAAAAATCAAAAAGCCATAAATATGGCGTCATATTAAAACATAAAATAGGGTAAACAATCGTAAATAAAAATTACAACGAAAACACACAATGGGGTCGTTAATTTAAGTATAAATTATGTCTATTTTGTGGTCCGTTTTACACTTTTTTGTGTTGTCCTTGGATTTTTTGTGATGGCAACACGAGCGGCGCCTGTGGCGCGGCAAAACCCTTCAGTCTGAATTTGAAAATGGAACAAGGTTTATTTTTCAAAATGTCTTTTTATTAAGGCTATTTCGGTGTTGCTATCTTCTAAGCGGGTTATTAATACTCTTCTAGTCATTATCTGAGAACGCTTTATTTCGTTAAGCGGTGTCTATTGTCCATTTTAGTAGATTCGTTTTGTATCCTGTAATGGAGTAATAAATTCTTGGCTTACTGTCTTGAGCGTCGGTCGCAATTTTCCTTTTAAACAGTATAAAAGAACTATAAGTTTCCAAAAGCGTCAAGTCGCATGTTAATTGTAATCTTCCCTCAGATTGCGTATTGGTTAAAGATATTTGCATAATATTTCGTCAAAGGTTATTTGAATTATTTATATAAGTAAAAATTATGATCTGTAAACATCTTGCATATTTAGAAGATTATTTTACCGATATTAATGCATTGGACGAGCGTAAAAGGCTGGACTATATTAAGTATTTCATTGCCTTATGACAGGTAATAAATTAAAAAGTTACAAAACGGACGCCGCATGATGGGCTTATTACGTGTTTCCGGTTGTAATATAGCCTGACGATCATCGCAAAGAACTGTATTAATATTTTAATGGGTAATGATTATAATATTATACAGCGTGTAATAATTTTAAGAATGTTGGATCACACATCTGGATAGACTGGATGCCAATCTAAAAATTTCATGCTCATTAAGCTTAATACGAGATTTTCAGATCAATATGCATCGGAAATAAGAAGGTTATGAGGTTGGGTGACAATCATAACTACACATAACAGTGAATAAGCTATTCTAGCTAGTCTGATTCCTCAAAAGTCTGTAAAATATTGTCGCTGTGCAACTAAAGGCCTTTACAAAAAGCTCGATGCGTGGGATTTTTAGCGATGATATTTGTTATATTTTTTTTAATAAAAGTAAACTTTCGTAAGTTTACGTTGAGCTTACTTTATTGATTTCAGAAAACAGTAAATATTTTAAAACGTTATTTGGTGTCAACTAATGTATAATTAATTACAAAAGTATCGATTTTAAAATCGATGCAATTCAGACAGCTAGACTAACAAAACTTACTAAAATCACCGTTGCAACCGTTTACGCAATGACATTTCAAACTGTCATTATTGCAGTCATAATATCCATTCATGTCATAATCCATTGAAAATGGTTGAAACGCCGACCAAGAAGGAAATAGTTAGACAGGTTTGATATGCAGGCATAATCTTCTGGCTAATGATTCTCACGGTCAGTAAGTAATTGGATTAGACGTTAAGCTGAACTTAACCTAAGTTGGCACTCTGAGTTTAGTTTAATATTGCTCCAGTATTATACTATGGCGAATCACCGGGCAAGTTTATTTCTTAATGATGTCAAGATGAAACATACTGCCAACGGATGTAGGTGGCAGAGTGATTCTTCGTTATTATTGATGGAAATAAAAACATTACTTAAATAGTTTATAGTGATGAGAATGTATACGTTTTATAAGCTAACCTTAAATGGGGCGGAATAGAAAGTAAACAGAAATGTAATTTAGCTAAGCTATTGACACGTTTTTTTAAATAATTGGGGCTTGCAAGATTTTTTTACGAAGTAAAGGAAAGATTGGATGTTAGCTTCAGTAGAGGTCTTATATGATCTTTACTGAAGCGTATAACTGTTTAAGTCAACTGATTAATAGTGAAAATATGACAATAACACTATTTACTTCAAATATTTAACGGTTAAAGTTTTAAGAAATATTTTTATAAGGATTACGAAGTGCGGAGATTAATTCCTAGAGATAGGTCGTGTACATTCCATTTATTAATAAAATGCGCCTGATTACAAGACATAGAATTCCCGTTCCAGTCCTTAAGACGGCGAGAAAGTTACCTTATTGAAAGCCACCTGATATAAATGATGGATGCACACCCGCTTCGTTTATCGTTTGTTTTAATAGCTATCAAAACATTCTATTGGTCTCCAATTAGTTTTGGATTCGGTAGCGTGAAAGTTGGACATACAGTCGATATATTATCGGGTTTCTGGTCTTACGTTTTGGGAAGTGAACGATAGAGGAATCTGGAAGTAGATGGAAGTAACGGATCTCCTGATATTATATTAATCGATGTGATGTTAAACAAACATTTGTTCTTCTAAAGCTCTTTCACTATGCCTCGCAAAGATGGGTTCCATGCATGAAGGATTATTAGCAGACACAATACTTATAACGACGACGGAGAAGTGCCAATACCTTCTAACTAACATAGACTAAATTTCGCACGGTGAAAATAAAAATGAGTTTCCTAAAAACTTTAAAATACCTATCCCCGGTCAAATATAGTCGCGTTGTATGTAGTTAGGACTTATTAAAAATACAAATGAGTGGCTACATCAAAACACGCGGAAATCAGCCTTAAAATCGTATGTATAAAGTAAATTTCTCAAAAAATGTAAGATAGGAGGTATTGGCACTTCGCCGTCGATAATTGATTCGATCCGTAGGAGCATATCAGTTTCTTTAATGCTTAAAAAAACAACATAATTATGTGGGCCTCCTAAACAAAATCACTATTGACTACGCGATCTTAAATATTTTTCTTCTTCTACTTCCTACCTCTATCCCACTTCAGGTGAGGTCGTCTTGGGTGATCTTTAATATACGGTTCTAAATATATATCTAACCTAAAGTCAATCTTTCATTCATTAAAGTACCCTGTATAATGTTCCAAAAGTCACTAAAAAACTTAGTTACTAACTTAACAAAGTACTGAATAAAAAAATATCCTTTACGTCTTACACCGAAATTCAGTTTAAATTGTTTTCTAAGTCCTGAATGTTTCAAGCGCTCGAGAAGTTTCTAGATTACTCAGGCGACCCTTTTGCGTTTGCTCCAGTGAAAGTAAATTACCATTCAAATAGGCGCACAAATCCCGAGGGTACGCAAGGTATCTCAACTATTTTCTTACATTCACTTTGTAATTTTCACGTAGTGGAATAGCTAAAGTCTTGGATGGGATTTAGGTATGTTCCGAAGTTTCATGTGTATTTGTTTAATAATAAATTAAATTATTATCCCCACTATCCCTACTTTAAAATTCATCGAGGAAACTCCGTCTGTCTGTTGCGCTTTCACGCCTAAGCCGCTGAACAAATTGTAATAATTCTAATAGGTCCAGCTAGGACAGGTTCTAAAATTGACTGAATCAGCTTGCTAATATTAGTCTTCATTTTTTTTTTGGAAAATGACCCCTCGATGATAAATTATAATTTTAATCGATGATCTCTTACATTATTTTAGTTTAGTTTATAATAAAAATACAATTTGACACGTGCTAAAATGATATTTTTTACTAAAAGTTAAAATTACATTATAACACTAAACTGGGACACACTTAATTACTAAATTAAGTAATTACTAGCACCCAATAAAAGTTAACCTGTAATTAAACGGTTTTAAAACTTCCATATCCAATTTTAACATTATCTGTAACCGCCTTGTGTCGTAAAAGACGACCACTTTAAATTCGTGAACGAACCTTTGCTCTTAAGAATGTCTGGCGTTCCTCACATAGTCGAGGGTTCAAAGGGGTAATGCTTTCAGTTGTAAGGGATAATACAATTACTAAACTTACCTATTTGAAAACTATCGAGCAATCTAATATGTGTGGCAAGTAATATATTTGTCAAAGGAATAATAAGTGATTTTTTTTGGCATATCGGTAAATTTCTGTGATCAGTACCTAACTAAAAGCATTATTTGAATAATATATTACGTTATTGAGCAGTCAATTCTTAAAAAAAACACTTAGCAAAATAGTTCTAACAAATAATCCATCAGCTTCTGAACAAATGACGAGCAATATTTTTCTTCGGATATTCTTTGCATCCCTAAGTGCAACAAACAATCTTTCCCTTCTGCACTCAATCATAGAAATACATAGCTATAGCACCAAAACAATTTGCCCCATATCTAACGCACATCCCTATGACAAATCGATCCTCGACGCGCGCGTTAATGAATCGAGAAGTCGCTGATTAATGGTGTCACTACATCCTTATCGCGCCCAATGTTAGTGTTGCTGCCTCCTTAATGGGATCACCCGGGTGTTAGTCGAATAGAAAAATGAGGTATCGATTAGCCATTCGTATCCTTTATTGTTCAATTTAAATTGGGTGCTATGTTAAGGTTGGTATCACTGTCGAGGAATGAGCGGATTTGAATTTCGAATTTGAATGTAGGTGTTTGTGACCAAGACCTCTAGTATAAAATTGTTTTAGTTATTTTTGTATCAAGGTATCTATTAAAAAAGATGAATTAAAGTACAGATAAAACCAGTGGTTCAAATTATGGGGCCATTTGGATTAAATAGCACGTCGGATGTTGGATCTGAGACCAAAGGAATTTATAGAAACTATAAAAAAGTAGTAACAACTTGGTTAATTTCGGCGTTCTACATAATTTTCTTTAACATTACGCACACACGATGTTTGCTTTTTATTTTATAGAGAATATTTTCGCTTTTTATGTAGATTACAATAAAACTATTGCAATGTTGCCCAGTAATTGCGTATTTCATAAAACAGTCTTACATTAAGATACCTACAAAAACTGTGACTAACACTAACACAAATGTGTACTTTGGTATTCTCTATTATTTGACAGAAGCGCAGTGTCATAAATAGTTTTATTTTTATAAATTACCGTCTTTTTAATTCCGCGGTAAGCTTATGTCAAGGCTGTATCCTAAAATATCCTCGCCTTCCCGATTAGCGAGTGGCTTGTTCAATTTTTGAATCGCGTTCCATTATTCAAAGTGACTTTGTTTGAATGATAAACATTTGAGATGCGTTGATGGAACGTTTTAGCCTTCGAATTTCGAACTAACTGTAATAAATGTGTTACTACCTAGTGTTAAATGCTTAAATTAAAAGCTGAGATAAATGTTTGGGGAACTTAATATTTTTTTAGGGTTTGTGAAATTATAGGCACGGGCTTGTTTCGACTATGTAATCAATATATTTTTTACAAAACTGTTACCGATGACAACTGATAACAACATTCAAATTACGTTTAGGGTTTCTATATTTATGTTACGTGATAATTTATCTTATGAAGTTTCTTACGAAGCATTAAAAATACAAAAAAAAAACCCAAAACTTGAGAGGTGTCAAGGGACACCCGGATGGAACGAAGTTCCTTTCATTAAAATTTAATAATAAAAAAACCTGTATACACTCAACAATTCACAACGCGCGAAATTCAAATATTGTCATTCACTCAATAATATTTGAATGCTTGTCAACAATATTTGAATTTCGAAAAAAGTGTCGTGACAACTTTTTCGTAAGAATTTTTTCCGTCTAGCCCCCTTTCACAACGCGCGATAAGGAACTTCGTTCCAATAAAGAACCGCGACTTTCCAGAGGGTCGTAACAATAAAATTGTTTTTCTATTGTATCTGCCCAGCAGTACGATATCAGGAAAAAACCTACTACACGTATACTGCTACACGTATCTACGCAGATGACGTATTTTCATGACAAATTCTGTCAAAGCACAAAGCTTTTGTCATTACTTGTATGCTCGTATATATTGAGTTATTGTCGCACCCCACGACGAAGGGCGAAAGTGAAAAATGTGAAAATAGTGACAAACGACGTTTCGTGATATATTCATCAATATCTTGGCTGTGTATGTCGAGTGTTTACCATCCGATGATATCTGTCATCAATTACGATGAACACTGAATTGTAAGAAGAGCTTGCATTGCTTTGTACATATTGTTTGTGAAATCATTGGCGGCATGGTATGTGACACAAGAGAATGCGTGCGGTTTTTAGTTGGTAGGAGTCCGACATATCCTGGCACCTCCCCCTGGAGGCAGACATGAGGATTTTCCGTAGTTTAAAAATAATGGTATGTTACAATTATTCCTATAAAGTTGAAATAAACACTAAGAACTAAAATGCATTCATTGTTTTTACGTATTGACTTCATTTTAACTATTATTTAAAAAAAAACTATCTACACTTTAAGTAGAGTATATAAAAACATTATTAAAAACAAAAACATGTAGTTATTATGAATTTGTACTTCCATAAGTCAAACCTCGTTTAAAACAAGTGGTCATTAATAGTTTATGCACACCCATAGATCATCGACTTACATCTTTCCCCCTGACACATTAGGGTTTCCAAACTAAAGTAAAAACTTAAATATTGAGACATAAATCCAATTTGGAGGCAACACTTAAGTAAAACATGGTTACAAGTGGTCGTTTACAAAATTTATGGTTGTTTCTCAGCAACCTACAAGTTTTGGGTATTAAAAGAGGATTTGCTTGAGGAATTATCATTTTGTTCTCCAAAATAGTCAGAAACACGATAACATGAAGATAGCTACAGAAAGTTTCGCCACTGAGACAATCTTGATCATTATTATGATGATTAACGAAATATATGTAAATCGCCGTACCGTTAGACGTTCGTCTCAAAACAACAAGGAAATAAATAAGACTTTGTTTTAAACTTAATCCATATTCTTTTGGCTATTTCTCTTCGTCTTAGTAGGAGTAGTTATGCAAGCTAAGTATACGTAAATGTGAAGAAGTTTACATGCTAAATATTTATATAATTAGCTAGTGGGAATAATTACTTAGCGCTCACTGCACACAAAAGGAAGCAAAAAAAATATACTAATTTTAGACATTTTTATTTTTTAATGTGAACATCAGTTTAGAAGTCATTTACTTTTAAACTATCAGTATTTTCTACAAAATAATAGCCTAACCATTAAATTTAATTTCCAGTCCATATTTGGAGTTCAAACGTACTTTTCAATCCATAAACAAACCGACGACGAAAATGATGTCGTTTATGGTCGCGTACAAATTTAAACTGACGTACGAAGCGATATTGTCACCAGAACAATACAAAAAACACCTACGATACATACAAAATGCCACCCACCTACAAGCACCCGACTTCCCAACACTAAATAGATCAAACGTCAAAACGTTTCAATTAACAATAGCCCTTAGTATTGATACAAAAACTCATACAACAACATACACTCATTCAAAAGCCGATACCATTCAATTTCGAAACCTATTCCGTCATATTAAAGATGTTAAAGTTTTGTGTAGTTTACAAATAATATTTTGTAGAATTTAGATGTAGGCGTCATTCATTATCCGTAATATTATGAAGTAAAATAACATTTTTTCATTGTGTGACTCAATAAATATGTTCATGAAAGGGATTTTTATCGACCTATCGATCAATGTGTGATCGATCGCTATCCTTAGCAGGTGAAAGTAACTAGTAATGGATCTTTGTTGTTTAGCCGCCTTTACAACTGTAGATCGAAATCTTGACTCGATATTAATTTTGTATTGAGATTACAGGTGCGACTTTATTATTGAGCGTCGATTGCTAAACAAAAGTACTAAACCTATTGTTATTTATTGGTTAATATTTAATTGCCTCGTTAGTCTAGTGGTGCTAAGCGCGACTGTTACACTAGAGGTTTTGGGTTCGATTCCCACGTCAAGCAGTGTTAATGATTTTTCTATAAAATTGTCAGTAGCAGCTCGGAGTTAGGAATTGTGCCCGATTAATATAACTAAACAAACTAAAAATAACGGCGAACTGTGGGTGTACATTGGTTGTTACACCTCTGCCTAACCCTTCGGGGAATACAGGCGTGATGGTATGATTATGTTAATATATTAATTATTATTCGGAATAAAAAAAAATGTTATATTCTCTGATTATGCGACCACTACGCTTGAGGTTCGATCCCCAGGTCGAGCAAAGTGCACAATTTTATAATAATATGACAGTTCTCAGTAACAGCTCGGGAGTTTACTTTTTAAATCAATTAAATATTCTAAAAACTTTTCTATAGATAAAATAAACATAGTATAATATCACGCTTATATTCCCCGAAGGGTTTGGTAGAGGTGTACCAATGGACACCCATATTTCGACGTTGTGTTGGCACAATGTAACCGGGTGAGCCTATTGTAAAAATGTACACATGCAAAACGCCAAGGCGTTAATTTCATTTCTTGTTTTGTTTGATTTTGAAAATTATAATATTAGAAAAATTTCATTATGTACAAAATACATTTCAATAAAAATGATAGATCATTTTCGCTGAACTTCAGTTCAAAACGTAAACACTATTAAATTACTAGAAAGACCCATGATATTTTATTTAAATTTATTCCAAGTTTAATTTCTATTCCTTTACCTTAAAACAGTTAAATCTAACTGGTGCCGTTAACTAGGCAGTAGTGAAAACTACAGTAATTGATAGCAGTTAAAAAGTTTGTTTCCAAGTAATTAGATAAATAAAATACTTTCTCGTGTTTGTTTCGGGACCGCGTCCGATTACAATTAGGTAAACAAATTAATGGGCTTTCTTATTTCTTCGTAAGACCTAGAAAATGGGTCTAGTAATTGATTCTAAATAAAATGAAATGAGGTCTCGAGGAAAAGTTTTTAACCAGCTACAAAAAGGAATAAAACAGCTACCAGCTATAAATATATACGAATGTATATATTTTTTTAATCAATACAATAATATTTATTATGATTTAGTGAAATAATTTTATAATACAATATTTTATAGGTACACTTTACGAAAATTGTACTTTTTATTTTTATTACTAGGTATTATTGTAAAATGTCAAGTTTTACAATATAATGAATCAGAAATTAAGACATGATATATTATAGACTTTTTCTATCTCTCTTCTGATCTCTTTGGTTAGAAACAATAGCAATTTATCCCTACTAGATCATCTTAATCTCTGCTTTTTGCTGAAAATTGTCAAACTACAAAGCCAAGTTATCCAACGTACAACTTAAATAAGTGGGCTTAATTATATTGCTACTCCAAAAAAATCTACTTAAATACTTCTTACTTATATAGTAATATTTGGAAATTCTGAAAAAAAAAACTGTAGAACTGCCGCCATCACCTTAGATTTTTATATAAATAACATAAAGAGTAGCATTGATTCACAGATTCTCATACCATTACTTACTCATTATTTTAATCCAATTACCCCAACAAAATTCCTACCGTAATTAGTAATCAATCTAGCATTTCCCCATAATTACCCTGCATTACACGCATTAACATGGTAATTAATCTTATTACCCTAATCCCGATGTTCGAATGGGTAACAAATCGAGCTTAGAATACTGATAGATCCATTTTGTGTAATTTCTTGTGCCATAAACGTAATTAGTGTTGCTATCTAGTTATAGATGGCGTCGGTGTGATAATTTCTCTGGTAATTTAATAATGGTGTTGCCAGATGATTTCGTAATTTAGGACGAGGCTTTGAGTATCGACGCAGTACGGTGACTACTAGATTTTTAATTTTTTTAGAAGTTGTTCATTGGAGTATAGGCTTATTTCTAAACTGGAAACTTTCCGAATATTATAATATCATATTTGAATTTGTGGTAGAACCTATGATATAATATTATTTTTAAACGATTTAAAGTGTTTGGACTGAAAAATAATAGCTATACTGAAGTTTTATAAAGAAGTGCTTCTTATTTTATTTAGTTGAAGTATCTGTTCAGGTACATCATCTAAATGTAAGTACCTAGACCCAAATATTCACAAGAATTTCCATTCAGTTCTTTCCATTGAATAGGTTAAACATTTAATGTATAATTTTTTAATTACATTTATCCTATTTCCCCTCGCAGTGCCGCAATTTGCTAGCAGCTGGCAACACTAACCGGCGCGTGCGTTGCGCATGCGCTGACGTGCGGGGACCATGCCGCGTTGAGAGACAGATCGTTTGTTTTGATGATCTCTCAACAAAATGCTGGATATTTTGATTACGCGTCTGGTTAGGCTGGATACGAATTTGTCCGTCACATGTTATTGTTCTATCAAATTTTACATCTTCTCTTTCATCAATGAAGTTTTTAAAATAAGCTTCTAATTATGTTGTAACTCTTAAGTAGGTAGCGTGTATTCATCAGAAGATATCATCATCAACCCATACTTATACTGTCCCACTGCGGGGCACGGGTCTCCTGTCAAGACGAGAGGGATTAGGCTATAGTTCACCACGCTGGCTTAATGTGGGTTGGCAGACTTAACACGCCGTTGAGAAAATCTCTAAGGAATGCAGGTTTACTCACGATGTTTTCCTTCACCGTTTGAAGTGAGTGATAATTAATTAAATAATACGCAAATGATTTCAAAAAGTCAAAGGTGCGTGCCTTGGAATTGAAATTGAGACCTTTGACTTAGCAGTCCAATAGTCATATAACTACGCTATCACTATTTATTCAGATCAAAAGATATAAAGGTTGCTTAAGATAAAGCTTTCTCGATCATCTTTAGCTTTCGCAACACTAATATATGAATATAAAAGAAAAGCATTTGATATAAATTAATAAATAATTAACTAACTATTTAACTAATTATTAATAGTTCTTGAACAGACACCTGCAAGCGAAGCTATCAGACATCAGCTGACAGATTGTGGTAGCTTCATGTGCTGGCCTCTGTGCTGAACCGTACTCTTTACTTTTTAATTTACATATTTTATTTTAATATTCTGTTTTCTTATTAGCATTGTGTCCTGTGAGGCTGCAGAAGCCTCTGTTGCCAGTCGTGAATATTAATTTGATAGTGTTTGTCATTATGGTCTTTGTTAGCTGGTAATAAATACTTAATAGCCAATAATAAAAAGTCATATTCGGTCAACGGGTACTCACATGAGCGTATTGGAACCCGCAAGCATCCATACAGAGGTACAGGCAGGTGGACACCCCCTGGATCGTCAGGAGGCCGACCTTGTACGTCGCACGCTGAAGTATCGCTGTGGACAAAGAGACGAACAAACAATTAATAAAAAATATTGAGTCAGCGTTCATGTGTCCTTTTATACTATATCTAAATATAAGTATTATCAATCTAGAAGTCTGGGATTCTATATGAATCAATTAAAGTGGACGTACAATCAATTTTATAAGATTTTGAAAGAAAGAACACATTTATTGAGAGTCCGTAAAACGCACAGATAAAATGAAAAAAAAAAACATATAAAACAAAGGTCATTAGGATTTGCAGTCGGCATGCTTGCACCGAATTGGTTGCCAGCTCAGTATTATGCTGGGTGTATTTAATACCCAGCGCTAGTTTTCAGTTTTCATTTAATTGCTAACAGTCAAAGACGTAGGTAGTGAATTAGTGCCTTAGGATCTAAAGATATAAATACAAAATTTGTTACATATCTTTTCTATTTCTAGGTCATTTTGATATACTTAAAGGATGTGTCGTATATTCCTACTATACTTACTAAGCCAATGTAAATGGAATCTAAACCATCTGCAACATTGGCACAAGCTAATATAATTTCAATAACATTTATTCTAAGTCATTCAGATCCCTGATTGTCAAAGACTCGACCATCGCAACTCGTTTTATCTGTCGCGAAGCCAAGGCACTCCACAAACATCCAAGATGATCTAAGTTCAAAATGCTTCCTTGTAATAAATACTGTAAGTACAGGAAGTCAACAGCACTAGTCCATGATACTTACTCCTCTATAGACCTCATTATGAAAGTGCATAACTGTCATCTCACACAATCGAGTAAAAACAAATTGTAACATCTTTTACAGCACTAAATGCGAAATAATCCTAACTTTAAATAAAGCGCGAGCAACACTCATTGAGTCGACTAAAATGGCGATCTTAATAGTCGGCTATTTGCATGACAACACTATTCACGCTTTAAATGTTGCCAGTAACAAATTCAGCGCGTTTCAAATGGTCTTCGTAAATATGGAAGTTTAAATGGGGAAAAAGGAAAAATATGTTAAGGTCAAGACCAGTTTAGAGGGAATGTTATAAGTATAGCATAACATGACATTATGGAATATACCATTTGACCACATACCACAGTTCAAAGCAAATTTAAATAACAGTGATGGTATGGTGCTATACATGAGCAGTAAAATATATTCTCACTAAAATATAAGTAATTTTAAAGTTATTTAGGGAAGGAAAAATTCGACCGCGGGCAGGATTCGAACCTGCATCTTCTGGTTAGGTACACCAGACGCTATGACCACTAAGCCACCGCGACTCCCACCCGCCATGACGAATTTTGCCTTCACATTCAGAATTTACGTCTTTATGGTGACGTCAGTAACACCTATTGAAAAGTAAGTTTTTTGCGTTTCAACCGACACGACTTACTTTACAGTTAGTTCGATTTCGAACGATGCAACGACTGAATGTGAAGGCAAAATTCGTCATGGCGGGTGGGACTCGCGGTGGCTTAGCGGTCATAGCGTCTGGTGTACCAAACCAGAAGACGCAGTTTCGAATCCTGCCCGCGGTCGAATGTTTCCTTCGCTAAATAACTTTAAAATCTTAGCATGGAAAATGCCAAAAAATACAAAAAGATATAAGTAATTTACTTAGGTACGCCTTAGATTTCGTATTCTATCTAAGCTGTATCATTACTCATGTATCTATTTTCTTGGCATCTAGGTTCGAATATTTCAATAGCTTATATGATAGATTGGCGAGCTGTACTATTCACATAGGACTATTCTCAAAAAATTGTTCTATGGAGAATAACACAGTTCAACTTACCCAGGACCTACTAGACCAAAGAGTTTGACAAAAGAAAAAATACTTAATATGTAGATTCAATTTATTTAACTGGATTTATATTCTTTCTTCATGTCGTGTGCATGAATGACTTTCAATCGCTTTACATTCGTTAATATGCAAAACACACGGCACTACCTCGGTTACGATTAAATATTTGACTTCTCAAACTTAACTGTGAGTCATATTTGTCAATCATCTTGAGAGTACAGTCGTTAGTATTTGTTTGTATTTGGATGTTAATCCCCTACTACTGGACCGGTTTTGGTGTAAGCGTAGGAGGGAGTCGGATGGTATAGCGATATCAGTAAGTTATCATTGAGATGTGTGAAAATCAAAGTTCTAAAGTAAAAAAGTATGTACTTATATGATTTTTAGGTAGGTACTTACATTTTTAAATGTGATTTTAAGACGTGAAAGGCTCTTTTGGGACATATTATGAGTACCTAAAATTGCATATTTTTCAATTTGCGTAATTTAAAAAATAAATTTCCAGACCGGGATGGTTGGCGCTCTTTGGAGGAGGCCTAAGTTCAGCAGTGGACGGCAATAGGCTGATATGATAATATGAATTTATATTTCATCATAATAATTATGATGGAATATAAATTAAACATATAAGAGAGAGAGCCTAAGACTAGTGGTTATAAGCGTGACGCTATACTAGAGGTGCTAGGTTCGATTCCCAGGTCAAACAAGTTCAATTACCCAATCGTGTACTATTGTGAATCTTCCCCTTATCCCGTACATCGCATTAAGACTAGAAGGGAAGAGTTTCACAGCAGCTCACCATAGATGGCGCCACTGACAATGCGTTATTAGTACCCGCATGTGAAGACGTTACTCTTAACGACCGCCCTCCGGGTACTTGTCTATTGTATGTAATGTTATTTATTATTATTATTATAAAGGGCTTTATATGTATAATGTATATTTGAGGTAGTTTAAATGTAAGCTATGAGAGTATTTCGTAGGACGAGTGTCTTTGAGCTTAGATTTTTTACCTTAGGCATTATCAGTCCGCCGTCAAATGGCTGTAGGTGCCTACTAGAAATAACGCAGATCCTTAGGGTATCCGATATGTATACCCATATATATCGGTATACGAAATTGAAAATTTGGATATTTCCCATAAAAAAATCGAAATACATTTTGGATTTTTAGTGAGCTGTCAAAGTTACGCGACATAAAAAAAAAACAAACTATTTATTTCAATTATAGGTAATATACGATTTGACAATATTACGCTTTCTTCTATCTTTTGAGGTCAACTATGTGATTACTGATTATTAATAATATGCTTAGGTAAAGGTAACCTATTTAGTTTGATAATAATGTATACTATGTTATGTAAGTATGATACCGTCGGAGACACAGTCTAGTTATGTGGGGCGCACATCCACTGAAATCGTATCGCTTGTGCCTGTCCATCCGCTTTCTTAGAGGGACCACGAGAACTGCTATGCATTACTTCGCAGGAAAAGGTAACTCTAGCCTATCCACAGACTGCCTGGTGGTCCCGACTATTCACGCGTTTGCCATTTACCCACATCCCTAAATCACATGAACATAAAATCGTTTTATACATCCAACTAGTTAAACTACCGTTATCTAATTAAAGCTTTCGTTTAGTGCGGAAACATATGTTAGGTCTCGTTCGACATAAATGTTAACAAATCTGCTATGGGCAATACAGCTCTACATTCAGTCTAGACATCTGAAAATAGAACAAAGGCACAACCGTACAGGAACCGCAGTAATTAACGCAAACAGAAATAAACAAGAATTCATTTTGTAATAAAGATGCACTGGCTATCTCTACTTGGCAATCTCGGTGGCCACATAAAGAAAAGTCAACAGAAGGTTAACATTACTTAGAGCCTTATATTATGTCAGAGCCTTATATTGTGTAGCGGGTTAAGAATACCGATACTGTCAACCCTAAAATCAGTATACATAAATATGAGAGATGATGATGATATGGATGGCTACAAAGGCTAATAGAGATTTATGAAAAAAAAGGACATACTGCGCTGATCCTGGGCTGACTGGGAGTGAAATATATTTTTTGTTCTAATAATTTTTACGAACTTGGTTCTGCGTCTTGTTTGAAGTGGAACTTCTGTAACAATAACACTGTAACTCAGATCAAGTGATAGCTACAGGGGTGTTTAGTTTAATTGTTATTAACATGCTGATCTAAGTGACCGTGATAGTCGTATAGAGCGGCTATCGAGAACTGAATCTGTGTAGTTGACAGTATATAGAAAAGGAAGTGTATTGTTTTGTGAGAGTATCTTAATAAAGAGATCTGAGAGTATTGTGTAACTTTTATTATTTTTTGACGGTTTCTGTGACCATTTTCTTGTAAAATCTTTTTATCAACATCATGAACCCATGTGTTAGGTATAGCCTCACCACATTCACTACACTGGTCTATTGCAGGTTGGTTCACATACCGTTGAGAATATCTCTCAGAACTGCCTTCCTTCTTCCTTCTTAGATCTGGTTTCCTCACCAAGTTTTTCCGATTAAGCTAGTGACCATTAATTAAATAATAATTTATTTATTAAACATTATTATATCTCTGCGATATTCATAGTATATGCTATGTAGAGAAACATATCACCGAGGGACCGGAGTGAGGGAACAAAAGAAACTTTCGATAGATTTTTTTCTCTTTAATTTTTTAAACACCTTGAAAAATAGGAGTTAAATGATTGACAAGTTGTCAAATTGAGTTTCTTGTGGAGGAGTACAAACCTAAGCTTAAAAAATCGCCATCCACAAACTATCCTACTTAGTACACCATTTTGAACATGCTGTAGAATGCAATTATGTCTTTAAATTATTTATAAATAATTAATTGCTGCCGATATATTCCAGCGGTGTTTAGTGCTATTACTGGGCGTTAACACTGCGCTTAATTAGCGGTAACCGGTGACACTGGGTTGGTGTGCAAGCGCATACCCACAGCGCACCGCTGCTGACCTATAGAAAGTATCATGAGCAATTTTACTGTTAAAAAATATTTATTTAATCATGTTCAATTTACTGTTAAGTCCATTTTTTTACTAAAAAAACCATATGATTCTATTTCAATAACCTTTTTTTTTAATATTACTGTATTACACTTGCAGTATTTTTTTTGTTAAAACAAAGACCCTGTCCCACTTCTGGACACGGGTCTCCTTCTGAAAGAATGAGAGGGATTAGACTATATTGTCATATAGTCCACCACGCTGGCCTAGTGTGGATTGGCAGACTTCACACGCCGCGTCAGGAAAATCTCTAAGGCGTGCAGGTTTCCTCACGATGTTTTTCGTTCACCTTTTAAGCTAGTGATAATTAATTATTGATAAGTCAGAGGTGCGTGCCTTGGATTCGAACTCGAGACCTTCGACTTGGCAGTCCAATGATCATACCACTAGGCTATCACTGCTGCTAGGCTAGCAATGGACGTAATTATTATAAATATTATATGTAATTGTCAACTTTGCAATTTATTGCCTGTCGCAATCTGTCGTTGCAATCACCTGGGGTCATTCATGTCAGATGTCTCATGCACATCGATGAATATTCAAACGGTTAATAATGCAACCTAAGTGTCATCTTTGGCGCATATATTCGTGACAGACAATGGTAATATGAAATACACACAATAATAAACTAATACATAAGTATAGTTCATATAAAATAGAGTTCATATTGTTGAATGTTGACCTTCTTGGTGCAGTCACTGTTTGATTGATGGTTCTCTATTCAAAACTACTGTCATAGGTTTTCAAATTGAGAATGACTTTTCTGATTCGCTAATGTGATCGCCTGATGGCTGCGCTCATGTATTTTCTATGTAAATAATTATATTTTACAATATTTATCCGGTGTACAAGTTCTGTCTTTGATTGCATTCACGGAAAACCCTCTACGAGAAGTTAACACATTATATTGCTATGATTTGTGAGTTGATTGTAATGAAATTTACTTATGCACGGTGATAACAATCGCTTTTTTCTAACGTGGTATAAAAAAAAACCTGTGTAGGGAAAACCTTTGCCTTTTGAATTAAAAGAGGTTTCATAAAAAACGCTTGAACTACCCGCTTTTATCATCATCTTATGATACTAATATTATGTCCAGTCGCGTCTTTATGTTTATAAACTTATACAACGTGTTACAAAATATCCCGTAAAAATATAATTAATTATCAAAGCCAAAAATTTTGTCAGCTGTCATGTCTGGGAACCAGCTTAAAACAGAAAGGCCTACGTACCTATTTTACCTAATAATTGTCTACTTTAATAGTTTTTCTATTTTTCATTCATAAATGCTGTTTTCCTTTTTTTTGGTATGTTATACAGCGTTACTACGGTTCTTAAATATTGTGAATGGACTCGTTATAAGGCCCCATTTAACCTCCTTTCGGCTTTACGGGTAGTTTTGTAACACTGTATATAGATACATAGTGATGTCCAATATATCAACAAGACTATTGATATTTCGTCATCTGTATTCGAAGACCAGGCATAAGTACAAATATTCACACATGAAGTCAAAGTAAATGTTGGAGCTTTAAGCCCATTCGGTAGCTCAAGTATCGGTCAAGCTTGTTCAGCGCTCAATGGCTCTCAAGTAACAATGCTGATGTGATCAACACATTTACTTTCAACGCATTGTCATGAGCGCGGTTCACATGCGATGCGACTGTATTGTTAACGGATCGGCGCGCGGCGCCCGCGGCGCGGCGGTCTTCAGATGCGCAGGCGCCGAGCGGTGACAATGCGTGTGTAAATCAGAATATTAGTTCTGTATAGTTTTTCAAATGTAAAAATACATTATGAGGTTAAATATCAAAGATTGATATTGATTTCTGACGTTACGCGAATATTATACATTGAAATAAAACTACTTTTTACGGATTTTATCGCGTTATATTGATATTATTATTCCCGATGTTTCGTCCGTGGTCACAGCGTCAGCAATCAAAGATTGAGTTCGTATAATGGAGATGGTGTGGAATGCCTTATTTTACAATAATGTTTTTATTTACTTATCAACTACTCTGGCCCCCGACCTACTTACTCTAAGAGGAGAGGAGAGTCATCCACAGGTGACCCGAACCTGGCGGTGAGACAGTAAATGCATTGATGATGTTGACTACTTTACTAATTTAAAACATACTCATAATTAATTGTCTCAAAGCCTTTTAAAAGAAAAAATAAGATTTTAAACGTCAGAAGTGATATTTTATTTCTACATCATACCTTAAACGATTTTAGTGGGAAACTCATTATATCATTACGCTTTACATGGAACTGTAATACTGCCATTTATTTTTATAGTGTCCTGTATCACTGGGGTGACGATGCAATATCACCCAATTTGTTGGACATGTAACTTTTAAATGTTATATTATTATAGTAATTTTATTCTTTTTTTAAAGTAATTCGAAGTATGAGTATGGTCAGAAAAAAAGATACTGTTTGGAAATTTTTTGGTTAAAGACAATTGAAGGGCGATTTATCGGTCACTATAGTATTTAAATTATATCATATTATTATGTTATAGTTGTAGACTGTACAATAGTTTGATCGTTAATTTAATGATAACCGATAAATAGACAATCGAATGAATTAGTTGAATATTAAGTTAAGTTGTTAATAGATAAAGTAAAATTATCATCAATTTTTATCCTTATTTGGGCATTAATAGTCATATAACCTAGTCGATAAATACAGGCTATCGATAACTAGCTCTAATTCACGTTAAATAGCCGTGAATGGGGTGTCTTGTGCAATTTACCGATACTGAGTGCAGTGAGCGACCGCCAAGACAGTACTTAATGAGAGCGATTGACAGCTAGTGAGGGGATGTAGTCGATTATTACAAAGATTATCGATTAATTAATCTTTAGCTACATTTTATGACGTTGAAATAGGTTACGGGGACAAAGATGTGGTTAAGATTGGATAATGACGTTGTAAATACATATTATGCCGCTTTACAAGAATGCAGATTTTGTATTAAGTATTATAAACTTAATAAATATTGAAGTTTTTTGTACAGACGCCAGCAGGTGAAGCTATCCAAAACTGACAAATTTTCCCAATTGAAAAAGAACCTTACCGTGTTGCTTTAAAGTTGAAAATCTATCAAAGAAATTTGACAAATTGGGGTAGCTTGACGTGCAAGCCTCTGTACGTATATTTTTACTGAAATTACTTATGTATTGATTAGACAAAATATTGTTCTTTTCGTGAACACTTCAAATAGTAAAAGAAAATAGCGACAACTTTATATTTATCGACAAAACTTCTGTATCCTTATAATCTTTGCCCTCGAGGTGTAAATCACTAAATTGGTACAAAATCACCCTTAAATACATACATTCAACAGTAAACGATCCAGTAGACTAAATAACACAGTTTGGTCGATGTTAAGTGAAAATAAAATGTAGTTTGGATGTAGCTGATTTAATATGAGGGCGCTTCTACGAGCTTATTGTAATAAATTCCAATAAAAACGGAATGGGAGCTTCTTTAATTGCGATTTCTAAAGTTATGCATAATATATTTTAAAGTCAGAATGTAAATGAGTTAGATAGATTTGTAGAATTTTAAAAACTGAAACTCCGTCACGAATTCCAAAAAATAATAAATGTTCTTAACCTATCTTAATAAACAAAGTGAAAGCTCTACCATACTTCATTGATTTACCATGAAACTTACAATAAAAGACAATTTCACAGCTAATTCTAAAAAACTTAATCATAGATCAAGTCCACAAGATGGCGCTAGTTGCGCAAGCGCGTAATAGCGGTCAGTCACGCGACGACCACACACGAGCGCAGACGTGTCAAGTGCGAAGCAATCACTGTTATTTATCTAATTAACGCTCGGATATAGCGAGCACGAGTTTTCTTTATTGCAGGGTTAAATAGGCAATTGAAAGACGTGTTGTAAAAAATAGGTTTGGGCTTAATGATTTAGTTAGATTCAAAGATGTATTTGTACTGCCTGCTTTGATCTCTGATTTTAAAGTCATTTTTTGTGTCACTTTGCATCAAAATATAGATCGGCACTTAGATAAGTTATTAATTTCAATGTTAAATATTATTTGTCGGTATTCTCTAGTGGGTTAGACAGAGGTACTAAAGTACATTAACAGTTCCTCGGTATGTTTAGGTTCCATGTAATAGAGGGCGAGAATATTGCCATTAACTGGGAACAAATCAAAACTCCGAGCTGTTGAGAATGCCATTGAAAAACACTTTGTTTACCTGGAAATCTAACTCAGGACTTCAAGCGTAGCAGTCGTGCTAACGACTTCGAGGTTAAAGAGGCAGTTATATTATTAATAATACAAATATTATTGTTTATCAAAATAAACATACAATAATTATTAACTGACCGATCAATCCGCAATGACAAAATCTCATATGATACATTTTTAAAAGCATCCCTAAAAACCTGGCCTTCTTAAAATCTTTGTTAATGTTTTAAGAAGGCCAGGTTTTTAGGGATGCTTTGTTTCACTAACCTAGTGTTAAGAAAGTCACTAGGTTAGTGAAAATAAGCTTATACTATTCACGATACACCCATGTTGAGTCCTTTATAATAGTATAATGCAGGATTGACAGTGTAAAGCCATCAAACCGCAAGTAACGTCATTTACGTTTGGTTCTGAAATTATAGTACATAATAATTATCTTACTCAATATGCAAGCTTCATTTTAAATTATCAATATGATTGAATTGTATGTAAACATTATATCAATCAGCTTAACATAATCCAACACTTCGGAAATCTATTATGTATACGTTAAATCTTATAATTATACCAAGATTAATAGATTCAAACGTCCGAACTCGATTCAAGATTTCATTTCTACTGGTTAATCTTCTATGGCATCTTAAGTAGCCAGTGTAAATATAACGGTAATTTTTATCAGCTAGTCACCTCTTCACCTTAGTTTTATCAGTTACTGTGACGTAAGATAACTGTTTCATTTTTACCGCATTTATCTTAAGATATCCGTCCGGCTTCGGTATTAGTTGTGTAGAAATGTTAAGTGGTAGATTATTAAGGAAGGATTAAATTAGATGGTAGTTGACATGGCGGAAGTAATGAGGTTTTATGGGTGTTCGATAGTTTAGATGATATTTGTAACGTTTTTCCACCCAATAACGTAACACTTGCCTATTGCCTACATTTGCAATACTTTGTTAGTCACGTCCGCCAATTAAAAGGACTACGAGAACAACCTATGCACCCACCACCCAAAGATAAAGTTGTAAACCCAAGCATGTAATTTCACTAGCATCCATTTTAAATTCTGTACTTACTGCACTGTTATTATTTGACGTAGAGAGGTTGGGTGATATACGTCGAATGGACTCAATCACAAGTAATGGTACATAATAATGGTGTTAAGGTCATGGCATGATTCGAAGCAAAATAGGAATAATGAACTGCGACGATTTTAAATATGGCTTGTTTAAGATTTAGCAATTTAGCTTCTCACTTCAGCATAGTTTCCGCATCAATATTGTTTTATAAACCCAGTTCATCATAGTTACAGGAATTATGAAGTTTTAAATTTCAATGGAATTATTATATTACGATGAGTCCATCGTAAGCGTCATTAGAATTTCGTCAATATTTTCATTGCTCTATTCCCCGAAACATTAACGAACCGAATGGCAGGTCAACAAAGATAGATAATAAAGTATCCAGCCATGTCAAGTAATGAAATTATAAAGTGTAAGATAAAACCAAAGCTGGTATAAATAATAATTATGGAGAAAGTTGGTAGCATTGAGGTGGAGGCCGGTTTAGGCCCACCGTAGCGTCGATTAGATTATGACTGAAAATATTTGGTCAGATATTTTATTAAGTAGTTTGTCATTGGGATCTGAGATTATGGGTCCTCTATCTTTAGCTGTAGGGACATTTGAGATTGTAAATGATGTGCCTCTTGGAATGGGAAAAATATGGACTGTAGCAGGTTTATGGTCCTTAATTAGTTGTAGGAAAGTGAGGGAAGTGGTTGGTTTAATAGCAGGCTTGGTTATAGAAAGCTAGTAGGAAACACTACCGTTTAATAGATTGTTTCGTAATGAACACTTCTGCGTTACCCTTTCGGCGGCGAAGGCCGTACAGGTTTTAAGGTTAATAGGTACGTGTTCATATGAACTTACAAGTTTTATTTTCGTGTTATTGAATATTGTCGTTAACAAAAATTACTCTGTGATATGATATGCTTTAATGAGCATGCACTCAGTATTTTTTTTAAAGATAACTCTCGCCTCTCGCCTCATTAATCTAGTGGTCGTGTCGGTAGGTCCTGGACGATCAAAGTGTTATTGGGTTTTTCTATGAAATCTCAGTAGCAGCTCGGAGCTTATTAGATGGGGCCTAGATATACCAGGGAACTGTAGGTGTACAATTAGTACACATCTGCCTAACTCTTTGGGGAATACAGGCGTCATGATTTCTTTCTTTCTTTATATAATTTGCAATAAGGTTTTAGAAATTAGATAGTAAAAAGAATTGGCCTGAAAGGTAAGCACTGCAACCTTGCAGTGCGTTTGCGTTTGCGTCATAATCATAATTCACAATAGTGTATGTACAAAGCTTTACTTATTGTTTAACAGTATTAACAGTTATCTTAAAACATCAGTAGGAAATATAAGATTGAAATTAGTATAAGAACAAATGTGTTTGTCTAAAAGATTTCGTCACCGTAAAACCCCCTCTGCCTGTTTTTATTGCTTTAAATATTCTTAGAATACTCATTAAAATGACAATGACAATAACAACGTTTATACAATATACGTTCTTGTTTAGAATTGATCGCGTACCACCATAAAACTAGACACATGCATCACAAGCAACTCCTCGAATTTCTGATCATAAAATTTGGCACAATATTCTTTTGACATTGTCGCGCCAGATTTCATGAAATTGGCCTCGTCAAACCGCTAATGGCTGCAATTAATTGATTTATGTTCATTGACCATGACAGACAGACCCGCAAATTGAAGCTGACTATCAATTCCTTATAGCTCCACTTCAATTGTTGTCATAAATTATGCAATTCTATATAGTTATCTCAATAAGCTAGATTTGAGCATAAAAATCTGTGACAACAGTCATTTTTATTCAGCATATAGAAGTAGGTAGGTACCTACTAATATTTCAAAAATATGTTTACTGGGTGTAGATTATATCTTAGGAGTGTAATCAGTGTCAATATTGTTTATGGGTTTAATTTTAAAATAAGATCTTATCGTATGCAATTAAAAAATAGCTGCATTTGTAATAAGAATGGATTAAAGATAAATAGCAAATCATAATTCAGTATATTATGCATCAGTAGTTATTTAATTTGAATAGTTATCGCAAACGCCGCCTAATGGTACTTTAAGAAATGACCTCTATTCATATCATTGTCTGTTTCTAGTAAGTAATATTGCAAATGCATTTATACCATTAAGAGTATGATTATTATTACATTATCGGCTATTCGTACTCTATGAATCACAAATCCGCCCACCATACATCACAAGGAGTAACACGTGACACTCACGATTTTGTCAGTTTCTAGGTTCCGAGGTCGATGTTCGGCCTTGTTCGGCGATTTTCGCGCGTGTTCGTTCATGACGTCACTCACAGTGCGACGTGCTCCCGCGCACGTATTACACCCCTTTAGTGACGTTTGTCTGCGTAAATATCGATAAAAGCGGAACAGTTAATGTTTGTAAAAGATTTCGTCATGCATATATATAACTGTAAAACAATTGATTTTCTCGTGATTGTTATACCTATCTGAGTAATGAAATGCTTGCGGTTTTATGGTTAACATGCGTGATAGGTTTATTTTTATTGATTTAAGCCACAAACCAGTATGTATGGCATAGAAATGACTTGTTTACGGGTAAATATATGCTCTCACGAATAGTTTGCATCATTGCATTGTTATCGAATGAGCTATATTGTTTCGTGGATATATTTATGTTTAATTATTCCCAACTCTAGTTCAAGACTTTATTACAAGACAGTGCGATTTGTAGATGTCTAGGACAGTTATACAACGTCAGTTTGATAAGAATAGCACCGTTAGATCTATTTTAACATGAGGCCGAGACAAAATGTCATTTATAATCGTGAACGCCAAATGATTCACAATTAGCCGTATTTATGCATCATATAATATTTCGCGGGCAAGCGTTGGCATCGGAATATCGATACTCGCGATATATCGAATCTTTGGTTTCCCATCACTAAATTTGATGATATTTTTGGCTAATATATTTATTACTATCAAAAGAGATTTGTTAATATATTTATGAATAGATAATTTATTCATTAGTGAATATTTTTTGCATCGCAAATGAGTTTATTATGTTAATTAAGAGCTGGCTGACTGAACAAATTAACACCATTCAGGAATGTTATGTGCGTGGTTTGAATTATTTAGCTTTACCTTTAACTTCGCTTTTTCTTAACTGTAGTGAATGCTATGAAAATAAACATACCTATGTACATGTGGATTTTATTTGAGTTTAAAACTTTTATCTTCTTAATAGCTTTTTTGTTATAGTATGGAAAATCCTCATTGATCATCTACTAGGGTATGTCGAACTTCTATCGATTAAATTCCGCACTTGCCTTGCCTTGACCTAATGTCATGACCATGTGATTTGTGACATTCGCCACAACGCAACGGTGACAAGCATCTTTTTCATAGCTGGGTACATAATATTTTTTATATTTTGATATAAATTCACTTTCTTTTTGTATTTTTATAGGGCATTTTCCATGCTAAGATTTTAAAGTTATTTTAACGAAGGAAAGATTCGACTGCGGGCAGGCTTCGAACCTGCGTCTGCTGGTTAGACTCTAGGACCATTGGTCATAGAGTCAAATAAATTCACTTTTAAAGTATTTTTTATTTTGGTTTTATTTTAGGTAAAAATGATTTTTGGATTGACGTTTGGCGTGATAATTTTGCGCCACTTTTCACGGGATCTAATATTTGCATGGTTGTTTTTCCGGGACTGGGTGTTCGTGTTCCTATGTGAAAATAAAATATGCGAAAGTCCTACTGTGGGGCAACGTTATTTTTAAGAAAAGAAAATATGATTAATTTTAATTGAATTTAAATTGTTACGTAATTATTAGATCACATTTTGCAGACCAATGTTTATGACATCTTATATACCAATACATAAAATTTACATAGATTTGTTATGTTCATAGACTATGGCGTCTCAGATAACACATTTGATAGGTATCAACTAGAACAAAAATATGATTATGATTTTTTTATTGCCAGACACTCCAATTGAAGTGTTTTTAAGTCTTCATTTTTATTCATTTATAGTTTTGCTACCTTGTTTATGATAAGAACCATCACTACTAATTTTATAAATGCGAAAGTAACTGTCTGTTATGCTTTCACACCTAAACCGCTAAACGGATTTTGATGAAATTTGGTATAGAGATAGACTACCTTCAGTCTCAAAAGGTCAAGGAAAACACGGGCAACAGCTAGTTGGAAATGATTATCGTAGACAGAACTTATGTTTGTGGGGATCGTGTCGAATGTTACCTAAGTCCCAATAGTTCCTGACTCAAGTAGCCTAGCGCAACACCCTGAGTAGGACGAAATACCCCACCAGGCCTGTTGACGGGAGACAATCCATAAGAATATTCCGATTTCCAAAAAAAGGCATTCATGTTTGTAACTTCATAATGTCTTCTTATGTTTCTGTCGTCGTCTTATGTTTATGTGTATTGAAATAAAGTTATTTACATAACTTTATACATAGTTTATGTATGATGTTTTCATGAATAGAAATTCTAAGAAAATCTATTCATTCAATACTGCGGACTGCCAGTTAGTGAAATGAAATTATATTTATAATATATTTGTGTTTTTCAATAAATTTTTTGGAAGCAATATTATTGTCTCTTTAAACATGGACTGTCAAATCAAAAGGCTCGAGTTCGAATCTAATGTTCCTTGTGACTAAAAACTGGTTTTCTATATCTTGATGTTTGTCTGCACTTTTTGTCATGTAACTAATTTCACTGTATTCTATCTAGTAATGAATGTTATCATTGTTTCAGCACAGTTGCCAAGTAAATATAGTACATATTACTATTATGCTACGTTATATATTAACTTGGTATTCCATTGGCAAGGATCCCAGTTGCCATGCCATGTTGAAATGGAATGAAAACTGAGTTTCCACTTAGGTTTGACAAGAGAATAATGCTTGTATGCGTCAACTCAAGTGCTCTTCTGGCTGAGTGAGTGCTGCCTCATTTCTCACACTGAATTTAGTATACTGACACTAAATTTAGTCTTTTGTAAAGTACTTTTAGAGTTTATATTTGTATGCTGTTATTCCGTCATCAACCCATATACTGTCCCACTGCTGCCTATCTCCTCAGGGATTAGGCTATCTATAGTCCACTACGCTGGCCTAGTGCGGGTTGGCAGACTTCACATACAGCATATAGGCATACAGGTTTCCTCACGATTTTTTCTTTCACCGTGATAATTAATTATTAATACGCACATGATTTCGAAAAGTCAGAGGTGCGTCGAGTACCTTTGATTCGAACTCAAGACCTTTGACTTGGCAGTCCAATGATCATATCACTAGGCTATCACTGCTTCTCAATCTATACTAATTATGAAGTTCAAACTAAGCTGATCAACCGATTTGCAACCGGTCAAATATTGTTGGGAAAAAGCAAAAACAAAGCATGGATAATAATTACCTACATACTTACTTATAATTCCTAAGATTATATTCATAAGATCTATTTACAATATACTTAAATATAATTTATCATTTAAGGTGCATTGGGGCTATTTCGAAAATGGGTATATTCCGAAAGTGCAAAAAATCTACCAAACGCTGCAATACATTCCTGCTGGCAACATTAGGTAAAGCGCCATCTTATATAATACGGGTTATTCCGTAATACAAAGTTATAGGAATTCAAATTAACGGTTATTATTTAAAAAACTTACAATATCAAAATCTATGGGGCAATTACGATGGAAAATGAAATGTAAACTCTGGCTGAAACGCAATAAAGGCGACTATTGAGTTCTTCCGGAATTACCCTGCGATAGTTCGCAATTATCCATTATGACCCAAAAATATGGTTCTTTATTTAAAACACTTTCTTTAGCAAATCCAACGATATATTTAAAAATATAATTTATGCTTTTCAAAGGCTTTTCAATATCTATGCAGATCTAAAACAGTAAGACTCGTAAAATAGAGCATTCCCAAATAATCAAATAAAATGTTCACCTCTAGTCATCTCGCAGAAATTTCTATCGGAATTGCCCCAATGCACTTTACCACATTCTGTGCTTCGGAGAGCACGTAAAGCCGTCGGTTGTCATGCGAACACCTATGTTCTCCTCGTTAGTGGTAGTCAGAAGCCCAAAAAGCCTGACAACCAGTCTATCCTCAGGGTATTACCAAGAAATTGGGTTGCGAAGGTCTGATGGCAGTCGCTTCGTGTAAAATACTGATATTCAGCCGCATCTGGTTAGACTGGAACGCGACCCCAATATTCAATATTTAGTCCACTGGGAAACGTACCCACGACCCCCCATGATGACGATGTTGTTAATTGTTCGAATTAGTTTTTCTTTATATGGGCAGTTTACTGATTTACTTTATTTGGATAAGTATATATGTAGTTCTTCATATATTTAGAAAAGGAAAAATTCGACCGCGGGCAGGAGTTTTTTTTTCTTTTCTAAATAACTATAAAATCTTCGCATGAAAAATGCATTCATATATTTTGGATTTGTATACCCTCTATATAACCTTGTAGGTGTAGCATTATTTAAAAACAACTAAGTAGGTATCGATAAATAATGCAAATGACAATGTCAACAATTTTGTAGCATTTATTTAATAGTATTAGTGATAGTCTTTTATTTATTACTTTTTAATTAATGATAAATAAATGTTAAATTATACACATATACCATTTTGTTATACTAAACATCTTGAATATAAAGATTATTGTTAATCCATTATCTAATATGTTATAGAAACTCTAAATCATTTGAAACTCATTCATAAGGATTTTGTGAATTTAATTTTGGTCGTTGGTCAAATATTCTGATGAATGAGGTAGAAATGCTATAAGCTGCCTATTGGAATATGCTTTTGGCGCGATTTGACAGTTTAATGGGGCCCACACATTTGCTGATCAAATTGCTTTAGGTAAAATCGGTTAAAAATAGGGTTGTGTTTGGTTGTTTGACGCTAAAGTAACTAAAAGATGCAAGCAGATCAGATGGTATGTAACTTGTGTTAACACCTGCTCCATCACATGTGTCAAGGTTAGCTGGCCTCGCGGACTAAGTTCTTAGTTTGTGACTATTGTTGGCATATTAAATACTTTAAATCTCGGAAAAAAGCGGGAATTCTCTAACATTGAGTAGGTACTTCTTATCCCATGAAATCAATCCGACAACAATTGTGTTACTAAGACTACGCGTACGAAGTCATGGGTATAAGCCAGTTATGTTTATATTTAATAGTTTTCCGCCCGCGGCTTCGCCCGCGTCGAGTTCGGTTATATCGCGTTTCCAAGAGAACTCTTCAAAAGTCCGAGATAAAAACTATCCTATGTTCTTTCTCAAGGTCAACTCTATCTCTGTACCAAATTTCATTAAAATCAGTTCAGTGATTTAGACGTGAAAGCGTAACAGACAGACAGACAGAGTTACTTTCGCATTTATAATATTAGTAGGGATTCATGTCTCACTCAAGGTGTTGTCACCTTATTTTTGAAAATGTTAATATATTCAACCGAAATCAGTTTCTTATCAGCTCTAAGTATATTTATTTATTATTGCTCTATTATGTAAGTATAACATTAGTGTGGTAGGTACAATCACGCTTGTATCCCAAGTAGTGTTGGGCAGAAGTGTACCTACATAGGTACACTTTAAGTTCTCTGCTCCGTAAAAGGGGCATTACTTACAATAAACTTTTACTTCTTAGGTTAAAGTTAGGTAGAGGTTTACTACTTGTAAGTAAACCCAGAATTCGCCGGTATTATCTAAGAATATAGCAGTGATAGCCAAGTGGTAAGACCATTGGACTGCCAAGTCGAAGGCACGCACCTCTCACTTTTCGAAATCATGTGCATTTAATAATTAATACACTGATTACTCGCTTAAACGGTGAAGGAAAACATCCTGCATGTCCTAGAGATTTTCTCGTCGGTGTGTGAAGTCTGCCAACCCGCACTAGAACAGCGTGGTGAACGATAGCCTAAGCCCTCTACTTCTGTGAGAGGAGACCCGTGCCCAGCAGTGCAGGAAAAGCCAATAAAATTTTGCAGCAGGAGGAGTAGGAGTCAAGACTAAACCCAGAGTTACGCTTGTGACACCAACGAGGCAGTGTTGTTAATGTCTATTCCAATTATATTTGTATGTTCTTGGTCGTTCACATTCTATTTAAAGCGTTTTTTCGCATTCGCATATTTTTGTATCTACGTAATTCGATCTATTTACAATTCGCATTTACGATCTTCGCTATCTACACTGATTCTTATCTAAGGCGTGATCCACCTATTGCAGTAATAAAATGACACTTAAAATTCTGTGTTTCTCTCAACAATGTCGTAAAATTTACTTTTAACATTACTGATTTAGTTTGTGCAAGTTAGTGATTTATTTTTAGATAGATGTAGAGTCCTAAGTCGACAAAATTACTATTCTTATTATTCTGTGAATATACAACGTGTTACAAAATACCCCATAACAATTTGTCAGCTGCCATGTCAGGAAACCAGATTATTTACAGAAAGGCCTACGTACCTATATTACCTAATAATTGTCTTACTACTTTAATAGTTTTTCTATTTTTTATCCATAAATGCTGTTGTTTTCCTTTTTTTGGGGTATATTATACAGCGTTACTACGGTTCTTAAATATTGTGAATGGTGTCGTTATAAGGCCCCATTTAACCTCCTCTCGGCTTTACGGGTGGTTTTGTAACACCCTGTATAAATAAATAAGTAAAAAAAAATACTAATAATTTGATTGTGGACAGATCAAGGTCCTGAAGTAAATAAAAGTAATTAATTAGTAAAAGTTCAAAATCAAATCTACTGTTCATTAAACAAAACCGTTTGTTACAGTTGTGGTGGTTTGTTGACTAAAGAGTCTTCTGAGATCCAGCGTGTGTTCTGTGGTCTAGTGCGTCGCATACCTTATTATCTTTTGTGTCGTCGTAAACTAAGTTAGACGCAGGCGAAGCCGCGGGCAACGGTATGTTGGAACATAGAATAGAACATAAATTCAGTCAAGTAACGACCTACTCTGATGCTAAAGTCGTAAATATGCGAAACTGTGAAGGTTATACAACAGAAGAGCTCTTATCAAAGGTTATAACTAAGACATTGACAATATAGAAAACAATATGTTCGTGGTCTGTTGGTTCATTTTGAGTTAGCATTATCATCGCCCGTGGTTTTTCCCAACTATGTTGGGGTCGGCGTCCAATCTAACTAGTTACGGCTGGAAGCGACTCCCATCTGTAGCCCGATTCACGTAATTAAAACCGTAGCGATGTCGCACCGACTTAATCGTTGAAACGGTTTTCCTATTCACATCCGTCAATCGGAGCTAATAGAAGTCGCCCTATTGAAAAATCGTTATTCTGTGTGTTCAACGATTTGAAAATGATTCGATCACGGATGTGAATAGGAAAACTGTTTCAACGATTAAGTCGCTGCGACATCGCTACGGTTTTAATTACGTGGACTGCTGATCACGAGGTCGTGGCTTCGATTCCCACTAAACACAAATATTTATGTGATGAATGTTTTAACTTATGTATTTGTTATTTAGAAAAGGAAAAATTGGACCGCGGGCAGGATTCGAACCTGCGTCTTCTGGTTAGGTACACCAGACGCTATGACCACTAAGCCACCGCGAGGCCTACCCGTCATGTCGAATTTTTCCTTCACATACCTACTGAATTTACGTCTTTATGGTGACGTCAGTAACACCTATTGAAAAGCAAGCGGTGGCTTAGTGGTCATAGCGTCTGGTGTACCTAACCAGAAGACGCAGGTTCGAATCCTGCCCGCGGTCGAATTTTTCCTTTTCTAAATAACTTTAAAATCTTAGCATGGAAAATACCAAAAATATACACAAATATAGTTATGTGTTTGTGTTTGTCTGGGTGTTTCTTATTATCAGTATGTATTTACAAAAAAGTATTTATGTATTATATCCATTGTATATGTAGTACCCATAGTATAAGCTCTGCTTAGATTGGGACTCGGTGGTGCTGTGTAAAATGTCCCAAAACATTTATTTATTTATAAGCTTCTGCCCGCGACGTGGTCCGTGTGGAAAAGTTACTTTTAACTATCGTTTTCATTTAGCTAATTCTCTCAAAATCGTTATAAATTATAGCCTATATGTCATTCTGATGTATAAATAATAATACTGTAAAGTTTCATCAAAATCCGTTCAGTAGTTTTAGCGTGAAAGAGTAACAAACATCGATCGATCCTCACAAACTTTCACATTCATAATATTAGTAGGAAATAGGATATATACAGAAATACCAGCATTGACAATTTACAAAATTACCCGCGATTCCCGTGGCCTGCTTGACCTGTCATATTTGGAGCAAATCTAAAAGTTGATCGGCTTTGTGTCGCTCAGTAACAAAACCATGACAATCGGAACGAATCGAGATTTCTTGGGAAAATCAAGTCCAGTGTCGGGGTTCGTTAGAAGCGACTTGTGGATTGTATATTGATTGGCGGTTGGCGTAGTGGACGAGTAATCGGTAGGTGCGTTAGGTATCGTAGGTTCGAGCTAGCACGTAATAAATACTTGTATCGCCTACAGAAAGTACAGACGCCAGCAGGTCAAGTTACCCAAAACTGTCAAATTTTCCCAATTGAATATGAAACTTATTACTTTGCTTTAAAGTTGAAAATCAATCGAAGAAATGTGCTGGCGTCTGTACTTCTGGGTCTGTGGGTGTTTGTGTAAGTCATATTTTTGTACGTTATAAAAAATTGACCTAAAATATAATGAGGAATATATTATTATTATTCCACCAGAAGAGGAAAATGATAGGCTACTTTATACGCCACGACGAATTTATAAAAAAAAAAATCATAGAAAGAAAGATAGAAGGAAGGAAAGGAAGGTCAAGAATGAGTTACATAACACAAATGAAAGAGAAACTGAAAGTCGCGACGTATAAGGAGGTCCAAGAGTGGGCTCTCAACAGAGAACGGTGGAGAGTAGCTCTTAAATAGAAGAAGAAGATCATTATTATTGTGAAACTCACAAGATTAGTCTCAGGTGAAAATTGATCCTACGATACGCGACACAACTGTAATGTACCTTAACCACTACGTCAAACGTGCAGTCAAGACTTAACTATAAAATATACAGAACCCGAACATTTAGCACAAATTGCACTTGACAATTTCAGACTTTGTAACATCGGATTTGTCTAAATCTAGCTTAGATTTTCAACATCTTGGTACCTAGTAATGCTATTTTCTGTCATAGAAACTTCCTGTTAACTGTTGTTTTAATTTAAGAAAAAAACCAGTTCGTTGTATTTTTATCCGAAACGAATTGCAATACCTGTAGCAAAAAATGTTTCGATATGAAAAACTAAACGATGTTAATGGTATTTAAAAAAAAAGTGGATTTTCTAGAATAAAACCGTGACAAAACCAATTAAAAGTTTAGTTTTAATTCATTTTTATCTTAGTGATAATAAAACGAAAGATACAATTAGGGACTTATTTTTTGAACATGAAGATTTGTTTTTCATATTACGTAATGTTTTTTCAAAGACTCAATTCTCTTGATCCTGTCTATTTGTGATAACACGTACAGTCGACGAAAGAGTTTGTTATACAGACAGGGGACAACATCAGTCTTGATATGGAAACGTTGTGTTGGCAGTGGGGAGACTTTGTCCCTTATACTGCCAACCCAACTACTACCAACTCCGCTTTCATTTTAAAGGGTCGGCAACGCGCAAGTGATAACCCTGGTTTTCAGCGTCTAAAGGCTATGGTAACTGCTTACCATCAGGTGTGTCGTAAATAAATAAAACACTAGGAGGTGGCGAAGAGCTTTCGTTTTGGGGCCTGTCTTAATGTAAAAATGACGTTCAAAAAGTACTACCTAGAAGTCTATCTTGTATAAATTATTCTGACTTTGACTTAAAAAAAAACAATTGTTTCATCCCTCTGGAGGGTCCGTTAATTAATAAAACCACAACATTATGACATCCCGTTGGCTCTCAAAATATCCAGACTTACATAACTATTTATAAAAGAAGATATTTACCGACCTCAAGGGTCAAGGTAGACGAATAAGTTTAACGATTATCATTATTTCCTTAATTAATGATACAATGAACTGTCTGTTAATTAAATAATTAAGATAATTTCAGGGTCAAAGTGAATGATATCGTACGCAGAATTTTTTGGGTCATCATGTCAAATTGTTATTATCGTAATGTTCATACAAGGATATTTTGGTATGTGCATTTTTATTCATGGTTTGCTTCGATTACAACTAAGACAAGAACTCCATGTAGGTAGGTAAGTCGAAAATAAGGTTGAAAATGGCATAAAAATATAAGGAATATAGTTTGGAGCAAAAAAGCTTTCATTAAAATATGAAAGGCCTGTTAGTAATAAAAACAAAAAACAATAATTTGAATTTGGAGTAGAATCATAGAAGAAAAAAGTGAGTAGAAATATGTCAGATAATTTTCACGATAATTTAGAAACTTTTTAACTGAACCCAGAACCTCACTCTCAGTAGCAGAGCTAGCGACCACCAATGAGACGGAATAAATAAATTGGTCCCCTAATATTCGTCCCTCAGAATAAAAGTTGTAGAATCGGCCCGCCCCCCATTGGTTGGTAGGAGACCAGTAAACACGAAATAAAAAATTCTGTTTTATTTTTCTGACATACTAAAACTACAAATTAAATGCTAAAACATAAAGTTATAATATTTATTGAATTAGATAATATCATTTGGATGCACTTATAATATTATAGGTAACTATAATCTTGCTATTCCGCCGTTTAAAAATATCTGGGGCCATACCACAACGCGTTAATGCGATCATTTTGAGGTTGTGAGAAAGGGATGGTGCTATTTAATTTATAGAGCGACATCGCTTTATCTCAATCGGAAAACTATCGCAATAATAGGTGGCGGTACGGCCTCTGGATTTCTCTAGAGATGTTAATGTTTTCTTTTATTAAATATAAACGTAATGTGTGTATGAATGTTTCTCATACAATCACTCGTCGGCAATCAAATCGTTAAAGTTTTACGATTCCCTCTCGTTTGTAGATTGAGACATAATATTATGATTTCCATTGCCAGAGTATTTATTGGCTTTAAACGTTAATTTAATTTAATAATCCAAGAACTCTGACTTTAACGAAATCATATGCGTATTAATCATTAATTGTTACTCGCATAAATTTTGTCGGAAAACATCGTGAAGTAAGGCAACTGTTTCTTTGTTTTGGTTGCGAAAAAAATAATATTTCTTCTATTTTCATATCTGAAGTTTTATTTCTCTCTTATTAGGACAAAACCATGTTGTTTGCTTTTAATAAACATAAAATACCACTACGCTTTCGCGAAGGGAAAGGTCTGACACGACGGAGTTTACTTAATAATCCCTTCTAATATCACTCCTAAACAGCTTAAATCGATTTTGAATAAATTTGGTTCATAGATAAAGATTATTAGACTTTGGAGAAGGACATAGGCTAAAGGGGTTTTTAAGACAAAAGGTAGCCCATATCTTTCCCCAAAGTATAATCTATTTTTGTACCATATTTCATCAAAATCGGTTGAGCTGTTTAGGCGTAAAAGCAGACAGACTTTGGCGTTTATAATATTATTTGTAATTTTTATTTTCTTTAACTGCAAGTACCGAGTTGGTAAAATAAAAAGGCTAATCATATTAATTTTATATCGAACCAGCACCTATTTATCCTACTTTTACTCCATAACAGCTTTAACCGCTCTTACCAGTAGAAGTAATAAATTAACAGCAATATAAAATATTATTTATAGACCACTTCACAGTGTTGCTACCGCAACTACTAACGGATGACTTGCAAATTCAATTTAGCAAGAAACTTTATGTATATTTGCCAGTTTTACATAAATCTTACCATCAGATGAGATTGTGGTCAAACCTATCTCTTATAAAAAAATATAATACCTTATAAGGGCGCCTACATACTAGCGTTTGTTCAGCGTCGGCGTTCAATGAACGTATAATGCGCCGCGACAAAGCGACGCGTGCATCGCGTTGTCGCTGTGGCGCTGAGTAGGTACTCGTGTGCCCCCAGCAGAGACGCCGCTAGTGTGCTAAAGAATACTACACACTAAAGTGATCTGACATTAATAAAGTTTAGAATTTATTGGGTTCAATCGTCATGACAGAGCAAGCAGTGTTAAAAGTGACATGACCATTGGACTGCCAAGTCAAAGGTCGAGTTCAAATCCAAGCCACGGACGTCTGACTTTTCGAATTCATGTGTGTATTAATAAATTGGCAATCCCAAGTTTCAAGCGTTAGCCAACAAATGACAGGAACTCTGCGGTCTCTGTACCGTCTGAAAAATTTTCTTCCAGCGCGTACAAAGGCAATGCTTGTCGAGACCTTAATTTTCTAGAAATTGAGAATTTTATAGAAAGATCTCTATGCTTGAACTGCGAAATCGAACTCAAGGAGAGGTCCTCAGTATCCACGCTTAAGAGCGCTACGCGAATGAGGCACCATATATTTGCGTCTATGTCAGTAACTATTACGCTACATAATGGTAACTGGTTAATATATTACATTTCATGTCGAATCGGTAGCCGTTATAGACAGACACACATCGGTACATCGATAGTAAAACGGTTTACGACGCTTAATGTAATAGGAGTCCCGTTACTCCTACAATATTATATAAATTACAACCAACCGCTGCCTCCTTGGATTGAAACGTAGCGTTGTCCTATCAAATCTTATGTGAAAGGGGGCTAGATATTGTTGATAAGCATTCAAATATTATTGAGTGAATGACAATATTTGAATTTCGCGCGTTGTGAATTGTTGAGCGTATACAGGTTTTTTTATTTTTTATTATTAATTTTTAATGAAAGGAACTTCGTTCCATCCGGGTGTCCCTTGACACCTCTCTAGTTTTTTTGTTTATATCCTATCCTACTTCCTATCCTACTAATATTATAAATGTGAAAGTTTGTGAGGATGGATGGATGTAAGTTTGTTACTCTTTCACGCTAAAACTATAGAATGGATTTTGATGAAACTTTCCAGTATTATTATTTATACATCAGAATAACATATAGGCTATAATTTATAGAGATTTAGAGTTAATTTGCCAAATTACAACGATAAATAAAAGTAACCTTTCCACGCGGACGAATTCGCGGGCAGAGGCTAGTTACAAATACAACGGATAATTTACAGATTTCCTGCTTGGAACCCCATTACAATTTACCATGAAATCTAGTGACCTTATTGTACGTGAATTGGGTCGCTAATAATTACCCAACAAAAATTAAAAATTATATAAGAAAAAATATTTCTGCCATCTTTATAATAGCCTATTGATTGATCTCCAATTAACTCATAAACAGGTACATTGGTTTCGTATGTATGGCCGTCGCAGGCCGCCAATTATACCTACATAAGCGGGCATTCAGGGTTCATAGTTTCGGTCTTCTACAGTAAGTAATTCCCCATTGAAACAGTTTCCAGGAGCCTATATATTCCCGAGCTTATATGTATATTTTTCTCTATCAAATATAAGCTAAATTTCAAAAAGAAAAACTCGATCCAGAATTAATAAAGTCAAAAGTGAATGAACAAATCAAGGGGCAGGAGTCAGTAGTATCAATCAACTTAGGGCTGTCACTCACGTCCAATTATTATTAAACAAGTTGACAGTCCCCGTCAGGGCTGTCAAATCCGTATTAATATGGCCCCACATGTGGCGACACTGTCCCTTTCACGGTTGCTTGGACTTTAATTGTTTTTATTTGAATGGGTCTTGGATTATTTGACGTTTGTTTGAAATTGGAATGTAATAAAGAAGGACGAAATGTTTCGACATTTGCAGCAAAACAAAAGGATAACTGATAAAAAATTGTTTCTATAACAACGCAAGTTTGCTATTTTATTTTGTAGATTTGTTGTTTCTTGACAGATATAATTATCTACGAAATCTGTCAGTCCTTGTCATTTAGTGCCAGTTTGAAATAGTCGTACAGAGTTGGGTGCCCGATCGATTGTTAGATTCCATTGTGGAACTAATAATTGTACAATGTACTGGTTATAAAAAAAGCCAAGCGATTTGAGGTATTGAATTGATGCAAGATACCACAAAATATAAAATTAAAATCCAATACGAAAAGGTACTTTATTATTAATAAATAATAACTTACTACAAAAACAACACTAAGACGCCGCCATAAATAAATACGTTTTATATTTGTTAAGTGATACATAACATTATTGCAACCCAATAAAAATGTCTACAAAGAATCGATCGGGTAATTTAAATTGACATGTTTGTATTGAGCTAGCGACCGCACCGCGGGTTTGCCTGCATCGATCATCATTCATCATCTTTTATAAGCATTCGATTTTATTAACTTTAAAATAAAATTATAAATCGAATAAAAAAATCTTGCTATCATTAAATATTTTGCACAAAACTTCATGTTTTTTTATTAAACGCAATCTGTAGTATTAAGTTGGGCTATGCCTATTTTTATGCTTGACCGAGGATATTGGCATTACAATTTTTCGCATTGTCATGATATTTTTATTAATTCTCAATAAAAGGTTATACTTATTTAACGATGATTGACAAGCTGGTTGTAGGAGTTAAAACGTTTTTTTTTAATCCTGCAGAACATTACCATGTACAAACTTAAAAGAAGTAAATTGGGAAAATACGTAACCTAATATGATTTTTTTATTAGGAGCAGTTTCAGCTTTAGTTTTAAGGGACAATTGGACCAACCTACCAGGAATAAAGACTACGATGACGTAGGCTTTATTCCTGGTAGGTTGGCAAATAAAAAAAAAATAAAAAAAAATTTTAGGTGCACTACCTGTTCTGCTTTTTATATCAATAAAGAGGTGTTAATAAAAAAGTTCTGCCAATTATTATTTTTTGTGACAAAAAAATGCTTAACGGAAGTTTATAAATTGTCCACGATTCTTTATGTAAAGAATTATTGCTGCTAAGCACTGCAAAATTTTACAAACAAATATTACAGTTAAACAAATTGGTCACCGCTACAAGTGTATTTCCTACAATAAATCGCCGTTTAGTCACTCGTTAGGGAGAGATACGGCGAGTCGGTTGTGACAAACGCAGTTTAGATAAACCCCTGATAGTTTCCACTTGTTCCCTTTAAAATTATAATATTTGTTCCGACACATTCCTGTGTCGAAAATACGAACCGAGAGAATTTCTCCAGTAATAGTTTTTTGTAGGCATTACCTACTTTTTTTCACTAAACCGTTGTAAGCTGGCGGTTAAACTGTTGTATTTGATAAAATATTTATGTTTTCTTTGATTTTTATGTTTTTCCTTTTTAAGTCTTGCTATAAAATTGAAATTTTATTGTAAATAAAACCTTTTACAGTTTAGGGAAAAATATAGATTTGTACATCGTAAGTAAACAAAAGAAAATTTAGAAAATATTTTATAACTGCTATTTAGTTTACTAGAAAAACAGTGCAGAGTAAACAAAAAGAAAATCATAATTTTATGGGGCCAAAAAAAGGCGTTACATTATTTTAAACGTTAAAAGATTATTAATTATGCAGAATAAGCCACTTCTGTCTTACCGTTTGCGGATCATGGATTTGTTTTTTGTAACAAATCCATGAGCATTTGAATATCACATTCACACAAACAAACCCAAAGGCACACAATCCTTACAACACAATTTTCACATGACATAACAAAAATCCACAATCACCAATAAAAATTTTTGGTAACCCTGCCCAAAATAGGGTTATAACACTGTCATATTAAAAAAAAGGCCACATTCTATCTCATGTCATTATCTTCGTAATGGGCAGAGAGCGCGACTTCATAAATTGGTTGTATCACAGCTTACATCTTAATAAATAAAGATCTTTCACTACAGATACATGTATAATATTTTGTGTTATTTATGTATGGGCGAGCCTCTCTTTGTGGCGCACCGAACTTATCAGATGTTTTAAGGATATTATTTAAACTGTGAACTTGTCACCCCTTGTAATGTCTGTGTAGGGGTGTCATATACACATTAGATTTGAAGTGCAAACAATATTTTTTTTAATGACAATACTTACTGTTTAATGTGCTAATGTTTGAAGTACATTAAAAAAATATATAGTTAATTTAATTCCTAATCAAAATTTTCAATTTATGCTTGAATTTTGATTGAAGTCATTTTTTTACCGTAAATAATCAAAACAAAACACTGCATCGACTTCAGGGTTACAAAATCTCGTTATATGTATTAATAATGTAACAACTTTTTAACTGCGAAGCGAAACTCCAACTCCTCTCTTTTTTCGTCGCTTAAAAACTGTGCCAGCCCTGCGCAAGTACCAAGTAAACTAATCCTATGTCAATGATCCTGTAGATGCGTTATAATATTATTTATTCTGGAGCTATGCATTCTATGGTGGACAATCTCTACTCCTCTACCGTCTCCCGTCATTGAAATTAGCCGCTCTGCGCCCCACAACTATTTTATTAAATTACTTTATAATGTTGATCTTGGAAATGGAAAATTTTAAAGATCATGTCACACAGTAAATGTCTACTGTTGAATATTTCTGTTAATATGATACACTAGTTGTCGTTTTTTTTTGTATACTACTAAGGTGGCAAACAAGCATACGGCCCACCTGATGGTAAGCGGTTACCGTAGCCTATAGACGCTTGCAACACCAGAGGTATCACTTGCGCGTTGCCGACCCTGTATTGAAAGAGGAATAGTTGGCAGTATGAGGGTCAAAGTTCCGGCCCTGCCAACACAACGTGTCCTCGTGGAGCACGGGCAACCTTGCTCACCGTAACAAACACAACACAGCTCAAAGCAGTGTTATTTTACTTCGATTTTCTGCAAGGCGGAGGTACTTCCCCAGTCGGGCAGCTCCAATTTGAGTGGAATTACTCTGGATACATGACAATATTGTGAACTTTCTTTGATTAACGACAATTGATAAATATATAATAACTCCTTTGAGTCTCTTTACTTTGATCTCAATTTAACACAGCAACAATCCTATTTTAATTATTACTCAACAAAAGGGAAATATGGGACATGATTTTCGTAGGTGTTGAATGAAATAGTGAACACCTTTCAACGAAACCTTCATTCTGTGTCCATTCACCGTAATAGTTACTATGAATGAAATAGTCTTTGATTATATACTTGTCTAGATGCCACATTGACACGTACAGAACGGCCCAAATAAAGTCTACTAAAATTGGTAGACTCTCTTCTCACTTACGTCAGTGTCATTTGGATCACTTCAGGGTGTGGAGTTCTCGAAAAATAATTAATTATGTCGGTATGTGCTGTCAAATTGTGTCGCAATTATGTGGGAAAACCGTATAATTACACTAAGATCACATTACATCGGTAAGTTTTGTTATTTAACCTCTATTATTTTATGAAAACATGATTTTTCAATTCGTTAATTTGTAGGTTCGACAGATTAGCCGGTGTTGTCAATTTATTACAAGGGAGATTTGGCGAAACTATGGGAGATAAAATGCAAATATCATCATCTTTCGATCAGGAGAAAATTTTATTATTTTAATAATTACCTACATAATTTATTTGATCAGTAAATGATAACTTGCCTTCACAAAATAAATGAAGTCATTCACTAAATAGTATTTTTGTTAGTTCTTTCTAATATTTTGGGTTTCAGATTTCTTAAGACTGGAGAGACATTATACAGCGGACACGAAATAAAATATAAAAAAAAAACTATTTCGAAAACAAATACAAAGAGATGGATTTTGATCTATAAATTGCTGTATATAATTTTTCATTGTATTTATTGTTTTTATTAAAATAAATAAAACACTAATCTACAAAATAATTACTTTATTCAGCCTATTTCGTTTAACTGTCATCCCATTAAATAATGGAGAAAAGGTAAGTTAATAATTTGGAGCAGGCATCCCTAAACACGCACACCTTGACAGTTGGACTACAATAAGTACACAAGCGGTACTCACACATATCACGCAATTTGGCCCCAGTTTTCGCGTGTCGTTTGTTTGCATTGCTCCATCTAGACAAGTATATAATCAAAGGAAATAGTGTACTTAATTTGTGCGCCAATGCACGCTAACTTACGGAGACAGTTAAATGTAACTGTTATTGTAATTACCTTTCATTCATGAGGATTGAACCCGAGCATCGCCTCATTGGATTAGTGATTGCAAGTTTTGCTTTCAAGCGTAAGGTCACGGTTTAGATTCTTGATTGTGGGTTTTAGCTATTTGTTGTCTAGTTTAAACTACTTCAACAATGGGATTAACATGAACGTAAATATGAGAATGTGGTTTTATTGAAGTGAAATATGTGATTTGAGCTGTGTTGTGTTCCTGACGGTGAGCAAGGTTGCCAGTGTTCCGCGAGGAAACGTTGTATTGGCAGTGAAGAAGACTTTGACCCTTAAATTGCCAACCCAACTATTCCTTTTTCGTTTTATAGGGTCGGCCTCGCGCTAGTGATACCCCTGGTGTTGCAAGCGTCTAAGGGCTACGGTAACCGTTTACCATCAGGTGGGATGTATGCTATTTTGCCACCTTAGAGAACATTTTACCTGTCAAGGATATTTACATTCTTATTTTTGTACCTCTTTTTAACCCAAACATTGACTGCCAAGAAATGCCATATGCCAGTAAGTCCACCTTTTGTGCTACTGTGTACGTAGAAGTATAAATAATTAATGTTGGTAACGAGCGTGATTGTAGTTGTCTAATAATTCACCAGCTATTTCTCTAACAGAAATCTTTTCAAATGTGTGTTGTGAGATTTTTGTTTACTAAATTTCCTCCGGTGGCTGACTTCGGTCGGCTACCGTAGTAAAATTCCAATATGGCTCATAGTGATGACGGAAATTAAGATGATAAGAAATGAATTAAAACCGATAACTAGGTACCTATGTAGAATACCCAAAATAAAGATGATTGTTCCTAACATTTGTAGTATGAATCAACTTTAAAACAAAAAACGTTCCCAAAATATATTTCAAATATCGAATCGCAAAAAGTAAACAAACAGGGCTGTGCAAATATAAATATCGATAAATCTGTCGATCCTCGAACATCATACGATAATCACTGCAATATCAATTGGAATGATTTATTCCTTAAATATATTACAAGTTTGCATGTTGTGTTTGTAAGTACCTACCTAAAATTGTTGCTTAGTTAAATTGGTTAAACTGATTCAAATATTTTTACATTATTATATTACATTTACCATAGATTAAATAGCATTTAACAATGATGACGTGGACTATACTTTCAACTACGGCTGCGGGCGATATTTAGCAAGATTATGTTTGCAAATGTTTTTTAAATATTTCAACCTGCATATTGATCACACCATTTCAGTTATTTTCATACTTCATTTAAGTATTTATTAAGCTTGAAGTCAACTGAATTTTATTGGAAAACAGAACATACAATACTTACAGTGAATGAATCAAAGCAGGTATTTTCTTGTAAATCTAAAGTTTATAAGACGTTTTCCCGATAACCATAATAAAATAACCGCCCCAACACTAAAATAACGACGTGACCCAACAACGATATCGATATAGGTCAAGAGGTACACCACTACGGTTACAGGAAACTTATTTTATTATAGTATCGAGGTACTACACTACTAAGAATTGACTGTTATTGTTTGCACAATTGTAAATATCGGCGCCCAACTCGATATAGTTATATTTCAACGTTATTTATCCAACAATTATCGTTATTAGGTTAACGGTAACGGTTATATTTAACGAGGTGTTGGAAAGTCGATTGGGGTTGTTGATTATAACGATTGAGAGCCATTGATGAAGCGACAAGTAGCTTACTTGAAGCAATTGACGGGAATCGAGATCTTTATTGATATTCTAGTACTTAACCTGTTATTTATCTAGATTAAACAAATCACTGTGATGTCAGACAAGTACCTAATCGATAACTTTTTAAATCAATTAAGCACTATGACGTTATGCATGTGCTCACATAATTAGAAAAATAGTTGGCTCCACTGATAGCGATGTGTAGACAAGCATTGCTCCTAGCGTAGCTTCTGATTCCCTCACCTTGCCTTGCCTTAGCTCCTTCAGTCGAAGAGTCAAGATAACTTTAATGACAGCAAACATGATGGCTGTGGAGTTAAGAGGCCACATTGAGCAATTTCTCTGGGATGAATTCACTTACACTTCGGGTTTTTACCCCCAAGTTCGACAAAGTAAAAGATCAATCACCACTAAACATTAAAAATAAATAAATATATTATTAATAATATGCTCATATGTGACACATCTGAGCTCACTAAACACATACAAGTTAAAAAAAATGATCTGACTATAATTGCTCAGAATATAAGGAGCATATACTGTAATTTCGACAATTTTATAACATTGCTCTCAACCTTCACATTTGATACAGATATCATAATTTTAACGGAGTGTAGGCTTAGTATTTATAAAAATATACCCCAACTTATTAACTATAATTCCTACACTACGACACGTCATTCTAACCAAAACGATGGAGTAGTCGTTTACATTAAAAGTACTCTTAAGCCTCAAGTCAAGGAAGTAATGCTAATTGAGGCGTCTTGCCTTCAACTGGAGGTTCTTAATAACATAGTTTTATGCATCTACCGCTCGCCGTCGAACACAAACACTGAAAACTTTTTAGAGTCGCTTAGCAAACACCTTGATAACCTAACATTGCAAAAAAATATTATTATAACCGGAGACATAAATATAAATATTAAACCTAAAGATCCCGAACCATCTCATGAACGTAAAAATAGAGTACGTTACCTTAACATGTTATCAACATACGGCATACTGCCGGGACATACACAGCCCACTAGGGAAATGAACTGCCTAGACCACTATATGCTAAAAATCAACAAAAAGAAGATTTCAGCTTATATAGGCATATTACCGGCGACAATCACAGACCACTGTACAATATTTTTGTCTCTAGCTAAAACAAAAAACATACAAATTGCGCCAAAAACAAGAACATCAATAAATTACGAACAAGCTCTAATGTATTTACAAGAAAATAGGATTGCTGATCTACTTTTCTGTAATGATCCAGTTGAATTAACAAAATTATTTATTAGTAAACTATCTGACTCATTAACAATTAACACCACTACTGTTAAAATACCAAATAATAAACGTATTATTAAACCGTGGATTACACCTGGAATCCTAAGATGTATAAAAAATCGAAATAAAATGCAAAGGAACCTCAAAAACGAACCACACAACGATATTCTAAAAATCACATATTTTCGATACAGGAACTACTGCAACAATCTCATTAAAAAAATAAAAAGACAATATCAAAAGGAGCTCCTAACTAACTCAGTCAAAAACAACAAACAATTATGGAAAAATATTAAAAATATTACCTATTCCAATAAATCTAAAAGCGAGAACATTGAATTATTAAACAAAAACACAACACCTATAGAATCACTTAAGTCCATCAATGATTATTTTGTCAATATTGGAAAACAGCTAGCCCAAAACATACAATCCAAGTTACGCTCTGACCCTTCAACTCGAATAGACAAAGAATCTGCCACACTTAGTTCTTTTGCACTATACGATACTGACCCAAATGAAGTAGACAAAATATTAAGTAGTCTTAACACTGATAGTGCCGCAGGATGGGATAATATATCAACAAGATTTTTAAAATATATCAGCAAGGAAGCTGTTCCAATTATAACACATCTTGCTAATCTGTGCTTCGAAAAAGGTGTATTTCCGGATCCGCTAAAGCACTCCATTATAACACCAGTTCACAAGGGTGGGGATAGAGACGATGTAAACAACTACAGGCCTATTTCAGTATTACCGGCTATATCCAAAGTATTAGAAAAACTAATTAATATCAGACTGCTAAATTTTCTTAATAAGTACAACCTGCTCTCACAAAATCAATTTGGATTCAGACAAGGAATATCCACTGAGGATGCAGTAACTGCCTTAACCTCACTGGTTACTGATAAGATGGATAGCGGAAAGAAATGTCTCACTGTCTTCCTAGATTTAAAAAAGGCGTTTGACACCGTCTCTATCCCAGCTCTGGTGAATAAGTTAGAATGTAATGGAATTAGAGGAACGCCTCTCGAACTCTTTAAAAGCTATCTTAGAGACAGGAAACAGAGGGTTAAGATAGGAGAATATCTCAGTGGGGACGCAGATGTTTCATACGGCGTACCACAAGGAAGCGTATTAGGCCCTACACTATTTTTAATATACATTAATGACCTCTGCAATCTGAACGTCGAAAACGCAAAAATATTCTCTTACGCCGATGATACAGCTGTTGTCTTCTCTGGGAATTCATGGCAACAACTAGTAAACAGTACTGAAGTGGGAATGGTTAAAATAGCGAAATGGCTAAACAGCAATCTACTCACGCTTAACACGTCTAAAACTAACTATATTTGTTTTAGTATCAGCAGTCGAACACAACCTGAAGATAACATAAAAATTAAGATTCACGAATGTGAAGACTTAACCAAACAAAACTGTAGAACTTGCCCGTCAATAAATCAAGTGAGTCAGACTAAATACCTAGGTGTGGTAGTAGACCAGAGACTAACGTGGTATCCACATATTGAGCAAGTTACTGCTAGGGTGAGAAAACTTATTTATTTATTTATTTATTTATATACGCTTTATTGCACACCAATACAAACATAAATTATAATAGAAATGAACAAAGTTTACAAGGTAGGTACAATGGGCGGTCTTATCGCACAAGGCGATCTCTTCCAGACAACCTTTGGATGGACTGGAAGAAGGAAACACAGTGGGTAGTGTAGCGTACTAAACCGTAAGTATGAATACATATAAGTACATAATAATCAATAATATAATATATATGTAAATATGTAGTATATATATATATAAATACATAAATAAACTAAATAATACGTATAATATATAAATATAATATGCTAAGGACATTAGTGAATGATAGAGCAAGTGATTAAGGAGCTATGCATTCCTAGATTTAAGGGACAAATAATACTCTTTCACAAGCTTTTTGAAGATAGGCAGTGATTGAGCACCTCTAATCCTGATTGGCAAAGCATTCCACAGGCGAACTGCTTGGACAGTAAATGATTTGTCAAAAAAGCTGGTGGTATGCATTCGCATTTTCAGTTTCAAGTTTTCAGATGACCTAAGACATTTACTGTGCGTGTCACAAAGGAACTCAAAGCGACCTTTTAGGTACAACGGGGTGGAAGGATTAAAAAGAACATTATATAGTAGAGAAAGAATATGAGCATTCCGGCGAAAGCGGATGGGCAGCCATTTGAGCTTAGTACGAAATTCAGAGACATGATCATATTTGCGCAGACCAAATATAAATCTGATGCATAAGTTTTGGAGTCGCTCAAGTTTATCGAACTGCTCTTCGGTTAGATCAAGATAGCTGGCATCAGCGTAGTCAAGAATAGGAAGGAGAAGAGACTGAGCAAGTGCAATTTTGGTGGTAATAGGAAGAAAATTTCTAAGGCGCCTCAAGGAGCCAGCTGCTGCAAACATCTTACGACTAACTTCTTGTAGTTGCGCATTCCACGAAAGTGTCTTGTCAATATATATCCCCAAGTTCTTAACTTTATCAGTAATAGGAATGGGAACGTTATTAAAAGAGACTTGAGGAAGTATCGACCAATCAATCCTGGACACCGTCCGGGAACTTCCAACAATTATCACTTGGGTTTTCAAGGGATTGATCTTAAGTCCAAACTTCTTACTCCAGTCACCTATTCGAGCAAGATCAGAATTAACCACGTCGATAGCTTCTGACAACTTTCCAAGTGGCGCTTGACTATAAATCTGAAGATCATCAGCGTAAAGATGGTAGGAGGAAGTAAGTAGATGAGAGATAGAATTTATAAAAATTGCGAAAAGAAGCGGGGAAAGAACGCCACCCTGAGGCACGCCGGCAGACGTGTTGCACCAAGAAGAGAAGGAATCTTCGATGCAGATTCGCTGTCGGCGACCAAACAGGTAACTATGAAACCAATCAATCACCGATGGAGATATGTTAAAAGAGCGAAGTATGCCAAGCAAGATGTCAAAATCTACAGTATTAAAGGCATTGGTGAAGTCTAAAAGTACAAGAACTGTTAAATTACCGACTTCCATACCTGATCTGATATCGTCCGTGATGTTTACAAGGGCCGAGGTGGTGCTGTGTCCCGGACGAAATCCAGATTGGAGGGGATTGAGGAGACTGTTTTTGGAGAGGAAACAACTAAGTTGCTGGTGAATAAGGCTTTCGAGGACCTTGGACAGGAATGGTAGTATAGATATGGGACGAAAATCAGAAAAGGATGAGGGATTCGATTTTTTGGGTAGGGGAACGATCTGAGCATCCTTCCAGGCATTTGGAAAGGTAGTACTGGTTATAGAGAAATTAAGGATGTGGACGATGACAGGCAGGATTTCATCAAGGATAGGAATGATCATGTTACGGCTGATACAGTCACATCCAACAGCGTTGGAAGTAATCGATACGATGCCCCTTTTAACATCACAAGCGGTGAATTGATTAATGAAAAATGAGGGAAGATCGAGTGTCGGGAGATTAGAAAGATAATTAAGAGTATCAGCTTTAACAGTCTGATCAAAGTCAGACGCAGAAGAAAAGTGATTGTTAAGTAAATTAATATCTAAATCTTTAGGAATAGTGTCATGCCGTGACTTCCCGACCCCTATTGATTTAAGAAATTTCCAGACTTTAGCTGGATCTCCATTTTGAACTGACTTATGGATATGTTGGCGTTGAGCATTCCTACACACCTTATTGCACTGATTTCTAATAGAAACAAATTTTGCCCAATTGTTGTCCGAAGGCCTAGCTTTGTATCTGGATTTTGCCACCGCTTTCTTATACATTAACGTCTTAATTTCGTCAGTAAGCCAAGGAGATGGAAGGTGTTTAATTTTAATCGCTCGAATAGGTGCATGCTGATCATAAAGCTTGATCAGATAGTCTGTAAGCAGATCCACCTGCTCACTAACTGATGAAGATGCAAGCACAGGAGTCCAGTCAATGTTATTAGCATCATCTCGAAGCCGTTCAAGGTTCATGCCCCCAAAATTGCGAAGAAGAAGAGTTTTAGATTTGGCCTTAGGCGGGCGAATTTTGTAGGACAGGAAAATCAAGTCATGATAAGAAAAGTTGTCTGCTGCGCATTGGCCATGCTTAGCTACATGAAAAGTAGATGAGACTAAAATAAGATCGAGAAGTGAAGGAACGGAGTTGGGGAAATTATGTGAAGCTCCGAGGTCAAGGATAGACAGATTGCAGGATTCAGTGATATGACGAAAAGAAGAGGAACGGAGATCGTTTTTAAGCAGACAGGTGTTAAAATCACCCATGATGATAGTGTGACTATACGATGGAAGTAAAGATTCCAACATATTTTCAAAGGCGGAGAAGAAATTAATTCGGAGGGAGGGGCAGTAACAGACTCCAAGGAGGACTTTTGTATGATGGAGCTCAACTTCCAGAAAAAGGTGTTCGCCGGCATTCAGCGGTGGAGGCTGTGCTGACATATTTACAATAGTAAAAGGAATATAAGTACGGAGGTAAATGGCCACACCGCCACCACCGCCAACCGCACGATCATTTCTTATAAGCTGGTAGCCCGGTAGAAAATAAGAGGATGAAGGAAGACATGGTTTTAACCATGACTCGGAGACAAGAATGGCATGGATATTGTTACAGTCAAAACTGGCCAGCATATCGGGGAAATGAGCCGGAATACTCTGGGCATTTATGTGAACAACATTAAAATTCTTAGGTACATCTGAAAAAGTGGAATTAAGAGTATCAGATAGAGAAGGAACACTTGCGAAGCTCTCGTCGTCACTACTTAGTGAGAAAAAAGTATCATTATCACTGCTACAGTTGGGGCTGAGCATTGATATAATAATATAAATAGAAATATAATAAAATAAATAGACTAATGTTAAATATAAAAATAATTATTCGATATAAAATAAAAACTTTCTATCCAATCCACCTGCCAGCGGTGTGAGAAGAATACAAACTATGGAAACAACAAAAAGAACAACAATACAACAACAGTGCAAAAATAAATAAATTACAAAAGTCCAGGCAACTTGATAACAATTTCAAGAATGTTTCAAGAAGTAATGTAAAAATATGCATTTTAAAGTTATTACCCACAAAAAATAATATGAAAATTATCATTAATAAAAATTATGTTACCGATTTATGCAAAAACAAGAAAGTTACTATAAAGTATAAACGCAGAAACGAAACGTAATCATCCGGTGACAACAGTAACAGCACGACTTTGACAAATTTGACACGTAGTAATTAAGTTGACAATTTGTGATTATGACATGACATAATTATGACGACTACATTATTTTGCAATAATTTACGGTACAATTTAGTTGAAAAACAAAGTGGGTGTTTGAAAAATTAATACATAGAAGTATAGGAAATAATTAGTGGGTACAGAAGTATTAAGCTTGAACACTGCTATTACTACAAAGTAAAGTTACCTGTATATTGCAAACGAAACAGAATAAACATCACTTTTTGGCCGCAACACGTTTTGTCTTCGTAGTGGTGGCCCTCACCACCGGCACCGACTGTTTGCTGGCGTGATCCGGCTGCACCTGTTCCGGCTGCTGTCCGATCTTGTCTAGTTCGATGCGGGAAGTGATACGATGCCGCTTGCCATTTGGTCCCAAGACATAGACAGTGCCCTCCCGAGTCCAGCATTGCGACACACCAAACCTCTCTCGCGCAGCCATAAATATGCCGTGTCTGGTTCGAGTCAGGAACTCAGAAATTGTAATACCGCAACCCTTCAACTTCGTTTTACCAAACCAGATCTGGTCTCGGAGAGTGATATTTTCAAATTTTATGAGGATTGGTCTGGGTTTGTGTGTTGAGCTACGTCCCATCCTGTGACACCGCTTAATGTCAGCCATTGTGAAGCTCATTTTAAGGCGATCAACGACAAAGTCAGCCACCACTTGTGAGGTCACCTCTTCCTTGACTTCAGGCACACCATGAAGCAGCAAGATTTTTCGACGGCCACGCATCTCCATATTATCCAGGCTCTGTGCAAGAAGCTCCACTTGTTGCTGAAGAGTCCCAAGAGCCTGAACAATAAATGCCCGGAAAGATGTGAACTCAGCTGCTATAGTGGTAGAAGACACAGTGCTAGGTGCTTTCAGTAGCTCCGACTCAAATTCTGCCATCTTTGTGCTGAATAAGGTGCTCAATTCAGTGATGCTTCTGTTTATTGCCTCCATTTGTTGTGAAGATGTAAAGAAATGATATGATGAAAAATTATAGGTTGTCCTATGAAGGAGATAACACTTGACTGGCAGGTAGTAATAGTTAGCTCACTATGTAAGCCATAAATAATTAAAAATAATAAATATAACTATTTTTTAATGATTTTTATTTAAGAGCTACAAAACTTATATAGTTATAAAACTTAGCTGGATTATATAGTTATAAAACTTAGCTGGATATTCTGTACACTGAGGCATGTTGTACCAAAACAATTGACTGGTACTAATAAAAACAAACCAAACAGATATCCACTGAACGAGATATACGCTGCTCTGGTGCAGTCTGTATTACAATACTGCTTATCTATTTGGGGAGGCTCAGCAAAAACGAAGCTACTGGAGTTGGAGCGTGCGCAGCGTGGTCTAATAAAAATTATGTATTTTAAAAAAATTAGATATCCCACGGAAAGTCTTTATAATATTAGTAACCTATTGTCTGTGAGAAAATTATATATTGTACAGGCTGTACAAAAAAAACACAAAACTCTCACTTATGACGCAGCTAAAAATAATAAAAGAAGAAGAGACATTGTTGCAGAAATCCCTCAATACAAGTCCCGGTTCGCCTGCATGCAATTTAATAGACGCTCAGCACAATTATATAACCGAATAAATAAAGAAATATTTATTTACAATAAAACCTATTACGACTGCAAAAAAACAATGATAGAATGGTTAAAGAAACTCACTTATGAGGAAACGGAAGCACTCTTAAAACACATAACATAACACATACACAACACACACTCACACCTGACACACACACACACACACACACACATACAACCAACGCCCTCAGCTTTTATTATTAATATAGAATTATAATTTCATATAAGTACTTAGATATAGATTAGCTTATAATGTTATTTCTATTATTTTGTTATGGAAGAGCGGTGTCTCCTAACACAGGCACTATTTGCTTAACAGGAGGCTCCAATCACAAACTTGCTGTACCAAATCTTTTTTAAAGAAATAAACAATTTTGTATTTGTATTTGTATTTGTAAAACACGGTATAGATGAGTCTATAATTAATTTATGAATTATTTAATTTGGTCGGTTCCGGAGTTTATACTAGAGGCACGTGCTTGGGTGCGCGGGCGCAGGCCGCCTACTAAGACGTAATAGTATTTGATACTTTTGATCTGAATTAAACTAAAAGCTTCTATCGACAGTTGTTAAGGTTTGTTTTAATCTTTCTTTAAAATCACTTTGTTCTAAATAAACCTCGCGAATTGTTTTATAATGTTATTTTTTTATACAATTTATCACTACATAGTCACTTACTTATCTGCTATTTTTATTATTTTATTTAATATAGGATTGTCATAATGATCTACATTTTTTTCTGTAAAGAGCAATGAACTTTTTATCTTTGATATCTAAAGATTGGAGTACTTCCGCACTGTAATTTTTTTATCTGAAGTATGAGTTACTGGGTTTCAGTACTTTGGACTCAAATCATACCAAGTAAAAGATAAAATTAAACGAATCATGCTAAGATTAATATTATCTCAAATAATCTTTGTGAATACATTTTATGCATCAGTAATGTATTTAGAAATCGAGTTTTATTGCTCTATGTAAAAAGGCAAACAAAAATTTGGTCCTACTTTGAAAAAATTTGCTCCCTGATAAATTTTCTCCTGTACTGTGGCCGTTGTGGACGCTTTTACAATCACATTACATCACAAACAACACCCAGAACCTGGAACAACTGTCAACACCATGTCCTACAAATGAAAAATTACACAAGTATCAAAATAATTCGTTCTCCTTCGCAATGGGGTGTTGAGTGGTCCCGAGTGGGCGAAACACTCGAAAGATAATTTTAACTTAACGGCTACTGTATGGAACTAATAGTTACGTATTAATCTGACGAGCTCTTAAGGGAATGCTCGATTTCGTAATACCATAAATATTGAGGAGTTATCATCATTTCAATGTCCCAAGATAATATGTGAGTGTTGATATTTATCACAATCTTGTCAAAATACAGTTTAAATTTAATACTGGCACAAGTCTTCTTTTATATTTTTTCTATTGGCAACACCAGTGGTAACACTTGCGCTTTGTCATTTTGAGACTTTTCATTTGCCTAAGAAATTCACATAAAAATATATCAAATTAGATCAAGCCAATTATAATATTTTTAGCGAGATTAACAAACTTGATTTTTATTAATGAGTAGGTATGTCCCAAGGGGCGACGAGGGGCTTCGTGGCTAAGCAATAACCAAGCTGATACAGATCTGCAAGGTTAAGCTCCGCTAACCACGGTCAGTCTGTGGATGGGTGACCATTCTTAACACATCAAGAACTTCCGTGCGTCGCAGAGCCTGTAAAGCCGTCAGTCCCGGTTGTCATATGAACACCTATGACAATCTAGAGTAGGTAGTCAGGAGCCTAAAAAGCGATATCCGTATTGCCCAGAAGAGGTCTGATGGTAGTAGCTTCGTGTTCAATACTGATATTCAGTCGTATACTAAAATACTTCAGGTGAGTAGATTGTCTATGAACGGAATGCACGCTATTCTAAATACGGCGCACTGTTGCGGTACAAATATAGAAATACTTAACTAGGTTAGGAGATAGCTTAGTGAAGCTTTACGACTTGTTAGGAGATTCTCTTTGCTTTTAGTTTGTCTTTGTATAAAAATACTTGTTTGTTTATTCAGAAAAGGTGTGACACATATATAACATACTACCACGCTTGTATTCCCTAACTAAAGGATTAGGCACAGGTAGATGCACCGATGTACACCCACATCTATTATTTCTTTATTTTTTTTCTACTAATTTAATTAAATTAAAATTATGAATATTTATATATTAGTGTAAATTGAAAAAAGTAAGAATGTCAATGTTTTGCTAATAAAATATTGAAGAACAAAAATCTAACAAATATTTTATACTTAACCGTTTCGATTCTTAACCGGCTCCAATATTTTTCAATAGTTTTTGAGCCATGATGATACTATGAAATTAATTAATTCTCTCTAAAGTTAATGACTGCAAAATTTATTTAGATTTCATTCTTTACGCAGGTTGAAGTGACCTCCTTTGAGTTAAAAACTACTACATCTATAGTAAATTATTCCTTTCTAGGATTGTCTAATGTCCATATCTCATCTAATACGCAGCAAAGCTCATTTCATCCACATAATTCTACCTCATACAACAACCTAACACTATCGATCATGATCGATTGCTCCTAACTCCACGGTCCTTCCGCGGCGGACCAAAGCTTCCCTAGGCTAAGAGTCAGTTTAACTGATGTCTCCCATAACTCAGTCGGTAAGTCGACTCTTAGAGTATTACCACGATATATGGCCCGCCCCCGGGGTATGTCTGTATTAGCAAGGATTTTTCATGTGCGATATTGTATTTATGGGCTTTTAGCTTATCACCTTATGGGAAAATGCTTTATGTAGTTTTTTATAACAATAATGTAGGGGTTTTTTATGTACACACCTCAAAAAAAGTTTGCAATCGAAATAATCGAAATCTTTTTTGTTACGGTAGATTATATTATGATTTCTTCTTCTTATTTTTTTTAATTTCAAACAGGGTATTTCTATTTAAAGAAAACACACAACAAAGATTTTTTCTTGATAAAGTTCAATTTAAAAAAATATATCAGCTTATGCTAGTGATTGCAAACTTTTTTTGATGTGTGTATGTTACTGGATATATTATATTTTATCCCTTACACGTAATTCATATGTACTGCTTTGTGTTATGTACTTATATATTTATTTACATTACTTAGTAATGTTAGTTTTGTACTTAGATAAGTATTGTTAAAGCCTTTGCGGTGAAATCCTCCTCCAAACCGTTCCATGTGGCTCTATCCTTTGCCCTTAATTTACTGGATAAAACGATTTTATAAATAAAACCTTTCTGGTTGGTCTATTGGTTGCCACAGCGGCTACTAAGCGTAAGGTTCAATTCCCAAGTCAAACAAAGGGTTATAGGTTTTTTCATAGAAATACATCATCATCAACCCATATACTGTCCCACTGCTGGGCACGGGTCTCCTCTCATATTGAGAGGGATTAGGCTATAGTCCACCACGCTGGCCTAGTGCGGGTTGGCAGACTTCACAAACCGTCGAGAAAAATCTCTAAGGTATTCAGGTTTCCTGACGATGTTTTCCTTCACCGTTTAAGCGAGTGATAATTAATTATTAATACGCACATGTATTCGAAAAGTCAGAGGTGCGTGCCTTGGGTTCGAACTCGAGACCTTCGACATGGCAGTCCAATGGTCATACCGCTAGGCTATCACTGCTTTTTTCTTTCATAGAAATACACCAATAGCAAAACTCATGGATTGCGGATTGTTTGCCGTCTTGGGGAGGTGGCAGGGTATTTCGGATTCGTACTGACAAAAAATTGCATTTGCCTTCACTTGCCTTATAGTCAGGGTCATGGGGTTCGTGAAATTCACCACGACAACTGCACCCTACTAGGAATGAAACCGAAGACCTCGGGTAAGAAACGTTGAGTATTTTGATATTATACATATTTGAAATAAAAGGTAGACTCTGAGTCTACCCGTGACCATGGACACTGCAAAGGGCCCGAAACGTCGGGATTAATAATATCAATATAACGCGATAAAAGTCTTTTTATTTTAATGTATAATATTCGCGTAAATGCCAGAAATCAATATGTTAATATATCATTTATCGAGATCAGAGTTAATCGCTTAAAGCCTACGTTTTAACGAGCGGCCTAGACGTGAACACTGAGCAACTAAATAATATTAATCCTTAGTTCATTTTATCTTTTCAATCGGACGCCATCTTACAATGACGGGTTGTCATAACCATTTTATGCTTCAGTGAAAGAAGTAATTGAAAATTTTAATGTGAATTTTATTGAAGAAAAATAATGTTCTTTATTAATATTTATTGTAACTTTAATAAATGTTTTGTTATAATGTACAGACCGCCAGCACATCAAGCTACCCTTATCTGTCAAATTTCTGCAATCAATTCGAGAAAAAATCGCTTTTGACTTTTATTATGTTATGTTTATGCCTATACTATATACTATGCCTATATTCTCTGGAGGGTACGACAGTGAGAAACTGTCTTACAGTAGGTACCTAAAAACTATTTCCATCGACCTCAAATTCAAACTTCAGGCTGCGAATAAGAATTTCCTAATAGAAAAGCCTTAAAACACTTTCATTCTCATTACCGTCAATCTCAATTTTTCCAAAATTCGCTTGTAATAAACTCCTAATCATTATACGCATTATTTGAATTCCTGAAAAAGTTCTACAACATTCATGATGAAAAGTACCATTGTGCCGAGTAATTAATACTTCAAATTACATTTCCATAAAGGAAATCAATGAACTAATGCAGTATAAATAACTCTTAATTAATTGAATCAGCGAGCAACGCCGCGGGGCATCTTTAGTTTAAACATTAAGTCAGGTCGAAAACGTGTAAATCGGCTTAAAACTATAAATAAATAATGTTTAAGCTGTAACTTAGCGGCGGGGCGCTAGCGGAAGTTATCGGGGTTTCTTAGCTTAGATCACATAAACATACATACATGTGACAAGTTACATCTTCCTTATAACCCCTGTGTAAATTACTATGTGCTCCTTGCTAATAGATGCAAATAATCTGAATTTAATGTTGTACGTAACATCTTAAATGGCATAATATAAAAACATAACTACCATCATGGTGTACTAATGTACACTACAGTTCGCCAATATGTTTAGCTCCCGTGTAATAGTGGTGATCCTATTGCCATAAACCGGTCACAAATCCAAACCACCTCATTAGCTTAGAGGTCGCAATTTCCAATAGAGCAAGATGTTATTGGGTTTTTCTATTACATTCTCATTTAATTAAATTCAGACAATAATTATGTATTATGTATTTTTAATATATTATTTGTTTGCTTATAAGTATCTATCCAACTCATTCTGAGAGGAGACCCGTGCCTAGCAGTAGGACAGTATCTATATGGGTTGATTATGAAGTATCTATGTGTTTATATTTCTTTCACACTAATTTCTACATTTCTTATGTTAATTTCTCCTCTCGCAGGTCTGCTGGAAGAGATTTCTTTAGAAATAAGCAGCACCTATGTTCTCAATTTACTTTTTTTGTTAAGTATGTACATAAATAAATAAATATTAAACATATTTGTCTCTAATCTTATGTAATAGCCCTACACTTCCTGACTGCAGCATACACAGCGCCCTAGATACACAAAGGCGATATAATTACAAGCTGCAAGCGGTAATGAGTGCGGCTATCTCGAGTCGCGATCTTTGATGCGCCTGCGTCGCGATCCACCGCTCTTCACACATTACGATTACGTGCCCCCTACTAGTTATAAGTATTTGAATTTGAACTGCCGTTGGCATATTTTATGATACATACATACACTCACGCTTTTTTCCCATGGGGGTAGGCAGAAACTAAAGAACGCCACTTGCTACGATTCTTGCATACTTTTTTTGCTTCGACCACATTCATACATCTTGTCATATTTTTTGAAGAACAACCAGACCAATAAGGTCGGCATAAGTTTTTCTAGGGCGTCCCCTCTCGGCGATTCCGCTGACATTCGCTATATAAATCCTTTTTGTTAGTGACTTTCATCCAGTCTCTCGACATGCCCAAACCATCTCAGCATATTCTTCTCAATCCTCGTCACTACATCGTCTTTAGAGTTATTTTTTGTTTCACAGTTTATATTGCAATCATATTGCTAATCATCGCAATCAATCTCAATATCCATTCCTACTAGTAAAACATTTCCTAATAACAGAAAATTGTGAAAAAATAAGTAGGCATACCAACGTATTTACAAAGAAACTTTCTGAATATGACAGAAAAATCCACTCTCGCGCAGTAAAATTTTTAAAGCTATTAAAAATTACGAAAGCATCTCACAGCAATCATCAGTTTCCGCTAATATTTTTTAAATACAGGGTGATATTTTTCTACTTTTCGATTCGAGGCAACGGGAGTCGCTTGAAATATATTATATTATAGGCTACTTGGCTTGAAATAAGATTTAATTTTTTACGGTCGTGTCGTTAAAATAAAGATAAAAATATTCATAAAATAATTTGTCTACCGTTTGTATGTATTCTCCTAGATTTTATTGTTCGATTTTAATATTCGTCATGGAATACACGGGAGGATACCCATGTAATAAGATATTGTCTATTAAAAATATTGCTATTTTAATCAACGGCCTGTATAAAACGTTTAATTACAATATCATTAATTATAACGGAGATTGAATGTGATATAGCAATTAAATCTTAATTGGATTATAAGACCTAATGCTTGTAATTATTTATATTTATGTATTACGATAGAAATTGATACAGAATAATGTAAATTGAAAATGAGCATTAAATTGAACGGTACTCATACGTTTCCGGAATGGAAAGCGATATTTTCCGCTTAAACGTTAAGCGATAACTGTTATAGTTAATATAAACGTTAAGCTGATAGTTAACTACCATTTAAGAGGAGATATTTATTATGCAGTTGTGTAAGTAATCTTGGGTGAAAATTGTACTAGGACCTATTTTAAAATGAAAGTATATGTGCGCGGTTAAGTCGCTAATCTCATTCTCGAGAACAATAATATTTTTTTTATATCAATACTGTCCGCTGTTGGAGCAAGATTTCTTCATACAAATTCCATTCGTCTGCATCATCATAATCTTGAGGGTATTGTGGCTAAATCATAGCTACGCTTATTAATCCATCTACAAGGTTAAGCTGCGCTAGCCGCGGTCAGTCTATGGATGGGTGACCATTCTTAACATACCGAGGCCCCTTTATGACTCGGAGAGCACGTAAAGCCATCGGCCACGGTAATTGTCATACAAATACCCGACAATCCTTAGTGGTAGTCACAAACCCAAAAAGGCTGACAGCGAGTCTATCCTCAGGATATTCAAATTCAAATCTTTATTGCTTTCATATTATGTAAATAAGATGTTATAATACTTAGGTATCAGTATGAAACCCTGTAAGGACGCTGCAAAAACAAAAAATATAATTCTATGTCATTAAGTATTAGATACCGTCAAACGGGGTGAATCGAGACAAAACTTTGAAAGGGATTTTCAGCTTTAATTATTATATTTTGATGCTAAAAAAGTCTTCTAATGGCTTATTATAATTTAGGAACAATATTAGAGTCCCTTTTTCCAACAAACTATAATAATTAAAGCTTAATATAATAATTAAGCTAAACTATAATAAAAAAATCCCTTTCAAAGTTTTGTCTCGATTCACCCCTGCATCCCTATTCACCCCGTTTGACTGTAACAATCAATTTATTAATAACAAAGTATTTATTTTTATATAATTTTCTGTCTCTACGTATTTATCTAAGTATTTATAATATTATTATGTCACTATTATTATAATTATTTATTAATTTATATATTTCTAAAGTCATGTATTGTCAATGTAATGTTGTATTTTGGCTTATCACCGAAAAACTCTTGTGGGCTATAGTAGCATTTTTGCTTGAGATATTTATTTAATTTTATTAAAAATATATTGTAATTATTATAAATAATTGATATCGGTTGGTATTAACCAGAAATTAGGTTGTGGGGGTTTGAAGGCAGTCGCTTCGTGTAAAATACTGATATTCAGCCGCATCTGGGTAGACTGGAAAACGACTCCAATATAGTTGGGAAAAGGTTCGAAAGATGAATTTTAACTTCTAACTCGTAGTAGGGGCTCAAATAAGGAAGACGGGTGCGCGTGAGTTCCTTTACACATATTACTTTCAGGATGCTGTTAGTAGCACAACAATTAATTAAGTGTCGGACTGCTGGAGGTCTATTTGCATCCGTTTCGCGCATTTCTCTTGCATCAACTTAATAGGCCGGTTATGATCCATGGCAGACGGAATCGCAAATAGTTAAGACTTGCGAGTGTTAGGCGGAATTCCGGGGAGCGGTAGGATTATGTAAAGCTAGCGTTGTTTTCTACTGGTTAATCTATGGTATAGATAGCTAAATAGAGTACTCTTTGTATACCAAAGGGTACAGTGAAAATAAAAAACGTCACATGTAAAATTAGTGGTCTTATCGGTAAAAGCAATATTAATATTGTATACTAGTTTCTGCCCGCGACTTCGTCTGCGTAGACTTTACCTGAAAGTATCTAGTTGTTAAGTTTTTTTAATTTTCTAAATTCCTGCACAATGTTTTTATTTTTTTCTTTCATAAGAACCTTCTCCTGACAATAATTAACACTACAAAAAAGAATTAGCAAAATTGATCCACCCGTTCACGCGTGATACGATCAAGGGAAATAGAAATTCTTTTTATATAATTATATAGATATACACCGTGTTATTTTCAGACTTGGTCCCATATCTTGTAATAATAATATTGAAATAATGGTTTCCATTCGGCATACAATAATATATTTTGGTATAGTTTGTACAGTCAGCAACGAATGTCGCTGAATATGTGGCAATCTTAAATACGGTTTTTAATATGACAGGTTAGTACTTGTGAAGATTGTGCGAAATCAGTGCATAGGTGACCATTAAATATTCAGGTCACCTTAAGAAAAAATCTATTGACAAGTTCTTGAGTTGTGATTTTTTTCAAAATTTAGCTGTCTTCAGTGAATTTCGTTGCTGACCGTACTACCACCAAGTTTTTGGTTCTATACAGCTTTTAACTGGATTAATCAAAATCGCTTTAACCCTATTTTCCACAATATGGTAGGCAAACCATGCTCTCATTAGTCTCAGGCAATTAACACCAATTAGGTTTAGGTTAACGACCTTGTTACGTTGTAGAAAGCCATGTTCTTTACCAGGGTAAGTAACTGCCACTGAGGTCTGGAATCGGATGCGTTAACGAAGTACATCTTGCTGGCTAATTGTGATTGAAGGCTTGGTAAGGAAAGGTAGTCGTAATTTCAGTGTTAGACCCAGTTTAAGACCAATAAATTTCTAGAACTGTAGACTTTAAAATAATTAAATTTATTAGCAATTAATATGGACACGGAGAAAGCTTGGAAGGAAAGTAATTAAAGGCATAGACAATTACGAGGACTTTCTGAAATTCTTAAGAAGCGAGATTTGTTACATCATTCTGTATTTTATTTTAAAAGGACACACACTTATACTCTACAACCTAAGAGTATGTCTATGACCTTTGTTTATGTCTTTGTCCTATTACCTGGCTATCCTAGCGTATAGGTACTTGTATATAGTTTTTGGAACGAAGTTCCTTATCGCGCGTTGTGAAAGGGGGCTAGACGGAAAAAAATCTTACGAAAAGTTGTCACGACACTTTTTGCTTGTCAACAATATTTGAATTTCGAATTATTGAGTGAATGACAATATTTGAATTTCGCGCGTTGTGAATTGTTGAGTGTATACAGGTTTTTTTATTTTTAATTATTAAATTTTAATGAAAGGAACTTCGTTCCATCCGGGTGTCCCTTGACACCTCTCAAGTTTTTTTTTTATCGTAAAAAGGTGATAAGCATACGAGCCGTATAAATTTAAGCGGCCAAAGCAGTCTAAAGACGATAGCAATACCAGTATTATCACTAACGCCTCGTCATTTTGACATATCAGTTGTTAAGTCTCATAATAAAATGCTCAGCAATTTTACTGCCCTGCAAACCTGAACACTACAATGTTAGCACATGGTTAGCGGCAGATCATTTAGTAATACACCTAATGTATGTATAAATTGGCACATTACAATTTAACAATACAATTTGGTACAATTCTAGAACTCCAGCATTGGAGTGAAGTCCTAGGTACGGTCAGCAACGAAATTCGCTGAACACAGCAAAATTTTAAAAACATCAACAGCTCCAAAACTGGTCAAGAGATTTTTTTCTATTTAGGTAACCCAAATATTTAATGGTCATCTAATTATTTAATGTAGGTACCTAATTATTTCGTATAACCTTCACAGGTCAGTTACCTCATACTTATTAAAAATCATATTTAAGTTTGCTACATGTTCAGCGACTTTCGTTGCTGACTGTACCTTTTTTATAGTACAGAAAATCCTCATACATCGTCCGCCACCTTGAGAGGTAGGATATGTCCGACAAGTACCGACTAAAAACCGCACTTTCCTTCAATTACCCTATAGTTATGGCCATGGAATCAATGAAAATTGTTACGACCATAATAGGGGCCTTCCTAGCCGTGCCCCTATGGTAAAAACGCTGTTTGTATGTATGTATATACCGCCACGAACCACAAAATCAATTGCTTCCAGATTTTCTCCTAATGCAAATCCTTGAGCATTTCATCATATCTTAGATCTGGACTGGTCTGGTCTTACTGCGCTGGGACAACTCGATCATTACGGGCTGCCCACTAGATGGGAAGATTGCATAATTTAACTACTCAATTGAACATGCTCTATCGAGCAAGGTGGTGTATCTGGGACAGGAGATACGAGCTATTGTTAGGCTAACTTGGAGAAGGGTGTGTTTTGAGTAGGCTATACGCAAGTGAAGGAAAGTCCGGTTTTTAATTGTCTGACGTTTTTATATTATTTTATTACCGAATACTTACGTTATCACTAACTGTATATTTACCACGTACCATTTGAAGCGCAATTTTAAGTAGCAGTACTGTTACTTTCCAAGAAAATAAACAAAATGAGGCAAACGGCGCCTGCGCAATGAGGAACTGTGAACCGAACATGGTATAACATTCGATAAGCGCATTGTTTAACAGCTAAAACTACTACTTTCAGATTAAATTTGTACCTACAGACTTACGGAGTCTTGGGTTCGATTCCCAGGTCGATCAAAATTATATTAGATTTTTCCATCAAATTCTAAGTAGCAACTCGAAGTTTGAATTTGTGTCATATTAATAGCAATATGACCATAGTTTAGGTCCTAGGAAATAGGAGGCAACCCTAAACACAAGCGAATTCTGGGTGTATAGTATCTACACTTCTGTCTAATCTGTATTATAAGAATGTATTTACAAAAAAAAAAAGGTATATAAGTATTATATCCATTGTCTAGTATCCATAGTACAAGCTCCGCTTAGTTTGGGACTAGACGGTGCTATGTAAATATGTCATAAAATATTATTTATTTATTTAATGCCTAAGGGAATACAGAGGCGTGATAGTAGAGTGCGATTTTAAACGGATCTAAGTGAAGGTACCATGTCCCTAGACCTGCAGGTCAGGAAATAGTTCCCAGTCATTAACGGGTGTTACTTGTGGGAACGTGATCCTATCTAGTGAGATCTAGACCTAATTTATATGAGCTTACAACTCTTAGTGTAAATGCTCAGACATATATTACAGACCGTTACTGCACTTAATTTATGGCTAGCTTTTAGGTTAATTATGTTTCAAGTGTTAGGGATGCGTTTTGTTTCTTCTTCATACGAAATCCTAACACACATTGTTAAAATAAAACGCCTTTTTACGGATTTTATCGCGTTATATTGATATTTTCATCACGACGTTTCGGGCCTTTTATAAAAAAAAGTTGGGATTAATAATATCAATATAGCGCGATAAAATCCGTAAAAAGTATTTTTACTACTGTCATAAATCGACACATTATTATTTAAACTCTAATTTAATTCGCAAATAATACTTATTTAAAAAATAACTGAAACCAAAAAAATATATATTTGGTTTCTCGCCACGTGTTATGAATTCACCTGGTTTTTTTTTTATTAACATTTTGATTACCTAGTGGCATATCCTGAGAAACAATTGCGATTTGCAAGGAAGAAGTAATAAAAAAATATTTAATTAATGTTGATTTGTATGGAAAACCTTCGAAACGCTCCACCTTAAACTTATGGCCTTAAAGGGTGTTCGTTGTTTTCTGTGGTGCAATGAAATGATTGTGATCATAATCTATCTACTCCAACTCTGAATTTTAATTATATTGTATCTTCCTATAATTAATTCTGACCAGGGGAACCAAGACGGTATATTCAGAAAACTAACCTATTAAAAAACTATTAAAATGTTAGGAAAACTGTATAGATTTTAAATTCTGATCATAATAAAGTTAATGATGCAGATGACATACACTGTCAACCACAATTTGTCAACTCTCAAATTATGTTTGACAGTGTGTTTTATTAAACTGGAATACTATGGGGAAATCCCATAATCTCATTCCGAAATTCGCTCACTCTATGTGTACAATATTTTTCATTTAAGATTATTAACATCTTTTTTTATCCTACGTAAAATCATAATTGATCATCCGTCACATGGGGAGGTGGCAGGGTATGTCAGACTCCTACCGACTAAAAACCGTACTTGCCTTGTAGGAGTTGTAGGTATAGCCCTATATGTCACAGTGATCGGACCTAGGTTTTTATTGCAATGTTCCGAATGCATTATTATGAGTATCATCCCTCTACCATAACAATTACACACATAAAGAAACAAACAATATAACAGAATACACAGTACAAACAATAAATTATTCGGATGAAATCTAATTCTCGTTTAGTAGTTCGCTTTCTCACCGTAGAGCCTTGTAAATTAAGCCGCGCCGATACCTCGATAGCGGACGCCATGTTTATTAAAGTGCCATTGAATTAAACTGTACTTTGCAAGTTATGCTCATAGGTACGGTGATTTGGCGTGAAATTTACGGTACACTGATCGTGTGAAATTATTGATGAAAAATGTTCGGAATTCAAACATGATTTCAATGTTTGGATTTGGAATCTGGCATTTTATTTATTTTTTTATGCGCATAGAGTATTATAAGATCGTAAAGGACCAGTGTTTGTACATAATATAATATAAAAGTGTGTTAGAGTACCTATATAAACGTCCCTAACTCCAAAAAAGTGATATTAGGAATACTCGTCAAAAAATTGGTAAAGAAAATGGTGCTCGTGTCTGTGTTTTTATCAGCGGTAATCTGAGGTAGAAAATATCAAAGCAAGTCTTAGAGAGAGTGATATCATTCGTCTACATCATGTCAGAAATCACTTAGAGCTAAGAACTTCAAGAGTTGTGTACCTACTCAAGCCCGTGTTTGATTGAGGGATGTACCTACAGTCGATTACTGAAAGCCATACCAGCTAGGCTAACATGCGCACCAGGGGATAACTAATTTTATCTATCGCTTATCTCTTTCCAAATTAGTGCTAACGACGTGACAATAACATGACAAAATTTTCTCGTAGTCTGCATGTTAGCTCTGAAGAAGTAATTGCATCGAAATATTTTGCCGACATCTTAACAAAACGGATCTGTTTCGGAGACGAGGCTTGGATCGCAGTGAGAACATTAATTGGTTGATGACATAAGTATAAAAGTGAAGCCTTGGACGATCATTATTCACACAAAAGTGATAATGTATAAGTACACGTCCTTAGGGCAAGTCTACACTTGACCGGCCAGCAATGCGATAAGCTTCCGCGAACGCATGCAAAACGCCCATTAACCGCTGATGCGGCCCGATCGGCCATTAAGCCAGCGAATTAATTAAATTATTTCTACGAAGCAATGCTAAATTAATTTAATTGCGATTTGGCACAGTGTTGTCTTATCTTTGGTTTCTCTGTTAGAAAGCAGGATTTGTAGCTTCGAAGATGGTAATGTAATGGATTACAGTTATTTTACTTACTAAGAATAAGTCCTGTTAGGGTAAAATAGCTACTTTTCATGCTTAATGATAAGGTTCACATTAGAAAATTACGGTGGGAATATATGAATAAAAATAAATAAATGTGACTAATTATTAAAAAATAATAGTGAATATTTATTAAAGAACTAAATATAATGCCTTCCTCCTTTCTCCCTCATTGCTCGACAGGAAACCCGCAACGAACCTCGCTTACGTTTAACCATAATATTATATAGTCTATGTCCATGTGAATTAACCATTCAAATTGTGATTATTTTTTAAATTAGATACCTACAGACATTCCGGAGATTACTCTCCACGTTTATATAAATAAAATAAGCATTGTGGAATGCAAGTGTATTGAGTGTGATAGATTATGTAGGTAGATATATCTCGGTTATTGTTTAATGTATTTCTGTAATAATTTACTTTGAAGCAGTTCTATATCATAGATTATGATTTCCGAACGAAAGTCATGATCTATGGTACTGTATAATTAATTTAAACTACATAGTTATTTTCGTATTAATGTATGATGAATATAAAGGAATTAATTATATTTAATTTAATGGAATAATCCTCAGGTTTTATTTTGTTATTTCAAATGATTATAGTAAAGTCAATTGATACATGTTTTATTGAGTTGAAGCTAAAGATAATAGTTTATTTGGTTTTAAATCATACTTAATTATCATACCATGTTTTAAGACAGTTTTAATGAATTGAATCTAATTATTATCATCAATATTATAGTTATTTGGCTTCAATGTATGACGATCTGTGATTGGTAGAAAATGGCGCCTTATTACTACTATGTTGCTATTGTTTGGATAAAGTATAAAAATGGGAGGTATTCCTCGAAATCAGTTAGTCAAGGATTGGTCGCTGGATGCTAAAGTTAAGTACTTTGATTGTCATTATGCTGTGTTACTATGCCATTGTTATTATGTGATTGTGATTTCAAATGTGTGATTTCTTATGTGTTGATATGTATTTCTCTTAATACTTTTATGCTGCTTTAATTAGATCGAAGTAATCATATTACTGTATAAGTTAGTGTAATTATATTATTGTAGTAGTAATAGTGAATATCTAACTTTTTAAAAGAGTAACCATGGAGTTTCTTGCCGGTTCTTCTCCATAGGAAACGACTAATTGGAACCGTGCACCTAGACTCGACAGTGAGATATGGAATTTGTGGTTTTCTTAATATAGTATCCTTGGCAAATATTTGTAGTTGTTATTTTATTAGCATCAACTTATTTATAACTTAGTTATATCATTGTCCTGACCTAATTAATCCCCCCCCATTCTGACAAGTGCAATCCAGAGAAATTGTAATGTGGCCTTTTTTGACCACAAATCATATACATAGTGTACAAAGTGTACTTCTTTTATGTTGTCATCAAAATATAAGTAAATCTTCTTAATTGGTATGTCAGTAGGTTTATAGCAAGAGCTAAGATTCAAATATTTATTGCTGACTTAGTGTACATATGGTGTTACTTTACATTTTTGTGAACTTATAGCTAGAGCGAGGCTGACTGCCAATTATCTAAAATCTGACGAAATTCTAGGGAATCCTATGTCCAACTAAATTAATAATCTACTAGTAATTGTAGCTTTTCACTTTTGTTTTTATAGTAAACAATAAAAAGAATTTCGTGCAAAACACAAATGTGACAGTCGGTCAACAAGATATTTTAATTTTTAAAATATTAACTGTAACATGTTAACGAGTCAGTAAATGTGTAAAAAATATGCCGCCAAAACCAATTTGTTTGCACTTAATTCGTTAAATGTATCACAAAAAAATCTTTATTTGATCGCAAGATATCCTTTGGGAGATTATATTTGGAACGCGTCCAAAAAATGACAAATTATATGATGTGGTAGGGACCGCTTATCTCACCAGATGGCGACACGGTAATTTGTCATTTTTGTCGTAAAAATCGTGAAAATTAATATGAAAAGATGAAATTATTATGAATATTATTATAAGATAGTCTTAGTAATAATGGTGAGACTTTTGATGTTAATATTTGGGTTCGATTCCCCATATAGGCCTAGGGAAGGAAAAAAGTAAAGAGAATCAGAGTTTATATTAAAAGTCAAAGAAATAGAAATTTCTAAAAAAAACATTACATCAATTTAAGCATACATATTAAGATTTCTAAAAAAAAACTAATTTAACATCATTTATTTTAAAAATGGAAGTACCTATACAATTTATTGTGCTGTAATAGACTGACATAAAAATATAGTATTCTTTTTTAATACACTACTTTTTTGAATACTTCTTTTAACTAATTTATGATAGAATGCTTAGCACTATTTATGCCAACCATCTGAAACTTTAAACAACAGTTAATTAATTACCCGCTTATTTCGGCGCCACACACTTAACGCTTGATTAAGACCGATACCATTTTGGTAGTCGTAAAGGGTTAAAATTGACGCGGTCCCTTTGTATCGAACACTGGTTTACCGAAAGGCACATTAAATTCCCTTGTTTGGGTGTAAAGTTAAGTTGAACGAGTTAATATGATGACGGGTGATGATGAAGTTGTTAACTGTGGCTGATGATGAGAATGTGAAGACATTTCACGGTGTAGTTAATTCACGTTTGTTAAAGATAAGTTGTGTTTAAATCCTTTGGGAATTGTTAAGGAACAGTCTTAGTAAGGCTTTTATTTTAAGATCAGTCTTAGCATGTTAAATATGTGTTGAAATTTGACATAATATTATAGAAGCGTAAACTGATTACTTCATTAGCTTACTGATCGTAAGCAGAGCTGGATTAACTATATCTATCTACAGGCAACTATATCTATATCTAGGGCCTATGGGCATCGCTTAGAGGGCTCTGAGAAAAATAAATATTTTTTTGTAAGAAGATAGAAAAGAACGGAGAAGGAGAGAGTCAGAACCTCAAGAGTCGTACTGCCTATAGAGGAGTTAATCCTACATGGCTTTAATACCTACGTGCCTGGTCGTCAGTGCGACTCGAGTTTCTAGGTTCAACTACATACAGGCCTCGGTGGACAAGTGTGGTGGTTTTTAGATATGAGTCTGGCATATCCCCACCGCCCCATTTTCCGTACGATAAAAAAAGGATCGAGTGTTATTAGGTCTTTCAAATGCATAAAAAAACTCTACGGTAGTTTGGATTTGTGCCCGGTTTATCGCAATAGGCATTAGGCAACTTATTGTCTTTAGATGGCGTAGAATATCAATGAAAAAGCGACAGACAGACAGACAGCAGATGGTTGAATTTTGTAAAGATGTTATGAATAAGATCGTTAAATTCATAGACAAAGTTAAAAGGTTGGATCACTGGTAAAAATAAACTTATGTATGTAAGAGGTTTGTCTATGGCAAACCTCTTTAGGAAACGTTCGCTAATTTGCATTGTTGACAATTTGTTACGGTTGCGTTCGTAACAGGCAATCCCTATTACATGGGACCGTACTACTACCTCCGCAGCAGCAGCTGCAGTGTTGTTAAATTATAATTAAATCACCATGAAATTTGCGAAAGTGTCATTAAAGACAAAATACCCAGATTCCGGTGTCATTACACGAGCCGTAAATTGCTTGAGTATGCCCTAAAAGGCAGGTTCGACTTTTGGCACGCTTAACAAGGTTAATAAAGCGGATATCGAGTTATCAATCAAAATTTAATAATCGTGAGATTCTGGCGAGAAGAGTGGAGTCAAATAGGTAAAATATTTATCATCATCAACACCTATATTGTCCCACTGCTGGGCACGAGTCTCCTCTCATATTGAGAGGGATTAGGCTATAGTCCACCACGCTGGCCTAGTGCGGGTTGGCAGACTTCACAAACCGTCGAGAAAAATCTCTAAGGTATGCAGGTTTCCTCACGATGTTTTTCTTCATCGTTTAAGCGAGTGATAATTAATTATTAATACGCACATGAATTCGAAAAGTCAGAGGTACATGAATTCGAAATATTTGTGGTAAGCATAAATAAGTTTTGATCCTGCTACTGATCATATAGGTTACATTAAAAAATAGATATTATTAGGTATCATCAATTCCACACACAATAGCGAACTTATAGATACGACTGTAAAAATCAAATATAAAAATGGACGTTTTTAATCACACATTTTCAGATAATAAATAACTCTTTCCGATGTTTTCTACGAATCAGCCATAAATACTACTTACAAACCGAACCTCCGTCCTTCAGATGTCATACTTACCTGCAACAAAACAATATACAATTAAATAGGTATATATAATACTTAAATAAATAATTAATGGAAATAAAGTAGGTATAATTTTATTGCTTAACATCTACAAAATAGAAAAACAAAAGGTACGTAACACTTCTTGCTTAAATTGAAGTTTAAATACTTTAGATGTTCAAAATTAGTTTTTAGACAGTACTTTTGTTTTTTATTTAATTATACAACTGTAAAAATCAAATGTAAAAATGGACGTTCTCAAGCTACTATTTTAATTAAATATAAAATACGTGTAAAACTGTAGTATGTTAAACTTATTTCAATAAAATTACGATTACGATGTTTATAGTCTAAAAAAGGCCTAAAATGACTTTTGGCCTTAATAACAAGGCTATGTTTTTAATAATTCATTGCGGCTATAGTATCACTGTGACAACCGAGTCGGTGTTTAGTGATCGCCATTCCTTGAGTTCACCGCTAATTCCTGCGGCTACTAGAAACTGCAGGATTTGCTTAGGGGCAAGATCCTTTATTTCATCTGGGTTTATGATATGTTTCCCCAGATGAGCACTGCGTTGTGTATTAGCGATCTGCATTTCGGGAGGTGAAGTGGCGTTTCATCAGATAACACACCTTTCACACCGCCGGCAGGTTCGTGTGTCACTCAGTCTTACATTAAACATATACATATATTAGGCTTGTTTAGGCAGCAGTTAAGGCTCTTGTCACAATGCACAAGTTGTGATATTGCTACTTAATACTTACTAAACAAATTATATATAAAAAAACTTGCTTAGATTTACTTATTGATGATTGCTATTTCTCAACCAGTGCACACACATTTTGTTTTAGGATCGAAGTTAATAAAAAATCCTACTCTACACAGGCAAAGCCACATTATCAAGCTAGTATAAAATCAATTTACAAACTATATCAGTCCATTTCATCTCCATCATAAGTGGAGCAAATGTCGGCCTATCTGTCTGTCTGTCCGTCAACTAAATAGATGTGTCGTAAACAATATCTATCTAGGTATAGTTCATGTACTTATATTAATAGATCTTGGTCATTTGTGGTACAGAAAAACAAATACGTAGATTGGCATAGTTTTGATACTAATGCTAGATACTAGTAGTTATTAGTAGATAGTTAGTTATTTTTTAATACTATTGAAATTATTACTAATATAATATTAACGGTGTCGGGAGCTTGGACACTATCCCCAATATCGATGAACTACCATTTTTTTTAATGTTTTTGCACTTTTCGGAAATATATATTTTTTTTGCTGCATAAACAAAAATAATAATTATGTTAATAAATTAAGTTGCGCAACTTAATTTTATGTTTGCTCCTTAGAATAAAATAAAGTGTTTACTTTTAATACGCACATAACAATTTAATTTATATAAATTATTCAATTCCTACTTCCATTATTCTGGAATTATTAACAACATTATTCAATGGCCATACATTATTATAAGTTTATGTAACAATAAAACAATTATAATTGCGATCACACAAAACATCGATAAATCTAATCGATAAAACAAATCGATTGTTCCTAGTCTTAGTATAAACATTGTGGGCTTATTTACAAAGCTATCCGATATCGATTCATTTGCAATTCATATTTAAACAATTTCTAGTTCTTTATGACAATTTAAATGCGCTTGCGTCGATTTATTAATGGTTTTATGAAATATGCGACAAGAGTAGGTAGCCGAGATGTTTGTAGGGAGGCGGCAGTGTATGAAATTTAATTGTGGTTATTCAGATGAACGGTAAAAGTATCGTAAACAGTTTAAGCCTCATACTTTACGAGGTTCGCTGGATATCATTTATATTATTTACTGAAATCATGACTATGTTGTTTTTACCCGACTCTACGAACTTATAGCCGATGTATTAGATTAAACTTTATCTGCACTCTTATGTTAAAAAATAACTTTAAAATTTTAATTTTATTTAATTATCTATTATGTAGTAATTTAAAACATATATTCAAATGATTTTGATTAAAGACTAATAAAACTTTTTATTTAATTTTTTTTTAAATGCAACCGCAGTCTATAGACGCTTAACTTTCGCGTTGTCTTCTTAAGATCTCAATTATTAAGTCTCATGTGCTTAGTAGTTTTAAAGGCAAAACTGATCTTGTAACCGGAACACAATACTGTTGTAGTGAGGAGAATATTTGGCAGCTACTACCATAGACGAACTCTGCAGAGCCTACCCTACCTTATATATCCAACGACTATTTGTATACCTTTGAAGTTGATGGTCAGATAGGTACCACCATAATTTTGGAAGTACCTTTATACTCCTTCAAACATAGTCAATATCGGTTGAACAGCAACCAATCATGTGCAAACATATAAGAACAAAAACCATATCCTATCAAAGTGAGTTAATACTACATGGGACTCAAACGTTATACGGAGTACATTCATTCTGCCTAACCCTTCGTAAATACTGGTGTGATGGTATCTTTAAATGTACAGATTCCAGCAAAAACTGTCAAATTTTCTCAATTGAACATGAACACATGAACCACCGCATTGCACGGCGTCTGTAGAGAATGGATAAACACCAAAAGAGAACGGAGCTCATGTGGAGGGCTACCGCTGAAAGGGTCGCGAAAGTAATACGTAGCAGTTCTCGTGGCCCCTCTATGGAAGCGGACAGACAGGCATAAACGGAGTTTTTAGTGGGTGCGAGCCCCACATAACCTCACCGTATCCCCGACGGTTTCGTATGCGTACAGGCATTCTCTCCGCCCAAAAAAAAAAAGGGTTAATGTGCAGGCCTCTGTACAATAAATGTAAATGTATAATAAAATGTATGTATAGTAAAATGACTTCAAATACGGAAGCTGTATGTAACAATTATTGTAAACGATACTAGCTACCTACATTTTATGATCGATGGGGGCAATTATGTTGTACGGACACTAATTTGCGTATACATAATTTCCTTGTCCTCCTGTTGGCGCCGACTATGCAAAGTGTCGCGCACGTGTAGGATACACGCCCCGTTGATTCATTAGGCAAATATGATCAATATCATTATGATGATATTTGTCTCACGATTTACATAATTGGAGCTAGGGCGCCTCGGAAAACATAAGTGTTATAGACAGATTGCATTCCATCGATAAGTTTTCTTAGCTTAGGCTGGTAAAGGTGCATTCACACTGCAGTTACTTTTTCTGGAGCAACAGAATGCAACACGATAACAATTATTCAACTTTTGCGACTGCTTGTTACTCATTCTTAAATGATCGCATCCATACCGCCAATAAAAAAAATGATAGTCTTAAGCCCGAAAAAAGTATGTTCCTTTTTGTATTTCCAGGATTGTTTTGTCAAGGGTGAGAAAATAAGGATGCATTTACATGATATTCCCCAAGAGAGTGTAAATATAGACACTTTGACTGAAAACTGTATCGACTTACAAAGTGTTTTCAGTGGGCCACCCTAGTATAGTAAAATGTTACGAACTATGTGACAGTTCAAAAATATACACTTTAATGGTTTCCGACGAATTCAACGAACAAACAGCGTTTTTGGGCAATTTTAACGTATTTTAGTCAATTGTCATGAAAGTCCACAGATGGAAAGCCCACAGTGATCTTCGTTCAAACTTGGCATGGATTTCATTGGAGATACCAATACCGCGTAACTAACACTGTTATATGGCCTGACTTTATATTATCATTCAAAATAAGGCCATAAACAGCAAAGTGTCACTTACGCGGTATGGGAGTACCAACGACCACTTGATTTTTTAACGCCATAAATTAGTTTTTTAATTCTAATACACCTTTGACATCAGGGGAAGCCATAATATGGCCATTACCATACCATAATTAGTCGATTTTCGAACATCACTATTACCCATACAATTACACAACACTTCATTGAATCGAATCAATTTAAAAATAAAAAAGTCACATTTCAAAATAAGAACATCTTAACGAGCATAAAACATGTATTGAGTGGCATCTTTGGAAAAGAAAAAAAAGACGCATTGCGTGTTTTCGCATAAGGAAATGAGGCATCCCAGGGACTCGAACGGGACATCTCTGCTTAATTGCACCGATTGATTGGCACTGAACCTCTTGATAAAGAGAATATTGCGTTCTTTTTGTGGAGACATTCATTACGAGGCATCTTCAGTCATTATGGATGGTAGTTAGAACTAAAGTAAGTGTTAGAGGGAATAATTAATTACATTAATTATTGCTAGGGATGTAACTGTAGTTTACTTTAGTGTTTATTGGAAATATTTGACACTTACACGAATATTAAACATGAAAATGAAGTTAATACATAATTCTTCTTCTATTTAGAACTATGATTTTGTCAGTGCAGCACCTTCGACAGTACGTGACGTCTAAGAAGGTCCAAAAATAATAGAAATATTATTTCTGGACCTCCTTAGACGTCACGTATACTTAATTAAAAAAAAACGATAAGCTTAGTAAATTCAATATGAGTAAATGAAATTTGCCGATTGTAACAAATATATATTGAAATGGTATTTTAATATGACTTCAAAATACGCCTTATCTCTCTTAGAAAATATCCCTTTTACTTAAAGAAACATGGATTTCCCTTCACACGACCATATCCGTCAAATGGCGCCACAGTTACGATTTTTGCGTTCAAAATACAAATCAAAACACGGAAGTAGTAATAGCAATTATTAATATGAGGCCGTAACTTAATACTGTATAACAAATTACCAAATAACATGTATGAATAAGCTTCGGAATTCAAACAAACGGCTATTAAGTGGGGCGGGAGTGCGCGCGCGTCTATTTCAGTGCAGTTGTGCAACCGTCGATACAAGTGTCACGTATCATTAGTTCACTGGGGCTTTTATTGGGGTGAATCAAGTCAAGTCAAGGGAAAGACGATATGGTACGGAAGGAAGTAAGTGATGAAGTAAGAAAGGTAAGAAAAACCGAAGACGTAAATCCATATATCGAGGTGCTACGAAGAATTTCATAGAAAAACCTAATAACTCTTTGCTCGACCTGAGAATCGAAGACAAGGCAGTTGATAGATGATAAATCAGGTCGTTTTGAACATACATTTTAAACAGCCTAAGCAGAAGCACAAGAAGAAGCGGCGCATTAAACTCCTCAGCAAAACATTTTCGAGGATATCGCACGATTATAATAAGGATTCCACAGCTGGACAAAGGCCTGACCACCATTTATTAAGTGCTCTTGGGACACAAGAGAGGAGCGCTGTGGTTGCAACTTAAACCAATAAGAAAGAAAGAAAAAATATATAGGTATATTGTGTGCCCCAAAACTGCGAAGGGCGATTCATCATTCGCTTACCCTAAAGGAAGTGAATGATGAGATGACGGCTAAAAGACATGTATGGAAGGAAAAGACACAGGTACTGTGCCGACCCCGAGTGATTTGGGATAAGAGTAGGAGAATGAGGATATTATGTGCCCCACGGCTGCGAAAAATAGGTCCACTTCAGCTAAATACAAGACCACTGGTGAGCTTCCTAGCGCTGGTTTTCAACTGGGCCTTAAACATAAGGAGTCAATAAATAAACCCCTGTGATAATGAGACAAGTAGATTTTATCTCATTTTAAAATATGACCGAATCTCTTAATTCCCAAATGCGTATATAATGTAGAGTTAACTTCCATCAGTTATTCTTAACAAGGCTCGTTTAACTTATGGCTATATCGCCGTCAATCACCGCGACGTGCTAATGACGCGATAATTGGAGCGCTATTATGTGCGCACGCGCACGCGTATTTACCCTCTCCAAAGAGGGAATCTAGTTATAATGAATTGTTTAACCTGTCGTTTCAGACGCAATGCAAAATCAAAATTTACGATCTTTTTTTTTTTATTAACTTACACTTTTTGCGCTGTAGCATGGTGCTGGTGACAGTTGCCTGTATGACGTACTGTATGCAATAAGTTTAATTAACAGTTAAGTATTAATGATTTAATATATTACGAATGTGGTACAGCTGAAATACTAAGTCATATTTTGTAAATCGCGGCAACTTTCAAGAGTGAAACGAAATGTTACTGAACTGTCACCCGCACCATGCTACAGCGCAAAGAGTGTAGCTACCATTACAAGCAAAGGCGAAACAAAACATCGGAAATGAGAATTCTTTCTGTAAATTTATATGTCGATCTTTTATAAACGGTACAGTTTTCCAATTTTATGACGCCGGCGTTTCCTATAACCTTATAACTTCTGAAAAAACAAGACAATAATGAGTAAACACATTGTATTATTTAAAAGAGTGGACACTTAAAAGTTTTATTAACAGAAATTTTTATATTTCGTTTATCACACAGTAAGTAATAGCCTAATCAGACGATAGTAGTGATATTCAATGACAATTGGACTGTCAATGGTATCAAGTTCAAATCCAAGGTCCCTCTGACATTTCGAAATCATGTGCCAATATATGAATTATTAATCGCTTAAACGGTGAATGAAAACATCGTGATTAAACCTGCATGCCACCAATTTTCTTGACATCGTGTGAAGTCTGGCAACCCCCATTAGGCTAGCGCGGTGGACTATAGCCTAATCCTTCTTAATATGGGAGGAGACCCGTGCCCAGCAGTGGGAATGTACCTATACGGTTAAAGATGAACATTTTATTTATCATCAGGAAGCTTTTCACTGGTTATAAACAAATTACACTCTAGAATTATTAGGCTTTCCTAATCCTAATCGATAAAGCTCAACGACGAACTTAATCTTTCTACTTACAAATCGATTCTATCAACATACAAGATACTGAAGGTTCCTGTTTAACTACTAACATTATGTAGTAATGTTTTTTAGTTGCGGCCGGTAATTAGCGCCTTGAAATGGCGAGCCATATTAGCGTATAACCAATAACCAGTCGGCATATTAAAATGCGACTGGAATTATATAGGGTGCAAGCTGGAAGCTGACGGCGGGAAAATTTAGAATAATTTTAATTAATATTATTATAATATTTTACTCTTTTGCTTATAAGATATATTATATCTGAGACTCTGGCGTTCAGTTGCTGAGTATGAGGTTTTAGGTTCAGTTCCAGATTGAGGAGTGCTTTGCATTACGAAATTGTATGTTTGTATTTGTGGGTATGCCTGGTCAATAGCAAAAGGTCTCCATACGTACTCCCAATTACATGGGGGTATTTTATGCGGGAACTGAGCCCATGACCTGTAGCGTAAAAGCCGATCACTCGACCACTGGAAATAAACGACAAACAAATAAACGAATTTACACTGGATCCGTCATTTGCTTCGATTTGTATGTTAATTGAATTTAAACGATTCCTTTGCAAAACTAAAACCGTTTTTAATCTGGATTTAAGGGGACTTGATCAATCTTGACTATGTCGCCTCCTCTTATACCTTGTCCTACATTACAAGGGCGAGCAAAAAACAGCTACCAATCATAACATCTGACAGAGATATGGCGGCGCAACAATCAAAGCGTTACCGCTAACGTTTCAATCTGAGATTAACCATATGTGACAAGTTACCGCAGTAAAACAACTGTCCGTGGATTTAAATGCTTCTTTTCTCGATTTTATTAGGATAAATAAATGTAACCTTTCGAAATTATGATATTGTTTTAGTTTGAATGAATCACTTGAAAACCCGAATAAGGCTTTCAGGGAAAGAAAAATTTAAAAAGTTGATTGGAAAATTGGAATATTCGGGTTTTTTTTCTATGGAATTTTTGTGTGATTAATTTAAATTTGGACAATGTTTGTCGGGTCAGCTACATAGTTAAAGATTAATATGACCGTGTTGAGTTCTTATATCAGGTACCTACTTCTGATTTACCGTCAAAGAAAATATTGGTAGAAAACTTGGCTGATAGTCATTCCTCCGTAATCAAGAATTTTGATACCGAAGGAATTTCTGTCGTCAATGGTTTGGATTAATATAATATACCATCACGCCTGTATTCCCTGAAGGGTTAGGCAGAGGTGTACTAATGTACACCCACATTTCGCCGGTATGTTTTAGGTCCCATGTAATAGGGGGCGAGCCTATTGCCTTATTAGCCTATTGCCTTATACTTTTAACCGGGCACAAATCCAGACTCTGAGCTGCTACTGAGAATTTCATAGAAAAACCCAATAACACTTTGCTCGACCTGGGGATCAAACCCAGGACCTCTAGCGTAGCAGTAGCGCTTAGGGCCACTAGACTAATGACTTGATTAATAACTTTTCTTCAATGCAAACTTTACTTATCACAACGCAATGCCGATCCAGATAACTATATTAGTGAGAATATTACGGTCAGCTAATAACTACTAACATATTCAGCTATTCTCAAGGAATATATGATCGATCTATGACAGCCAAAAGGACAGTACAAACTGTATCATTCCTAAAGTAACAATATTATAACATACTTTAAAAAATTTCACAGGTTAATTTTGCCGATACCAGTACCAACACAGATCTATCGGTACTACCAAAGATAGAATAAAGATATAACCGATTTCACCTTCTGAACGAACACGCATAGTGTGAAATCGTTTTTGCCGATTCGTAGTCTTCACACCGATCTTACTGTCCGGATTACTGCGGATTACGTTCAGAATACACACTCCATCTGGAATTACTAAGAAACAATATTTTAATTTGATTTTTTCACGGTTATTAGTAGAAGATGGATTGCTTGTCTGCGGTTAGTTCTGGCCTAATTTCGGCTGTAAACGAGTTTGGTCTAGTTTTGATTTGTTTGTTTGATGGTGGGAATTAAATTGGTTGTTGTTTTATTTGGGTGTGCATTGGTGTTATTTAATAACTTGCTCATACAAGTGGAGTTTATTTTTAATTTCTCACTGATTTGGTCGGAAATACCAAAGACAGTAAAAAGTACCTTATTTCAACCAAAGGTGTAGAAAAACTAGGGTATCTGCGGTAGAGTACACCTATAATCATAATAACTTTACCTTAAACATTTGATTCTATTCAAAGCAGTACTTACATTAAGTTTTAAAATAAATATCACGCTAATCCTATAGGTAAATCAACAATTTTAATATTATCAAATTAAGTACTAATACAGAGTGATATCCGTCGTACTTAATATTATGAACAATTTCTGCTATACTATATAATTATTCTGCTACCCTGAAATCTTAAAAAAGTCTCCTTTTTCTTAGATAACAGTATCTAACAAAAATTGTTCATAATGCGATGACGCACTTTCGGCTCTAAGATAACAAAAAATCCAGTGTCTATTAAAATAATAAAAGATGGCAGTGTGGAATCTGCGGATCGACCATACATATCGCAACTGACACTTGAGACATTCTGATATGGAATAGTATTTCAAGAAATCCTTTCAAAATCAAGCGTGTCTTTTAAATCCATCGATTGATACAACCATGTCTATTCGCATTAACTCCAGTCAGTTTATGTTGACAATAAATTGATGTGGGCGAGAATATAGCTAAATAAATAGAACGTCATTGTCCCGTGGGCGACTGACTATAAATAAATATAGTGTTAACTGATGACCTGGAGGTGGTGGTAATCACCCGTGAAAAGTATATACTTGACTCAACGATTGTTGTAGAGGTTTTAATGCAAAGAGGTTCAATATTTCAACTAAAACCTCTTTGGTGGTTTTAACATTAAATCACCAGTGAAGGTTTTATTCGACTCACTGATTAAAATCAGTGAAAAATCAATAAAGGATTTAATGCAAAGAGGTTAAGTATTTCAACCAAAACCTCTTTGCTCTTTGTATTGTAGAAAGTTTCAAAGGGCTTTAATTTTAAAGAAAGTGTTCTAAATTATGAGCTAATTAGCCTAAACATGGGAGAAAATTTTGAGTTAAAATTTGGCATACTACACAGATAAAAAAGATTATAATCTACATAAATTTTAAAATAAATAATATAGATTTAAGATTGTAGATTCAAAAGACCACTTTAATTATATATAAATTTTCCACACTTATAAAATTTCATGTCAGCCGAAAATTTATTACAATGAGCAAATGCTAGCTGTCTGGACATTGTTTTATTAGTTACCTAAATAATGTATTTACAATTGACACGTAAAGAAAAAAACCTTAATAAAGTTATATTTTACTCCCATCATCGTCATAAACTATACAATAAATACAAGCATACCAGTGAACCTCATCGTACAATGCAATGTATTAAGCGATTTGCGACGCCCGCCCGCGCGCCCGCCTCAACGTCAGGCGTTGGTCAACATCACATAATGTCGGCTTCTTAATCTACTGTTTTTTATATTTCAAGGTTGGCCGCATTATTTATAAACAGGACTATTTCTAAAAAAACTACTCATCATACATAGATAGAAAAAAGTGCTTTCGTATTTATTAAGCATCATTGTGTTCCAGTTTGAGAAAACGGATATCTGCTATAGTATCAAAAACGAACCTAAACGACGTAAATAGTTATAAACAATAATATATTGTGTTCGCATAATATTATAATAATTATTGTTTTATTAACACCTCTTACATGTCATTATATTGTACCCTTGCTTGCCACAGATGATAAAAACATTGGAGATATGGCACATATGAGACTAGTTGGATTGTTTACTAGCATGCTAGCTAGCTTGCTTACTAATCATCTTCATCATCCCTTAAACTGTCCCACAGCTGGGCACGGGTTTCCTCTCAGATTGACAGGGATTAGACTAGTGCGGTAGATCACCACTAATTATTGATAAGAAATGATATTTATATTACTGTGAATACAAATTTGACTCGTAAAGACCCTTTTACGAGTCAATAGTCATTGTATTTAATACTAGATGGCCCTGGCATTTCCTAGTTGACGATCTCTGAAAAGAAACACCGAGACACTCACTCGTGAATCACGGCCTCTTTAAAGTCCAGACACGAACAGTACGGCGCGTGAAGTCTGCCAACCCGCACTAGGCCAACATAGTGGACTATAGCCTAATCTCTCTCAATCTGAGACGGACCCCTGCCCAGCATTGGGACACTAATGGGTTGATGATTTATAGAGCATAAATACACTATTAACTTTTGAGAAAAATACATATTTTTCAAACATTTTGTGGTGTATTTAAGATACACAGACAATAACCAAAATATGAGACCAGAGATAAAAAATATTTTCAAAATCGTTTATCTATATTCAACAAAAAATATACAGAATAATAGAGAAGAAAAACCTAATTATTTAACAGTATAGTTTTTTCAGCAGAATATTTTGTGATACAGTGACAGGGGTCCTGCCACCTCACATAAATATATCACATTCTTCTTTAATCTTTGTAAATTGTTGTACACTTATCGTATGCAAGGATGACCACAATTAATTATGCAAACAGTAAGCAAACAGATCGTAAAGCATAGCCGACGTTACTGTGGCATGTAAATTGATATTATTGCTTAAATATAATATTGTACATTTAAATTTTATTTATACATAACCGCATACTTGTAATGGTTAGTGTGGGCGTAATTTATAAGATTAAGCGACGACAGCGGACATCGATTTCATACCGATACAACTCTGAATTGAAATATTAACTCGTCAGATAATTAGAAACACAATGAGAAATTTATTTTTCTTGGGCTCGGGGGTGCAAATTGCTGAATACCCTTACAAAACCACTTATCAATAATTCTGTTTCTTAATGTAAAAAAGATGTTTTTTTTTTTATTTTTTTTTATCTGAATTATTTGAATTGGCTCGTAGAGATACGTCAGTCAGTTCCACGAGGTCTTTCGTATATTTCCGGAGATAGTCGAAATATTCTTAAGGCGGCGTTTCGAAATAGGTAGGGTACCAAAGATAATAAAGTTTCCAAGATCCTTCTTAAAGAATATAAGTGTAAACCACTTCTTTTTATAATGGTGATTTAAAGTATGTATGGAAAATGCAGTTCTCATCGTAACCATCTTGAGGCATGTGCATTTTGTCAACTAAGGATGTTTGTAATGAAAAGCTGCTTATGATTTAAAAAAAATGAGTAGGTATTTTAAAAACATATTTCGGATATTATTCGCAACATCTAGAGCTTATAATTTGTGCTACACCAAATCAGTAACCGCATTGACCCGCTTCTAGCCAAACTAAAAACCAAGGTATCAAGTTGCATTAGTTAAAATACATTGACAGATACAAAATGCATTTAATTAATTGATTACTACATGACATGTATGTGTGAAGTTTGTCGCAATATGTTTGAAACTTCTCGTTAGTGACATTTACGGAAGGGTTTTTAAATGGTTTCAGAAAAGAGGTAAGTTTGTTAGCACCGGGCTTCGGCAAGGTAAAGTTTCGAGAGATATTCTGGCTGATTGCATTAGGTAATGCTCTTTTATTATCAAGCCTAGGTGCGCGCTTCATTATAATTCACGGTCATTTCCGTCACTAAGATTAAATACATTGTACATAATTGCTGACTAGGATGAATAAATCCGAACAAGAACTATCATGTGAAGCAGCTAAGAAAAACTCACCACAACATTCCATGTCGTTTATGCCTACTGATCCTCATGAAGTAAGGGGTATAATTCTTGGACTCAAATCGCATAGTGCACCAGGATGGGACAAAATCACTGCGGAAATATTAAAGCAAAATATATCTACACTCGCCTCACCCATCACCTTCATGTGCAATCTGAGTCTTTCAACTGGTACTTTCCCAAGTATATTTAAAAAAGCTGTAGTATGTCCTATTTTCAAATCTGGGAACACAAATGAGCCCAGTAACTACCGCCCTATCTCCCTTTTATCAACGTTATCTAAAATACTAGAAAAGGTGGTTAACAGGAGAGTAATGAGATACTTAGAAAAAAACAATTTTCTTAGTGATTGTCAATTTGGGTTCAGAGAACATAAATCTACTGAGGATGCTGTATTGACACTAACATCAACTCTAGTAGAGTATTTGGATAGAGGAGACAAATGTTTGGGGGTCTTTTTAGACCTCCAAAAAGCGTTTGATACCGTATCCATTGCAATCCTAATAACGCGTATGGAGAACGTTGGTATAAGGGGGGTGGCTCTAGACTGGTTCAAAGATTATCTGACTGATAGACACCAAAGTGTCCGAGTAGCTGGCTATGAAAGCAATGATTCTTCCTGCAGATATGGCGTTCCCCAGGGTAGCACTCTGGGACCTACATTATTCCTTATTTATATAAATGATCTATGCGAGATAGCTACCCTGCCGTACCTGGATCTCCTTATGTTCGCGGATGATACAGTATTAATTTTTCATGGTCAAACATGGAACATGGTATTTAAATTGGCTGAGACCGGTTTGGGACAAGTGACCAGCTGGCTGGAGAATAGTCTTTTATCATTAAATACCAGTAAGACGAAATACGCCTGTTTCAGCAAAACTTCTGTTGGTAAGCCTGTTGCATCGCAGATCCTCAAAATACATACCTTTCCGTGCAATAGGAAAGAGATTCTCCCGAACTGTGACTGTGCAGCACTTTCCCGAGTCGCCTCTATAAAGTACTTGGGCGTAACTCTAGATGATCAACTTACCTGGACCGAGCAACTTACGACGACTATAACTCGAATCAGAAAACTGATACACATCTTTAAAAAACTGCGTACAGTTGCCAAAGGTACTCTACTTGTACAAACTTACAGAGCGTTGTGTGAATGCTTAATTAGATATTGCATATGCGCATGGGGTGGTGCAGCAAAAACTCATATGATTGCAGTCGAGCGGGCACAGCGTACGGTGCTTAAAGTGCTTTTGTACTTACCGTATCGCCATCCTACTACCTCGGTTTATGAACTGGCAGGAGTGTTATCTGTTAGAAAAATATTTGTCCTAGAAATGCTACGAAGATACCACAAAAGAGTTGTTCCTAAACTACCGACGTCAACAAAACGCGTAGAACGCTGTCCTGTCCCTCGTACTAAAACAACATTTGCAACTAGACACTATAATTTCTTGGCTGCTTATACATATAATAAATGCAACAAGATCCATAACGTGCGTAAACTTAATAATAATAAATTTAAAATGGTTATACTCACCTGGCTGAAGTCAATGGATTATAATGATGTAGAAAATCTTTTAAAAGTATCATGAAATATATATGGTAAACACACTATGGCTATTACACATACACACACACGCCCACACACACACCAAACACACCAGCCCACACACACACCACACACACACTCACACACATGCGACACACACATCTATGGGCATGCTTAGAAAAAAAAAAAAAAAAAAAAAAAAAAAAAAAAAAAAAAAAAAACTGTTTTTGCATATATATTTTTTTTTTAAATTACTATTATAATGTTCTATTCTATTGATGTAAAAGTAAATACTGTCAATTTATCTAAGGGGAAGACACTAACACCTGCAACACAGTCTTTACTAGCGCAGGTGTTAGAGAATCCAATAATGTAATTGTACCAATTTATATCAATAAAGAATATTACTATTACTATTACTATTGTTTTGCGATGATGGTTTTTTTATTTAATTAAAAGTTAATACAAATTACTTGAGTTACTAGCGCTCGTCTATATAATTTTTGATTTTTAGCTTTACGCGTTGTATCAGTGTAAAGTTCTTAATACAACCTAAGTATTTAGGTAATATAACTTGAAGGTTTACTTCCTCCAAAGGAAATGAAGGGCGTGAAAATACTTGTATACCTAACTACTTAAATAGTTACCTAACTTTATAAGGTAAAAATTGCCTACAAACAAGTGCTTGTTATAAAACTTCTAGTTACACCGGTCAATTTTCTTACAAATCGGTACAAATTACTTTGTGGCGTCAATATAGGCCTTTTAGACATCAATTACGAGCTCAATAAGGCGGAGTTAGGTGACAGTGGTTGATCAGGCGAAATCTTAATAGTTGTCAGGCAAAATGTCAAGGAAATATGAGAACTAACATAACATACCATAACGTCTATATTCCACGAAGAGTTAGACAGGGATGTACTAAGAACGCCAAAACTTCAACGGCAATCACTGGCATGTTTTTCTTCTAAATCGGTCCCTCATGGTGGAGCATCGTGACCCTAGCTGCCTCGCTGAACAGCATATTTAATGACTTCCTGGATCAGGTCTGTCAAACACTTTGGTCTCGTTTTTTACATGGGATTGGCCGCAAATTCCAACTCTAAACTCTCAGTCTGTCACTTAGAATTATCTAAAAATACTTGTCTCTAACTGGATATTGAACAGAGTTTTATTCGTTTACCTTTAGTCCTCTACGAAGAAGATTGAAAGGTCTGTCGTCAAAGCTGGTCAAGGAACCTTAAAACTCGTTAAATAGTCTTGTCTCTTCAATGTCGTTACTAGAGCAATCGGCCGCAAACATGCGGTTGAATCGAATTGTACACCGATCTCTTTATTCATCGGTCAAAAGGAGTGGAGTCGTCAATATGTGCAGATTTATTATTTCATATATTTTTTGAATTGTTATACGTCCAGATAAGGTAGATGGCCATTCAACTATCTATGAAATCGTTTACTAGATAGTACATGTACATCTGATCATATTGTTTTAGAATCAAAAACTCTTTTAATGATTTATGGAAAAATTATAAAATTGTGTTATGAAGATTTTCTAAGCATATTTGAAACAGGAAGTGTGAAAGAAAGAAATTCAAAAGATTTTTGCAGTTCCTTTTTGTTTGTCTCCTGTTTTGGCAAAGCTTTTAGCCTAAGCAGCAAAATCTGTAATTTTCAAACCTAAAAAACAGGCAACTCCATGCTTTTCTGTGCCAGCGTCAAGCGGACAATTAGGTGACACAATTGCACTGCGGTGCGCAGGCGCCGGCTCGTGACTTATTAACAGCTAATGTCACTATGTAAGAATCACAGAAGGCTAAGTCTTTACAACCTCTTTTGACGTTCGAAATTCAAACGTCGAAAGATCGAAATATGTCGTCCATTCAAATTTTGAATGGACGGCACAGGATATTTGGATCTCTTACTGATAAAGACATCGAGAGAGACTTAGAACAAAAAGGTGGCACAGAAGTACGTAGCTAGCTAGCCTTTTTTTATAGTACAGAAACTCCTCATGTATCACGTGGGGAGATGGCAGGTTATATCGAAGTCCGACTTAACACCGCGAGGCCTTTCCTCGCATACCGATTGAAGGCACGCGATGACTAGCGTACCTACTTCATGTTAGTCCTTATTTATAATCATCAACCCGTATACTGTCCCACTGCTGGGCATGGGTCTGAGAGGGATTAGGCTACTGTCCACCACGCTGGTCTAATGTGGGTTGACAGATCTCATACACCATTGAGAAAAATCTCTAAGTTTTCCTCACGATATTTTCCTTCACCGTTTTCTTTTCTTCACCGAGTGAACATTAATTATTAATACGCACATGAATTAGAAAAGGAAGAGGTATCCAGGCACGCCCTGGATATCTTTGACTTAGCAGTCTATAATCATAACACTGTTTTATTTATAAGTGTCTTTATTTTTAAGAATTTAACAAAAAGTATTGGATTTGCCTCCGATTGTGGGTGTTTGTGCATGTAAGATTTTTTTTCTAAACACACCTACGAACCAGGCAATGTTTCTTTACAAAAGACAATGATTACAGCTTTTTGGAATAAACTGGATCGCGGTCTTTTGTTGACGTGGGACCTTCTGCTATTATTTTACTATATCCTATATTTATAATAGTATAAATTATTATGTAATTATTGTCAATTGATACATTCCGACATTCGTTATATTTATCAAGATACTTCGCTTTGACTATGGTTGCTTAATTATGTCAGTAATTGATGGTTGATTTGACACGATTTTGATTTTGCATTGCACCACTCTTTGAAGTTTCATTTTGTCAGTCAACAAAAGAGATTGGTATACAGGTAGCGAACGAAATCTGCCTCTTTACACAGATTGTGATTTAAATAATTACCCGTCAAAGGGTTTGATGTTTGTGTGTAGCAGCTTACAATACCTGCGTTTTGACACATAATGCGTGATACATTATTACAAAATCTTTAACAAAACACAGATGTTTAATTAGCTGCCTGTATACTTAACTCTTTTGCCGACCGTACCATACAACAACTAATTAAAACAGTATTTTATTTAATTATTGACTGTAATAAAGCATGAAACTGTAACATTCCTTGAAGTTTTGCATAAAGAAGCACATAAGATTAACAGTGTTTGCACATAAAACAGCTACGAACGGTCAATGTCTCATGAAAATGATCATAGTTGAAGAATAAATAGCTGTTGTAGACATAAGCGATGTTTTTCTTTATAAGTTAGAAAAAATACATCGTACAATACTAGAAGATACTTACCTCGTATCTATTCAGCTTAGCGGACAGCGATCGTACTAATTTTGCTACCAGGGTTTCCTCTCCAGTGAAAAATTAGAACACTGATGAGAGAATCTCACCTTACAGGGTATTCTCCATCCTCAGAATATGCTTACATCACCAAGTCCATAATACTTTCTCAATTCTTTTCGTGTCAATCATCATGTACCTAAAATGATACTCAGACCAGACAGTGGACTCTTACATAATTTTTTTTCAGCTTTTTATTGGTCTGCTCGTTCGTCTCTTGGCTGAGAGCCACAAAATATTCAACTGTTCGTTAAGGCGAAGTATCAAATTTGAATGTTTGTTTAAGACATCAACACGTGTAACATTATACAATTAACTAGCAGGCTGAGGTCGAAAATTAAAATGTAACGATATGTCATAGCATGACTTGAAACTTGAATTACAATCTAAGGTAATAACACCTTACGTTCGAAATCATCTATCTCCTCTCCCCCTCTGTCCGCTCTGGCTCTCTGACTCTTCGAAATCATGAAATCATTATCAACATCAATCATCATTAATAATTGAGACTAGCTTAAAAGGAAAACATCGTGAGGAAACCTGGTTTCCTAAGAACTTTCCCTAAATAAAAAAACTGAAACCTTCGTACAACTACCTAATAAAAAATAAACTCATTAATTTAAAAGGAAATTTAATGAATAGATAAGTCACCAAACAAAACAATCAAATAATCTCATTAAAAACACACAACATTGTGAATAAAGAACTTAATATCTTGTGTTATTTCCTCGTGTAGTTACTTCAGTAAGTGTCAATTCTCAATAATAAAATTCGCACTAAAAAAATTGCCGATGTATAATGTGAATGAGCACAATTAACATCGCCTTAACCGCAGGAGTGTGTGGTCTCGAAATTTAAAAATGTTGACACTTGGAAATCTAAATGTACGCTAAACAGATATAATATATTAAACGGTTGACCGTTATTTATACATAGTTGTCAGTTGTCACTGTTCTTAAACGCACTAACACAATACATTGTTTGGTCTTAACATTAACTTCAATTTAGAAGTTTCGTGTGACTGAAGTATTATCTTTGTTTTTGTTAAAGTTAGTTTTTTTTTATAGGTTTTATGTATAACAAAATATTCTTTGGTTGAATAATGAATTGATATTTAGGTAAGTACTGATTTTATGAAGATTTGAAAACCAACGTTAGTTTAGAAAATTGTATAAATTGAAATAAAACTAGATATTTTTAACGGATTTTATCGCGATGATATTACTAATTCCGAAGTTTAAACTTACTGAAAAGTTCATTGTTACTTTTTTTTACATTCAGTGTTACTGTGATGTATTAATAAATATTATACTGTGCTTAAAGTCTCTACTATATATTTTATTACTATAGAGTAATAATATACAACATATTTTCAAGATTTTATTAGTCTAGCCAGCCTAAAAAACCAAAAAAATATAAGAGTAGTGGATATTACAATGAATCTCTAAGAAAATTCTTCAAATTATTTGAATTAATATATTCCATTAGCTTGCCCGAAATAAATTATTATGGGATCGTTAAATTTCACATGTTTTTTTTTTTCAGTTTTAAAACGAATAAATATTTTTTGTAGGTGTTAAAACAATATCATCGTTCTATTTTTATTGAAAATTATATTCACTTACTGACTTACTGGCCTTCTTTTAAAGATCTGAACTGCAACTTACCTGAAAAAGAAAAACATATTTTTAAATTACGAATAAAAACTTTTGCTCAAATAATATAAATAAAACTATTGGTAGGTACTTAGATGACGTAGTAGCTTCGCTTTGAAATTTGGGCCAAACTATTAAAAGCAAAAAGGTTATAACGCTAAGCCTGTTCTATAACATAAATTCGACGTTTAAATTCAGAATTTTAGAAAGCAGTTCCTATACTCCAGTGCGTCTAAATTTGCAACAATCACTTTCAATACTGTTACTGTTTCATCTATGACGTCATAAGATAAAATATGATAATAGAAACCATAAATACTGATTGAAGTAAACACAATATACGCTCATAGAATTACGAATAAAATAAAAGAAATAGCAAGACTAGAACTAGAAAAGAAAATAGTCTGTTTCATTGTTTTAGTAGTCGCAAGCGTAGCTCCTGGCTTTGATTCCCAAGTCGAGCTTTTTAGGAAATTCTCAACAGCAGCTCGGAGTTAGTTCTATTAAATAGGACCTTGGCATACCGACGAACTATTGGTGTGTAGTGTTACAATTCTGCGGAACCCTTCAGGGATATAGGCGTAAATTATCTTTGAATTCACAACATCAAAGAACCAGATAAAAGGGTTCAGTGATAATGATATATTTTCATGACACGGCTCTAAATATACACAATTTGGCATAGAATCGGAATAACATAACGCAATGGGCTACGCACCTGTTGAAGAGATGCTTTTGAGAATAAATCATGCCGGCGATATCTTTCAGCACAATACCCTTCTCTTTCTCACAAACTAGAACCCCAATAACGCCGTCTCTCTCCTGAAACGGCCTTGCCAAAAAGGTTAATACCCCGCCAACTATGATTTGGTATAAAAATAATTCTAACAATCACAGAGTTATGGTAATTGAAAGAGAGAGATTTCGAGCATGGCGGGTGAAAAATTGTACAGTATAAACAATCAAATAGATTTGTCTGTCTAGCCGAGCTATATTAACCCTGAAATTTTCAAGAAGTCTAAATCTATCATCTGCATAGATAATTCGCAAAATTCTGGTTTTTTTCTTTACTGCCATAATCTAACTGATTTATAAACCAATCTAAAAATAGCTTAAAAAATAACGTGTGGTTGGGAAAATTTTTAGAACTGTACCAAGCGCTAAAGAATGCTCTTCATTAATAATAGTATATCTTCGTTCTTGATAAACATGGTCTAATGAAGTTTACCTAAAATACATATGTGTGATTTTCAGTGGCAGAGTCAATTTTCAAAAGAGTAACTTTTGCCCAAAAATGCCTTAAAAATCTTACCGTAACGTTCGCTTAAAAAAATGATTGATAAAACTATTTTTGTAACGTTACAATCATATGAGGTGTTAAATACCTATATTATTTGCCAATAGAAGTAACTTCAGTGGGGAAGCCGGTAGGAATCGAGTTGTATGGAGCTTTCGCGATTTATATGGAGGATTTTTGCTCAAACCGTTTTTGCGATGAGTTGTTCGGCCTGTCAAAGAATCCATCAATCAACCCTATTATGTTTGGCAGTGGATTCAAATAGGATGATTAACCTCCTTAAACTTCCATGTGCTTACTGATCCGCAAATTAGGAAATCGTCTGTCAGTACATAACGAGCGGTTAGTAAGTGGTTTCATCAGGCGAGAGTATTAATACTTTTTGGTTTTGCAAGATGTATTGATGTGTTACTTTATGTACTTTACAAGTCTGTTTGATTTGAAGGCAGAGTCCGAAGCTTAGTTTGTAATTATTTGTTAATTTGTGGCCATTTTAAAATATGTACCTACATTTATTTTCAACAGTTTATTAAAATAAATGTATGAAACGTTTATTACATTCTAGCTGTTGTTGCCCGAAGTTTATTGAGACAAAAGGTAGCCTATTTCCTTCTTCAAAATCGCTTCATCAGTTTAGCCGCGTAAGCGTAACAGACAGATACACAGAGTAACTTTCGCATTTATAATATTTAATATTAGTAGGGATTTAAAGTCTTCAAAACAAAGTTTAGAGCTATTCTTCTCTTATAACCTCAAAATGATCGCGTTGACACGTTGCAGCATGGCCTCATGCCTCACAGCTGAACCCCAACTAACAGAATCTCTGTTGAAAAATTACATCCTATTTTATCCTATCCTACTTCCTACTATAATATCGACGGCCCCTACGTACAAAAAGACATGTCAAAAATCAAGGTTTACAGGAGAGCGTAATTTGTATTCAAACCGCTTTAGAAAAAAATCTATGTGCAATTATAAATATTTTATTTCTATAATGTCTAATTAGATTTAGGAACTTTATAATAGTATAAATACATATTTATTTATTTTATGTTTTCCTGGAAAAAATGATAGATGACTGTTTCTACGGTGATATTAAAAAAAAACCTTTCAGACAACTATAAGATAGCTTTTTATACGCAGGAAAGAAGAAAACAGTATCTAGAATAGAATTTATATTAAATGTTACTAAACTAAAAAACACACCACTTAATCTGATATTGTATCAAAACGCTAATTATTTCACTACGCGAACAAGAATCGACACGACTCATTGGGGAGTTCCCGTGAATGAAGTTATGTCAGACAAGACCGAACTCGCACCGAGTGGCGCGCATTTTTAAACACCGTACAAAAGGATAACTATAGATATCCGCATCTACGACACTTATTTGTTGTAATTATGATAGTTATTCTCTTATACGACTTGTATTTTAAGTAAAATACATAATTTTAAAGAAAAAATCCTATATAGGTATGTGTATATGGACAATCTAAAGCCATTAATGCAATAAAAAAAAATTGCCACTTTTGACATGTCTTTATGTACGTAGGGGCCGTCGATATAATATAATACCTATTATAAATGTGAAAGTTTGTGAGGATGGATGGATGGATGTTTGTTTCTCTTTCACGCTAAAACTACACAACCGATTTTGATGAAACTTTACAGTATTATTATTTATACATCAGAATAACATATAGGCTATTAATTATAACGATTTTGAGTTAATTAGCCAAATTAAAACGATAATTAAAAGTAACTTTTGCACGCGAACGAAGTCACATAGTTATTTAAGAAAATATTACAACCAGCACATTGAGACCATTGTTATCCAGATATTGACATTGGGAACGTGGTTTATTTAGCAGATGTGTATGCCTAATAGTAACGCGCAGACAGTCATACACTAAAATAAGTGTTCACGCATAAACTATTAGTGGATGTAGTGTAGGTTGGTGTATGTTTTAGAAACTGGCATGAGAATTATGTTCGGAATGTATTCTAGTTATATAACTAGTACATACATTATATTGGTTTCGAGCAACGGAACAACTCTCAAAGCTTTGGGATCGCTTTTAAATTTCACCTGGGAAAAAATATATGACTTACAAATTCAACTCTACTTAACGCTTTAAGACTGTTTTTTTTTGTAAGTGTTAATGAACATTAACGTTAAAACCAATATGATGAATGTACTAGTTATATAACCTATTACATTCATCATATTGTTATATATATATATATATATTAATATTAGTTTCGAGCAACGGAACCACTATCAAAGCTTAGAGATCGCTTTAAATTCTATCTGGGAAAAAAATATATGACTTACAAATTCAACTCTACCGCTTTTAGGCTATTTTTTTAAGTGTAAATGAACATTGCTCCACACTAGTATTTTTCCTGTATCGTGAATGCATTGACGTATACAAATTGTCACATATACAAGCCCGGAGCAACTACTTGTAGATCATACAAATGTTTATTCAGTGCAGGAATCACATCACTAAGCCACCGCTCCAAATGTACCGTTTCACCAACATGATAAGCCAGTCCAATAGTCAATAGTCCAATAGCTTCCCCTTAGTCTCCAAGTAGGTACTTTGCTTCTCGCATTCTCATATTTTGGCATGTTTGCCCCATTTTGCTATTACACGAGAAATAGCAAAATGGGGCAACTTTAAAAATAAATAAAAAAGTCTTTGAGTGTCTTTGCTTGAAACGTGTGGATCTTTGGACATTTTCTTCTTAAAAAAATAAGTAATTTAGCAATGCAGGCTTCGTAACAGACAAGTGTGTCATATTAAATTGGCACTGTTTTGGAAAAAAGATAAAATTTCAAAGACATTAACGTCCGGTATAAGACATAGATACACGTAAAAGAAAATAAATAAAATTAGTTAATAACGTGTTATATTATAAAAATAAATGTATACAATGTGAAAATACAGAGATTATTGATAATCTATACAATGAAGAAGGCAAATATGATACCAAGATATTCCAAATGGAGTACCTATCTGAGAGGAAAATAATAATATCAGAAAGTGAGTTTCAGTTGACATCTGTCAAATACCTATGTCGCCTGAGGTTTGCCAATTACCATACATAATTATGTATATTAGATGTTGGTATGTATAATATTGTAAATCATGCTTGTAAAATTACGGATACTTCGACTGTAAGAGATTGCTATCGGTCTTAGCTATAAGACCGCCCATTTTAATAAAAGTTCAAATATAGCTCTTGAGCCTATTGAATTTAGCCAGAGATTACTTTGACTTCTGCTGTTTTGCTACTGCTGGGGTAGGAGAAATGTCACACCGCTCTCATCATTCCACACAAAGTGCGAAGGTTGAACACTGAGTTGTTATAATCGGTGAGCGTTCTTTCTAAATGGAGTCCGACACACCCTTCACATTTCCTGGGCGACGCAAAGCCATGAGGATTTTCACGGCTTTTTGCATTTCATTCGTACTTTATTTAAAATAGGTACGCATAATATATTTTCCCTTAAGACCACCATTAAATATTTCAAAGAGAGCTTACGTAAAACCGTTGTTGTTTTTATAGATGCTCCGATTTCTAAATGTTATTTGAAGATATCATTATGACAAAAAAAACTATGAAAATGTCGTAGACTCTATGTCTATAGAGCGAGGTGCTTGACCGAAACTATTATAAAAAAAAACATTGGCATCATACCAATTTGTCACCACATTTTTGACTACAGATGTAGGGTAGTGCGCGTTTTAAAATCGACAATTTACGTAGACGTGTATTATTGGGCGGTCAATATAGTTACTGAATTGTGAATGAAGAAATAAGGATCAGCATCATATTTGGCGTGATAATTGGTGGTCATAGCTTACCATCACCAACCCATACATTGTCCCACTACTGGGCACGGGCCTCCTCACAGAATAAGAGGGATTTGGCATTAGTCCACCACGCTGGTCTAGTGCGGGTTCGCAGACGTCACACGTCGTCGAGAATAATCTCTAAGACATGCAGAATTCCGCATAACGTGTCTTCCTTTATCGTTTAAACGAGTGACAAATAATTACTAAGATATAGACTTCTAGCGAAGCAGTCGCACTTAGGAACACTAGATTAACGTGACAGAAAAAAAACAGCAGTAGCTCGCAATTGATTCTTATACCCGGTAATTGGCAATAGGCTCGCCTTTACTACACAGGACGTAAAAACCTTGCATTTGAGGAATATAATATTAAAATAATAAGGATGCTTTCCAAAATACAGCCGCTATTTCCCAAGTGCTGCATTTTCAATTAGCAGGACAGAAGTCTAATTCTATTCTTGAAGAGTTCATCGGGAGTAGGTCGCAAGTGGGCGTGGTGTAGATAAGTGCACTGTCCGTGCACTTGTCAATGAACGCATGCCTGGTCCCTTTAACCGGAATGGTATCTGGCAAAGTGCCAAACTCACACGTAATACCATTACGATCATAGGTAATATTAGCAAACTTTTATCGTAGACACTCACCATGGGGCTGGTCCAAAAATTCAAGGTTGCTCAGCATGCAATGGAGAGAGCAATGCTTGGAGTATCTTTGGTGGATAGAATTCGCAACGTAGTCATTCGCCAAAGAACTAAAGTCACCGTATATCCTCAGGATATCGGCATTGCCTAGAAATTAGGTTGCGGGGTCTCATGGTAATCGCTTCGTCTAAAGTACTGATATTCAGCCGCATCTGGTTAAACTGGAAACCGACCCCAACATAGTTGGGAAGAAGCTCGGAGGACCATCATCATCAACCCATATACTGTCCCACAGCTGGACACAGATCTCCTCTTAGCTTGAGATTAGGATTAGGCCACCACGCTGGCCTAGTGCGGGTTGGCAGACTTCACACACAGTCGGGATAAATCTCTCAGGCATGCAGGTTTCCTCAAGATGATTTCCTTCACCGATAAAGCGATTGATAAGTAATTATTAATAGGTACGCACATGAAGTCGAAAAGACAGAGGATTCGAACTAGAGAGCTTTGACTAGGCAGTCATATCATTAGGCTATCACTGCTTACGGACGATGACGATGATGAAAAATCATAGACTAAAACCGTTTATCTCATTTCTAACAACAAACCTACACAGAAGCCAGTGAACTTGTAGAAGGGCACACACCGCCCGCAAAAGAATACTCGAGTGTTGAATTTTAATGCCACAATAAACAATTCTTCTCATATCTCATATCCGGTGAGAAAAACAGATCTCTTCATAAACACTTGATGTATTTTTTGTCATAAGACGCAACGCTTCTGTTCTTTTGATAAGAGTTCGTTGACCCCGCGAATCTGGCCCGATAATACGTAATCACGATCCGAGATATGTCTATTTGTTAAGCACATATTGATAGTAGTATTTGATTTAGATTTACGTTCCTCTTTCTCAAGGCCAATGGGGTGAAATTGCTTTGAATTATGCAATAGAGGAACTATAATGTAAAGCAATAAAACTTAGCTACCAATTTCCGACAAATCTTTTGATCGGATTTTAGACTCAATGCCATAAAATTTAGGTATATATTTGAACTACCTGGGCCCCGTGATGCACACTAATCTAGTTATTCCCATGGAAATTTCTCAAAATTATTTTCTTAGCGGATGTCTCTACAGCATGAAATATCAAAACACTCTCAAACCACGTGAATGAACTCGCAACAGCACTAGGAAGAGATGGCGGCCTGCACCACATGCGTTTGAAGTGAAGTGACATCCCTAGTTTGAGCAGCAGATTCGCATAAAGGGAAAGAGTTTTGGGAAAAATAAATGAACTCTTAAAAACATAAAACAGGAACAGATATCAGATCAGACAAAAGGGTGGACAGACAAAGTTTTCTAAATTGAGATTGAACAATAAAAAAAAAAGCGGATGTCTATGACATATAGGCACCTATTAGCCCAATTTTCAAATTTCGAATCTTTAGTTTCTGACATTTCGTGATCACGAAGAATTTAGAATAAGTGAATCAGGAAGTGAAGTGCATGGTCCTTTTAGCCCAATAGCAGTAGAATTGGCCTAATTATTTATCTTTCAGTGCTCAGAATTTGTGTATAACTTACTCAATCACTTGTTGACGTAAAAATAAACTATTCGAAACGTTATTTTGAAATACAAAATACATTTAATGAAATACAAAATACACTTAATGACATACAAAATACACTTAATGAAATACAAAATACACTTAATGTAATATTATATACATTCAAATGATTGAGTGCATTTTAAAATTAAATAGATACGGAATAACTCAAATCTAAGCAATAACATTGATTACAAATGTAGGCCACATCGCTAAAATATATTATATTAAATCACGCAAACAAGATAGCATACACATTACACACACATACACACCATTATAGCCTTTTTTCCGAGAAAAATAATTATTTTTAATCAATATCCTAAGGAATCTGGCGTGTGCTAATTTGATAAGGACTTTGGTACGTTGAGTGAATGAATGAAATACGAATGAAAGGGCAATAAGGCGAATGTCAGTGAAGCGTCGGAAGGGGACGGTATAGAGAGACATACAAAAAGGTCAGGTATGTAGTATACGCAAGCGTCGTGTGTGTATTGCAAGATGTATGAAGGTGGAAGAAGTAGCAGAACTGTACCTATTGTAGTAATTATAAGTATGTTTTTTTAATAATTCTTTTTTAGGGAGTTTGTTTCTTTACTTACCTTTTTGTTAACACCTTCAAGGTTTTGATTAATTCTATTTTGTTTGTTCTTAGTTTTTGAATTTATTTTGTTGTGATTATTCCGTTTTTGTTAGCTCTTCTCGCCTGAAACAGGATTACCTAGTTCAGGTATACGTAAGTGTTGTATGATACCTACTTTATACTTAGTATTACGTATTGAATTTTAAATTTTAAGACTATTACATTTATATTTTAATAAATGATACTTATATGTCGGCAGTTTTGGCCTAAAAAGGTGTGATGTATGTATAGATTCTAATTCCTTCCAACATGAGGGAATGGGAGATTGAGCCCAGCCTGCGAAGTGAGCGGAGTTTCGATAATATTCTATATTACTTTTGTACACCCAGAGTTCGCTAATATGTTTAGGCCCCATAATAATAGGGGCGAGCCTATTTCCATTAACAAATCCAAACTTCCGAGCTGCAACTGACAATATTAGAAAAATTATCATTTTGCTCGACAAGGGACTCGAACCCAGGACCTCTAGTGTAGCAGTCGTCCATACGACCACATATTATTAATATTTATTATAATGAGTTTACTTTAGCTACTTAAGTTTTCCGTTGTTTAGCGGATGGTCTTTCTAAAAATTATAAAAAAAATAAAATTCTTAAGCTCATATTTGCTAGTCATATGTTGTCGTAAATAAAATTTGCACGTGCATCGTGTAAAACATTGCGTGAGTTTACTTAGACGAGCGGATTATTTTACAATGTTACTTATAAGCTTAGTGCTCAGAAGAGCGGACCAGCGGATCCAAATTTTATTGAAGAAATCTTAATCATTCTCATTTTTAAGCTTAAACGTCAGAACCCCGCAAATTATAATGAAATTAATTTGTAGGTACAGTGAAATAAAACTATTTTTTACGGATTTTATCAAGTTATATAGATAATATTAATCCCGACATTTCGGACCCTTTACAGCGTCTATATTCACGGGCAGGCTAAGTGTAAACGAATTCTAGCATTATTCAATTAACCGTGGCTGTCAAATACGATATCAATTGACAAGTGTAGCATAAAGCAATTACATTCAATTTATACTCATACGGCTACGTAAATAGTTATAGGTTTAGGTTATAAAAGGGAAAGGTTATCGGTGGTCACAGATAGTGAACTGAGGTGAATTAATGATTATGTTGCGCAGGAGGTGGTATCGATTGATATTAGATGAATCTTGATCTATGTTCGACGAAGTAAAGTATACAGTGTCTAATTAACTATGTCTATTAACAACTGTATTATAATTATATAATATTTGAGGTTAACTATCATCTGTTATTCAGTGGTTATAAATAATGGAATTGTTTAATACTATCCCCTGTTTTAAATAAGTAATTTGTTAATATTAATTTGAAATGTGCAGAAATAATATAATTATAAGTATTTTTTAACGATACTGGAATATGTTTCTAAATCGCTTCCGCTTATTAATGTATGATTGGTTATTGAATGTAACCTAACACTAGATGAGGCTAATAAGAAGCTGTTCTAAACCGCCATGCATGCGGCGTACACGCAGTTTTTATAGACATTTTTGATAGTTATTAAAAACGTACCATAAAAAATATCAACAAAGATCTTAAAGAAATACGCAAACATCGTAGGCACTTGGATTACTACTGGCTCGCTACCGATATTGCTTATAAGGAATTTCTACTCTACTATTTGGAACTTTTCAAATAGTTTTTAATGATAATTCAATAGTATTTTATACCACTAAGGTGGCAAACAAGCATACGGCTCACCCTAGGACGATTAGTGGTTTAATCGTCCTAGGGCTCACCTGATGGTAAGCAGTTACCTAGCCTGTAGACTCTTGCACCACCAGGGGTATCACTTGCGCGTTGCCGATCCTGTCAACGAAAAAAGAATAGTTGGGCTGGCAGTTTGGGTCAAAGTCCCGTCACTGCCAACACAACGTTTCCTCGCAGAGCACTGCCAATCTTGCTTACTGTAACGCACACAACACAGCTCAAAGTAGTTAGTAGTCAGTGTTATTTTACTTTGAAATTCTGCAAGGCGAATCTACTACTACCTCAGTCGCGCAGCTCCAATTTGAGTGGAATTACTCCCACTATGCCCTACCTACCTTTCTTATATGTATAGTATGTAATAAGGAGGATTGATATAAATACTCAACTTTGAATCCAAATTTAATTAAAGGGCGCCATTGGCTCCATCTCCAAGTAAACATCAAGTAACATAGGTGCGTATCAAATTAAAACGCCCGGGATCTCAGTTTATGTCTGGTAGAAATTATTGCTTGACCTATGACATCAATTAACCTAACCTTACTACATTACACTTCATATTACCGATAATTCTTATGATGAGTATTACATTGCCAGCTTATTATGATTAGATAAGTCAGACGCACTTCAACGGAAAGCATTGTACGTTATTCTCTGAGATTAAATTGTTCTGTTTGGCGAATTCTTTCAGAAATGAAGTTTGATTCCTTTAGATTTTGGTTTTTATATAAATAATAAAGCAACCTAGTTATTTAATATGATGATAACTGTATAAATAATACTGGTTTTTATCATTAGTGTACGTGTTGTTTGGAAAAATTTGCCGCCTATTTCAACCGAGGTAGATACCTAATATTTAAATACAGTACCTAATGTTTTCCTTATTGTTTTGGTCAAGCTAGGCTCTGTTGATAGGTAAGTACTCACATATTAATATTAGATACTATTTTCAATTACATTGTTCTCTCACAACTTGTTTTTCAACTCAATACTAAGCAATTAAAAGTTAAAATTGTTGAGTGCGTGTCTTTTATAGTACGGAAAGTCCCCATGGATCGTCTACCATCTGGGAAGGTGACAGGGTAGTCACATTTTTTTTTGTAGAAGATACAGCACACCACTCCCTCCCTTTAGCAGGGATGTTGTTTATCGTTTCTGTAGTTTTGTCGAATTTTGTTTTAATTTCTATACAGTTCATTTACATCATCATCATCATCAAGTTCCAGACATTCGAAATTGACATTATTAATAGGTACATTATTATTATAATCATTTTATTGACCAAGTTTTAGCTATTTAAGTATAAAATTATTCTATCTAATATTTAAAATGATTTTATATTAATTTAATTTAACTTAAAAATTGTTGTTGCTGTGCCGTAACAGGGTCATGTTTGACCAACTTTGTAAACAACATGATTGCAATATAAATGAATATGAATAAATATGAACATCATCATCAACCCATATAGGTACTGTCCCACTGCTGGGCATGGGACTCCTCATGGGTTTTATATATTGGTGGTACACCAAGACCACGACACGCGTCGAAGGACCGATCCACATCACCTAGACTCACCAGGGACGGTGCCACGACCGCCACGGACGAAACATAACAGGGTAGTCACTTGTCCTATAGTCATTGCCATGGGGGCCGAGAAATTATCATGACCATGAGTCCATGACAGTCTGTGGCCTGCTGGACTACTGCAATTAGCGAGGAGTTACCTCATTTCCTAATCGAAGTTTGTACGTGCCGACGAAGGTTTAACAATAACAATGTGCTAGTGATACTACTGGGTGTTGCTGACTTGCTGGTGACTATAGGCTGCGGCTGCCGCTTAACATCAAGTCGTCCTTCGTCCGTCGCTTATTTGTCATCATATTACAATAAAAAAAAAACTCACGCCGCCATGTTGAAGTTGCAAACTTACAATCCATTTTCTCGTTAAATACCGTTGAGGGCAAACCATATTTTATAAAACGTCATTCAACCATCCAATCTTGGCAAGTAATACCAGTAAATCAATCGGAGACATGTGAATTTATTGTTTAATAATATTCGTGTTTGTGACTTTATTTGTTGAAATTGAGCAGTGATTTTGTAGAAAACATTGTGGTAGGACATACCTACGAGGTAAGTATTCAGATCCAAACTAAAGGAAATGTCCAGACAAGAAATTGTAAAAATATCAGAATGAACTGGTTGTCAAGCTTTTCAGGCTTCCAACTACTACTATAGACTGTATTGGTGGTTCATATGACAATTGGAACCGAGAGCTTAACGTGCTCTCTGGGACACCGAGGGGTCTCAATTGGGTTAGGTTAGGTATAGGTCATATCCCGAGACGGTGGCGCGTTGTGTTCCACGCGTGCCTCTCCAAGACGGCAGGGGGGGGAGTACGCCTCACTCCCCCCCTACCAACTCAAAGACGGGGCCCGCCACGGCGGGCCATCACCAGTCGGGGGCCGCGGAAGAATGCTCTGTTCCCGTAGCCCCCGACGCAGCAGGTGCGAGAAGGAACACCGTGTGGTTTTTAGTCGGTAGGTCACTCACTCTGGGTGGAGTCCGACACGCCCCGCCGCCTCCCCGGGCGGCGGAAGTCCATGATGGATTTTCCACACGCTAAGCAAAAAAAAAAAAAAAAAAGGTATAGGTCATATAATTGGTCACCCATCTATAGGCTGACCACGGTTAAACAGCTTAACCTTGCAGATCGATAAGTTAGCGTAGTTATTTTAGCCGTTTTATTAACATTAAAATCCCCATATTTCAGTTGGTATACTTATAAATGTGTAGTTTTCAGTTAGTTACTACTATAAAATAAATGTATATACTATAAAATTCGCATAAACTGACTCACTTTGTGTTCATAATAATTTATATTCTATAAATTAACCAGCACACCTAATTAGCCCATAAAACACCAAAAGAATTTACGATAATATGAATGTCAACTAAAAATGTGTTCCCATAATTAATTAAAACAATAAAATGAGCTTTTCGCTTCTCTGAAAATAATAACGTGAAAAAGTAAAAGTTCAAAGATCACGTTTTACATAAAATGAGTACCTACAAATATTTATTTTGCTCACAGCTACTAAATAAATGATCGCTTTAAAAGCGAAAGCCAAAGTGAAAGGGCTTTGAATGCCCAAGCAAATCTGTACTGTAATGAAAATCACCGGTTTACCGGATTCCCCGGGAACACCGCGTTTATATTCAAGAACCCTCGACGAGCCTATTACCCGCCCCGATAAAATATTCAATTATCCCTTCAAGTAGCTCAGGGTTCAGCGACATTGTAACATGAAAATTTAGCGGAAAAAAATTAAAGTATCCAAATTCAAAACGGCGCACGTCCTCATTTTGCAAATTATCATCAAATTACTGACTAAACACACGTCTGCCTACGTCGGAGGTCAGTCGTCGTTTGAGCGTAGCGTTCGAATTTCAAACGCGGACGGTTTAAACAGGCGCACGTGATTGGTGGTCATAATTTCCTTTGCACTATTATTATGTGAGATGAAGTTATCAAATTTTGAAACAGAAAATTGGGGGGTTTTTGACTTTCGCTTTCGTCAGTGTTTGCTTTTCGTGCGTTGTATAATTTGATTAGGCCTTTTTAAGTCATCTGTATACTTTTCGGTTGGATGATTGTGTGTTTAAGAACATTATGTACAGAATTATGATAATGTTGTAAGAGATTTATTAGCTACTCGTTATTTGTGATGTCATCTTTGATTATAGTGCTTAGCTTCCATGATTTTTCAACTAGCTAAAATTGCTTTAATAAACATTTCATATTTTGACGACCTCTGTGGTCTAGCGGTTCGAGTACCGGACTGCTGATCATGAGGTCGTGGGTTCGATTCCCACAGGACGCAAATATTTGTGTGGATAAAACATGAGTATTTGTGTTTGTCTGGGTGTTTCTTATGTATTATAAGTATGTATTTACAAAAAAAAGTATATAAGTATTATATCCATTGTCTAGTACCCATAGTACAAGCTCTGCTTAGTTTGGGACTAGATGGTGTTGTGTAAAATGTCCCAAAAACATTATAAAAAAAAAAGGATATGTACCTACCACATTCTCTTTGCTCCTATGTAACAGAAAGCGAGCCTATTACCTTTAATTGGGCACAAATCCAAACCCCGGCTACTCAGAATTTCCTAAAAAAACCCATCCTCAGGTGAGAATCGAACTCATTCTCAGGCAGCCGCAGTTGCTAGCTCTAATCTAGTGACTAGCTAGGCACCATTAAAGGCAGGTCAAGAGCATATATAATTAAGTACCTAGGTATTTGAATATTTATTAAGTTTAAGTAAATTTTATAGCATGAATACCTTGATCTATGTTCGTAGTTGTCATAGGCATATATAAGTTATAATAAATAATTGGCTAAGGCCAACACAACTATTATTATTAATTTATTTAACAGTCACAATATTGTCCAGCAAATATAATAAATTACTTTGTAGTCTAAGATACTTAACTACAATCTTCTTGAAACTAGCACATCTAGCTAGTTTCTGGATCATCGTTTGATTGAGATTTGTAATATCTACCTTTACCTACGTAGGTAAGTACAGGTCATTAATTATTAATTATTTGAGTACTTTTATTATGTTTGTTATAAGTACTCAAAAAAATAATAATTAATTATCACTCGCTTAAACGGCGAAGGATGACATCATGAGGAAACCTGCATGCCTTAGAGATTATCTTGACGGCGTGTGAAGTCTGCCAACCCGCACTAGGCCAGCGAGGTGGACTATAGCGTAATCCCTCTCATTCTGTGAGAGGAGACCCGTGCCCAGCAGTGGGATAGTTTATGGATTGATAATGAAAAGTACTCAAGAAATGAATGAAGATAAATACAAGCTTCCAGTATTTACAAATCTGGCTTTTTGAGACAAAAGTGCCTATGTTCTACTGCAGAATGCAATCTATCTCGTTGCCAAATTTTATCGAACTCTGTTTAAGCAATTTAACCTAAACTTTTGACAGCACGTCAAAAAACCAGTAAACAGTAATAAGTAGATACCTACCATGAAGAACCTTGGTCAGGTGACCATGAGTCTATGACCATCACAACTAAGCCAATAAAACCCAATCAATTTGCCGCTAGACTCCTTCCCAATCGACAAAAAAATCGGAACTGTAAACCACTTCAAAGGAAAACGTTTGATGATAAAAAAAAATAGAGCTAATTATATCTCAGTATCAAACATTTGAATTATTTCACCTGTGCGGACGAGGCGTCGAACCTGGGCCCGAGTTCCAATAACAATAAACTTCCTACTGTACAACTATTTGTTTTAAATATAGCGTGTTGGTTTTTGTAATCACATAAAAGACGTTCGGAGTACACAGTGTGATTAAAAAATATATATAGGTTTGTGAACAGTCAGTTTCTTAATTTATGATAATTATTAAATTCAGTCAATGACATAATTAAAAATGGGATAATTATACACAGCAATATCTACTCTCTAAACTAAGTACTAAGCAGAGCTTGTATATCACAATTTTTGTTAATAAATTCGTATACTACATATGAAATACCCAGATAAACAAACACTTATGATCATCGCATAAATAATTTGGGCCCTGTGGGAATCGAACCCGTGATCAGCAGTCCGACTCTCGAACTACTAAGCCACAGATTCTTTTGTTGAGCTTCCTAAGTTATGTTTAAGCTACAGAATGATTGCTGCATCAGTTGGGGAAGTCAAATCGCAGAGGCAGGGCGAAAGAACCGTATGATCTCCCAATATGAACTCCTTTTATTAATTTTTTCTTGGAGATAGTATGGTAACTTCTGCAGTTTCTGTCTACCACTGAGGGAAAAGCTGTTAAAATTTTATATGGGAGCAATAATACTGATTAATCCCTCTCATTTTGTGAAAGGAGACCCGTGTCCAGCAGTGGGAGGGATAGTATATGTGTATAGCCTTGTTACCACACACCTGACAATTTGATAATAGGAGTCAAGTAATACACTGAATTGCACTAAACTGATTTATTTATTGATTGATTGACTCTAACGTAAAATGAAATGTAATAATGTAAGTAATGATTTGACATAAGGAGCACGCGCAGCTTTCTTGCTACCGAAACGCGAACTGAATTAAATTGTGAAATTTGTATAAATTGGGACAAATGCGTTCTGCTGCGTAAGCGCAATAATATTGTACGGTTGGCCCGTACAATATGGATTGATGATGATGAATGGCACTGATGTAAGCAACTCAAAAATAGGTACCAGGATCACAGAACACCCTAAGCATCGCATGCAAGCGCGCCATGCATTGATTCCAATATCGATTACTAGTTATTTGTGTGCTCCCGCCCTAACGGTGCCGCGGCCGACCATAAACAAACTTAAACTGATTTTAATTTTCTACTCATACCGGGAAGGTTGGTTATAGTATGGATAGTTTGAAAAGTTTTGAAAAGTTGATAAGTTTGCGATAAGTAGAAAAAGGTTGCAATTGCATTGACAAGGATTGTTTTATTTTATTTGGTGGACTGAATCTTAATAATAATAAATTGATGTATTTAGGAATTTTCGATTAAACACATGCATTACAAAAAATACGCAAACGAAATCGAGAACGCAGCCAGTGATAGTGAGAGTCACATAAACATACCGTCACACCTGTATTCCTAGGGGTTAGGCAGAGGTGTAGTAATGGGGAGTAGGTCCCATATAATAGGGAGCAACCCTATTGCCATTAACTGGACACCGACATCCGAGCTGCTACTGGGAATTTTATAGAAAAACCCAATAACACTGCTTGCACAGAAAAACCCAAAAACCTTTTACTCGATCCGGGAATCGAACCTAGGACCTCAAAGGCAAATGAGGCATTTTCACGTCAGTAGGTCATGTTCAAGTTGCTTTAAAACCATGTTAAACACACATTTTATGGTCCCTATAATTTACAAGAATATTTATCGAAACTCAAATTATGCCATTAAGGCATAATTATAAAGATAATATGCATCAAATAATAACATTCCCATTTCGATAAACATTGTTAAGTGGTCATAATTTTAATGTAAAAATAAAGAATAATTTTACTCCTAATATCCTAATAAAATGCCATGCGTGAGGTCTCATGTATAATTAAAAAAATGTTAACAAGATCTTATCTGGTGTCATAAATGTTTCGTTCAGTAATTAGAATATTTTTTACACAACAGATAATATAATCAACCAATAAAAACGTTTTTTTTTAAACCGTTTATCATAAAAAAAAATGATCCTGCATTTTCGTATTTGAGTGTGAAAATTTAAACTGTAGTGATCATAATATTGTCAATAATGAATATGTGGCAATGAAGTAGAATTTCGTTTTAAAATTTGGTTACACATATAAACGGACATGTTTCTTTTTTTACACATTTTGTATAAATACGAAAGTAACTCTTGTTGCTTTCATGCCTAAACCGATGAACTGATTTTGATGAAATTTGGTACAGAGATAGATTGGAGAAGGACATAGGCTACCTTTATCTCAAAAAGCCCCAAGCGTTGCGGGTGAAACCGCCGGCAACAGCTACTATTAAAAAAATCCTTCATCATCATAATCATCAACACATTTACAGACCCACTGCTGGGTGGATCTCTAAGAATGAGAAGGGTGAGGCTATTCTTACAAGTAAAAAATATTTTACATTAAAGGTCTTATCCACAACATTCCTACCTCTTAAAATTACGATATTAAATCACATAACAAGAAAATATTTGTATTTATTAGTAGCATCACAATTTAGAGTGAATTATTGTAACATCGTAATCTCGGGCTATGTCGCTTTACTGTTTGGCATCTTGGCCACCCGGAAGATGCTGGAACGGATAGAGGTAAGGAGGGTCTTTATGGGGTTACCTTTATATTACGTGGGAGTAAACTCGTATAGAAAGGAAGAAATATTTTAATTGTTGTGCGGTGTATTGTGATTTCTTTATTGTGGTATGATAACAAAAAAGGATAAGTAAGCCATCTGATGTAAAGCATCAATCGCAGCTCATAGACGCCAACAACAACAGTGGTATCGTACTCGTGCGTTTTCATTTTGAAACTTCAGTTTTTAACCCCCATTTGCTCAGTAATTTCAATGGTTACATTACCCTTCAAACTGGAACATAATAATGTTAGCACATTATTGCTTCATCACCATCATCATCATCACCAACCCATATACTTACTGTCCCAATGCTGGGCACGGGTACAGTCACACATTATTGCTTAGCGGAAGTATATTTGGGGACCACTCAGATGAACTCGGAAGCGTTTTCTCTATTCCTATTCAGAATCGTCAACTGTCCTGCCTTGCCTGTTCTTTGCTGGGTACCGGCCTTCTCTCAGACTTAGACGATACAGTGAAGATACCCATCAGTGTCTGTAATTTTGTTAATGAATTAAGTCAGTCAGGTATACATAACATACCGCCACGCCTCTATTCTTCGAAGGGTTAGGCATAGTTGTACTAATGGTAGACCCGCACAGACGATTATATGCAATAAGGGGCGAGCTTATCGCCATTAACCAAGTCACAAATCCAAAATAAGTGCTGCTACTGAGAATTTCATAGAAAACCCCAATATCATTTTACTCGACCTGGATATCGAATTCAGAACTTTTAGCGTACCGTTCTTTTTAGTCAAATCCAAGACCTCTTACGTAGCAGTCGCGCTTTCAATCACTAGACTAATGATACAGTTTAATAAAATGATATTAATGCTAACTTTACAAGAAACATTGATTAATTCTAAAAGTAAAAAAAAAAAAAAAATATTAAAAACAAAAGCGATTGTTATCAATAACCACTACTGATTTATAATTCAGTGTTCCACCTGGTACATGTGTACCTAATGAGCGCGGTGCGTTTGCGCAGCTTACGGCAAGAGAGGGGGTAGGGGAGATAACAGATTTTGTTAATGGAGTCTCAGAAGAATTGATTGGACATACCTTCTAAATAAACCTTGAATTTTGTTACGTTTAGTTAGTTTTTTAGTTAAAGCTAGTTAGGCGAAGTGGAAAAATTGTTGATTTAAATTAATAGGCAATTTGGATATTAATTTTGCGGGTATTTGAGTAATGTCGCGGAGTTTAAGTGTTCGTAATTGCTAGATTAAGTATTGAATTCCATTAAAGCTTCCGTTTCGTAGAGTATCTACTCAAGTTTTTATGGCTAACACCATTGCGGTTTATTTTCTTTACCTTGATTATTTTATTTTCCTAGGATACCATTTGTGTATACTGATTTATGAAGACGATATTTTAATACCAGTGCTACTTGGTGGATCGTTGAACGCAATTTAACTGACTTAAAAAAAGGAAGAGGTTCTCAATTCGACTATGTTTTTGTAAAATTGTCCTTTTGGGATAAGAGTAGGTAAAACTGCGATCAACAGCTAGTAGCACTATTTGCCATGCGCAAGAGTCTAGTCGTTTTACATGTCTTATCCACGTTATTATCAACATAAATGTATTATTACGAAATTTGTTTGCCAAGTGGGGCGTGTGAGTGGTTTACAGCTTAAAGTTGTAACAGCTGATAACAGCGGACCTCCGTCTGTATCCTTTCTTATTTTATTAATAGGGGTGTCGCTTATGGGTGTTTGTTATAGATATTAAAAAATAGAAAAATAATTTGTTTGTAACTTATGATAATGTATTGATAACTGAACTGACAAATAAATGAGTGATGAGGGTTTTGATACATATAGATAAGAAAAATAATTTATTATAATTTGTGTTTAATTGATAACTGACAAATATTTGAGTGCTTATCGAACAGTGAATGATCCAATGATCCAATTCTAAAAGTTATATCACTGGTATTAAGCAACACTAGTCCTAAGTGGTAGGTTTATTACGACAATAGTGAAACCTTAGTAAAATTTGACAACTTCAATTATACTTTTTGATTGATTCGTTTCAATTTAACAAAACGCCGTAGTACGTACCTACTTATAGATTGGCAGTTTTTGTGCACATGAAATCTATAAAATATATATAAAACCAGAGCTTATGGTATTTTTGGTTTAAAAAAAAACAATTTTTAAAAGGTTAGAATACTTATATCCAAAGTATTTTTATGTATTTTGTCTAATATTATTAATTGACAACCCTAATTAAGTGTCACGCGAAACCTAAAGTTTTGTCGCTCGTTTTCGAGCGCCACGCATGCGCCCAACTTGTGTAATTAAATATTTTTGGGCTTTCTACCGTGAGATGGGTTTTAAATCACAAATGAACTTTGATAAAACTGAAATGGGTAGACGTATTTTTAAACTTTTAATTTAAATTGCTTGTTTAATTCGATTTTTATTATAAACTGTTTTGTTTGGATTATCATTGGAATTTTATGGTAATTCGCAAAGCCATCGACATTTTTGGGACCGGGGCCTTTTATCGCGGGTGTTGGTTGCTCCTGCGCAAAATTGAGATAAACAATCATGATAGCGTGTTCAATGACACTCATTATGAAGCACGTAGAATGTACTCATTATTAGGAGATAAGTAGGTGAATGAGTAATATGTATCTGACAATGAAGTAAGTAACTTACATTCCTATCATCGCGTATGTATTCCTGTATTTACACCTGCAGTGTGCTAGTATGTTTTTATGTAATAGAGGCGAGATTATTCCCATTAACCGGGCACAAATCTTAACTTCAAGCCGCTACTAAAATTTTCCAAATAGAAAATCTTAAAAACATTTGATAACCGGGGAATCGAACCTAGTATCTCACGCAGCAAGCGACGACCAGACCAACGCGATAGTTCTGTAAATAAAATCCTTACTTTTAAGTAAATCGGTATCTAGTTTTATTAAAAAATAAATAGCGTAGAGACTTCGTACCGAAAGATAATTCTCAGGAGACGCAGACAGCACTTGTCTTCCATCTACCCCATCTCACGCCTTTTTGCGATCCCATTAAACACTACATTACAGAACATAAAAATCCAATTAATGTACTATTAAAACAATATCAACAAATACAGGACATTAAAAATACCGACAGTCGGCAAGACCGAAAATGATAAGGTTTATTACTTATTTATCTCATCCTCCGGCGGGTTTGGGGCAATCAAAAGACGTTATAAGTACATAAAAAATTTTACTACGACCTAATCTAAAATTTCGCCTGGATTCGCTTTAATCATGGGGTGGTATAAAGCTCGCTGTTCATAATACGACTCAAGGAAAACTGAAAGTGCGTTCTGTTTGTGAAGATAAATGAGCGTTGGATTTTCCTACATTATCTTCGTCAATCGCACGTGCCAATTTATTCTTTCTGCTGCGGTACAACGCTATATAAAATTTAATAATAAAATAGAAACCAGTTAACTAATCGTAAAATTCTGTCTTATCATAAAAAAGGCCTTTACTGGTTTTATGACGCATAAGTCACGACTCGTTGATAATCTCAAGTTGATGACCTAATCAAAGGGTGCCAAAAGGTCGTGTTAACAACATAATAATCATCTTGATTAACAAATAATGGGCAGAGTAATTGCCATTTTTTTATTCTAATAAGTACTGTATTTTACGGGAATTTAGAGGACAAAAAGCTGTTTAAAAAGTAGCTTGGCATACTTATATCAATAAGATTATGATGGATTAGGTTCCTTTGTAGATAAAGTACTCATATATTTATGTGCAAGCCTATATAGCCTATTAATGATTTTTTGTTTGGCAAAAGTTCACGTAGGGGAAAGCAGAAAACATATTCGGTACCTACTTTACCTACAACCATAATTTTTAAATAAATATATCACGGAAAATTAAGCAACTCGCTAATTTCTGAAAGGTCTATTGCTTGCAAAACTGATAAAGTTTCATTATTAACACACGAGTGTATTGTTTCCAACGGGTATTTACAAATCGTTGCTTTAATAGCCAGCTTTAAGGGCATTAAAATGTTTACGAGGGCCGAAATAAAGGATTTTGGTCGACAAATTTAATGCTGTGTTTATCGAGTGTTCCTCATCTCTATTTTACGGCTATATGAAAAGCGATAAGTGACTATAAACAATTTGATGGGGGAAAATTTTTTGATTAAAGATCTCCACCACTCTATTTTCGAGTCAACACCACAAGCCAACGGAAAGTTCTGTAAAATCTATTATTCTTTTTAATGAGGCTTTTATGAGGTATAAAACGATACAATCAATCTGTTGCTAAGTGGAAATATTTCTAGGTCTCTACGTCACAATTTGAGTTGTGCCAGTATTGATATAAATAAGTAGTTAACTATAATAAATCGACTAAAACAATCGAATTGTTTAAAAACAAAATACATTGTAACAATTGCAATAAAGCTGTAAACAGAAAATGCACTACAACTATTACTAAATGCAAATTGCGCAATCGTCATTACCGAACATCTAAATTGGTCTAACTCAAAATAAAGGGTCATTGACTCCAATCAATCTTGTTATAGCAAAAATAAACGGCTCAGCTATAGACAAAATATTTACAGTCTGTTGACACGGCATAAACATACGATTTCTCTAGGAAACCAAGTGGTTAATCATCCGGATAGCAGGTGGTGGATGGTACATAAAATAAATAACCAAAATAAAATGCCTTAAGAACAGATCGGCAAATATTGCAGTGTTGACATATATGGCAGGCTGGCTACGTTTTGGATAATGGCGTTTACGTACGGAATTCCGAAATTGTTTGTTTTTGCTTCGCTTGTGTATCTGGAGTGTAAGAATATAAAGCTTTGCGTAAATCTGTTTTAGTGCCGCCTATAGGCTTTCTTTTACCATGACACACATTTTCATGAATGAAAAATACTAGCGATGTTACGTGTTGTTAACATGATTGGAATGTACTTACAAAAAACAGTTCATATTATGTATATGTATTACATCCACTATCTAATACCCATAGTACAAGCTCTGCTAGTAGCACTTTCATTTTACGCAGCACCATCTAGTGCTGCGTTAAATGTCCCAAATATTTATTATTGTCATACACTTTTTAATTAGCCACATAATTTATGCTTGTTGCTGATTCAAAGGTACCTTATAGATACATATACGCTCATCGAATCATTACTACTTAAGATGCTGAAAATACGTAGTTTAAATTGACTAAAAAATCTCAATCTCAAGCATCAGCCTGTTATAAAAAAACTTTACATACTTATGTGAAATATTTATCTACTAGAATGAATGTTTGCACAAATTCATCATCAAAGAAAAAAATATGTAAAGTAAAACCGCTTCAGTTTAAGATATGTTTGTTTTAGGCGTGTTTTCAAGTATGTTTATTTAAATTCTCAATAGATGTTTATCTATTTAATACGATCACATATTGAAAAGTTTCTTATATTAACTATCCATATTCGTGCAAGCTGTGCAGTTCAAGTGTGTCGCTTCTGTACACTATTCTTTGACCAAAAATCCCTGCGCCTCCAATAAGGAATATAGTCTTGTCCAGGAAAACGGCGGGGATACACATAAAAGGCGTCGGTTTCGCGTCGTGGGCGCATTCATCAATCTTAGTGCGTGTGCACAAAACAAAACAGTATTATTAATATATGAGGACCGCATGCGGAACTTGTCGCGAAAGATTTAATGGCCTGTTTGTGGTCTACTGGGGTTTAGCAAAAGTGACAGTTCATTGTCTAGCTCGTCAATAATGTACTTTTAAGTTAGTACACTTTTGATCTGGAGTTGTGAAAATTGAATCTTCAACTTAGACTAAAGTTGTTTTTACTTGTTTTATTATTATATAAGTAGCATTTTTTATTTTGTATGGCAAAAATAAAATGTCTTTCTTTCTTTTTTTCTTCTAACTTCGTCCATTTCACATAATATATTTTGATTGGTTCTGAGATTTATTTTATAAATGAAAGGTTTATAAGTAAAACGGTATAACTAATAAAACAGTTATAAAAGTTGAGTGAAAATTGGGCACATTTTGTCTTGTATACGGGTTGTCATGTGTCATACACTTTCTTATATTTCACTTTCAATAATTATGATGAACTTAATAGCTTAATCCTTACACATGCTATAAAGATATGGTTATTCTAGTCGATTGGCTCTACTTTTCATTCATCCTCTGACTAATACAGAAATCAATTACAATATATTTCAATGAATTTCAGAAATACAACGTTTCAAAGCTCACCTTAACTAGTGATGTCCAACATTATTCCACGATAAATCGTTATTCGGATTACAAATGTCGCCCATTTATTGTCATCGTAACCATTTATTGAAACTTTATATCCTATATTTTTATACGTAATCACTATAAAAGTGATGGAGATGGGGGAAATGTTATCGTCCATTGCATATGCTCGTATTATTATGAAATATGTGAACAAAATGAACTAATCAGGGCTATTTAATGTTAGTGATGTTTTACACGAAATTAGGAGATTTAGGGAATATGTTTGGGGCTCTAGTGATATTTATCGAGCTGTATATATACAATATTTTATGTAGCTTACAATGTCGTACCATGAGGAATTCGTCTTTAATTGTGGAATAATATAAGGTTTATATTTAAACCTAGTGACAGGTTCACCCCTTATTTTATTTCGAATATCAAAAGCATTTTTTTTTAAACGGACAGTTATTATAATTAATTGTTGTTGTTGTTGTAGATGTATATTTTTACTTTAAATTATTTAATAAATGTGTACAGCTACAGAGGATATAAAAAGTCATATAAAATGATAGCACGGCAGACTACCAGCTCAATGGTCGGACGATATTGAGGGCAGTGGGGAATCAGTAGGTGCGAATTGCACAAGATCAGCAATAGTGGTGGAATAGAGAAGATGCTAGCACTCAGCAGTGGATTTTACTGACTGTATAGATAGATAAAGCTACACTGTGATCGATTCAACTAAAGTCATGCGATTAGTAGATTAGTAATCGGTCCAAATAGTTATACTCGTTATATGTATGTGAAAAAACCTTTAAAAATAAATGTAATAATAATATACCTCATATTATGTGCTACTTACTTACAATCTGTGCATATAAATACATATATACATAGATTCTATTCTAAATAGTTATTTTTAATTATACCACTAAAACAAGTGATCTTAATGAACGAAAAAAGTGGTTGAGTGAATTATCTGTGTATTTGACCAAAAAAAAGTATTAGCAGTTAGCAGCAAAAAGTTATGAATAGTTTTTATAGAGTTCTATCGGAAAGCACTAATTTCGCACAAACACGAATAGACTTTGATGAGCTCCATTCACTTTTTTTTATCAAATATTACATTAGAGTATTAACATTGTAACGTGTGTAATTACGTATTTAGTTTTTATTGCACATCATCGCTTAATTGTTTAAGAGCTTTGTAAATCTTCATTAAGATTTTTTATTATTTTTCTTCTTATGAGGCGAATTAGGTTTATTAACACCAGTATAAATTTTAAAATCATAATAAAATTATTGGTTCATTGTAAATCTCTTTGAATAGGAAGAAAAATAGATTTAAACATACATTTTAAAAAGTTGTGGAAATCCATTACAGTTGCACCTGATGCATAAGATGAAAGAAAGAAATTAAAATATATCCAGAGATTCAGAAATCTCCTAAAAAAGATGAGATACTTTTAAACCTTTAAACACAATAATATTGCAGACATCTTATTTTGTATACACCTTGCACCCCACGGCGATGTCAGGGGCCAAAATATTAAAAATAAAAACTTATTACATGACCAAAAAGTAACTTCATTAAAAAATGAAACGGAACAGAAGGCTACAAAAATTAATAAAAACCGAAAAAAGAATAAACAAAAGCTACCAATTTATCGGAATTAATTCAATATTGTTCACCCCATCGCGTGATAAAAGGTTATTAAACGGGAAACCGATAAATCAATAGGAATTTGATTAATATGTACCTTCGTTCCGATGCATTGGGGTAATATATTTGTTTAATCCCTTAGAGTAGGGGCGATGTTCCATTTTTAACGGTTTTCGGATACCTAATGAGTTGTAACGTATGGGTATTATGATAATTGAACCTTTTTTGGGTATAGATTATATTAAAAATATTATTTTGAGATATGCCAGTTTAGTTCACGGTTGCACTGCACGCGATAGGAAGTTACGTTTAATTATTTTAAAAGTATATATTAATATTAAAAATAACCCCAGTAATTAAAATATGATTAGACGTACAATTTTAAATAAATGGAGATACATTTTATGTAAAATTCATCACACGTTTCTTCATATTGATTTCATTTTATGAAGTTTATATCTATAATTTGTCTTTTTGCCAACTGTCATTGTAGCATATACATAGTGTATATGGCACCAACATGACGTATCACCTTGATCGAGTTTTGACGCACATTGCTTATGCAACGAGCACATTGAACTCACCGTTTGTTAGTACGTGGTACGTCGCTAATTCTCAAATATTTACTTTCCATACTTACCTGCATTTTGCGGCGCGGCCGTAAAGTATTTTAGTCTGTTTTATCGATGGCTTTATCGCCTGATACTGAATTTGAATGAGTTATTTTTGTGATATTGTTTTTTTGGTCCAGTTCAAATTGATTTGCGGTCTGAATTTTGTAGTCGTTTAGATCACTGACCTCCAATTAAACATTACAAGTTAATTAAATTGGTATATGCTCTATATCATCTTACTACATTGAATGATAATGACAGGTAAGTGTTCATTATTGTGTCATAACAAAATTTGAATTTAGAATCAATAGCTCTTGTTCTGTATATTGTGTACTTATGGCAAAAATTTATTACAATACGATAGTTTGAGTATCTAAATTTTTTTCTACGGGTTATCAAAGGAACTTACCTCTGTCCACTTGCTTATATGAACCACATTAACTGACTAATTAGTTAGTCAGTTAATGTGGTTCATATAAGCAATTTTATTATAAATATTCGTATTAAACAGAATAAAAAACCTGTAAATGTGAACAAGGTTATCGTATAATATTTGTCTGCTAATAACATATGATTAACGATAGTATCGAGGCCGTCTTATAATCTTAATAAAATATATCCTTTTGTTCCTCCCGCTTCCCGCGTGTGAGGCGAAGGCGCAATCTCAGCTTAAACGAGGTCTGTTCCTATTTGAACATCATTTCTCCAATACTTCGAAATTCTTTGAAAATCAAGCCAGAAAGCGCTCGTTAAAGGCCAGTCCACTTGGAAAATAGTTTGATTCTAGTCATTTTAAATCTATGTAGATGTAGCCAGTAAAGATTACGGGATAATATCAGTTACTTTCAATTAAAGAAGACTTTCTAATCCATCTCGATCTGTTACACTTTCACGCCTAAACCACTGAACAGATTTTGATGAAATTTGGTAGGTACAGATTTTAGAATTTTGGAGAAGGCTACCTTTTGTTTCAAAAATCAATTCATAGTAAAGGTGCACTAAAATAAAAAAAAACTGTTTTACTATGAAGATTTAAAAACCATTTTATCAACTGTCCGATCGATCATAGAAAAATGAATGTTTAATTTTTTTGGACCCAACAAAGTATGTAAGAACTGGGAATACACAAGATGACTTCAGTAGATATCTGGAGATCGCGTCTGAGATAAGAGCTGACATCTTATTTATACCATTTATCATCATTCATTAGTCTGAGCCCCGCCCCGGCGGTTTTTTCAACTAATGGCGGGATATCGTTAGGGTTAGGTTCACTGGCTCCTAAACTATAGTATTTTATCTTTGTGATATTGAGTCTGGATTTGGGTTCAAAGAGTTTTTAATCACGTTTAGTGTGTTCTAAAATTGAAAATAATAATACATTAAAAAAATGTTTTTACTATTTTAAATAATGAATACCTATAGGTAGAGTGACTATTAAATAGTACTTTTCAGTTTAAAGCCTCTGCGTTCTTTAGTTTCTACTTACCTCTATGAGAAAAAGGCGTCAGTGTAGGTATTTAGTTATACTCATAACTAAATGTCGCCAGACTATAATCAGATATTTTTTTAGATCTTAATCGAAGACATTAATTAGTATACTGAAGCTTGTCCCTGCTATAAGGACGACGCCTACAACACGGGGTAAGCCGTACCTATAACATCCCTTATAAGGAATTTCACTACCGAACTGTGGGTGTATTATTGCACTAAGTTAGTTGTTGACACAGATGTTTAATTTTTCTTTCTTTCTAGATGTTAATTGATATGTCGACTAAGTACCAGCCACCAATTTAATGTTATTCATATTTTTTTATTTAGATGGTGCATTTATTTTGGCGATTCGTAATTTGCTCACAAATCTAAGATAAAGAAGAAATTACCATATATCAGAACTTTAAAAACATAACATACAGTTACACTAGTATTCTCCAAAGGATTAGGCAGAAGTGTACCTACTGAAAATCCTAGACACATCAGGGGCACAGTTCGCCTATGTGTTTATGTTTTTACTTAATTTAAATATACGTTTCTGTTTTACCGTCTACCTTACTGGCTAATACCCACAATTACCATACCATTACACCATATAATTTAGGTGAGCAAAAAAATGCTCTTGCTCAGATCAAAATATCGCTACAATTATAATCGACGATAATTGTTACACCGTTACGATCAATTACAATAGTAATTAGTGAATTGTAATTACTTGCGTTACATGTAATTACATGTGTGCGTTCAATTTAATTGTTGTTACACAACTTGGTAATGGTTACCTCTTAGTTAAAAGTACGGTATAATAATTGATGGTTTTGTTATTGTTACCGCTACTAAACCTTTATCCGTACCGACGTGGGTACGTTTGCTACACACAAAGAGGGATCTAGACCCTGAACACCTACCTATAGGTCATACATGCTTTTGTTTGATCCGATCGGTTTGTCTAGCCCACAACCCGTGGCGTAGTAACGTACCTCGCAGCCACTACGCCAAACATGGTATAAAAATAAATGTAAGTTTAAATACTCAGTGGTAAATAAAGACCTCGTAAGATTTTACAATACACTGACGCTATTCTCCATTGACTAGCATACAATCCATACAAAATAAAAGCTTTTATGTGTGGTGCGAGTGCAGAGAGGAGAGCGTTTGAATGGAAGAATAACCTTCTGTATTGTAATAATATAATTATAACCTGAAGCTCCCTGAAGTAGTGATAGCCTAGTGATATGTCCATTGGACTATAGATAGACTATAGATATCGCTCTCATTCTGAGAGGAGACCCCCAGCAGTGGGACAGTATATGGGTTGATAATGATGCCCCCAAGGGTTAGACAGAAGTATATAACAGTTACAGAATAGATGTTCGCCAGTAGGTATTTTTAGTTGTATGATTAACCGTGCACTCATAAACAAGTCAATAACATTTTACTGGACCTGAGAATTGAACCCAGGGACATTGTTGTATTCGCTCGCAATTCTAAATACTTTACGAATTTATTAACATAAGGATCCGCTAATCGCTTACTCCTTGAACATCAGTACTAGTAGTACAAACAGTATATAAAGCAGAGGACTCACTTAAGACAGCAGAATACTGTCAACCTCAGCCATTACAAGGCAAGCGACAATATGCATCTCCATTGTTTCAGGGCATCACGGATGACGTGCCGTGAAAGTTCAAATTGTATCAGTATTTTAAAAGGCTTTTGCGGATCATCAGACAATGTGTTGACTGGCAGGAAGTAAATGAATTGTTTAATAATTACACGGTAATAACAAGTGTAGATTTGTGTTTGAGTTGATTTTCGCTTGAAGACTTGTAATCGTGTCGCCTGCGGTTAGGCGTGCACATAGGCGGGTAAGCACAACGGATTCGGCAGTGTTTACTGAAAAACCAATTTAAAGTAATTATTACATGTTTTTGGCTAAATCGTGGCTGACACACTTCCTTCCGGCATGAATACCAAGCCACACATGTATATTAGCACTTCATACTGACTTTAACAGAAATTTCGGTTAGGATGACAGTAAAATAAATTAAGAAAAACAAGATTTTTTCAAATCTAAAGGTTCATAATATAATCAAGACCTTTATCTCTTTATTCAAATTTTGGAGTCCCAAAATTGTTTTGCGGTGACTCACAAGAATGTCATTCTAGTAAACTCTTCCCATAACAATACGTCATTATTTGTTCAGATAGGCCGTGACGTGTGACAGTGTAAACAGATATTAAACTCAAATATTTGTTACAAAGCATAAAACTCCCTTCATTAAGACGCTACAATGGAGACAAGTAAAAAGCGAGCAAGACAAACAAATAGCAAGTAAGATATTTAAAACTGGGTTATTATAATCTTAGAGGTTTATATGTGATACCAAAGAATATTTGTAAAAGAATTAAGTCGGAGTATGATAAAAGGATTAAGATATAGGATTAATAAGTACGTACTCGCAACCGGCGCGTGTGTATGACAAGATGTATGAATGTGGATGAAGCAAAATAAATATGCAAGGCAGAAGACAGAATCAGTTCTAATACAAAAAACATAAACAATTTGTCAAAAATAAAACTACTTTTTACGGATTTTATCGCGTTATATTGACATTTAATCCTGACGTTTCAGACCCTTCACAGCGTCCATTGTAAGGGGAAGACCATGTTTGTCGATTCCTCAGACGTGGCAGAAGGGAATCCATGACATAAGTTTCCTCATTGCAAATAATAATACAGTCGACATAGATCAAGGCTTGATCTATGTCGACTGTATTGGCAATAAGCTCACCCACTATTACACAGGTCTCACACATACTGGCGAAAATTAGTACACCTCTGCCTTACTCTTCGGTCAATACAGGCGTGACGGTATGTTATACATTCTCTGCCTTGATCAGACTTGAAATTTAGACCTGCCACTGACCAATTTCTTAGTAACCACCTATCTTAAAGTAACATTATTAAAACATCAAACTATCCGGTTACATACGCGTTACCAACATTACCATATCAAAGTCACCGTGGTTACACATAATTAAATACATGTCGAGTTTGTTGGTTGACATAGCGTTGAGGGTTCTAAGGAATCTTAAGTTATATGACTCTTTATAACTTTGTGGCTGGGTTGGGCTGTGAAAACAGCGAGTTTGGGGACCGGGGTAAACCCTACTAGTCGATATAATAAATGCGAAAGTAAGTCTGTCTGTTATGCTTTCAGGCCTAAACCGTTAAACCGATTTTTATGAAATTTGGCACAGACATAGATTAGACCTTGAAAAAGGGCATAAGCTACCTTTTGTCTCAAAAATCCTTTTGGGATGCGGGTGACACCACGAGCAACAGCTTAGTATAAATAAAACAACAAATTATAGATTCCATTATATCAAGGTAATACTCTCCTTCCTCCTCATTGTACGGAAAGCCTATACAATCGCTTCGTGTAAAATACTGATATTCTGCCGCATCTGGTTAGACTGGGAGCTGATACCAATGCCGCAACCCATAGTTGAGAAAAGGCTCGGAGGAAGATGATATATGCTAGCTTTTCAGAACCCTTTCTTATCTTATTATAGGGGCTGTCATAGCCAGCAATACTTCGACCAAATGTTCTTTTGTGATGTCCCCAGCATCGTACATTCCTTACTCTTCAAAGATGTGGTCGTCATGAAGTTAGCTAGCGCACTAAGAGAAAGGAACCTGTAGTATTCTGGCTTCGGGTATCCGTTGCCGAGATTACTCATCCGTTTCGTCGCCAAGACTTCACAATCACGCAAGATGTGCTGCATGCTTACGAAATCAGTATAATATAGTAAGGCATTATTTTAAAATCTTCAAAAACCAGCCCAAGAAACATCTCTCTCGTCGCTTATACCACTTTCGTTTCAAAAATCGTTTCTTCTTGCAACTCGCAGGTTTCGTGGCCACATTTTATCGACATCACACATAACACTACCTCAACATTTACTCCCTTGCCACGTCTGTGTGTCAAGGCTGTGTGATATGGCCTTGGACACCGTTATAAACAACTTGATACGAGATAACTGACTGTCAAACGAATGTGTTTTAGGATTAACCTGATCAAGATGGGCCGACATTTGATCCGCGAAGTTGGAAGTGGTTTCAAAGTCATAGTTAGTATTTAGAACCTGTATTGTACCATTATACATACATAACATACCATCATACCTGTATTCCCCGAAGGTTATTGCAAAGGTGAACTAATAGCGAGCAAGCATATTTTTAATAACCGGGCACAGATCCAAACTATGAGATATCATATATTTATAGAAAAAAAAAACGATTGATTTCGTATAAGTAACTCCTTGAGGAACGAAAAAATCTAAGGTCTTAACACATTTTGGTTGTAACCAAAAACATTCTCATGACATATATTGGGACGATTAAACTACTCGTCCCAGGACATACACAAATACCCATTACGTCTGCGATGAGGTCAAGCGTCAAGCATCCAAAATAAAACCGAATGCCGAGAACAGATAATACCAATATATAATATCTAGCAAAAGATTACCAAACACTTATAAGTATAGGAATGTGTGTACAGTAGTGCGTACGCGCACACAGAACTTGTACTTACACACAGTACGCAAGTGTGTGTTTAGTAGGTACACAATGTCCTCAAGGCAAACGGGTTTAATGTAAAACTGATGAAATATTTGGCAAAAAAAAAATTACGAATTCTTGTAGTCATTCAGTCATCATCGTCATCAGTCATCATCGTAACTGAAATAAATTAATAGCAATTTTTTCAACTGTATTACTCAAATTGGTCAGTATATTTTTTTCATACATACAAATCTCACGCCTTTTACCCATGGGGTACGAAAACGGGGTAAAGAACGCCACTTGCTGCGATTCTTGCATATCTACTTCTGTCGCTTCGTCCACATTCACACATCTTGTCATACACACACGTCGGTTGCGAGTACTACGCACCTGAACTTTTTGAAGAACCCAACCCAATAAGGTCGGTGTAAATCTATCTAAAGCGTCCTCCCGGCGGTTCCACTGACATTCGCCATATAAATCCCTTTTGTTAGTCGCCTTTCATCCATTCTCTCGACATGCCCAAACCATCTCAGCATATTCTTCTCAATTCTTGTCACTACATCTTCTTCTTTAGTTCTTCTTTGTTCGTCTTTTATATCGCAACGTTGCTTTGTCACACTATTTTCCAATCTGTCATTCCGAGTTACAGCGCACGTATACTTTGCCAGGGGGTCTAAGCACGAAGTTCGTAGTTTCGACCTTAGTTACGGGCGTTTCCTACTCCGTATCACCTACGGATGGATGATTCGTTCGGGGCCCGAACTAAGAATGAATGACAACACAATTTCAAAGTTCTCCCTACTCTCGATGTGTTTTTACTCGTTCGAAAAATTGAATTTGACACTTGTTTTATCGGACTCCGAAGTTTCGGAGAACTTTCGAACGGCTCGTAACTTCGTTGACGGAGATAGGGAGTAGGCCCTCAGGAACGCATTTCCTTCTCCGTTTAAGCGAGTGATAATTAATTATTAATATGCACAAGATTTCGAAAAGTTAGAGGTGCGTGCCTTGGATTCGTACTCGAGACGTTTGACTTGGCAGTCCACTAGTCATACCACCACTGCTTTCGACTGGTATACTGTTCATAATCTGCACATATATTCCGACTTCCACATTCCATATACATTTGTATATTTAGGTAGATAACTTATAACTACGCAAACATGTCATTCTGTATGTTAACCGACACGATAGGAAAGCAACTATTAGGAAGAATCTTTTAGAGGGTCACGGTTCTTGAATGAATGATTTGAGTTACTTATAGCTGTTTTTTTTTTCAGTTTTCCTGGTGTTTGTAAAAAATCTGATACAAGTAAGCAATCTTGCGGTTATTTCAATGAAGTAATATTGGTAAATAAGTCAGTCTGGTACGACAACAATACAATTGTGGTTTCAAAGCAAATATTGCAAAATATGTGGGTCGTCTCAAACTGCTGTGTACTGTAAATCACGTCAAACTGTGATTTAGTTGGTACTGAGGTATTTGAGTGTTCTTCTTCAGTACTAGATTATATTTAGGATAAGTTTATTTTATTTATATAGTGTTAGGCTGCGGTTTCACGCACATCTTAAAGAGTTTTTTGAGACAAAAGACTCAGACTTTCATTAATTTAATAGTGAATCCGATCAGTGCGTGGTACAGTCAACAAAAGAGATTGGTATACAGGTAGCGAACGAAATCTGCCCCTTTACACAGATTGTGATTTAAATAATTACCCGTCAAAGGGTTTAATGTGTAGCAGCTTACAATATCTGCGTTTTGACACATATTGCGTGATACATTATTACACAATCTTTAACAAAACACAGATGTTTAATTAGCTGCCTGTATACTTAACTCTTTTGTCGACCGTACGTAAAATACACTCACTCCCTTTTCCCGTAAGGGTACGCATAAACTAAAGAACGACCACTTGCTACGATTCTTATTCATACTTCTTTTGCTTCGTCTACATTCATTCTTTTTTAAGAACCTCACCTATAAGGTCGGAGTAAGTCTTTCTAGGGTGACGGCCCTATCTCAGCGTTCTGCCTGGTGCTTTGACTGACATTCATATAAATCCAAAAGGGATTTATAAGGCTTTTACACTAGCAGCTTGTGGTACAGTTTTACCCGAACAGCATACAACACAATACGCGTTCAATACAACAATATCTTTAGGATGTTGTTGGGGCTCCCCCGCCATTATAGCGCTTCGGGCATGTTCGCAGAGGCATCTACGGATGATTTCTTCGCACTTATGCGCAAAAAAGTAGCCTCACTGGTTCACAGGTTGTGGGGAAGCTCTAGCAGCATGCTGAGGGTTTTTGCTATTAGACTAGATGGCGCAGTATTTAGCAGGTTTATTGTGCTACACGTTAATCGAGTAAATCAGTAAACCTGAGCAAAATGAGAGCGAATAATTTTATTTTAATACTCTATTGTTAATGTCATGTATATATTCTATATAATAATTGTATTAGTGGACTAAGTTGTCGTGACGTTGTCTGAGAAATAAATAATTTATTATTATTATTAAGTTAGTCCATTCTATAACCAACTAATAACTAATTTCACTTTATTATATAGATTTGAACCCGTTACAAATAGCGCCAGATATTACTAGTAAACAATATTTATCATTGTCTTGTTGTCACAATTAGAATCAAGTAAAACAAGTATAGAGACACGTGGGCAGCCCTTACCGTTCAGTAATATCTTCATAACGAGGCTTGAACAATTAAATCTAAGCAACACCAGGGGTAGTCAACCTTGATACAATGTCTCGTACATACGGGCATCCAAAACATAGCATTCCGCAAGACAAATAAAATAGTAGGTAATATACGTGTTAAGCATAGCAATTTATAGTAATTACTTCCCCTCGCGGTGACACACGCCTTTTTTACATTTCCTTTCCTCGGCTTCTATTGGTCGTAGCATGATGTTGTATAGCCTATACTACATAACCTTCCTCGATAAATAGACTGTCCAACACAAAAAGTTTTTTCATTTCGAAGTAGTTCCTGAGATCTCAGCTTTATAATATTAGTCTAGTTAATGAGATTTTTTTACAACATGACACTAAAATCATGCCCTAGATTTCTAGTCACGTGCCTCAGGTTTGCTATCCCTGCTCAAGGTACTCTAGATAGTGCAAAAATCGCCCACACAAGGAGTTGGTAATCTATGACTCAATCAGACATGTCTGGGGGCTGTTCCATTCCTGCTATAACTGTTATTTACAAAGATCTGATACTGGTCTTTATATGATAGACTGATAGTCATTGCTTTTGCTTGAAGAGCCTTTAGTCCTTATTCAAAAACGCTTAGTAAATCTCTATTAACTAATGACACTTTAAAATATTGTACATTATACCTGTCTTTATCATTCTTGAGTGAATAAAGTGAGACCGCACTTGTCTGCAGCTCTTTTTCTGTCTGTTCTTTTCGACTTGCTAATCACGATACGCGATAGAAGAACGACCGGTGGAGGGTTTGTCGTACTCCTTTAGAATGAAGCTGCTCATCATTCACATCAGCATCCTTGACATCGGAGGTTACAAGCTTACTCTATGTAACCCTGATAATCTTGACTAAGCGACCCCTATATCATCCCCGATCCTCCTAGCTTTTTCCCAACTATATAGGGTTTCTAGTAGAATGTTAGTATTTTACACGAAGCGATAATCACCAGACCTCAAGGACCCAATTTCTGGGCAATACTGATATCCTAAGAGGTTGTCAGGTTTTTTTGAGTTTTCAGACTACCACTAACGATTGGCATAAGTTAGAACAAGATAAGTAGTTAGTGCTACCCATATTATACCAAAGCAGTATACTTGAGATTTATTCTACGCAAAATCATATCCTTTAGAATACACTTACGTTTTGCTTTATTTGAACGTCCCTATTATAGCAGTAGGAACCACTGTATTAGTGGCTGTACCGGCGGCGGGTGCCTCAGTGCGCTCATGCGCTGTCAACTGTCAGTGCGCAGGAAGCTGCGCCCACGCACGCTAGAAACGACGCCCCCAAGTTACAAGCATACAGCTTCTTTAGTATATACTCCTATGTTAAAATTTCATGATGTGATTGTGAATCAAAATACAATTGGTATTTTATTGAAGAAAATCGAAATGATTCTTGTGTGTTCTCTGTGTTATATGCTATTACAAACATCTGCTTTTACCAGTTAAAGTTCCGGAATGTGTCGAAAGTAGAAATAAAAACAATCTTAGTACATTAATGTCCACCATAAATGGCAAAATATCGAGAATTGTGTATCGCTGTGGGTCTAAGGCCCAAAGTCTGCTATCTGTAAATGCTGAACAGTCAACAATGGATATTTGCATGTTTGAATAAACAATATTGCACTAAAACATATCATTACAGTATTTTATCGCTTTTTCTCAGCCCGCTCACCGCTCATCACTTGCACGACCTCTCTATAATTGAATCAACGTCCGCGAACATTGATATATGTATGTAAAAGAGCGATACGTGAACAGATTACTGAATTAGCCGCTGAGATTTATCTGCAGTTCACTTCCCATTCAGGGTAGCACGCATCCTACCCGCTAATTGAACAGTGCTGAATTTTGCAGCGGAAATAGGTATGTCGTCAGCCTATTAGATTGAACAAGTTGAACAAACTCTAGACTAAGTTCTAGGTTATCTTGTTTCAATCTGTGAATAAGTATCGTTATTTAGGGATTAGAATATGGATAGGGATAAAGTAATCACTGTACCTACTCTTTCTTGCAAACGTCATTGGAAAAGGAAAGAAAATGTCTAGAGCTGTCAAATAAGCTTATGTCAATGTCATTTACAGCTAAAATTAATAACGTCTCTCGATTAGTCTCGATTGATTGGAATTCGAAATGAGGTTCATGGAAATAATGTAAAATTTAGCCGTCAACGATAATTTCTTCTGTATCGTGAGTAGGTACGTTTACAAACTTTCACACTAACACCCAGACCCAAAACAACTACACGTAGGTCATACAAATATTTGATCCTTTTGGATTGAACCACAAGCCGTGGCGCAGAAGCCGATCGCTCAACCGCTACGCCAAACATGTCGTCAAATATAATTAAATAACTAAGTAACAATAGGCCCAATCAAATACTTTGCCAACTTCTCTCACATTTCACACAACGACGCAATCACCGATGTATCGCTTTTCAATAGTTGTCACACATAACGGTGTTCCGGTAATGTCACATTGTTGGTTCGTGTGTCACGGGTGTAGACAGACGGCAGACTGGCCGGGTCGGGTTGCGACACCCGATATGGCCGCCTGACTTGAGAATGTCATGATGATATTAAGAGGCGAACTTAAGGGCGTCACAGACGGCGAAGATACTTTAATATTTTATGTTAAGATGCCTGGATATAAAATATTATAGTATATTAAGGTATCACACACTGTTAAGTTACTATAATATATGCGCTCGAATCATTCTCTCAGTTTTAGTTGAGATACGAGTAGCATGTTAAGATATATATTTAGCATCTTAATATAAAAATTATTGTATCGCTCGGTATCTTAACATAAAATTTTCATATAGCTGGATAGCTAAAGATACTGTAACATGAAAATATATAGTACCTATCTTAGCCGTTTGTGATAGTTCATAAAAACTGTATAGTGAGCGATATTTTATCTTGACATGAAATATTATGGTATCTTCGCCGTGTGTGACGGTCTTTATTCTGAGGTAGTGGATTAAAATAATTTGCGATTGACCATCATGCGTCTTACTGAAAGCCGATTCTATTGTAGTATCGTCTGGCGTAACAATATCAATACCGGGATGAATACCACGTGTGTGGAATTTTAGATGCTGATATTTTGTAATTGACCTTAATTTTATTAATCTTTATGAAGTTTAAATTCAAAAACACGAAGTATTATTCAATACAGTCAAACGGGGTGAATAGGGATGCAGGGGTGAATCAGAACAAAACTTTGAAAGGGATTTGCAGGTTTCATTATAGTTTGATGCCAACAAGGTCTTCTAATGGTTTATTATAATTTAGGAACAACATTAGAGTGCTCTTTTCGAATAAACGATTATAATTAAAGCTGAAAATCCCTATCTTTTTGTATTTTTTTGGCATTTTCCATGGTAAGATTTTAGTTATTAAGCAAGGGAAAAATTCGATCGCGGGCAGGATTCGAACCTGCGTCTTCTGGTTGGACTGACGTCACCATAAAGACGTAAATTCAATATGTGAAGGCAAAATTCGACATGGCGGGTAGGTATCGCGGTGGCTTAGTGGTCATAGCGTCTGGTGTACCTAACCAGAAAACGCAGGTTCGAATCCTGCCCGCGGTCGAATTTTTCCTTTGCTTAATAACTGAAAATCCCTTTCAAACTTTTGCCTCGATTCACTCCTGCATCCCTATTCACCCCGTTTGACGGTATTTTAAGTCACTAGCGCAAATTCTAGTAAGAACTGACTTACAAAGCTTAAAATAACCACCATAAATCTCGTACTTACCTGCAACAAAAAAACAAGAAAATTAGAAATGAAAAACAACTTAATTTAATTATAATTTATTAGTAACACGGCAGTCTAATAAACAGAGATCTCCATTTCCCAGCTAATCTGTGATTAAGTTAATTGGGCCATTCATTTGGAATCCCACCTCTCGATTTATCAAGATTTCGTCTCAACTGACCAAGGAACTTTGTTTCGCAGGGATCGTTGTACGAAATTGAGATTAATGGTCAATTTCACAGTCTTCTTGAGATTAGAAAAATAATTGAAATAAAACTGCTTTTCATCAGCTCATGTACTGTCCCACTGCTGGGCACGAGTCTTCTCTCAGAATGAGAGGGATTAGGCTATAAGTCCACCACGCTGGCCTAGTGCGGGTAGGCAGCCTTCACACACCGTGAAGAAAAATCTCTAAAGCATACAGGTTTCCTCACGATGTTTTACTTCACCGTTTAAGCAAGTAATCATTAATTTTATTAATAGGCATATGAATACGAAATGTCAGAGGTGCGTGCATTGGACTCGAACTCGAGACCTTTGACTTGGCAGTCCAATGGCCATATCACTAGGCTTTCACTACCTATTAAAATTGAGATTAATGGTCAACATTTTCACGGACAGCCTTCTTGAGATTAGAAAAATACTTTAAGTAAATAAAACTGCTTTTCAAGGATATTTTCACGTTACATTAATATTTTAAGAAACTGAGACGCTGTAAAGGGTCCGAAACATGAGATTTAAGAATATATTATAATATTACGTGATAAAATCGATAGAAAGTAAGTACTTAGTTATATATGTGTAGTCCCGAAACCAGTATATTAGAAAGATCCATGAAATTATGTAAGTATGTACAATGAAAATAATTATTAGTTTAAATTAAAATATTTTCGAATTGAAAAATTGTTCATGAAATAATATGTTAGATAATTGATTGGTGTCATGATAATAAATTATGATATCATTTTCTAGGCCAGGAATGTTTAAGTGAATGTTTTAAACGAGCTCCCATACATATCAGCCCATCAACACTACTTAAGTTCCGTCTCGCGTGGGTGTTAATCACCAATCAATCGCCTTTGGCGAAGCAGTTTACATATTAACAGTGAAACAGGTGTATTTTATTATTACAACTACATAATCTTTATGTGTGGTCCAAATTTGTCACCATATGATAATAATGGAATAATTTTATTGAGCTCACATAATAAGACAGTAATAAAATATTATTTTCAAAATAGCACACTAATAAAGGCCCTTGCTTAAAAGCTTGAAATTACCTACATCAACTATTGAATTTTGTCGGAAATGTAAAGAGCTTGACAGTTCGTATGTTAATATTTTTTTGTAAATCAACTCTAAGACACTATCGATAGATTATTGACTCAATAGACCTTTGGTTACCAAAAAAATAATATTATTATCAAGAGACGATGATACAGGTATACTTACCTATTTTTTTTTTTATTTATCTACATCGATAAAACACATAAATTTGCAAACGAAGACTGTGAGCTGACATAAAAATAATGTACTGTCATAAATATCAATCAATGCGTAGGCCTAAAACGGTTGTAACGATCAAAGTTGAAATTGAATTAATCATAATAATAAAATTTGGATGAAAAAAAAATTAGTAATTTACGAGAACATCAAAACAAATTAGGCAAACGATTTCTGACCAATACCGACGTAATTTTGATAATAATTCTAAATTTAAAAATTAATAAGTAAGTATTTCGAATCTTTTAATACAAACCCAACCGTTTAGTTCGAATGAATTCGAAAAAAATAATGTATTATTAAAAATACTACAAGGGACTAAGATTAAAAAAAATGCATTATAGAATATAGTTTTCATGTTCAGAATTTATAAGCACTGAAAGGAGTCTACCCGTGACCATGGACGCTGTAAAGGGCCCGAAACGTCGGGATTAATAATATCAATATACGCGATAAAATCCGTAATAAGTAGTTTTATTTCAATTATAATGAGTTAATTTTATAGAATAAAACCTGCTAGAAATTGGTTTACATAAACGAATAGACAATACACACGCTCAATTGAGGTATTAAGTATAGTCATACTAGAGCCATCAGAAAAATCTCTGCCAGGCCATCCGAGAAAAATAGGTTTAACTTTCTTTCTTTTTACTGTTCCAAGAATGGCAAAACATAACGGCGTAACCCTTGGTAATTGCAATATTTCTGAAAATTTTGTTTATACCTATCAAGAAAATAAAAACGAACAATAAAAATTAAAAAAAAAAACTAAGTAGGTATCTTTCTTACATTTAATTTGATTTAAAATCTTATCACACTTTCTTGAACAGTGTATGTAATTAAACGCAAATTCGTTTAATTTGTCATGTCATTTCTAATATATTTGTAATTCAATGGTTTTGGTAAATAAAATACAAAATCATACATTTACGTATACTCATATCAGACAATGCTCATACATAATACATACCTAAGAAGATACATTGCCTTAATAAATTCGGTAGACAGCCATAATCACATATCAATGGTTGTCAACTACGAGTATTAATAAAACAATAATGTAAGCGATTTAATAAGATTTTATAATATAGAATTAAGAAACAAAATTGTAATCTTCTCTACGGTAACCACAGAACATAAGTAATCTTATTGTGTTAGAAGCATGTTACGGGTGATCTTATTGTTGTTAAAGTAATCTTATTGTTTTAAACGTTTTAAGAGCAACGTTTATTGAATAATTTTGGCATTGAAATTCTAAAATTAGCCTTCATCATCAACCCATATACTATCCCACTGTTGGGCACGGGTCTCCTCTCATATTGAGAGGGATTAGGCTAGTCCACCACACTGGCCTAGTCCGTGATTATTTTTAATACGCACATGAATTAATTATTAATACGCACATGAATTCGAAAAGTCAGAGGTGAGTTGGTTCGAACTCGAGACCTTCGACTTGGCAGTCCAATGGTCATACCACTAGGCTATCACCGCTTCATAATTAGCCTTATCAGTCCGTAAAAGAACCTAAATTCCTGATAATAATTACAAAAATACGGATCAACAGTTTTGTGACGACCTCTCCTCATGTATGAGATTCTCTATCTCTTTCCCTCACTCGGGTCACAATGTACAACATCCATCACTTTATCTACTGTTTGGCGAGAGATAATCCGTCGGCGCAGTCGCGATTTACAACCGAGTCAGGGTTGCCACCTGACAGCTTTCGCCGTCGACACAAGTGTCTCGATAAATGTAACTCATAAATATATTTTGTGATTATGTTTTAGAACCAGGAAAGCGCAAGATTCCGGTCAGAATTCGCTGCAGTCATGTTTTGAGATTTGTTGCTGAAGTGAACGGGGTTTCCGAAATCATATTTGTAGAAAGTTCTCGGCTGAGAGTTGAGACATAAATTGTGATGTCCGGGACACTTGTGTCACGATTTGTCGCGCATTGTCTCCCTATAATTGAAAGCTTGCTTACATGTTCACTAGAAATGAAAGGTACAAATATACTTGTAACAAATGTGGGACAGTTGTCGTAATAAATGTAACATTTCGATTCGTAGGGAATAACAGTAATGTTTTTTTTCCTTTCACTACCAGTTATTGTGCATAAAAATATTTTTTATCATTCAGCCAAAATAAAATCATCATCAACCCATGTACTTACTGTCCCACTGCTGGGCAAGGGTCTCCACTCAGATTGAGCGGGATTAGGCTTTAGACCACCAGGCTGGCCTAATCGAGAAAAATTTCTAAGACATGCGGGTTTCCACACGATGTTTTCCTTCACCATTTTAAGCGAGTGATAATTAATTATTAATACGCACATGAATTTTGACTTGGCAGTCTAATGGACATACCACTAGGCTATCACTGTTTCATCGTAAATCATAAAATCATTTATGATCACAAGAAAGCAAAAAATATTAGCTTCTTAAACTTCCAAGAGCTGTATTCATTCTACTAGTGCCAATCATTCACGCAATGATTATAACACTGCAGTCAATTGGGCCTTTGCGTTAAAAGAGGATTTATATTTTACTGTTTAGTAAAATAAGTGCCAAGATCGTTATCTTATGTACTATTTTGATGACAACCCTATTGACGCGTTCATTTTGACGTACATACTTCAGTTATTTGCTTCTGCGGCTCGGCGTTGCATCTGCTTACCTCTTGAAGTCACGGCGGCGCTATGATCGAGCGCTTTAGAGAACATTGCCCCAATTTAGAGATGGTATTTATTGATGGTATTAATAATTTGAATAAAATAATTACATGTTAAATACAGCCTCATTCATAAATGTGACTGCTACGCTGGAGGTTGATTCTCAGGTCGAGCATTGTTATTGGGCTTTTCTATGAAATTTGGGGGTTCGATTCCGTCGCGGAACATATAATAAATAAAAAATAATTAACAAACATTTTATTTTTTATAAAACAAAAAAGAATGTGTACATTACACATCTGTATAGCAAAATAAATAGGTAATGTATATTTGAAGTATTCAGGTAACGGCAATACTATTACTTTTCAGACAATATCAAGTGAAAGTTGTACAAATCTCAGTGTTCCAAATATGTTCGTGATAATATTTTTAACACCATGTAGAAACTTCCGCATAGCTAAAGATTCTTTGTGGAATAACCTTTGTATAAACCTGTGTATTTACATTAAGTAGTTGAAAACACTGTTCGAGTTCTAGTAAATACTTGAAGAATATGCAAACTAGACTGCCTCATTAGTCTAGTGGACTGCTACGCTAGAGGTCCTGGATTCGATCCCCAGGTTGAACAAAGTGTTATTGGGTTTTTCTATGAAATTCTCAGTAGCAGCTCGGAGTCTGGATTTGTCCCGGTTAATGGCAATAGGCTCGCTCCCTATTACATGGGACCTAAACATACCGGCGAAATTTAGGTGTACATTAGAACACCTCTGCCTAATCCTTCGGGAAATACAGGCGTGATGGTATGTTATGTTAATATGCAACCTAATAATTATGTAGCTCAGATATTTTTTTATTTCCTTTATAGAGATATGGTCCTGTACTAAAAGAAAATGAAAATTCGTATTAAAATGAAGTCCGAAAGTTAAACTGTATCAAACAAACGAGAATCGTTAACATTTTTGTTAACAAATATAAAATAGGTACTTGAAAATACTAAAAGTACTGGTACTTGTTAAAAGTTGTTGAAAAATCCTTCCCTTTTTATTCCATCCTCTGCATAATTATATATATTTCTCAAGAAATTGATATAAATTGCAATATTATGTGCATATTCTATATAATTACGGTTTCATTGATCCCCAAACGTTATCTATTGATTCAGTTCAGACCAGCCAAACACATGGTCTATGCAAAATCAGACCGAATTTGTGTTAGCAAGATACGTGTTATCAACAAGGCGACAATGTTATCAATTAGGTGCTAACTCGGCGACAGCCTGAGAATCGCTTGGGTGGTCGGACTTATTGACTAATTTTAAACTCTCAAAACTAAAAAGCAAAGTTCAATTTGTCTTGCAGTTTTTCTTATCAAAATTTGCAATTCACGCGTAAATAGTATTTTTTTTATACGCCGTATAATCATTGTTCGATATTTAAATATTTCCATATTACCTATGTGCCAGTAATTTTTTTATTAATTTTTGGAGCCAAAGCGGTTTTTATGTAGATTTCTTCCTCATTTATACAGGCAAAGGGAGCCAGTCCATAAAGCCAAGTAGGTAACTAAAATAGCATACAAAAAATTGTTACTAACCGCTGATAAAGTTAAACTATATTAATTATTTTAATATGACCTAATTTTAAACGTTTACTGATTCATAATACAATAGGTACATCATATCGAATGTAGTCAATTTTTAAGGTATATTGAGATAAAAATGAAGATGTGCTAATTTTATAATCATGCGCAGTCTACTTATCAGGGGTAACAACCTCATTATGTAATTGTTTTTTGAGATTTTTTATCATTAAAATAATAATTACTCATGCGATTTTTATAGCAATGCGTACAGACGCCAGCTGGTCAAGTTGTCCAAATCTGTAAATTTTTCCCAATTGAAAATGAACCTTATTATTTTGTTTTAAAGTTGAAATCAATCAAAGAACAATTTGACAGTTTGTGGTAGCTAGATGTGCTGGCCTCTATACATTTCTAATTTGAGTGTTTTAAAGTTATCTACTAATTAATGCGTTCAAACTGATGACATAATTGATTCGGTTATCGCTTATATGCTAATAGGCATAATGGAACCAGATTTATAGGACTTTTTTAATATACGTAATACCTGCCAATGTATTTTTATTCCCAAAAAGTCATGGAATGTTTTAAAAGTACCATGAACCAGTTCCATTGAACAGCCATACAAGTTAAGTAATAATTTGATTTACGGCCGTCCATCTGCTGAATTCCATCGGGCTTAAACGGACAATTTGAACGCATCCAAACATGGCGGTGCCAAATAGCGGGAATTTTGACGTTTGACACGTCGAGATATATATATTTAGGTTATGTTACTTAATAATGATACCAATGCATCTATTCTATAAACCAAAAAAATAATAATTGATTTTTACTATATTGATAGATAAACAATTATTTTTGTTTAAAGTATATATTTATGTTTTACCATATTAAACAATACCTTATACTTACTTGTAATATAATTTATAAAATAACCTGCATTAAAATACATAAAATACAGCACATTTTCTCTAAGAAATGAATACTTTCATGAACATATTTCAGAAAATTTGTTCAAATTGACGCCATTTTTTAAGCATTTATTTTATGTAAACCTCTTATTTTATCTCAATCAACTAGAATGCTATTAAACAAGCAGAGATTTCCGTAGAGCGTCATTCTAAAAACACGTTCCGCATAAATATGATTAGGCTACATAATTTTCTTAAAAACGGACATTTTAATGACATTGAGTCATTAAATTACTACTTACGCAGGCATGCAAATATGTATAAAACGGGTGTATCATAATGTCATGTTTGCCTTCCAAATAATTTTTCATTAAGTGTATGACGTAGGGTTAATTGTATTAGCGTACATTATCCGTGAGAGGATAACCAGGTCCGGGTATCCTCTCACAGAATGAGAGGAAAAAAATTAAATAACTATAATCTTTCCAAATATATTCCACCATTCTCGTTTAGCTAGTTTGTCAATTGATACAGGCTTTCGTTCCAATGCTTATTTTCCTGGCCAGTAAAAAATGTGAACAAATAAGTATAATTATCATTTTCAAACCAATTCCTATCAGTTCTGACATCTCATACCGTATTACTTTTTTTTTTATTCTCAATCCGTAATACTAAATTATTTTAAACTTAAATATTTTTAATTTAAAGTTTTGTTTAAAATTGCTCGTATATCTTTTGCGTTTATAGATGGAAATTATAGGCTTAACTTTGATATATTTTAAGCTATTATTAAGATAAATATAAGCTTTTTGTTTCCCTAAAATAATTAAATAAATATCAACTTGCTACTTTTGCCTTGAGAACTAAAAATATCTACCCAGGAGGTCAATGCCCCATAATCTATTGAATTAAAACACTCTCACGTCTCGTTTATAGAATTTGGAATAAATTATATGTTGCAAAACCGATTAGGAAGAATCAAAAGGCTATTTAATCAGCCTAGCTCCTATTCATATTAATTAATTTAGCTTTTGTAGGCGGCGATTAAGCTGTTAAAGGTGCCATATTTGCTATGAATAGGCATTTTTATCACAGGTGTAATAGCTATGGGATTATGTAGAATTTGATTTTATTATAACCTCGTTTTTACTACCGTAATTATCTGCCTGCAAAGCTTATAAGATTATCTATAGCCCTTAAGGGCTCCGAGTACAGTGACAATACGGAACAATAAAAAAATAAAACTTCATTTATCAGTACAGCAATGTTATTTTTTCTGGGGAACTAAAATCTTCTGGGGAATCCCCCAAAAGATTTATATTGACCTTATTTAGTAATTCCTGTAAAATCAATTCATATTTAGAACTCATACTCAGCTTTTTGGCAAATTTTCTAATTAAAATATTACTCACTAATGCCCACGCATACGTTCATAAAATTATAGTCAAGTATTTATTATAACTATACATAGATATTACATAATTTATCTTCCTAGATAATCTTTTTTTCTATTGGCGAAAATCATATGAAAATACCTACAGTAGTTTCTAAGGTTTTCGGACTTTGTTTTTTTTTATGAGATTATTATTATTAGTAAGTAGTGATAAAAGATTATTTCGGCTATAAAATTTAGCAAAGATACCAAAATTATATGGTATTCTATTTTTTAATACGTTTCAAAACCAAAGTTAGACGATTAAGTGCGAAACAAATTGCTAAGCTTTAAGGCATAATTTAAAAATAAATAGAGATGCGTGGTGGTCTCAAGGACATGGCGTTTAATTATAACGTCGTCATCACGGTATACCGTCTTAGGGGTGGGCAGCACTAGATTGATAAAGCAGTTAAGTTCTATGTTATTAAACTATCAGTGTGTATGTGCAAGTAAATTCAAGATAACTTCTGCTTTTTCCCTACATAATTTCTAGCATATGAGATACATAAACTTTTGCAAAAATCTGTATGTATGAATGTTTTAATTTTTGACAGTTTTGTGTCACCTGTCAGCATCAGCACCTTGTGGCATTATCATTAGTAAAGTCCGTCTCACGAAAGAAGTCCCACGGAAATGAGTGGAACTAATTTTGAAAACTCGGACAACTTTACATTACTTAAATCAATTTCAATAAATTACTGAAACAATAACATTAGAGTCATCCTGCAGGGATTAAATATTGAATTTTTGGAGAATTTAAAACAACAGAGTAGCAAATAGCAATATTCCGTCGTATGACAGTGGCGCCGCGTCTGCGGGACTTCTTTCGTGAGACGGGCTTTGACTTCGTGTGACTTTGTCATTGGATGACATTTTATTATTTTTAAAGGAAAACAGTCAGCAACGAAAGTAGCTGAACACAGCTAAATTTTTTTATTGTCACAGCTCCAGAACTTGGCAACAGGTCTTTTCTACTAAGGTAACCTAAATATTTAATGGTCATCTATGCAATTATTTCGCATAACCTTCGTAGGTTAGTAACTTCATACTTGTTAAAAATCATATTGACGATTGCAATATGTTCAGCGACTTTCGTTGCTGACTGTACCTATGGAGTTTCTTGTGAACCCTGTAACATTTTTTTTATATTTCTAAATTTCTGTAGGTCTACTAAAAATAAAACTAATTTGACTTTGACCATTCTAATACAATTGAAATGGCAGATAGCTCCAGATTGTAAAAATACAGGTAAGTACGCTGTGGTTTTTTGTGCTTGTCCAATCACTGAAGGCTGATCATTGTTCAGTAAGTTATTTATAACTCATAATATCTAAGCTAATGTTTATGCAAATTCGCTCATTGATAAGTGCGAACTACGCAGCTGATGTCAAGGGAACGTGTAAAACGCATTACTCACTTCTTTTAACGTGGTTTAATTCGGGTCATGTCTGGTTGATGGTCTTGTGTGATCGATGGGATCAATCCGTTGAACTAACATGGTTATGTAAATGGTTTTTAGTAATTTAGATGTGGTAGTAATCAATTAATAATTATAATTGATTTGTTGTAGTCATGTTAGCTGTATGTAGATACAATGAACGCTGCAAGTCTCCACATAATGGATGCCCGAAGATGGTGCACCGTCGAGATAAGAAAGATGTGGCGGGATGAACATATAATATCATATCTTGGCTTTAATATGTCAAGTATACTTATTTTTTCAAGATTATGAGTTTTAGATACATACTAAACGTTAGTGTAGCTTCTTGTCTTTTTTAACCTTTTGATACAATTCGATTACCGAGTGAAGTTATCTATATACCTATATTAATTTTCAAAGGTATTTATTTGTCGGTATGAAAATCTCCCTTAATACCGTATCAAAATTAATGTTTGATACGGCACTTTGAAGATTATTTTCCATCTAATGACGAAATATAAATTTTAGTTCATTTCAGTTAAAACATTACATTTTAAATGAGTGCGAAGTTTTCGCACAGGTCATGTCTAAGTAATTATAATACAAATCGTCTATCGCAGAAGCCTAATAAAACACAATCTGTTATTCATAATTATCTGTATATATTTAAAAATAGAACTGCACATTAAACATAAGATGACCAATAAAACTGCTCTATGGAAAACAGTTATAATTAAAATACCATTAATAGCCGCTATCGATAATATAAATCAAACAAATCTTACTAATTAGCAGATTCTTTCTCCGAATGCACCTATCACCTTTCTTGACATATTTATGGTTAATTATGCTAACTGACACGAATTCTTTTGCAGTATAAAACTCTAGTCTCTATTTGAGGCTCATTAAATTAAAAAGATTAATTGATTAAAGACTTTGTGGCGCCATTGATGTAATAGCTACCTACTTAATAAAGACGCGGCGCGCCGCACTGAATCCTAGTCTCAAACACTGGACTATCACGATATTAAATCATTTAAATTCATACTAAAGATCATAATTTACATAGGTACACCTATTTAAATAAAAGCTCTACATAAACAAATAGTTACGATAGTTTCCACTGTGAAGAAAAATAATTTTCTCTAATCGAGTAAGAATTTTTACTGGCTGATCTTGTACTTAATATCTCAATGTATAATAATCGAGTAATAATTCTATCGAATACCAAACGTCAATTAGTAGAATTTCTGTAATACTTCATGTTGTATTTTATGGTGTTCCAATATACATGTAATTAGTATAAATGAGATGTAAATAATATTATTATAGGAATTATTGAGTTATTTGTAAGATATTTTGAATTGCGTCGTTGTTCAAGATTGCATTGCATCTTATAGTGAAAATAGGTTAGCAGCACGTACATACGCCAGCAGGTCAAGCTATCCAAAACTGTAAAATTTTCCTAATTGAATATAAAGTATTATAGTTTTGTATTAAAGTTGAAAATCAATCAAAGAAATTTGACAGATTGTGGTAGCTTGATGTGCTGGGTTCTGTAAATATATACCATCACGCCTGTATTCCCAGAAGGGATAGGCAGAAGTATACAGGTTATCGCCCTCAGTGTGCCGGTAGGCCGGTTTTTAGATCACATGTAATGAGGGGTAATGCTATTAAACGAGCACGATTCCAAACTTACAGCTGATACTTCGTATCTCGTAGAAGATCGCAATAACACTATCCGATCTCCAAATAGAAGCTTGTAACCAGCAGCTAGCAGCACTTGAATGAGTTATTTTTGTTAATCATCAATACAAGGTTAATTTAATATTTCATCTTGACAATCGTCGATAAACGGTTATCGACAGACTTATGACAGACGCAGTAAGCTCAGCCACTTGGATCGCGTAAGAAGTTTTTGATCATGGAGTCTCATATCACGCATAGCTTTACAAAAAAAGTATCAAATTCGTTTCCGTACAATAACGAACTAATAATATAATTCATTGATTTTATGCTCTAAGACACGTTACACGGTAGATGCAAAGCGTCCCCATTCATTGCACCGTATTGATTTTTAAACCTGATCACCTACAGGTTGGTTTCTATAAATATTAATAAATTATTTTGAAACCCGGTTTTGACTTCCTACATGTTAAGGGGAATGATATGAAACCGATATTATTTGACATGTTTACAAATGTTAAATAATCAATGTCAAATTTCAAATAGTCATGAACCGAATACGATATATTGTAATCGACGATTATCGCCATATAGATCGATTATTAAGCGCAATAATAGTAATTGTAATCGCTAAGTTATAATCGTTTCATCACTAGTTTCGAAACCGGTGGCATATTCTCAAACACAGTAGCACAGACTTCTGATGTAGATTTCATGTGTTATCTTATTAAGGATCAATAATTAGGAGACACAATAGAAAAACAATTATTGTATCAATCGTCGAGAGGACCCGTTTCTTAAATGAATTTAAGATAAATTAATGATCACCGACTGGTTTCTGAGGCTGCTAATATGAGACATTTCAATAAAAATGCTTTTTACGGATTTTAGCCCGAGATTTAAACACAAGAGGGCTTTCACTGTAGTCCACCAGGGTCATAGACTGGGTATAGGTCTCACAGATCTGTGGGACAACTAATAGTTTGATGATGGATCTCTCACCATCAGATACTTAAGCTATACCATCGACAGCTAATGATTCGGCATCATTATTTTCACGTTCAAAAAATTGTCTCAGTTAAAACTACCTAGGTATATACTTACATACAAGAAATGCCAAGTAAACGGTTCCAATAATCATCAATCGTAACGTAAAATTGATAATTGTGTTACACATTGTGTTCCATTAATGTAATAACAGCTCCAATAAATGTAAACCTTTCTTATTACACAAATATTTATTGGGTGCGTAAACTGGACTAATAAATCGGACCTAAATTGGACTACTTTTTTTATTACAATCGTAATCAAAGATGGAATGATAAAGAATAAAAAAAGATAACTTTTGTAGGTTAATTTATTGTATTTCAAGTTCCAATTATGTTAGAAATCTTGAGTTGATAGAGCCATAAAGATAATGTTAGGGTGGCCTCATACGGTACGTGGAACCTGACAAATAAAGAGACTTAAAGTTCGTGGTTTACTAGTAAGGTTCACTAGTGCAACAAATAAAATAAAACATACCATCACGCTTGTATTCCTCGAAGGGTTAGGCAGAGGAGCACCAATGTACAGAGGCCAGCACATCAAGCCACCAACAACCTGTCAAATTTCCTTGATTGATTTTCAACTATATTACAAAGTATAAGGTTCATTTTCAACTGGGAAAATTTGACAGTTTTGCTTGATCTTCTGGCGTCTGTACATCCACAGGTCGCCGGTATGTTTAGGTCCCATGTAATATTCTAGTATTTTATTTATAAGTTTATAAATTGTTTTAATCCATTTAGGTGGTCTTAGTTTAAGATTTATATTTTATATTAATTAAGTTTAATTTAATTTCAGTGTGCCTAGCGTAAAAAATAAATCGTTTTTATTTTCATGTATACGTGAATGGGTAAATCGCAATCCTGAAATGTCAATATTTTTTTGATTTCAGATCATGAAATGGTTATTATTTTTTTACATTTGAACTGACTCTGTATATATTTTTTAAAGGTTTTGAAATATAATAAATAAGCCCAACAATTAATTTAAATTAATACAAGTTATACATATAAAATATCACAAAGGTACGACCAAAACAGTGGCCATTTGAATTAATTTTGGAAGTCATGAAAACCAACACGGGGAGCCTGTAAGAAACATGGCATTGTTTCGTCACTAAACAAATAACTGTTCATTGCTACCCGCGATTTACATAAATTAAAACGTTACTTCGTTGTTTTTAAATAACGTCCCATTTCTATTAGGAAAATAATTTGTAGGGCTGACGCTATAATTCCAATAGATTTAATTAATATTATAAGTTTCTTTTTAAATTTTTGGATTATAGGATTTATTACTAATTAGTAATTATTTACTAATTAGTATAATATATTTAAACTTCTAGCACGACAACTCAAGCATGTTCTTATCCAATTAACGTTTTTTTAAATTATTGCAATACTTTCTCGAAGAACATTTAAAAGAAATTCTCGTTGCAATTTGACCTTGTCTATTTGCCCTTTTTAAGGATTTATACTCACAAAAGTTTATTCAGTTGCAATATATTGTATTTAAAAGGTTAAAAGATACCTTTTGCTCCCTACTTCTTTCTATAATTATCTTCATTTTTATAATTATAATGTATATGGAAGGGTAAAAGACACCATTAAAACCTGGTAGGTACTTGCACAACTTTTTATCTAAGATTACTTTCATATTTTTTCATAAACCCTCAACCCTAATTTTAAGCCCATATACGCAACGTCGACACGTGTAAGATAATACATGTATGCATGCATCAGTAATGCGGTGCATTACATTACATGCATTCATTGTACCTACCTGTTGATCCATTGTTCAGGAGAAAGTGCCTTATTGAGTCTGATTTGAGCAGTGGCACACTGCACTTGAATAATTCATTATGATAACAGAAAACGATATAGATTGGAATCAATGAGTATTGTTTAATTTTTTCTTGGGTCCGTGTGATAGGAGCAGAAAATTGATCTGACTGCAATCAAAGCTCAGTCCAGTCTAGTCCAACAGGACTTTAAAAAAAAATCTTAACGTGTTTATCATTCTGTGAGCGATATCAACGCAGTTTGACCGTCTACTGGACTGAATAATAATATGCCAATTTTTATGATTTAATCAGCTGTGGAATAATTTGTTGCTTGCATTTTTGTTTGAATTATGTTATTATACTTCTTTTATTTATTTTTTATTTTATAATCTATTTGTAGTAAAAAATATATACCTATATCATCTATTTAAAATAAAATGACTCAATAATAAATTTTGTACTGAACCCTTTGTCTTAAATCAACTCATGTTATGTAAAATTTATTTTAAATCTATAATGATCGAATACATTCTTTGAATATTTTTGTTCTCGTCGATAATGCTTGCTATTGAAATGAAAGTTCATTTGTTAAATGACAATAGAATTCTGATAAGTGCATCAATGCATTTCAACATAATGATTTATGCATATTTGATACAAATGTAAGAATATCGTTACCTATTGTAAGTTTTTTAGAAAGGGTTACTTTTTAGACATATTTTGAGGTTTCTTAATTAGTTGGCAACACTTTAATTTTTTGGAAATGAGGTTTATTTTAATTTATTTTACCAAATAATTATCCGTAGTTTGGGATTTGTGTCCGTTATTAGGTTCGCTTGATATAATACTTAGTATCGACATCAAACATTAACACACATCCTGCCTCGACTTTCCGGAATATAGCCAGGCATCATTGAATGTTTTACAACATCCTAATTGATAATATTATATTATATCAATAAAATCGAAACCCAATTATCAAGAAATGTCGTACAATTTAATTATCCTTTAGATAACATAACTTAATTAAAGTAGTTATCCTGTCAGTCACGTAATTACTGCGTCGTGTGTCTAATATGTTGTTGATAAGAGTGACATGTGCCTTGACTGGGAAATGAGTGTACGACATGTGTGTTGCCACTGTAAAAAAATATAACTATTTTAAAAATAGCAATACACTAACGTGAATTGCTATTTTAAAATGTTTCTTTGGATATCATTACCATTATGATCAGTATGGTTTTAATATACATTAGGTCCATAGGTACCTACTTTTTTATAAATTACAGTATGAGAAAATTCAGTTTCTAGAAAAAATACTATAAATTAAATCATGTTTATATTTTTTATTGATTATTAGAAAATTCAGTTATACTGCCCTCAGAAGCATAAAAGCAGTATCTCAAAATTATTTTTGCTTTTTGTTGCATATATTATTGGTTAATCCAATTACCTACCTTAGGAACGAACCAGTAAGTGCAATCTTGCTTAAAAGGAAAACAGCTAAGAAATTACTGCGTATTCCAAATTTACAAAGAAAGAAAATCCTTAATTTTCTCGTAACTCTATTTTCTCAAACTTTGATTGAGATAGTTACCACTTTTTGGTGTATTACGGCAGTATATATTATTATAAGGTATAAGAAAAATCTTTAAGTTCTTATTACATACTACTTTGTTCTATTTTTTAAAATAGAATTACACATAATATATCTATCTATAATCTAATCAGTGACTTTAGGTATCGTCTGTCATTCTATTGGTTGTGTATGGATGATGAATTAAGGATATAAAGGACTTAGATTATTAAATTTATTTTTTACCTACTTGGCCCCACTTTTTTACTTAACTTGTCTGGTGCAAAAGACCTTAGGTTGACTAATTGGTATTAACATCCTCTAACAAATTAAGGACGACACAACGAAGATTGATCACCGTGATCTTATCTTTAAATGTAATTTATTTTAATTATTCCTATAATGTTTGGTATAAATAAAATTGATGTTTACGTGATGCAGGTTAGGTTGACATGAATTAAATGACATGATAATCACATCATATAGGTAGATAGTATATTAACTTAGTGTGGATCGAAACCAAAAGAATAGAAAATTACCTAAATAGAAAATAAACATAATTTGGATAAAACCTAAACCACAAATCTATAGAAAAAATTATAACAAGAACTTGCATAATATTATGTTGCCCGAGATTTCACTCCCGCCCCAATATATTTATGTTTTTTTTAAGACATAAGGTAACCTATTTTTTCGTCATGAGGATGTAATCTAAATATTCCCTTACCAAATTTATCGAAATCTGTTCAATTTTTTCGGATTAATTAATTCTCATGAAAATTGCCAATAAATTCGTCACTGTAAAACCAACTCGACAAATCCGCTTAACCAATCTAAGATATAAATTTAAACCTACCTTCAATACTATATTTTAGCTACATAAAACAAGACCACAATTACGGGTAAAAACATAAATCATTGTCTGTCCAACTCGTTATGTCAAACACATTATACCCCGAAGCGCGCAAATCGGCTAAATATATTCCTAATACACTTAAACTATGCTTTATGGACGCACAGACAGACCGACAAAGAGATGTGCCTAGATAGACTGGTTTAACCAGGCTTAACATCTACCAGGGATGGCAAACCTTGACAAGAAATTTTGATTGCAATATAGTAGAAATATATTCATTTAAAAAAACGATATATATGATAATATTTAATTGAAATTTCACATCAAAAATATCATATCAAGTGGTTATGTATTTAATAATTTGTTAAAAAATTGTTTTAGATGTTTTAAGGTTCGCCATCCCTGGCTAGGTTTAGATAAGGCTGGGTGTTGAACAGCGAGATATCGCTGGCGATTGGCCCGCGATCTGATTTATGAACGAGCTTCAGTTTACCGATTGTATCCGATTTTGTCATGTACAAACTGGACGGGAAGTGAAACGATACATTACACAACTAATATAGAACACAACTATGTAGGTTCATTAATAGCATATTATGCGATTCACTATCATAAAAGAGTTGAAAGAATTTTCGGGAATACCAATCGTCTGTGAAATGTGGAGGGTAATTTAAGGGCCTTGTCAACAAAAACCACACCCACTGCACGGAAGTGAGTGTGTTTTTTCTCTTTCTATCTCTGTTCAGGACTCCGCTGATTTCCATGGCGGAAACAACTTTTTAATTTGTATTTCTTGACAATTAAATGAGTTGTATTGTTTTTAGATATTACGCAGAGTCATTTAATTACTTTTTTAAAGTAGGTATTCAAAGAATTGGAAAAAAATTAAACTGCGGTTGCTAGTTTCGGTAATTCATTACATTGGTACTTGTGTAGTAAATAAATTATTTATACAACATTGTATTCAAATGATGACATAGAAAAAGTTCGTATTGCACAACGCCTTCGAACAATGAAAATTGAAATATTATGATGAACAAGGAAAATGTACGTGTGATTTTTCTGGAAAAAAGAACATCTGCAATGAAAACATTAAAAAATATCGACAATTTTCAGTCTGCTATGAGGTTTTATCTTGTTGGCCTTCACTGTTAGAGCAAGATTATATCAAATCAGAATTTATTAAAAAAAGATCGAAGAATTTCACTCCGACAACCTTATATAAAAGGGAAGAGCTATAACCTAGACTCTGGTTTGTAAAACATCAATTTAAACACTACCAACGCATTTTCACGTTCCGCTAAATCCATAACAGTGAATGGCGTGAAGATGCGACAGTCAATGGTGATGGTGATCTAATCGCTATTGTATCTATACCTTTATTCCACCCACTATGTACCGACAGCAAAAAAGGAATATGTATCCTGGAAATATTCTTTTTTAGAAAGTATTATAATTAAAAGTATTGTTGTATAGAAAGTCCTATTTTATATTTGTTTAGTATATTTTAAATATTCCAATTTTATCTAAGGATAACCCCTTAGATAAATTTGGAATATCTTAAAGTACTTATTATAAGTAGCTACACTGATAAAATATAGTTACCAGTTAGATACTTGCATCGTTTGGGTGGAAACGTTCGAGTTGGGGGTTCGAGTGCCTGTCTCCTTTTCAAAAAAAAATCAGAATGGCTTACTAGCAGAACAAATAAGCATTGCCATTCAGCGTGGCAATGCCGCCAGACTTTTGGGCACGTTGCCGGACGACAGCGATGCCGAGGAATACTTTGACCCTTAGTAGCATTTTTTTATGTATATTTTGAAAATATGTCGGCATTATTTTGAGAAGTCTATTGTAATTTATATAAATAAAACCGACCGGTGTAACTTTATATTTAATTTTAAATGTCATTGTCTTTTTGAGGCTGACTGTACCCATAGCCGAGTTTGTCCGATACGTCCCGAACTCCCGACGTTCGTTAGCTACCGGGAATCATGGTACTTTATGTGTACTTTACATAACTGTCATAACATAACGAGTTGTCAATGCGAATGTCCCGATAACGGCGTAGGTAGACATCCCAGCGTTTTCACAACAACTTGTAAATAACAATTGGGTTTAAACTTATAGCATTTAGAGGTAACAGTAGCTGTGAATTTCAACCAACGCTTAGTCGAAGATTGAACTATACGTTTGTTGGACCGGGTTTTTTATTGTTACAAGATATCAAACAAGCATACGTGCCTCAGTTGTTAATAAGTCTTATATGTCCAGTAGGTTATTTCAATGCCTACATTGCCCTTCAACACAATAATGTCCTGGAAGTACAGACGCAAGCAGGTGAAGCCATCCAAAACTGTCAAATTTTCCCAATTGAACATGAACTTTATAATTTTGTATTAGAGTTGAAAATTTATCGAAACAATTTGACGGATTGGGGTAGCTTGATGTGCTGGCCTCTGTACATAATTACAGTTGCCGGGTGTCGTAGATTTAACTCCCTGAGACTAAATATATCTGTGTATTCCTCACACAAAATCTTGATTTAGCGGGTAGGTATACAAACTTCAGAAATATAGGGTATACAAAATTCAGGTGGCATGACTGGAGGCAATCCAGTCATGTTTGTGGCGAATTTCACGAATCCCATGGCCTTGACAATAGGGTAAGTGAAGGCAAGTACGGTTTTAGTCGGTATGAGTCCGACACACTCTGCCGCCTCCTTAGGTAGCGGATAGTCCAGTAGGATTTTCTGTACTATATAAAAAAAAGAAGGTGTTGCCTCTAATGTGTAAATGATTGCGAACAGCACTGACTCCACGCAAATCCAAAGATTAACCATAAAATGGATAAGGAAATTTGCAATCGAAGTAATTAGTCGTCTGACTAACAGATCCATGTTTTACAACTTTATTTCTGATTTATCTTATAATTTTTCAGCGGAGATAACACGTCGTGTTTCTTCCTTGTAATCAACGTTGAATTATGGCAATCTTTTATCTAAGTACTAATTGATGTGGGACCCTTACGCAACATCATTAGCTGTTTATTTTAACGTAACTTTATAATTTGCTTTGCCATTGAGGTTGTATATTACAGAGGACAAGTTCCTGCTGCATGAGCTGTGGAGTTAGCACCACAACGCCATAATCATGTTTCACATACATATCATAAATATTGAAATAATAATTATCTTATAAAATATGTCATTTGTATACCTATACAAATACAAAACAAAATTAAAGATATTTATGGCGTATGAATTTCCACCGGTAAAATACTTTCTAGTGTAGAAATAAAATGAAAATGACGATTTTCCTAGTACGGTAGCACATAATACCTCAATGAGTAGTTCATCCATTTTAATTATAACTGTTGGTTAAGAAATAATCTTTGACGTTTACAGATGAAACGGAATCATCTTCGTACTGTTAGTAATTGGCTAAGAAATGTTTTATTAATTTGTCTCGTTGTATCTATGAGCTGAAATAAATAAGGACTCGTCGGATGCCATTTTATTTCGCATGCTGTATGACTTCACCATTAATTTCCTTAATTAACAATTAACCCAAATATTGTGAAAAAACTCACACTTGCCTCTTTTATTATGTACTTATGTACGTTCTTGTACTTTTGTATGGCTTTTAGTATGCATTCTCTAAGAATTACCTTTCATTAAGATATCGAAATAAAATGTTATTTTTTTAATGTGCAAAAAAGATATTGTGTAATTTAAAAAATGATTGTTTTAATGTGTAATTTAAAAAATGTTTTTTTTATGTGAAATTTAAACAATGATTTTTTTTAATGTGATATTAAAGAAATAACATCTTATGTCGGAATAAACTACAGCACAAACATAAAAAAAGGTAGTACGATTAGCCAATCAGTCTGTTAATAACAAGACAGGGTATACTGGACATGGCCTGCGGGCGCTTGAACCGGGGAGTCCGCCGCCCGAGCCGACAGTGGCCCCAGTAGGCGCGCGAGTTTACTACACGCGTGCTTTCGAGCAGGAAGCAAGGAAAAGCTTCCCTGTTTAATGAGGTCCAGTGGTTGTAACAGACCATAGCTTGTCATGGTTGCGGCGAATGTCACGATTTCAAAGGCCATGACTAAAGGGCAAGGGAAGAGTAATGCGGTTTTTAGTTGGTATGAGTTCGACATACCCTACCACCTTATCAGGTAGCAGACGATTCATGAGGATTTTCCGTACTATAAAAAAGAGTGCACTGGACAATCATTTTTATATTATAGCTTCCTAGATAATGCCCTTTCTATTGGAGAAATTCGTATAAAAATCCAAGATTGACCTGAACAAACACAAACTCAGCGCGGCGAAGACTTTAATGTATAGTGTTATAGTGATGATAATAATTTTCTCTCGTAGAGGCTTTTAAAATATAAATAAAACATATAGGTACATCAAGGTCTTAAAAGCTATTTAAAAATTATTATTATGTGCAAATGCTAAATTAGCTACAAATAATCGAAACTATATGATAATGAAACTGTATTTTCCGTATTTCCATTGAAGTTTGTTTAAATAGCACGCGATATTTTTTTCCAGAATAAGTACTGAAGGAAAAAGTTTAAAAATACAAAAAGTCCCAACACCAAATGCAGTGGTTTACCACAAGAATTTACGCTTCACAATTTGGCGGTACATCGATTTTGGTGACTGGGGTTTTGTATCAGACCAGTTTGCGTTGTCGATGCACCTGTACTAACTTACAATTACTTACAAAGATTAAACAATTACGATTGACACAGACATGACACTAATGTTCGTGCACGCCCCGCAACCTTTAGACCTAAATACTTTACTTTAAAATAAACATATCACAAAAGCATATAATAAAACTAAGTCATAGTTTAAAACAGATATAAATCGTTGTGAATCGAAGATCGTTTCCCGAAGATTAGGAAACTAGAATAACAAATAATATGTAGATAGATACCTACTCTCTAGATAAATTCTACATGAATACCTACTCACTGTGCCAATCAACTAAATGGCGCTTTTTGAGATATTTTTCGAGAAACTTCGCAATCATGAGTGCTTACGAGCACTTTAATACCTTTTTGGTTTAATGCCGCCTTTCCTACTTATATTATATTAATTATTCACTTCGAATGCACCTATGCTAATAAGTTCCATAGATAATTACGTCTAGACGAGACACTTGCCAAGCTTTCTCTTGCTGCCTATTATTTATGGATTTTGCTTTGAGAGACTTCCATGTTTATTACAGTATGTAATTTGTTTATTATAAATGCAACTTTTTTATCAATAAGAGAAAGACAATGTACCTGCTTTTAACGAAAGTAAAAGGTAAAGTAAATCACAAAGATGAAAGTTCAAGGTTACCTAAAGAGTTATGCGATATTTTATACCTACAATAACGTTTTCAAATACCGGTTTGGCATGTCTTTTTATATAGAATGTGAGAGGTGCTTATAGAAAATGGTAAAAAATGCCTTTGGCATAATTATATAAAAAAATCAATGACTACATTATTATAAGATCCGATGCTAGTTTACGTATTCTGCCTAAGAATCAATGACCAAAGGTATGAAAGAAGTACCTACCTTCAATAATGCGTAATAAGATTGGCTGCAACGCACCTGTGTTAATAAGTAACAGTTTGTACTGAAGTACTTACAACGTTTGGAATTTCAATACTAACGTATGTTATTTTCTTTATAGCAGTTCATAATAGTGGTGCCGATAAAATTGTTGAGAAAAGCTAAAAAAGCATTACAGGTACCTATAAATTTCATCACGAATCTCAGAAATGATAAAAATAATTTCTAAAATTATCATCAAACCGCGTGCAGGACTTGTTAGCAACAGTATGAACAGTTATGTCATTAAAACAGTTTCGTTCAACTCTGTCAATGTAATATTACAGATAAACTGATAACCTACCGCAAAAATATATGTAATATTCAATTACAAGCGAAATGGTATCAATTGTGACACTAATTATTTGTGTATCTGGTTTATTTGCGATAATTTAGAGTACTCTCACTTTAGTGATGCTGTAATGTTTATAGACAAGACTATAGTTAGGAATAGAATAGATTCTAATGTGTATATTGAAGAAGATAGATATAATGGGCGAAAAAGGCCACATGGCTGGCTATAGGCTTTATAATGGATGACGCAGCATTGAGTAGATCGATGACCTGGTAACTGGCAAAGCTGCCCAAACTCAGCATTGGGTGGATACGAGTTAAAGAAGACAAAGAAAATGGTAGAGAAACTGTATAAAATATTCAAGTAAAAACATATAACATAACACATTTGACCTAAGATTTTATCAAAGTCAAGCTGTCTATATGTGAAATAAAACTGTTGGTTTACACCTATTAACGTTGTATTACTTTAAGACATAGAATTACAAATAAAAACAGTCATTATGACTTCGTCAATCCCTAGGAAACGATGAAATCTGCTAAATAAATCAACTGTAGAACAATAAAAATCCTTTTATCAGTCAGCCATTCTGCGAGACGCATTTGAAAAAATATGACTTTCGACATTTCATAATCTAAATGCGTGTTCGGAATTCGATACGTAATCTAAATTATGACTGACAGTAACTACTTTGTAAGCTGTAGTGTAACGCTTTTAGACATGCATTTATAAACGGTGTCTTGGTCGACTTCTGTGAAAAACTTTAGAAATTTACAAATGAAATTGGACTAAGTTTTAGACTCAGTAGAGTCTAAAACTTAGTTGATTCTCATGTCTTAATCCATAATATTAGTTCAAAAGCGTGTATTTTGCGACATGAAGCACTCAAAACCTTAAGTGATCGAGATCTAAAATCAATAAATAAATTGAGATCATTATTTTGTTAAATGCGAACTACCTACTTACTGACATGAATTTCGCATAAAATTTTACGCAAAATTTCTAATTCTATACTTAAGAACCAAGATAAACGTTGAATTAATATTATACATTCGATAGTGCACTTAGACAAATAATTGCTCCGTGATAAGCATTTGTTGATGCTAAATAGCTGATACAAATTTGCCCTAAATATGTTAGTGAGTCTACTGCCAAAATCCCTTTTCCCAGTACACTCACTTTTACACACTTAGACAAGAAAAATAATTTGATAATTTAATTAATTCTTCGAGATGCTCTCTGAACATTTTTCACAAATTTGAAATCAACTAAAACCCATTGAGAAAAATATAGAGCATTGGTTTTCTTTACCGAACAAGAAAATCTAGCCTCAATTTCTTTATCTTCACGCATGGCACGAGTTGATCGCTCTATGGTGTTAACAATGTATAATCAGCCAGTTTGGTTTTGCCAACAACTCCTAGTCGTACAAAATTCCGCTAAGGCACAAATATTGCCACATTAATCTCGCAAGCGAAATTAGACCATGTTACTTTATGATGTGCACATGAAATTCAACCTGAGAGTTTAGTATTAGAATAATTTCTTGGCTATACACGTTGCTGTCACAATAGTCACATTCATCTATCGTACGGTGTTAGTCCCCTTTTCCAACATGGAGCGATACAAGAGTGGCCTAATATTAGTCTCAGACCACACGGAAACCAATTACTCATACCTGTAGACACAATCCTGTTCAAAATTTGTACAAGTTGACACCATCTATTATAGTAGTACAAATCGTGTTTGCTTTAGAAAGTCATTGTGGCTATCTCACGCGGAGTATTGTTGGGCATTCTGGTATAATAGTAGCGTAGCCAGCAATCTGGCTTCTCTATTCAGTTCTTCCACTTTAATATGTCTTAAGTTGGGCCACAATAGTGCATATTAATATTTGCCGTCCCTGAATCGTGTTGGTTATGAAATTCTGTGTGGCGCTAAGTTTACTGAACTTTCTTATCTGAGTTTCATGTTTCCTTGTTGTTTCAACATGTGTGTTCTAAAAATTAAATTATAGCATTTTCCCACATTATGATTTTTTTATAATTTCTGCTAAGTATCCGTAATATTTATTAATCAAACATTTCTTCTTAAATTCTTAGATCTTTCTATTTACTATATTCCTTCATTATACCTTACTTTTAAATTCAAACCATCTAGTATAATTAATCTTTGATAAATTTCGTAGCAATTTGATACACATTGAAGTTCTCAATGTCATGGCGACCAATAATTAATTAATATAAATAGTTACATAGCCTTCATAAGCAGTTAATGAGATCGAAAACGATTGCGTTTTCGTGAAACGTGATAGCTGTGTAAAAAATAACGGCTTTTTAATAGGTCTAACCATCGAATCTTGTTGGGAAGCACGCGTCGTTTAACTATTTGGGTTATAGCTATACTTAGACTTAGATATATAAACGCTCAAGCGAATATTTGTGAAAACCAATACATAAATCGCATAGTTGTTTTTTAGTAGATAGTAAGAAATAGTTAAGTTTTAGAACTTTATGTATACCTAGTCTAGAATATAAATAAATAATTTATTAAACTACAAAGAATGCCCGATACATAGTAGAAACTTGCTGAAAGCGGAAAATCTTTGATTATCATCTGATTATTACCTAACAAGTTGAAAGCACTAGTATACCAAAACCCATTATCAGATTACTTAAACAAAAGATACCGATCTTAAACCGAATCATTTCACTCTCAACAGCGTATAGAAAATCTTCTACTCCCATCAACTCGTTACTTTTAAACAGAATTTCGTCACTAAATGTAATGCCAACCATTTAAACGTCAGAATCGATTACAATATCTATTGAACTTGGTACTGAACCGAAATAAAGATGTCCAATGGTTAAAACGGTTATCCATTAACCAATCCAATTGAAATGATTATTCGATTAAAATTCAGTATATCGAATAAAAAAATGTGGAATGCTGTAAGGTAGTTAGATATGTTCGATACTTAGGTTTTAATTTGTTGCTTTTTTTTATGTGACTTGATAGTTCCGGAATCGAATAAAGTTTACGTAACAAGAGTGAACTTACGGATACAGTATTGTTAGTTTGTCTTTCCCAATTTACAGCAACGAAAGGTTAAACGTATAAAGACGGATTACACAAAGCTATATAGTTATAATCAATTTGGTTTTCTTAATTGTCTCTAGATTTTAAAGATTGGATATTATTACTCCTGGTCTGGCTGATAGTAAATGTGTGCATTCACGATAAAAAACCTTGAAAGAGCAGTTTTTTTAAAAGATTTACCCTCTTGTTTTATAAAAAATCCATATCCAATTAACAACGATTTTACATAATACGGAAAATAAATTAGAACATCTTGACCTGGCAACGCTTGATCAAATAATGAATCAACATCAAAGGTTGATATTAAACCAAATATGCTTATCGTAATGGTTGAAGACGATCTTGTGCATACATGGAAGAATAATGTAACCAGCAAATAATTCATTGCACATTTTAATTTCAAATTCCAAATTGGATTTTTTCTCACACCAGCGATAATCGTTTGAAGATGATGAAGATGTTGTATAAGGAAGCTGTGAAAACATAACAGGTGTAAATTGCTATATTAAAAGTACTCGATCAATCTTTCTGTCGTCACCGGCGCGGGCGCACGTCGCATGCATATGGATGCGCCGTTTAGTCGCGAGAAAATATTTGCCGTTTTGGTCCTACAGATGCTACCTTCGTATATTTATTTAAGGTATTTTTTCGTCATCATTTAAATGTTTTAGAGTTTCTTGCTAGTTGTGTATTGCTAGATATAAAAAATGAATAAGTGCTTAATGTTAATAGCTTGACGATAAATAAGTTTTTGTATTTTCTGGTCTTTTGAGTCCCTTATTATATTTAGCCGTAACTGTACGGATAATATGTTTCTTAAAAACCTCTAGTAAGGGATAAAGAATATTTGAATATGTATCAGATGTGATATTTGTTGAAACATTTAGTCACTAACGCTAAGAGACAAGGACAAGGCTATGCTGGTAGCGCATCTCTATTAATTGTGATGTTTTCCTTTCTTTGCTGACACGTCCTGTAACGTATTGCCTTAGTTCACTGTTGCACTGCGACATACATTTACTAATTAATTGTAACATTATGACACACGGATTTGGGTTAAGCTTATTATAAAATACAATGTAACGCTTAACTTATGTTCATTACTATGGAGATCCTCGTAATATAAACTTGTTCCATTCGTCGTTTCGTTCCCAATATACACATACTAATTATTAAGGTTATTTCTAGGTATGACTAATGATACGTGTTGTGCCGTTTTTACTAAAGGACAATGGGAAGCAACGTCTCCAGTCTCTAACAGATTTCAAACATATAATCTCATTCTTCGAAAGGTCTAGACAATTTTATTTTTAAATTATGACAACATTCTTCAAAAATCTGTTGTTAATATTTTTGTGTAACAACTTAAACTTGTATAGAACTTGACTTACATGCCAGCTACAACCATTTTCATCATCATCATCATCATCAACCCATATACTGTCTCACTGCTGAGCACGGGTCTCCTCTCACAGAATGAGAGGGATTAGGCTATAATAGTCCACCACGCTGGCCTAGTGCGGGTTGCCAAACTTCACACACCATCGAGATAATCTCTAAGGCATGCAGGTTTCCTCACGATGTTTTCCTTCACCGTTTAAGCAAGTGATAATTAATTATTAATACGCACATGATTTCAAAAAGTCAGAGGTGCGTGCCTTGGATTCGAACTCGAGAGCTTAGACTTGGCAGTCCAATGGTCATATCCCTAGGCTATCACTGCTTTATGACAACCATTTTAATATTGCGAAATTGAGATTTGAGTTATTTACTTATTAATATAGTTATTAATAGGTAGGCTTAACAAGTAATATTAATAAGATTTTCTATAAAATTTTCTAATACAAAATTGTATGTAATGATGACTCATGTTTCAAGAATGGTGAACAATATTTCATTTTAATATTTCTTTATTCTAATTTTGTATTGAGCTATTGGTTTTTCTATGAAATTCTCAGTAGGAGCTCGGAGCTTGGATTTGTACACGGTTAATGGTAATTATGTTCGCCCCTATTACTTGAGACCTAAACATACCGGTGAACTGTTTGGTGTACATTAGTATACCTCTGCCTAACCTTCGAGGAATGCAGGCGTGATGGTAAGTTATCTTATGTATTGTGCAATCTAATGACTCACAATATTTATTATGTTGTGTGCTCATATGATAATTAATCTCCCAATTTATTATTATTTTTAGAACTTGATTTATATTTGCGTGAAGTATTTCCTATTATCTATAAATAATTAATTGTAATAGGCAGTGATAGCCTAGTGGTATGATCATGAGACTGCTAAATCTAAGGTCACGAGTGCGAATCCAGGGCACGCACTTCTGACTTTTCGAAATCATGTGCGTAATTTATTACTCTCTTAAACGGTGAAGGAAAACACCGTGAGAAAACGTAGTCTGCGAACCCGCACTAGGCCAGCGAGGTGGACTCTAGCCTAAGCCTAGCAGTGGGACAGTATAGATACATTCATCATCATAAACCCATGTACTATCCCACTGCTGGGCACGGGTCTCCTCTTACAGAATGAGAGGGACATGACATTATTTCCTAAAATAAAATCGATCGTTACAGACGGTATTTTTGGTGTCTTATCGCGGCTCTCGATAAAGTAAGGTTAAAATTCGCGTGCAATTAGGAGTTGCAAGCAGAACAGATCTCGCAAAGAACAAGCGGCCAGTTTGTACCTTCTGTCACTGAACGCGGCAAGTTTTAAGATATAACGAGAATCGCGTTTTCGGACAGCCTCTGTTTGTTAGTAGCATAATGATACCGCTGTCACCTTTGTGCAATGTTACAAGTCTTGTATGGAAATTTTGAGACCTTTTTTCGGATCGGGCCTCTTTGGCGCGAAATATTTTTAGAAATAAAAAATGGCTTGAAGTGACATTTAAAGACGTCATTATTATATGGGATTAAGCTGATATAGGAATAAGAATTTTAATAAAATGTTTTTTTAGTATTTACCAGAAAGGTCTGTTTAGAAATCGGCTGTATGAAAAGAAGAGAAGTTCTTATTCGCGGTGGATAACTATAATGTAGAAGAAAATATTAGTATTCTACATTAGAAATTATTCGAACTTAATTTAGTCAGCTGATGGCAAGAGGGTTAACCAAACCATCAACCTGTTTACTGTCGAACTGATAGGAAGAGGTCTCCTTTCATTCTGAGAGGTCTGTTCCCCACGTGCATTTCGCACGTGATAATTGATTATTTATCAATACGCATTACTCACAGCGTCTGGAAAAATCACACAACTACACACGTATTATTGTCAAAGGTGCGTGCCTTGAATTTGAGCTCCAGACCTTGGACTTGGCAATCGTCATAGTCATATTACAAGGCACCACCACGTAATATTGTCCCATTCCACGCACATTTAATAAGTTAACCGGAGGTAACGACATTGCCACGTTACTGATAAACGATAACATAATATCTATGATTTTCTGTAATTCTAAACCTAGCTAGTTATTAGATACATGGACTTAAACGATATCCACACACCTTCTCATAAGAGAAACAGGGCAACGATACGAACGATATATTATTATCATATAATAGGTGCCAGTAACTTAGTCTTGATATTACCACGAAGTAAGGAAGCACAGAAGACAAAATATTTAAAAGTTCAGTTTCACCCGCATCCCAATGGGCTTTTGGGACAAATGGTAGCTTAAATCCTACTCTAAGATCTAATCTATCCTTTTAATAAATTTCATCAAAATGAAATGCTTTAAAGAGAGGTAGGACATAGTGGGAGTAATTCCACTCAAATTGGAGCTGCCTGACCGGGGTGAAATCGAAGTGAAATAACATTGCTTTGAGCTGTGTTGTGTTTCTTACGGTGAGCAAGGTTCCCAGTGCTCTACGAGGAAACGGTGTGTTAGCAGTGGGGGGACTTTGACCCTTATACTGCCAACCTAACTATTCTTCTTTCGTTTTACAGGGTGGCAAGTGATACTCCTGGTGTTGCAAGCGTCTATAGGCTACGGTAACCGCTTACCATCAGGTGGGCCGTATGCTTGTTTGTCACCTTAGTAGTATAAAAAAATGCTTTTGATCCTGTCGCTTCTATACGTGTTAGCTTAGGTATGGCATGTTGGTCCAAATAGACACTCTGTATATTTTGTAATGTGATCTAGGTACAAGAAATCGCCGCGTTTAAATCAGACACATTACACCAACCACTGCAATTAATCACCACCTAACGCGTTAATCTTGCCGAGCCTATCACCAAAACTATGGAGCTTTAATAGATTTTTCTTGTTGACCACATTATTAACTTTTCTTGAACCGTGTGGGAACCGAAACGAGTTTAAATTAACGGCGCAGTTAACTTAACATGACGTAAGTCGTTAATTAATAATAATATTAAAATGAGTAATGATAGGCTTGTTTGAACTTGTGCAAGAGATGTTGGGTGAAGTCACTCGATGCTGATTGGTTTAAGGTTGATCATAGCCAGGATAACCTTGTCCGGTTCTTGAGAAAGCTGGTTAACAATTCCAGTAGTAAGAGACTTCTTCTGAAAAACCGTTATGAGAACTTCCATAACATAAGTTTCACGAATGTGGTTAAACAGAAATTAATCTCACTAGTATCTAGTCACATATAGGTGACTTGCTAGGCTTACATAAAAAATGAAATAATTTTATCGTCCTTTATGTAGTGCCGAAAGTATGAATCAAGACGAGATAATGCGACACTAAAATTATTTCGTGGCGTGCATTTTCGCCCCCTTAGACGTACCTACGAGGAACTTATGCTCAAAAAATCTTAGCCAATCAGCATCGAGCTCTGAACAAAATCAAGAGTATCGTGGTTGCATAGGAGCTAACTAGTGCCAAACTCTTCCAATTATCTCTATAGATTTCAGCCTCAGAGAGATAAAGCGATATTTCATAATGATGCCCTTGGCTGGCATTTCTCATACGGTCAGATATATTGTAGAATCCCCTTAGGCGTGTATTTTTCTTTAACCGTCAAAGAAAGTCATAATAAATTTCTAATCCGAACAGGAATGTGAAAAGTCAAAGGTGCTACTGTACACAGATAACATAAGATTTATACTTTACTAAAACAAAGGGAATTCTAAATCACATATGACATCAAAAATTCTTTCATACCTACAGCTCGTAAAACAACATCAGCTCCCTAAAAAAAATAAGCTAAGCCGCAGAAACCGTGAATCTGACACCATGGACCACGTATTGTTCTTCCCACACCGGAGATGGCCGATTATACTCATACACCAATCGTATGCGCATCTGATGACTGATTTATTTGCTAAAGATGGCGGCGAACGATTCGAATTTTAAGATAGAACTTGCCTCTGTGAGATAGCCCAGTTTAGTGTGTCGATATTTTATTTAGTTTCGCATGTTTTTTAGGAAGAAATATGTGGAGTAGATAGGCGTGAGTTTATTTTATGGTACGGAGAATTTAGGTTTTATTGGAAATCGAATGTCGAGCACACGGTCTATGACCATCATCTTTCTGCCCTTGTACCAATTTCACACATGTACCAATGTCACATCATCATTTACTCCCTTTTCTATCATATCCGCTTTAACACAATCCATCCATCTTTCTTTCTTTATGACCATAACGATGACAAATAAAAAATAGAACAAAGAGAAAAAACTTTATTCAATTAATATTCGAGTCATGAATTCGATCACTTAATTACAATAACTCGTTCATGGTATTCTAGATCTATATTTCTTTCTTTCTTTGATCATAGACTGTCAAATGAAAACAGGGGGACGATATGATGAAAGTCAAGAGTGGGTAAGATCATTTACAGTTGTAGCGATCAAGCAGACACCACGATTCTCTAGCAAAGCTCCAAATCTGGAAATGTTACCTGATTATTTTTGTCCTTGTGGAATGGTTCTCTATGTATTATTATTTTTTTGACAGAATTTTGTTTATATAAACAAAATTCTAGGTATATGTATACCTAGATTGTATATGATGTATGATTTTCATTTATAGAGGTTAGCTTTCGATTGTTACATTTTAGTGACTCAGGCGGTGTTTGTCTAGACGTCATTAACAATGACTTTACTGCTCTATCAAACATTTTTTATATGATTAGGTACTATTGCTGTAAAGAATTGTAGGTGAACCAAAAAAAACACCATTGTGGTAATCACAGGAGCTATTTATTATTCGGAGGATATTGGTCATGTCAAAACAAAATATATCATCTTTTTAATAGTGCGGATTTTTTCTTCTTTTGGATCCACAAAGGCGTGCCCACTGTGTGAACCTTGATCTCTTTTATAAAATGTAATAAATCTGTCAACACCTAGCTAGACACTAAATAAAAAATACAAAACATATGGAAGCCAGCTATGTATGTACATATAACGTCTGTATTATTATCAGAAGGTGGAACTTGTTGTTCCAATAAATTATTTTGGTATGTTATCTAAAAGGTTTTTTATGTATGCACGTGTGTGAATTCCGACATATTATTATAATGGTGCATTTAATTAAGTATTTAAGAATACAATGTATTAAATTATTAGTCTTTTGCCAAAAGTGTCTTTATGTAAACGGTTATTTTTGAAATGCCAAAGGCTCAGTGAAATGTTAGAAGTGATTGAAATGTACTGAACAGGGATGGAGAAGATCAGTAGGACAATAAAAAACAAATGAGAAAGTGTAATTGATTGTTAACTAGAAAGGCCAGTTGAGAACTAAAGAAAACAGGAAGAGTACAAGAGACAATTTCAGAAACCAAAATTGAAAGGACATGAAAAGCGGAAGACCTAGATGAAACTGTATACAGCAACTAAAGGAAAGTAGAATGAAGAGGACAAACGGAAGGCAGAGGATAGAGCGCAGTGGCAAAATACCACATAGATAAGGAAAATAAATGCCTAAAGATTCAAAATCACTTGTGCGAGATAGATTATATTATAGACTATATGTTGAACTTAAATTTCTATCGTACTAGATACAACCGATGAAACAGATTTTCTTTCCTTGGTTTCTTCCTTCCTTCTCGTTCCTTCTAAACAGGCAGTGATTTTCTTTCCTTGGAGAATAATCTATCAGTACTTATATGCACGACAAGACGAGGTATGTTAAATTACGAGGATGCTGTAACTCTGTGTCAAACGAAACAGGTAAATATGGGATTTCTAACAAAATGCAAATGTCTAACCAACACTCAATGCTAGAACGCTTTAATATTAGAACAGATAGCACCAATTATAACCAAAACCAGAACGTTAAGCAATTCATTCCAAAAGAAAACATAATTAAAAAATAATCTCCTCATATTCATTACAATCTCTTCAGAGAACCTCATTTTTGGCTGTCGCAACCTTGCAACCAATCGCCTCTTTGATGTCCAATCATTCTTTCTATTTGTTTTGTATCTACAAAATAATAGAATTAAGATCTTCGATACAATGCAATCGCAATCTGTGGTACGATCGCTGCCAAATCACCTTCAATAAAGAAGTAATTGATATAATCAGAGCAGTAGATTACACGACAAGGCCTGACCGCCACTACTTAAGAGATTCACCCATTTTTTTCATAAATCACGACTAAACTGTTCATAATAAAGTTCATTATGGCGTGTTTAAAGTTTGGTAGTAGTAAATATAAGTTGGTTTTGGTACCGTGTATAGCGGGTGTGGACTTAAATGTTGCAATCTGGGGAAATTGCTACCGGGAAGTCGAGAGAGGTAGGTTAATTTTTTGTGGCAATAAAAATATTTTAATGCTCTTGATCTCTATAAATTCTATTTAAAGATTTGTTTGACTGTTTAAATAGCTTTGTTTTCTGCAGCGGAATTTACTCTATCGTTATCTTAAAGTTTTGTGCGGCACTAATTAAATTGAGTTTTGTGTGACCAAGATATGCTTTGGTAATCTTGACTGATGATGATCTTTTTTCCATAATAAAATCTATCACATATAAATAAATTCCGGAATTAGCCATACTAATATTATAAATAATAAAGTAATTCTGTCTGTCCATTTTATTTGTTTGTCTTTTACCTTTTCACACCTAAATCGCTTAACAGATTTCAACAAAACTTGGCAAGCAAATTATATCCTGAGTATGGATATCACTATCACTACATAGTATAAAACAAAGTCGCTTTCTCTGTCCCTTTATCCCTATGTATGCTTAAATCTTTAAAACTACGCAACGGATTTAGATGCGGTTTTTTTTATAGATAGTGTGATTGAAGAGGAAGGTTTGTATGTATAATACATGTATTTTATTAGTACATTGTACCCGTGCTAAGCGGGGGCGGGTCGCTAGTATTTAATATAATACGATATGTCTCAAAATGGTATAAAAAGTCCTTCCCTTTTGTCTTTTAATTGTAAATATAGTGTTACTATGTTATAAAATATAATGAAATATAGGTAATTTAAAATAATGTTACCAAATGTTCCTTGTTTTATAAATCATTTATTGTACTATGATTGCGTAATAACGGTTCGATTTGGTTTCATCCAAATTGTGTCTTTAAATAACGAGTCGAGGTGGAAAATTTCTTCTAGGCAAGCGCATTCCATCGTAAATCGCAGTGTCGCTTAACATCAAGCGAACTGGCGGTCAAGCGTAGGCCTGACGTGCATATAATAAAAAACTAATAATGTCCCTTTTTAAAAAAAAAAAAAACAGCTCCTTTACTAGAAAACAATCCAGTCCCTGTGTGTTTGGCCTACAAACATATAATTAACGGACACAAAGTGTACCGATACTCGAAACAGATATCCATGGAGCATACAAAGATTGACATCCCACGGAACGGTAGTGGCGAGGTTTACGCCAAACTTGCAGTCAAGTTAGTATCGCTTCTGATTTCATAAATATATAGTAGGTACATCGATTATTCTTTCTCATACCTTATAAAGAAATACATATATCACTGCTTAAGACTGTAAATAAGGCATTCATCACACACGCTCCCGGATGAAGAGGACGGAAGAGCCCATTCATAAAGTAATTATGACTTGAGCTTGACATAGGCCACTGCCATGATGAAGTATTCAATAATAAGAATATAATCAAACATTGGAACAAACGATTTATGACGTAGATTATGTGTAATATCACCAGGCAATTACTGGTTTTTCTTTTAGAAATTAAAAAAGGCATGCACCTCCATGTACTCCTTCGTCATTTCTAAAAGAAAAACGTGGATCTTAAAGCATCATATTTATAATATTACTAAAATATAATACTTATACCATCACGTCTGTGTTCCCCGAAGGGTTAAGCAGAGGTGTACCAATGTATACCCACAGTACGTCAGTATATTTAAGTCCCGTGTAATAGAGGGCGAACCTATTGCCATTAATCGAGCACAATTCTAAACTCCGAGCGGCTACTATTTTTTTAAAGTAAAAGTACTATATATACTATTTTTTTCAAAAAAAGGGAATGATGCTTTTAAAATAATACATTAAATACTTATTTATGATACCGACTATACCTAATTCTGTGATCAGTTCAATCTTTTAACAATCATCCGGTTTATTGGCCTTGCTTGTGGCCTATGAACAATTAAGGTATTAACTAACTAACCATTTGTTACGGTTTCGAATTTATAACAGAAAGCGTGTTTTAATTTTTTAATAATCGGTGTGAAAATTCACATTTTAATTAGTAGCATAACTGTTTTGAGTGTACGCAGGTTGTATTGTAATGGTTTGCTGGTAGATTTTAATTAGTTTTATATGTATATGTATTTATAGAATCTTGAACTTAAATCAGAACCGCTTGGGGAGGCGGTCGGGGAAAGGGTTATTATACAGACCCCCTCCCATCCTCAATATTTAATTAACCCAAAATATATAAGAAATATAGAACATCATAAAGAAAGATTATTTATAGGTAACATAATTCGCATGCAGGAATGCTTTAAATAACATTTTTATTGTTGTATTTCACGGGTATCAGTTTTTGCGAGAAAAACTTTTGATTGCGTCCGCGCCTGCTAGATATTACGTGTCGCTATGGAGTTTACAATGACGTGTGTAATATCCTTGACGTTTTGTATGTTAGCAAGTAATTCTTTGGTATTTCGATGACTCAATTACCACATCTTTCATTCATGATAAAAAAAATAACCACTCTAATCTACGTCTATAAAATACCAAGTGTGTTTCTTAAAGTTTTGACATTTGTAAGACAATGTGAATTCAAGCTAAAGTTATAAATATACATTTATTTATATCAGAAATGTGTGTCAATCTGGCATATAACGGAAGATTCAGGTAGCTTAACATAAAAACCAAGATTTATAAAATTAATTATAGTTATGACATAATAAATCGAATCAAGCGCATATCAAAATATTTACAATCTGCTTTCAAACAGCGGCCTTAATCTCAGAACCTGGTGAACGCCAACCTCGAATCTTTACATTAATTTCACAGGTCATTAAATTCAGCTCACTTAGCCACGCATAAAATTACGAAATCGACACACTCATCGATAAAAAAACAAACAGTACAGCGCGCATACCAATCCACTTGATAGCAACTGTCCGCTATCGAAGTACGAAATCACCATTTGGGGTTCATAAAGTTGTTATTAGTTTTATGATCTCAATCTGTGTAGTTGGACCACCTCGACTAACGCTCCGGGCGTCTCGAATCTTCCTATTGAGCCATTATCACAATTCTATTTAACTGATTGTGAAAATATATAATTATGCGCCAGATTAAGAGTGATATTAACATCTATGGTGTTATTACGGAACTATTTGAGTGTCTTTCAGGACATGTTATTATTCCGCCTCTATTATTTTCCATTGTAAAAAATGGGACAGGCCTGATTTATGTCAAACTGGTTCTAGTTAGATAGCTCGCGTCTAGAAGACGTCTAGTTTTCATAGATATAGTGAGTGCGGTCGCGAGCAAAAAATCTAGAAAAAAAAACTTCCATACCAGTTTATTCTGATTAAAAAAACATAGTTCAATAATTGCCTGTCATTCTGCGGAAATTGTACGCCTATATTATGTACTGAAAGTAATTTTATAACAATATAATCAGCAACGCAAATCGTATACGAGGTCGACCGAGACGTTGGTGGGATATTTTTGATCGCTTTTTGCCAGGAATAGAGGAGTAAGTAAGGGGAAGTCTTTAATATATGTAGATAAAGGGCTATTTAAGAAAAATACAGACGGCAATTATAGGCCAACTAAAAGCATTGAACCGGCTAGTGGATAAAGTCCGAGGACTTTGGAGTAAGTAGGTATAATAAAGTCCATCACATTTCAAATACTATATCGATTTCGGACGGAACTATTGGTTCAGTAGCTAAATTATCGGTTTGTGTACGACGAGGGTTTGTAATCCTTCAAACAAAGAGTCGTCTTTTCATTTAGTGCTAAAATAACAGCTCCCTAAGCTGTGTGTGTGTGTGCTTGACGTGACACATCGATCCATGGCCACATTGATCAAGCAGCAGCTACAAGTACACAATAATTTTACATGTCGTAGGATTTGCATTGCGGCTATTGTCATGAGTCGAAAGTGGATATATTTCGTCGTGTTGCCAATGTTTACCAGTGTGCCCGCGGCCTTAGAAATGTTACTTGAACGTGACATGCCACCAAACTGTTGTTTTAACAAAATTTAAGGGCTTGGCACACTTTTTGCACGTACGATTCACGGGAGCTTATTGGCTGATTTCAGAAAATAGGAACGCAATTGGAAATCGGATAAATGAACGTTATGTCCGCGTCATGTAGCATAGTGTGGTGCAATTCAGTCACTATCTTTATCCTTCTCATATCTATACTAATATAACTCCTAAATGGCATAAACCTAAAATAAGATTAGACTTTGGCAAAAGATGCTTCAACTTTATGGGTCCTTTTATATATAGTAAATTAAATAAAGAACTTAATCTATTTCATAGGACTAGAGCAAATTGTAAGGCATCCATCAAAAACTATTTAAAAGACATGAATTATGACACAACGGAACATTTATTAAAAATTGAACAGTAATTCTATTAATCACACACACACACACTCATCCCCCCACACACACACTCACACACACACACATACACACTCGCAAATTATTCTTAAAATTATTTTTTTGTTTACTTCTATAAACGATGAAAGAGACTAGCCTCCACGACACAGGGAATCCTAGTGTGGAGGATAGTGTCCCAACAATTGTAACGTATTATTGAAACAATAAAGTATTATTATTATTATTATAATAAAACTGAGGTTTTTTATTTGTTTGTTTGAACGTGTCGATGTCTGAAACTACCAGTCGAATTTGAAAAAAACTTTTTGCATTTGAAAGCCTAATTCCTGAGGAAGTTTATAGGAAATACCCTATATAGAAATAGTATCACTCTAACGTTTAGGAGCGGGAAAAAGTTAGGGCGGGTGAAACGAAGGGCTATAGCTTGTAACATATATAAATCAGTTATCACTGCGTCAATGGGCAAATGGCGGCGCAGCTGCTGAGCGTGAGGTCCAATTTCCAGGTCGATTAAAACGTTATTGAGTTTTTCTATGATTTTTTTAGCACTATCGTAGTTTCAACTTTGTCCGCAGTTAATGGCTCCACTACATTTGTATTTGCACTACATTTGTAATACAGCCACTTAGTACTTTTTTTTAAATAAACGGACTAACCAACTAATCTACTAAGTCTAAACTTCAATGTAAGCACCCAGGAACTTGAACATTTTCTTAGGAGTATCATTTAAACTTCAAATATTTCATCATCATCAACAATCCATTTACTGTTGGACTACTGCTGGGCTGGGTATACATTATTTGGTCGTGGTGAATTTCACGGATCCCATAGCCATGATTATAAGGCAAGTGAAAGCAAGTGCGGTGAAAGCCAGGTGCACCGTACAGAGATGGGATAGGGAAGCAGCCTTCCCTGGGATGGGCCTTAATAGTCATGACATAGAAGATTCGGGAAGAATACGTTAGCCCGGAGCCCCCCAATATTGTGCTGACGATGGCCACTGACGGGTTATAGTGCAGTAAAAATTCAAGAGGCTGGTAGCTGTTTGAAAGTTTCCTCCTCGCAACAAAAAAATTAGTACGAGTCCGACATAGCCTACCGCCTCCCCAGGTGGTGGATGTATCATGAGAATTTTCCTTATTATAAAAAAGGGTACTTATACATTAATTGAAGGTGCGTTTGAATTTTAAAAAATCTTCAATAACCCATTTACTGCTGGCAGGGTGTACAGTCCACCACGTTGCCCTAACTCAAAAATATTATTATGAATTGATTTTACCTTCACCGTTAAACCCTATAAAGTTTTCACTATACAAAATCATATAATGATCGTTTAGATATTTACAGATTACAAATCTCTTAGTAAAGATCGAAATCTTCAGACGCCGCAGAATTATTTCCCGCTTATTTTAACGACACATTGTAATACGCTATTACATGTACACAATCTTGTGACACAACGGTTAGTGGTATTTATTTTCATGCTCTTTTACTTTATATGGCTAAGCGATAAGCATTATAGCAAATATAATTTAAAGTCGCCAGATTAAAGGTTAAATCTTTTGTACAGCAGTTATTAAAGATCCGCAATAAAGATATATTGTAATAAGATGATAAAAATACCGCCTAATGGTAAACGGCCACTGTAGACGTAAATGATAAATTATATTTATTTTTCAAATAGATCTCTTTTTTACAAGCTAATGTTTTATATATTTTTTAAGTTAGATAGCTCCGGCATTTCCTAACTGACGACCTCTGAGAAGAAACGCCGAAACAAACTCAGAGAATCATAGTCTCTTTTAAAGTCCAGATATAGAATAGTAACAAATATGTGAGTCTTACAACTTAGTTGATACATCTCATACATTATGCCCCTTCAAACCGGAAAACAATAATATTATGTTAGCACATTATAACTACGAGTAGTATTTGGCAATTTGGACATAATATAAAAATCCGAATCTAAAAATATTAAAAAAAAATTTTTTTGTAATTGGGCTGATACTTTTATTATTTCAGAAAATGTCCACATTTCTGAGAAAGATTTATCGAGTCCTTAGTGCCGTCTTTCTGTAAAATGATTAAATAATAAATTAACTTCTTTTATCATCGATGTGTGAACGAAATTTATAACAGAACATTCCATTCCTGAAGGGTAAGCAGAGGTGTACATCCACAGTTTGCTTAGTTATAGTCATAGGCAATGTGTAATAAAAACGTTGAATAACTTCTTTGAAATAAAATAAATCAATACGGATAGACAGATATTTGAAATTTATAAATACAAAGACTTTATCTGCGGTTACGTAACTCTAACTACAGTGCTCAACTCTTTGTTACCGGGCTTCAAAAATGTATTGGGGTCGTAGTACAAAATTTTGTTTACTAGCGCAGTAACATCTGCCAAACATTTTGTATAAAACTTTTCCAAAAAAATGGGTCTACACTTCAACACACTTATATTTTTATACATGAAGTGAGAAATTTTTAACCCTTTATAAGAATATTCTGCGCAAGGAGGAGTGTGAGATTTCACATAGTTAAAGTGTACATGGAGAAGGAGTGCAGAAAGCTAAAATGTAGGTATGTATAATTATATGTATGTATTTGTATGCTACAAATATTTTAAACAAAATATTCATTGTTTACGTTCGGGCTGTAATCGTCAGCCAGAAATACAATGACAAAAGAAACTCAAAACGTAAAGAGGTCGCATTTCGCAGGACCATCATTCTTCTTCAAATCGTTGAATTATTTAACAAATTAATTCATATAGGTACGCATAAATTTCTATAGTTATGTATTATGAATATTGAAGCATGTGTTTTCATATAAGATACTAGCTGACCCCGCAAACGTTGTTTTGCCATAAAAAAAAAATTTAGGGGTATGAAAAATAGATGTTGGCCTATTCTCAGACCTCCCCGATAAGCACAAAAAATTACATCAAAATCGGTCAAGCCGTTTCGGAGGAGTATGGCAACGAAAACTGTGACACGTGTTATAGTGTTGTGCTTGTGTAAGTGTGCGTGTGCGCTTAAGTGTCCCTTCGGTGCCGTAGATGTAAGCAGACTCTCGATTTAGCTCATAGGTGTAAGACGTATGTTTAAAATTAATATAATCTTTTCGTAACAAAAAGTAGTTTAATTGAAAAGCTCGCCGATCGCCCCAAAAACTATAACTGGCGCAGCCGGTAGGATGTTGTAGCTGAAAATCTGAGTTTTTCAAAAATCATAAGCTTGGAAGTTTTCTCTCCAATTGCAACCGTGCTCTTATTGTGGCCTTCGGCGAGAAGAAAGTGACTTCGACCAAGAAGCTGTGGACCTGGACTCTCATCACATCGTAAGTCCAGATTCTTTGATATTGGTGGTTTTAATATTACGAATAATTTTGGTGAACTTCAGGAAATAGATTTAAGTAAGAAACTATATTATTTTTGACTAAACGAGAGATCTCAATTTCAACCTAGATAAAACTAGGTATATATTGTAAGAATTAATACAAGTAGGTACTGTTTACTATTGTAATTTTAAATATTTGTTATAATATTAATTGATTGTTTGCAAAATGGATTCTAATATGTTAACTTCTATTAAGACAGCCCTTACGATTATTCCTAAATATGATGGTAATCCGAATCAACTACATAGATTTATTGCAACTTCTGAAACCGTATTGTCGGAATTTTACGATAGGACGTCACCTGATAGTTTTAAGAATAACATGCTATTACACAACATTTTGAATAAACTTGAGGGTAAAGCAGAAGAGATCGTTAACATTAATGGAGTCTCATCCTGGGAACTTATAAAATCTGTTTTATTGAAGAATTTTGGTGACCAGAGGGACGAGAATTGTTTAACTAGGGACTTAGTTAACATGAGACAAGAGAATGAGACACCTCAAGATTATTATAATCGTTGCATGAATATTTTAAACACAATTATAAATTATATTAACCTTCACGAGACAGTCGATGCTGTAAATAAATGTAAGAGGGATTTTTTTCAAGCTCAAACGCTCAAAACTTTTCTAGCAGGGCTTAAAGAACCTTTAGGTACGACTATACGAGCCATGCGCCCTGGAGATTTGCCTACAGCGCTTAGTTATATAAAAGAAGAGGAAAATATTCGGTATGTGCAAAAAAATAACCATTCTCAAACCGTCAATAATAAACCTTTTCATAACAATTATAATAATTCAAAAAATTTGGCTTTTCCAAGTTTAAATAAAACTTTGCAAAATCCTAACTCCAATAACATGCAATCGTTTAGGCCGTCGACATCCCCTTTTAATAGAAACAATAATCATTTTGGCACAACAAAACCTAACTTTTATAAGCCGAACTTTAATAATAATTCATGGAATAGACCACATTACCCATATAGGGCACCGCATCAAGTCTTTAATAAAGATAATAGTAACAATAGATTGAATACTCAACCTAAACCCGTACCCATGAGCGGAATTTCGTATAATTCTGCAAATATTCCATTACGGCCATCAATACCTAATTATCATAGTACACAATATCCCGATGCAGCTTGCAATCGGTTCGAAGAATTACATATGCTCGAAACGAATCCGGATACTGTCCACACCGAACAAAATTACGACGTACCCTTTACTCATAATATTGACCCCTATAACGGTTATTCATTTGAGAATAACCATGAGCAATATAATGAACCCGACGTTACCTACGAACATACAGAAAATACGCAAAATCCAACTGTTCATAACGAGCAAAATTTTTACAGAACCTCGGATACCAATCTCGGAACTTAACAGAAATAAATATTCATACTAAGAGGCAATTGCCGTACATTGAAATTAAAGAACCGCCTCTTAAATTATTGATCGATACTGGGGCCAATCAATCCTTTTTATCTCCGGAAATAATAGAAAAACATTTTCAAAATACACCCCTAATTTATGAACCCTTTTCTGTAACGAACTTAAATTGCACTACAGATAATAATTACTCTATAGAGATACAAAGTTTTCCAGAATTTAATGAAAATAATGTCTCAAAATTTTACATTTATAAATTTCATAATGTATTTGATGGTTTAATTGGGTATAAAACGTTAGAAAATTTGAAAGCGACCGTTGATCTCCATAAGAAAAAATTAATAACACCTAACACGGAAATACCTATTAAAGTTCTCAATTCCGGAATTAATAATCTTTTTGAAGCTTTAATTAGATCAAATTCGTCAAAATATGTAAAGGTACCCGTTAGTATTCAGCGTGATGATATATTTATTCCCGAGACTAATATAAACAACTGTAACATTCCAGCTACGATAACGCGAGCGGAGTCAGGTTACGCACACTTAGAAATAGTGAACCCTACTAACAATGACATCATCGTGAGCTTAGTTTCACCACTTAAAGCACAGACACTTCATACAAATTTCGATTTATATAATTTTGAATCAATAATCGAAAACAAACCAAACATCGAGATTTTAGTTCGCACTGACCATTTAAATTCAGAAGAAAAGTTTAATTTATTACAATTATGCCGTAATTATAATGACATATTTTATACCGAAAATACTCCTTTAACTTTTACTAATCAGATTAAACATCAGATTAATACTAAAGATGAAAATCCTATTTTTACAAGATCATACAGATACCCTCACGTACACAAGGCGGAAGTAGAAAAACAAATAAAAGAGATGCTACTCCAAAAAATTATCAGACCTTCTAATAGTCCGTGGTCTTCCCCAATATGGATAGTGCCTAAAAAACAAGATGCCTCAGGCAAAACAAAGTGGCGGTTAGTCATTGACTTTAGAAAACTAAACGAGAAAACTGTGAGTGATAGGTACCCTATTCCTAATATAAGTGATATTCTAGATAAATTAGGTAAAAGTCAATATTTTACGGTGCTAGACCTAAAATCTGGGTTCCACCAAATAGAATTAAATCCGAAGGATATTCCAAAAACCGCGTTCAGTATCGATGATGGATATCGTGGACACTACGAATTTTTAAGAATGCCTTTTGGGCTAAAGAATGCTCCCTCAACATTTCAAAGGGTCATGGATAATGTCCTGCGTGGCCTCAAAAATGTCACAGTTTACATGGATGACATAATTGTTTACAGTTCATCATTACAAGAACATATTCTTAATTTAGAAGCTGTTTTCCAACGCCTTAGAGAGTCTAATTTCAAGGTTCAACTCGATAAAACGGAATTTCTGAAAAAAGAAACACCTTTTCTTGGCCACATAGTTACCGCTGACGGTGTCAAACCAGATCCCAATAAGATTAGTGTCATACAGCAATTTCCTTTACCGAAAACTACGAAAGAAATAAAGTCTTTCCTGGGTTTGATCGGATACTACCGGAAATTTATACCAAACTTTGCACATGTAGTTAAACCATTAACATCTTGTTTAAAAAAAGGTGCCAAAATTGAACTTACCCCCGAATACGTTAATTGTTTCAAACATTGTCAAAATTTGCTTATTAACGATCCTATCCTACAGTACCCTAACTTTGAAAAGGATTTTAATTTACGTACAGACGCATCAAACGTCGCCTTAGGCGCTATTCTTTCTCAAGGACCCATCGGAAGCGATAAGCCGATTGCTTATGCATCGCGAACTCTCAACGACAGTGAAATAAAATACAGTACGATAGAGAAAGAACTGCTCGCCATCGTGTGGGCAACAAAATATTTCCGACCTTATTTGTATGGAAGAAAGTTTAACATTATAACCGATCATAAACCCCTACAATACTTAATGAATATAAAGGAACCCAATAGCCGGTTAACTAGGTGGAGACTACGCTTAGAAGAATTTGAATATCACATCATATATCAAAAGGGTAAGAGTAATACAAATGCCGATGCTCTATCCAGAATTGAGATTCATAATAATGAAATTGAAACCATGTCTTACAGTGATGAAGATGACGTACCTTTGTCAATGTTAGTAAATCAGTCCCAAAAAGCCACTAACACTCAATTAGATGGAAAAAGCACAATTCACACTGAATTAGAAAACCCTGTTTTAGAAATCCCTATCTCTGAGAAACATATTAATGTCTTTGATAATCAGCTATTCTTAGATTTTGTGCATCATTCGCCTGCAAATCCTAAAACTATTGATGTTTTTTCCGGAAAAAGAAGAATATTAGCCCAAATAAACAAAAATAATTTAGAATCAAGTATTGTCACTTTATTTAAAGAACACTTAAAACCTAACATTAAATATGGTATATATTTATCAGATGAAAAGTTTATTCCTCCAATTACAATTATATTGCAAAAAACATTTCAAAATTCAGCTTATAAATTATTTTTCTGTAAAACTAAAACTGAAGACGTAACCTGTCCAGATAAACAATACCAAATTATAAAAAATTATCATGATGGTAAAAATAATCACCGCGGAATTCAAGAAGTTGAACAAAGGATCAAACTTCTGTATTTTTGGCCTAATATTAAAAACCAAGTTGCTGAATACATTAATAACTGTAACATTTGTCAGACTTGTAAATATGAAAGAAATCCAAGTAAACAAAACTTTCAATTAGTTCCCATACCTAAGAAACCGTTTGAAGTACTGCACTTAGACACTTTTACTGTAAATCGACAAAAGTTTTTAACAATTATTGACGTATTCTCTAAATACGCTCAAGCGTATCCAATAGAATCGGTGACAGGCATAAGTGTGATAAATGCGTTATTTATTTACATATCGCACCATGGAGTGCCTATTAGTATAACTGCAGACCAAGGAACGGAATTTAAGAACCTGCCAGTACAAGAGCTTGCAAGTTTACACCATATTAAATTACATTTTATAAGTGTTAATAACCCACAGTCAAATGGAGCCATTGAAAGGTTCCACTCCACTATTTTAAAACATATTCGTGTATTGTCCTTAACCCAGTGTACACTTACCACTATTCAGTTAATGTTATACGCTGTTATCGGTTATAACAATAGTATTCATTCAACCACAAATAAAAAGCCAATTGATATTATTAATGGACATACAAGTAGCCGTGACCCATTCGATATAAATTTAGAAGCTACATTTCTTCAAAATTACATTGTGAGGCACAAAGATACGACTAAAGAATTGTACAGTGAAATAAATAAAAAATTGCTATGTAATCAGGAAAAGACAACATATAATGCCAATAAAGACAGACAACAACCTTTGTCGTATGAAGAAGGAAAAGCATTATATATAAAAAATCCCCTAGCTGTAAGGCATAAGACAAAGCCTCGTTATCTAGGGCGTAGTGTTAAGAAAAATTTAGGTTTAAAGGTCATAGATAATAAGAACGTGGTCCACCACAAACGTATCGTAAGAAGACCACTGAGATACCAAAATATATTGTTGCAAGATTGCGACAATCATCCGAGCCCATCAAATAGTTATGATGAAGTTGGTGGACAACCCGGGAACACTACCCTTTAGGTTAGGTGAACATGTGTTATGAGTTAGATAGGATTTAAAATAGTACTAGTAACGCAAAAAGCTATTTAGGTACTTATATAGAATACATTAAATAAAAAATGTCGCAAAATTTCAATATGACTTTATCTACTATAGTAACAAATCAATATAAGATTATGTATAATGTTAATATTACTAATTACAAGTTAATTTTGTTATCTAATTTGTTAAAAATCTGTTAACAGAATATTGTAAATTGTGTTACATTGGAAAATGCTATGTTTTTCTGAATTGTCTTGTTATTCATCATAGCGTAATTAGTTCACAAAATATTAATTTCATGTTTAATATCCTAACAAATTAATGTGAACCTTCTGAGTTACCTTTGCAGGATTACACCTAGATAAGAGATTATTATGATATTATTGTTTGTGGTTCTTACTATGTTGATAATGTGATTGTATTTGTCCTGAAGTTCCCCATTATGCATTCTAACATACATACTTATTATCATCTGTTGCCTACTCTAACTTTTAATAGTACAATATTAATTCCACCTAAACCATATCTGGCACTGAACGATGTTAATCATTACTCCATGGACGCAGAATGTAAAGGGCTCCACGAAGCACGATTGTTAAAAAATTGAAGTTATAGCCACTTCGAAGCCGAATGCCCGTACATCATTGAGAAACAACTGACAGTTACAGTCATCGTCATCACTACGTCTTGCCTTGCATACGACAGACCAGAGTCCAATTTTGCTGCGAAAATAGCTTTGAACTGAACGATTTAAAAGATAACAGTTATCAAACAACGGTTCCCATCTACATAATACTGATGATTGTTTTCACGGTTTCTGGGATATACTTAGCAGAAATTTTAAGAAGAACCCAGGAACATCAACTGCTACGCCGAGCGGGGGTGGTACTCAGCCCTTTTTCTCAGGAGAACAAAAGGCTTCAAACTAATGCGGGGGGTGTTATAGTGTTGTGCTTGTGTAAGTGTGCGTGTGCGCTTAAGTGTCCCTTCGGTGCCGTAGATGTAAGCAGACTCTCGATTTAGCTCATAGGTGTAAGACGTATGTTTAAAATTAATATAATCTTTTCGTAACAAAAAGTAGTTTAATTGAAAAGCTCGCCGATCGCCCCAAAAACTATAACTCACGAGAATTTTATATATTAGATATATTTAAGACATTTTTCATAATTTATTATGAAAGGAAGGGCTCGTAGCTTAAGTAATAACTACGCAGATCAATTAATCTGAGCTGTGCTAGCCGCTGTCAGTCTGTGGCTGGGTAACTTTTCTTAACACATCGAGACTCCTCCATGGCTTGGAAAGCACGTAAAGCCGTCGGCCTCGGTTGCCAGACGAAGATCTATGACAGAATTTGGTGGTAGACAGAAGCCCAAAAAGTCTAACAACCAGTCTATCAGAATACCGGTGTTGCCCAGACACTGTGTTGCGGAGGTCTGATGGCAGTCGCTTCGTGTAAAATATTGATATTCAGCCGCATCTGGTTAGACTGGAAGCCGACCCCAACATAGTTTGGAAATGGCTCGGAATTATGATTTCTATTTACGACACCACGCCACTCAAAGAGCTCTAGCTCTCGCTCTTTATTTGCTTTGTCGGATATGAAATACACGTGAAAATCATGAGTCTATACTATGACATTAGATATATTTAGTGACGAGAAAGTGTTTGCTGTTACTCAACAACCTTAGCAACTACCTGAATAGTAGCAGTTTCGTGAACACGGAGAAGTCGTTATAGAAGTGTTAGACTCCAGGTACACGACAGCCAGACTAACATCAGTACAAATTATGCATAATTTAAATATCCACAAAGTTATACATTTTAGCGAAAAAAAAATCAATATATTATATTCGAACCTGCGTCCTTCTGGTTAAGTAGACTAGACGCTTTAGCCACTAAGTTAGAGAGACTGCGTTAATGTCAAATATAATAAAAAATATGTTTAATATCAGCAATATTTCAAGCAAAAATGCGTTTTCTACACAATTCATTAATTTAATCTTAATAATATACGTAGAATGAATTTTGTTAATTATCACTACATTGTTTTTTTAATTGAGGAATTTCGGACAATCTATAATGATACATAGGCGCGGGCACAGTTGAACAGTAAATAGACATAAAAGTCTACAGTAAAACAAAAACGAATAAAAAAATCAATTGGTATAATTGGGAACACTGTCAATGTACCGCTGTGATCTCGATCGTACGCGCCGATCAGCGCTAGATTGTTAACAAAAAACTAAGGCGCAAGATGCTTTGGCAGTTGTGAAATTGCCTGTAACTGTTGATCATGCTGGGCAACCAGGTGCAAAAATTTCGGTCTATTTTTATATAGATATAGGATGAGGTCGAATGTTTTCATCTTTTGTAAGTCAGGATTGACGCTAACACGTCGTGTGAATGATACAGCCCACATCATCAGCATGTTGTCAGAAAACAGAAAAAAATATCCTTGCCTATAATAAAAATCGATATAATCATAAAACAGCTGCGTTAGTACATTAAAGATATTAAAAAATCAAGTGATTTAGAGGGTATATTATATAAGAGTACTCACTGTAAACGCTGTTGTAATCTGTGGTGCCGTTGACTGTGCCATCCGGCAGCAGCTGCAGATAGCGATTCTTGAGGAACATCTGTATGGTGCGGGAGGTGCCAGTTATGTGGCTCAGGTTGGCGGAGCGCTGCGCGCGCGGCTCGGGCGCGGGGGCCGCGGCGCAGGACGCGAGCGCGAGCGCCGCCAGGAGCAGCCGCAGCGGGCGCGTGCGCGAGCGCATGGCGCGCCGCGCCCATGGCAGCCGCCCGGACGCCGTCACTGCACAACACCGCCTCTCATACCCCGCTCAACCTTCCACAACTTCCACCAACCAGTCTCATTCAAATCTTCCCTTCTTTATCTACTTATAACTCAGTTCGGTTGACTCTGACACGCATCATACCCAACACCCTCATGTTACTATTAATGCACCATATTATTGACAGGTTCTCGGTTTACAAACGCCGCAAGCCGGGTTATTCACACGATCTGAAACAAAATAATTTTGTGTTTAATAATAGAGTGTGGTGGACAAATTGGTAACTGATACACTACACGATCACATGAATATATTGTTCAATAGAGACAAAGCAAGTAGAATTAAGGCAACAATGTCTAGACATAACGATGAATTGTGTTATAAGTTTCATAATGTAACCGAATATCCAATTACTTTATTGTACATTATTCATCTGTACTACCAGATAAATAATAACAACTAAGTATCTTATAATGACTAAATTTAATACATAAACAAGTATTTTAGGACTTAAAAATAAAGGCAGAAACTGGAGATATTGCTAAATTTCCATGGTAAATGACGACTGTCATTACATCCGTTAGCAACGCACCAAACGCGACCATTTCGCTTGGAACGACGTGTGAAATTCAAACATTTGTATAAATACTACGCAACGTATGCAAACAAGTCTCACAAAATTGTTAAGGGGAAAACAATGAATCAGCTGATTACTGTTAATATTGCCTTCAATTGAAGGAAAAACCTCATGAGAAATTTGATATACTTATTTGCTTCATTAAAATACTCATTCATCATATCTTAATCAATTAATATTAAAGGTGAATATAATATCTTCATAGGTTTTTTTAAGCCGTTACTTATAAAGAAAAACTTAACAAATCGCCAAAGAACCTACAAAGCATTGGAATCATTAAAAAAAAATACTTCTTTATTCACATAATTGAAGCTCATGGAATGACACTTTAATAAAACAAATAACGTTAGTAACATAAAAAAATGTAGATTATTAGATATTTATAACCAGTAACAACATTTTGTAAAACAAAATATCGTTTCAAAACAATTTGAGGTTGGACCAAAATAAAAAAATACTTTAAATTCAATTTATTGGGTGACGGTTGCCAAGGAAAGTCGATAACGTATAGCTACCGATCGGTAAAATTGTAGGTCGACAATCTGTCCGACTTTCAACATTTACATGCGATCAGATCGCTGTTGAGACGGTCGACAACTCAAAGATAAGGAGCGACGGCGAAAGATAAGTGGCATCGTTCGGCATTTAACTAACTGTAAAGTAAGTTGTGTCGGTTGAAAAGCAAAAACTTGCATTTCAATAGGTGTTACTGACGTCACCATAAAGACGTAAATTCAATATGTGAAGGAAAAATTCGACATGACGGGTAGGTATCGCGGTGGCTTAGTGGTCATAGCGTCTGGTGTACCGAACCAGAAGACGCAGGTTCGAATCCTGCCCGCGGTCGTATTTTTCCTTTTCTAAATAACTTTAAAATGAGTAATAATAATTATAATCACTACAGTAAACCAAGTCGCTTGGTGGTTGCAAATGTCATGTTACACGTTTGTTTCGAATGTTACGTTACGATAAAATGTTTATGTTAGTCGCTAGCTAAAGAAATAAATAATTTTCTTATACAAATCTTATAGTGACATTGAAATGGTAATGTACACATTAACGTGGTAGGCCCAGGCGGAGATGGCTTGAAGATCTGGACTCGTTCCAAAAAGACTAGTCCTTAACACTAACGGACACAGAGCAGTGGAAGAAGAGTGGGGAGGTCTTTGCCCTAGAAGAAGTAGAAGAAGAGTGGGGTTCTTCAACGAAAAGTACAGACATTAAATAATAATAATAATAAATTAAACATTGGATAAAAGAATTTGATCGTTTGATCAATTTCAATTATTACACTCAAAGAATTTTCCAGAAATTTCGTACGTATTGACGCTGATCTTTGTATTGCCCTTTACTATCTTCATGTGAAATAGACTTGCATCAACGATTTTCATATGAACAATCTTTAATTTCATATTCTTAATTCACTTTTGCCTTTTAAGCCAAAAGCGGCAATGCCACCACAAATTTAAAAGCAAGAAATCGAGATAAGCTGTAATCAATTAGAGATTTTGTTTAATGTTTAAGGTTTACTGAAGAATGTTAATCTATGCATATATCTATGTTAGAACTTAGAACAATAATCGCAGAAACCGTTACACTATTTAATTGTCAGTCAGTTGGTTTATGATGTTTTCGTTCTAAATAATCAATTATTTGATGATTTTATTGATTCATACCATTTAAGTTTGACGTGATTGAATCGACAAGAGTCATGATTGAATCTGAATACAATGTTCATATGATTCCAATAAAGTATTTAGATCACGCTATGATTTGTTTTTTTAATATGAATAAAGTAGTTTAAAAGTTTCTTTATAATAATGTGATTTACAGTAACAACGTCCTAGAAAACTAAAAATTGCCAAAAATCAGAAAGGATTTGATTACGGATACAATTTTCCTGTTATCTTCAATTATATTACTTAATTTACAACTTTATTAGCCTCTTAGTTCTAAGCACGACTGCTACGCTAGTAGTTCCGGCTTCAATTCTCAGGTTGCCTAACTAAAACGAGCCAAACCTACAAAAAATGAATGCCCAAGAGTTGATTCCTGATACAATTTTCCTGTTAACTTCAATTATATTACTTACATAAATAAAATTTTACAGCTGTAATAGCTTTCACCTAAACCTGAAATAGTAAGGCATGCCAGTAGTACAATCTGGTCTCAATTTGTCAACCTGTTCCATGTAATTGAATGCAGCGAGAAACTCGCCGACAATGGATTGAGATTGCAAACAGTACAAGTTGATTATATTTCTTATTTATCAACTTACTTTAATTGGAAGAATTTTAATGATATTGGAAACGTGTATTTAGATGATATTGGAAACGTAAGTTTGGATCAAAAATATTTAATTAAACTTATTTTAGTATGCAGATAGAAAGATATTTTTGTTTATTGCAAACCAAAATCAAATTCAAAATACCTATAACTAATGATAAACTTTGGATGGACTCAAGAGAAAAGGAAGACCAAAATATTAGGAAGTCTGGCCTACCTAAAAAAAGAGTTTAGGTGAGAAATTATTTCTAAGAACATCTTTTCAGAAAATTTTCGGTAGTTTAATATTAAAAAAAAAAAATAAAAAAAAAAAAATGCGTTTATTTCATCTCCACAAATTACAAAATTGAGAAAAGTTTTACAATTGGTAGGTCTAGGTAGTAGGTACTTATTTTGAACATTAAGAAAACATGACAAGTTTGATCTGTAATTTGTGGGAGATCTGGAGTCTAAACTAAGCCTAGGCCTGTATTTTAGCACTCCAGGCCCCCCAAAACTCTAATGTCAAAAATTGTCAGGTAATCATTGCGTGTCTGATTTGTATGTGTGTGCGTTGTGTGTTTTGTGTTTGTATGTGTATGTGTGTGTTTGCGTGTGCGTGCGTGCGTGCGCGCCTGTGTGTGTGTGTGTGTGTGTGCGTGTGTGCGTGCGTGTGGGTGCGCGTGACAGTTTGTATATTATGTTTCCAGCTAAGTTACGAGTTCAATGATTTTTTCAGTATCAGTATAGTCCAAGTCTAGTAACCATTCCTTGAGTTTCTTTTTACACTCAATTTTTAGGGAATTCGCCATGGTGAGTATTTTATTTATCTTATTATAGAGCATGTCTCCTCGGTATAGAAAGAATCTTTGAGCGAAAGCAGTGTTAACGATAGTAGGCTCACAGACTGCGAAATTCCTTCTAGTCTGGGCTATGCGATTTTTTCTTGCTTCAGGAATATTACTATGTTTGAGGAGTACGGTTAGCATTATGTAAAGTTGGCGTACAGTTAACACTCGAGTTTCTTCATAAAGTTTTGAAGTGGGGTATAATCGAGATTTCGAATGACTCACTTTTAGTATCATCCTCTGAGTTCTTTCGAGGGTTATCAATTTAGATTTACAAGCTCCACCCCATGTGGTGATGCAATAGGATAGGATAGATTGTACCAAGGCCTCATAAACCATCTTCAATGTCTGTTTCTCTGCTACCTCACGAAGGTCCTTAAAAATGTATGTAAGTTTGCGTATTCTTTTGGAAAGCGATTTTATATGGTTTTCAAAGGTCAAATTAGCATCGATTTCGATTCCTAGGTATTTGATACATTTAGTGGGACTAATATTAGTATAATATTTTGTTTTTAGTTACAATAAAATAAGAACATTTCAAACCTACTACTTTCATAGCCTTAGATTACATTGTATTTTTTAATTTTACCAAGATTGGCTGAAACCTAGTTTCATTTCATTTCAAATGTCAAAACCTCACACAACTCTTCTTCTCTGTATTGCAGAATTTTAAATCTATGGCAAAGGACCGCAATTAAGGGTTGTATGCGACGCATTATTTTAAAAGAAAATTCAAAACTATTCATTATTTTTTATAACATTGTCGACACTTTAGTCACTTGACAACAGTCTAATACCGAATTATTCATCAAAAGATTCCACTAAGATCTTAATGACCGTATCAAATTCAATTGCAACGGGCTTAAGATCGTTTCAAACATTTCTATCACATTAATTTCAGATCAGTGGGTGTATGTAGTTAATCATCACATTTTTGTCGTTTACTGCTGAAAGGCCTATGAATTTGAGATTACGATCATCATTTTGGACTTCTGTTACTACCAGTCTTTTATCATCGTGTCATGCATGCTTCAGTTCAGATGACGTAAGTAATTTTGTAAGTGAATAAAGTGTCTTGGATACGGTTTTGAGATTTTGAATACCACTCACTCAGTCTCTAATTACGGAATATAAACTATTAGACCTACCAAATCAGAATTTAGCAGAGATGTTTTCAACATATGTATAGAGACGTCTGTTCTTTTTTAAAAATTCAAATAGGATTGGGGAAATGATATGATAAACGCCGTAAAAAGCGTGACATGGTACCACATAATTGTAGAAAGTACTTAGGACTCCTTTTAGTAGTTATTCATCATCAACCCATATACTGTCCCACTAATGGGCACGCGTCTCCTCTCACAGAATGAGAGGGATCCTAACCCCTCTTATGTCCTCTATAGCAGTTATTACTATATTGTAATATTCCGTCTCCGATTTACTAGTGCAACGCATAGTTACTCAACATTATTGCAACGGTAAATCGTAAACGTTTAAGTTATGAAGGCTGTGAATCTAAAATATACTGCATTAAGTCACAGCTCATTTACAGGAAAAAAATAGCACAGAATATCACTTCTGATAAATTCAATTAACTCGTATTCATTTTCGATCTTATTACATTATCATAACTCGCATTCAATTTAACTTGTTCTCGTTTGAATTTGTTTTTTAGTTTAGTTTAATACCCTTTGACATAACGACACTGAGACTAGAATCAAAATTAGATATAAATATTAAAATTAGGTTTAAAAACAGACTACCCAATTACCTAATACCTATCTTTTATTTAATTCCAAACTGAACTACGATTAGGTATTGTTAGTGTTAACGGTAAATGCAGTTTGTAGTTACAAACATTTTAAGAATAAACGATGAGTAACACGATCGCTCTCACGTACATTAGTATCGTCTTTACTAGGTCCGGATTCCACCAAAGCGGATATGACATAAGAGGAGAAGAGAGGAAATATGTTGGGAATAACCAATAGGATTTTGTTATTTTTTTATATATCTTGTCTCTGTTTAGCTTCAATGGCTACGGTTGAGGGCAGAGGAGAAGAGACGTCTCATGTTTACTTAGCGGAACAAAATATAGATCTGATCCTTGCTTTGTAAGATGGCGACGGCGCGCAGTGGAGACGAGAGACAGGTGCGGCGAGTGGTACCGCTAGTTCTTAACTCACAGCACGCAGCTTAGTTCAGCTCAACCTAACCTAACCAGTACACATCTCTGCTCCAGTCTAGCCAGTACGCTTCTCCGCACAGTTTTGGTAGATACACCCTAGCTGCTAAGAATCTTCTCTCCGTTTCACACATCTCCGCCCATCTCCGCTTTGGTGGAGTCCGGGCCTTAGAATCGTTTATCTTTTTGGGCTTCCCACTTCATACGTTTCTAACAGGAAAACACAGACTGACTTAGATACTCTAGTATCGGAGTAAATTTCTGTAAAATGCTTGTAATGGAACTGAAACTACTTTCACCAAAAATCTATTATATATTTTACAGTGAAAATAATTGTTCTTCTTATAGTTTTTTATAAAACATTGGTTTAACGGCCTTTCATAGTATTTCAAAATTGAAATGTAATAGCTCGATTGGGCAGTGATTGGCTTCGATCAATTCTCGAAAGGAACAAATATTTGCAGATTGGGCGTGTGACATCTGTACATTAGCTACGATTTAGGAGAAATCCTACAGTTCTTCAAAAGATTTTTATAAAAGAAAACATAAGATACCCACTTATATTGAAGCTAGTACTCGTTTGTATTCAACATATGACCGTCCTATTATCTCTAGCTATTCTAACTGCTATTGCATCAACAAACACGTTAAGATAAGGCAAGATTCATGCGATACATTCGATTACAATAAGCTTTCTATGCATCTGAATTGTAGATTTTTAGGGGCCCATAGCTTGCCCGGACGTCTCATAGAACTCTAGAAATATATCATCTATAGATGTTATTGTGTCTATTCTGTAGACAAATATAATTCTGGGTTTCAATCATTATCTAGTTATTCAAGGAAAATTCACACTAAAAATTCACTTTAAAATTCATTTTAAAGTTCTCTAACTGGATGTAAATCTACCGAGCACAATCTTACTGAGAACTTCCAGAAAATACTAGAAATCGAATTCAGAATCTCTTAATCAGTAAATGTCACGTTTGGAACTTCGCAACCTTCTTCCAGGAACTAGTGAATTTTATCTATACGGAACCTTTGTAGCTCTTTCATACACCTTCACCTGTGTTCCCGGTTCCGCTTATCTGCAGATAGACAGAGGCCCAACTGAGCAATCTATCTTTATTGCCGTTATCTTCAGATTGGGATTATAATTGTTTGACTTTCGAGTCAATATTACAACAGATTTCTTTTGAGAATTTTCGTCAGTAAACGTCTGTTATGATTCGCTAATAGATAAAGAACAGATTGATAGTCTTTCGATAGTTCGAAGTCCGTTGTTGAAATGTAAATTTGTAGTCACTGGTGTATCGAAATCAAATGCTTGGTGGATAAAATTCTTTTCTTTTTATTCATCATTCTTAGTTCTTTTCTGGCCCATTGCCACACCATGTTGTACTAAGTAACGTGTCACAAATTAGCAAGAATTGATAGCTTCATTTATAACATCAGGATTTTGGAATCTTGGTAACCAATCGCAGATTGACCACAATAATTCTTAAGGTAAATAGTTTTCCACAGGATGGATTATCATCATTCTACATACTATCGATTGAATATATCTCATGAGTTAATGCAATCAATAGTTCTGTATCTTCATGGAAATTAACTCATACACAATTATTTATCACAATTAAGCAGAACTCCTTTTTTTTTCTAGTTCTAAAAATTTATCGTGTTTGCGCCAGTATTCCTCTTGGTCACATTATTACAACACAATTTAACTTTACCTTCGAATATCTCGCTTTCTTTGAAAACAGGGCGAGTCACAGCCAACATATGCGTTTCACCAAAATCAAAAAGCCAAAGTTACAAAATCATGTTACCAAGTTCAGTGAACTTGCAATATAATTTTATGAATTAAAGTAACATTTCAATCGCATAAATGTTCGAATAAAATAAGACACTGCATTAGCATACGATTAATAATGTCAAATGCTCCGACTGGTTTTATATGGCTGATTTAAAATTATTTGAATGACCTTGACATGCATATAAATGAAATATTTAAGGTTATTCGATTCATTAGCAGTAATAAATCGATAGAACACAGAGTTATTCGATGTTTACGTGATAGATAAGAATCAGCTAACTGTCAAATTCAATTGACAAGTTACCTGATTCAGTTGGTAAATCTGGGTGGTCGTATATTTATGTACGAATGATTTGAAATGTCATGTTAATTCATTTTAAAGATCGTCTGCGTTTCTAGGTGGAACCTAAAATAAAAATAAATTAAGATAGAGTTATACCTACCTATTAGTTTAATTATGTATAATTATCTGTTTTATTCAAGTCTATGCTTATTTATCTATCATGTTATCGGTTTTATTAGATACTATCATTGTGTCATCTATCTTCAGCATAAATCCAATTAAGTAGCGCCATAGTGGTTAAACTCACGCATCTTGAAATTGATACAGACGAAATAATGATTAAATTATAGTATTTTTTGAAAATAATCGTAAGCTTTGATTAAATAACTACCTAAGATGCGTAACTACTGACTTCACTTTTTAGAATTTATTATTAATAATAATATAATACAATAGTAAATATTTTTGGGACATTTTTGCATAGCACCATCTAGTCCCAACCTAAGCAGAGCGTTTCCTATGGGTACTTTTTTATGTAGCTTCTTTTGGGTCCCAATGCAGGCGTACTTACTAGTACTATAGGTACCTACTTACTATACAATAAATATAATACGTACCTATATACTTTTCTTTTGTAAATACGTAGGTACTTGTACACCCAGCCAAACACAAACACTTATGTCATCACAGAAATATTTGTGTCCTGTGGGAAATAAACCCACGAGCTTGTGACTATCAATGACTAGCTTCTGCCCGCAACTCTGTTTGCATGATTGTTATCGGAATAAAACATATCACTTACTCAATGTAACAGAGTGTATTCTTTCCTTTTATGAGTATTGATTTAATTATATTCATCTCTAATAAAATTGACATCAGAGAGCCGTAGTGATGTGTAAATAAAAGAACAAGTGTAGAAAAAAAAACAATATATCATAGTACACAGACATTTGATAAACAAATAAGAATGGATTCAATAAGCGCTCTATTGTGACGGAGGTGTCAGTTGACAGAGACAGGCGACAGATAAACTATGACATTATTGAATAATTACCGAGCGCCCTTTGTGACTGTGTATTGCACTTGCGAATATTAAAATATCTGCTTTTTTCGGAACGGTTCTTTTATTAACAAGGAGGTTTTATTTACGGTAAAGAAAAATTTACCTAATATAATGAGATTCAAAATAGATATTCGATGGAATAGTTATTTTAGGGAATACATTTAATATCAGATAATAGTTCACGTCCTATTACATGGGACCTAAAACTTACTGAAAATCTCGGGGGGTGTACATCGGTACACCTATTTCTAACCTTTTGGCGAATAAACTCGTGATACATATAGTTATAAAGCTTTTAAAGTAATTAAACTTTTTTTCCGTAACACTCACATAAGCACCTTTAAACAAATAAAGTTACAGAACAAAATAAGCCGTGATACTCAACGCAAATACATATAATGTATTTTAATTTACATATTCATGGAGAATTAGTGCTTGAATAAACCTAATCTATTCAACGAGGCAATACTGTCAGTCTGCTGGGAACGTTTCCAGCGATGTGGAGTACTTTGAACAACAACAATTTACAACAATAATTACTTTTACTATACTAAACAAAAATAAGTACCTACCTTTATTTATTTTTTTGTACATCAGATATGTAAATAGGTCTTTATAGAATTTCTGTACCTAATATATTTTTGTCTAATTAAATATGTACATTACATATGTACATATTTAATTAGTTACATATTAATGTAGGTAATTAATAACTTCCCTTGGACGGGCATAAGAGTGACGTAGCAAGCGTTCCGGAAGAATAAGTTAGTTCCCGGGGGCACGAATATTGTGCTGAAGGTGGCCATGGGGGTTAATGCGGTAAAAATCCTTCCTGGCCTGCCCTCCAGCAAAAAAAGAAAGGTATTTAATAACTGATACTGGATGATCTGCTGATGATCCACAATAGTTAGGTATATCGTGCAACTATAAGCGGCATAACGTGACAAAATATAAATCTTATTTGTTGAAAAGTTAACAAGGTCGGGCCGGTATTACTTTCTTATTAACATACGTGTATTACTCACGAGCATCTTGAACTAGGTCAATGGGGATTTGCGGTAGGTACAAGATATGCATTTTTATACACATATTTAGAATTATGTCAAAAATGGTCGTATACACATATTTAGAACTATGTCAAAAATGATTGGTAATCTTGTCGTCAAATGTACATGCAATAGAATCCCGTGACCCGGACTACAAAAACCCGAAGGGAAACACTATGCTGATTTGTGCAGTGAGAGTCCACTGTCTTCAATAAAGTAAAATATAGTAGTACATTTAAAGACGAGAACACGAAACAAAAACGAGTCTTTGTCGATATTATGATTATATTAGTCGAATTATGAAATGTACATATTAGAACAAAAAAAAATATTAAAATTCGTTGGAAAGACTTAGAAGAGAGGTATGGGGTAACACACTCAATAACGGTACATTATTTGAGTAGAAAAGCTTCTTTTTGCATCTGTTACAAACGTGTGCATCAGAAATTCCACATCAAGAACTTTTTGTTTCTGGACTCCTAAGCTCAGTAGGCTCTACAGTAGGAAGTACATCTCTATCTAACCCTTCTGGTATACTAGGAATAATAGTACTAACGCCATTCTAGCAATTTGCATACGTTATTCAATAATCTGATCCGGAATCTCTATAGACACTCTTAATGTCGTGGACAGGTTATTAATAAACCAATTTGCCTCAGCTGACTCATTTGACTCGCGTGGTATGATGAGCAGGTCGCAGATTTATGTTTTCTTTTACTGAACAGTCTATTTACTATTTGGCTATTACATTGTCTGTCAGGCCTGATTTTGCCGTAGAGCTTTCATGACCCGTTTGTTTGTTATTGCAATTCAACGTTGGAATCAACTAATGAAAGTAAACGAATAGCATGGATTTTTAATCCGATTTGTCGTAAGCTTATGTCAAGTTCTATACATTTTAACTTCTGTTTATTTATCAATTTGAAGACGGCAGTTTCTGTATAGGCCGTTATTGCCCTAGGTAAAGTACAAGAGGGCCACCGCTTATTAGAGATCTCGGAGTTCCCTCCTCAATGAGAGTTAGAGAGAGTTGTGTGTTTTTAGTCGGCAGGAAATTGACATAACATTCCACTTTACCCTTTATGAGAGACGGAGGACATCTATGAGGATTTTCAGACGAAAAAAAAGGCTTTGATAGCGCTGTGGTCAATATCAGTGAATCGCCATAGGCCAATACTTACTCTTTTTAGGAAATCATTATTCAAACAGTTCGGCGCGTTTTCTTTCAAAAATATACTTCTACAAAATTGACTAATGTAGAACGGATGCCATAGGAGGAAACCGAGACCTATTGAGATATAAGTCTTTACTAAAACTTCCCAGGAGTTAAAAGTATATAAATTCTCACCTATATAAGTGTCAGAACATGACGGTTCTGTGGTCCAGTATTTGATTTAGGAGACGCCTGTATCTAAATAAATAGATAGCGGCCCGCCTTTGCACGAGTATGTTCATTGAACTCCCTGAGGCGTGAAATTTCCAAAAATCCTTCTTTAGTGGATGCTTACAGCATAAAAGGCATCAACTGCCAACATTTCAAGTTTGTAATCCCAGTGGCTCTGGGTTGATGAATCAGTCCAGACAAGTAAATGAACTACGTTCGAGCAGAGCAAATAAGGCTACCTGGCTTCGTCTATCCAAGAGTATAGTTTGAAAAGTCAGCAAGGAAGACTATTTCGGTAACACAAGTAGTTTACAAAAATAAAATTGTTAAGCCGCAGCGCTGAGGTAGATCGTTAAATTTATCGCGAATACCGATATGTGGCCGTTTGCGGCGTTTTAGAGCCACGCGCATGTTTTACAGCGTCGCGCTACGCTTGACGTCGTACTTACGTGTATTTGTCGGTGGTCATATTTATTGTCGTACTAGAAGCACCACGTTCTAGGTTTGGCGTAAGTTCTCTGCCCTGGTTAATGGATATACCTCCCAGTGAACAGACGTATTCTACTTCTTTTATTAATTCCTTCCCTAATCCATACATTTAAATTCCGCGCTTTGGTCGCCCATAAACCTAGACAAGTCACACTGACGCCCTCTCAAGCTATGGCGGGTACTGTTCCGCTGGCTGTCAAATCAGTCAACAATTCAAAATCCGAAGCAGCCGCTCTATTTTGGTAAAACACTCTTTTCAAGTGCAGCAAAGTGTATGAAAGTGGTGAGAAGAACCTAGAATAATCCATTTTCCTATTTCTCTCCAGTTTTCTGACAGGATCGAGTTGAAGGAATTTTGTTAAAGTTAGGCATAAACACCCAGGTTTGATCTAGGTTCTAGAATCTTGGTGAATATATTCTTCCGGAATGCTGGTCGCCATATTCAGGGTGGTGGAAAATTAATTATGATCTATTACTCCTCCTAATCTTTACCAAGTTATGTTGGGGTCGGCTTCTCATCTAACCAGATGCTGGCTGAATATAATTCAAAGTTAGTATTTTACACAGAGCGACTGCCATCAGACCTCCGAACCCCAATTTTTGGGCATCTTGAGAATAGATTGATTGTCATAGTATTTTGAGAAGCTACCACTAACGATTGTCATAAGTGTTCGTATGATAACCGCGATCTCTCTCTTCTCCGAGGTATGGAGGGGTCTCGATTTGTTAAGAATGGTCACCCATCCACAGACTGACCGCAGTTAGCGCAGCTTAACCTTACAGATCGGTTGATCAGTATAGTTATTTCTTAGCTGCGAGCTCCTCTTATACTTATAATAAAAAATTTGGTCATAGTGCCGTCAATTGGCGTTAGTATCTGTAATAATTTCAGTGCTAATAACCTTCGATTTGATTTCCACATAGAGCAAACATTTATTTGATTTACACATCGTTGTTATGAGTCTTCGTATAAGTGATGAGCTCTTTTGTAATCCAACCATGACATAAAGATCTCAGTAGGTACAGACTTACGTTGTTGGAAAAGAAAGGAAAGGAAAATCATCGACAGTTGTTACGTATAACAAACTCTTTATTAGGCGTGATCTTCGATTGTTTAGTTGAAATAAAAGGATATAAACATATGGATATGCATATTGACAAAGAGAAATGATATATGGGCCATAAGCGTATAAAAACAAAACTATTTTCCTAGCATGAGGAATGGTGTTACCGTTTACCTAATTGACACTTTACTACGAAATGTTAACAAAACAGAAATTTTCTCTATCCATAAAACCTTATCGCACGAAAGTCAGTGTAGAACAAAACAATACTAACTGCAGTTCTGAACGTTCCCCAACATTCGGAATCAGTGTACCACGGAACACAAGAAATGACGGGCCATGTCGATAGATCAAAGCTAGTCGACCATCTAAAACGGTCACTGCGTAGCTGCCAAAATGTTGCTAAAAAAACGGACACAAATAGTGGCCACTTCTAATTACCGAAGTTTAGTTTCCCTTAGATTATTTTTGGCTAAAACGTCACGGGGTCAGTGAGCTCGCGTTATCTCGCATTATGGATGGAGGAAGAAAAGGGTTTCATGTTTCTTAGAAAAGGGAGAAAAGTAATAAAGAATGGTAAATCTCATACTGAATAAACGGCTGATACCGGAAACATCACGGTACACGTCAGAGACAGATAAAAGATAAGTTTGTAACAGTTTTATACTTTATGTATTGAATCATGTATGTACGGATAATCAAAATAAAAAAACCACTTCATATTATCACAGTTGATTTAAATGGAAGAAGTTTCTACCATGTTAATATTTTATAACTGAGCATTGTATTAGATTAAAGAATGTGCCGAATGATTATGTCACCTAAAAACTATTTTGATTTTTGCGATGTATTTTGAGATGTAAATTACTGTATTTGATAAATGAATAAATAAATAAATCACAAAATAGTTATGTTCTTCATACTCTGCGAGTCTAGAACTTTCTTAAGATCATATTTACTTATCAGTCAATGTGAACATGCATCTATTCTCCAATCAGGTCTTTAAAAATACCGCTACCAACCACTCCGGTTGCTACATGTGTCAAGGTGATTATTTTATGCCGTTTTATTACGTCTATTATTAGAAATATCTATTGGTAGCCTATGAAAATATGGCATTATCCAGCAGTAGTCTACAAACCCATTTGTCTTCTCTTAATGTGCTTTTAAAATATTGAACAATTCCAACCAAATTTGACCCGTATTCAAATCAAAAGACACACTTCTTAATCCTGCTAATAAATAAAACAAAAATGATAATTCTCAAAGATGTTTGAAAACAGGTTACGAATCAAAATAGCTGGCGAACGCTAGACCGAAAACCAGAAGTGGTAGCGACAACGGACAATGCATAACTCCGGCCGGTGTACAGAATTAGCATCGATATTTTGCGAGCGAGTAGCATCGGGACCACTGAGAATATAAAGCTCAGTAAACCAATTATGAAATAAATAAATGTTTGGGACATTTTAAACAGCACGATCTAAGTAGTTCCAAACTAACTATAGTACTAGAGTATAGATATTATACTTACAAACCTAATTATTTTTTGTATTTACATACTTATAATACATAAAATTCATAAACACTTATGTTGATCACATAAATATTTGTGTCTGGTGGGACACGATCTCATGATCAGCAGTCCGGCTCTCGAACCACCAGACGTCATCAAAATATTATAATTCCAACCTTAGCAAAAAAGCTAATTCAAACTTCTGATTGTTGAGATTTATTCACTAAATTCTAACCTTTCACAACAAATAACATGACATTGGACAGTTGACTAGTAAATGTGTAAACAGAAGGGTTATTTTGGTTTAAAAAAATCTAAACATAATTCCGATCTAGGTTTAGCCTAGGCTATAAATGTCAAATGGTATTCCACTAAACGTCAAACGCGAACAAGTTAGATTGAATTGAGAACGAAAATTTACCTAAATGTGACGTATAATGACATTGAAACTGGAACTATATAATTTCGATCGAGTTTCATTGCCAACTTCGGATAAAGTAAGTTTTCGATCTAATTCAATGTAACCTTCAGTGATTGTTTCAGCTTGGAGTTTCTGCAGTGCATATTCGTATTGTGACATATTGTTTGGATGACACGATTCCCAGTGTATCTTTCACTTGCTGAATTGCAATATTTCGGGTTCTGTTTCTAACTACATTCTACATTACTAAATCATGTGATATTTTATATCTATTTAGTGTTTACATCTGCTACACTGTAGTATGGGTCTTCTGTAGTTTATATTTAGTGATCGGAACTATTCTAGAGTGGATCACGAGTTTATCCTCTCCCGGTTCGGTTCATTGAGTAAAGCATTTGTTACGTAAGTTTCATCTATGCAGCATCTATGTAGCAGTTGAGGTATTTTTATTGTGTCGTTCAAGTTTATTGGTATCATTAACTTTTTTAACACTACTTTTATCATATTTGTATAAATAAGAATTGTTGTTTAGTTTAGTTATCCGTCTTTTAGAAACTGACGTGACAACAAACAGACAGCCTACTGCGCATTTTACCTGATGATAATCGTCTAGAGAAGTGTTCTGATAATGATATACTTATGAGTGCTTTTTGTTTAGCATATTCATTGCATTCTACCAGTTTTATAATCATAATAATAATTTTATAAGCATAGTGTAGCAGGAATTAGAACGTCTATCATCTGTGATTGTCATTAAATAATTAGTGCAGTAGTTTTAACTTTTCAAAAGTAATAAAAATAGTAGATCATAGTAAAGTATTTGAATGGTCTAATTGATAAAACATTTGATTTTGACAGTATGATAATCAAGTGGAAGCAGAAATTGTTTTATAAGAACCTCAATTTAACTATATGTTAATTATTGCATTGATTTCATTACTATATAGTATTACGTACCTACACACACATACACCTACTTATGCTAGGTTTTTTTATAAGAATCACGACGTTGAAGTAATATATTTCATGGGTGGTATGCCTTGAATTTTCAATAGCTATCGTAAATTTTAAAAGCAGTTGAAAGATTAGAGCAAAAAGAATTCTCAGCCTTTGTGGGTGTTGATCTATAATTTACACATTCCTTTGATAAGCTCCATCGAAACAAGAACCAATATTTAGACATGTTTATTGCAATATTAATTGTACTAATTTGCACATAAGTACGTCAGTGCCATCATCTATTTTGTGACTAAGCTTCGTTGAATTGCCTAGGATTAAAATTAGTGGAGATAAAAGTTTACAGCCGAATTTCGACTTCAACACCATTTAAACGTTTTACAGTTATCGAACAAGTTTCACCGAAATTGTTCACTGTAGTTCCATTCAAACTTAAAGATGCTAGTTATATATTATTGTTATCTATAAATATTATCACATCTCTGAATAACTGTTACATGTTTGCATTTACAATCTCCGTATTCATTTTATCTATTAATATCTCATATATCATCTATTCGAAACCAGGGCCAGTTTCATCGAAATTGTTCACTTCATTAATTTTCATTCACTGTTCACTGCATTCATTTTCATTCACTGTTCGCTTCATTCATTTACATTATTAATTTTGTTCACTTTGTTCTAGTTCCACGTAACCAAACTTAAAGATGTTAGTTATGCGTTATGGTTATCACATATCTAAATAACTGTAACACATTTCGGTGCAAAGATTGCAAGTGCAAACAAATCCTGACAGGTGCATTTATCATCGTCATTAGATAACCTGTTTCCCACACAAGAATTTAGAATAAAATAAAAAATATTTAATGCATTTTTTATGCTAGAGCACTAAACCTGACAACGCTGTGGAAGTGACCAAGATCTGGGCAGAATTGTTACTAGTTTTTTTTTCTAACTTAAGTAATCGCTTTGCTGAGAAAAGGTCTATCATTTATTTCTCATGTAATTCATCTTCCTCCGAACCTGTTGGGATCGGCTTCCAGTCTACCCAGATGCGGCTGAATATTAGTATGGCTAATACCAATATACTGAGAATATAATGGATGTCAGGCTTTTTGGGCTTCTGATTACCACTAATTATTATCATAAGTGTTCGTATAGCAACCGGGACCGACGCACAGTGGGCTGGGATTACAAGGTTGGGTCTTAAGAGATCAGATGTATTTTTTTGGTATCTAGGCATAAATTTAAAACGTTTTTATTCTTTGACTTTTTTTAATTTAACGAGTACTTTCGGAGATATAGCCATATCAAATTTGTATGAAGAGTCATGTTATTTTAGTTAAGCAATTTATTCCAATTAAATTGAAATTTAAAATAATGTATACTAAACGGCCTGAAAACCTCAATACCTACTTAGTTCTTAAAAAAAAAACAATGTTCGACATTTTCCACCACCATAGGCAGGTATGACGTAATTTGTTTTGAGACTTATTTCCGGGAATCAAGGGATAAGAGTGCGCGAGCGCAACAACAAGTTATGACGTGTCGTAACGTGATTGGTACAATGATAGGGTACCTACGGAATGTTCGGTTGCATTCAAAAGTACTTCAGTGTTCTATTACCCACCATAATAGACGCACTACCCCCACACATTCATTACTTACTTATTTGTTATTTTGTATTTGTGAAAATGTTTGAAAATTTAGTGACAAACCTTGATCTTTTCGTTATTTTAAAAAACAGTGGCAGTATTAAAAATAATGACAGTTTGTGTAGTGAGATAAGATCTAAATTTTTAGTCGAATTAAGTGATGATCACGAAAAGACCTTAAAGTTGTTTTGTGCAAAATTTTGTTATAATTTAAATAGAAGATGGGAAAACGCTTATCGTAAAGAAAATATATTCAGAACTAAAAATAGTGAATGGCTACAAGAAAACATAATATGGCCAGACATTATTAAGTGTTTAATAGGCAGTAATCAAGATCAACCAGTACCGAGTACATCAACTCAGTATGTATCACCATCAAAAGTTTCTGTCGGTGTCTCCACCGAACAAACCCCAAGAAAACCTTTTTGTGAATTAGCGCCTAAACAGAAAAAAAGACGTGCAGAAAACTTTCATTTATCTTCGGACGAAATAAAATATGCATATTTTGAGCAGTTGAAAGCGGATGGGAATGAGGAGGTTGCTAAAATACTAGAACATTTACTAAAGAATCCCCTAGATGTAAAAAAAGTTAAAAAGTGCATATCTGTTAAAGAAACAAAACCTGTGTTTTCTCCGGATGAGGCTTTAGGGTTATTTTTATCACTTAAGCTGACCAAGTGGCAATACAATACTTTAAGAAAAAGTGTTAACGAAAAAGACAGTAATATATTTCCATCTTATTATCAAGTGCAACATGCGAAACAGAAATGCTATCCACCAAAAGATGCTATTACAGTGACAGAAACCTCAGCTAAAATAAAGTTACAAGCTCTATTGGATATAACGACAACAAGAATAATGACGTCACTCGTCATAGATAGTGGTTGTAAAGAATTTACACTAATCAGAAAGTGGGGATTTGACGGTGCTTCTAATCAAGCCAATTACAAACAAAAAATGCAAACAGACGATGAACAAGAAAGTCAACTTGACGATTCAAGCATATTTATGGGTAGTTTAGTGCCAATAAAATTAGTGTGCGGCGAACAAGTTATCTGGCAAAACGATTCACCAAATTCATCTTACTGGTGTCGTCCAATCTTTTTCGAATTTGTGAAAGAAAATAAAATAACGATATTGCGGGAAAAAAGTGCTATTGAGGAAGAGATTGTAAATTTAGTGAAAACAGAAGTTGGAGAAATAAAAATTTCACACTCTTTATTAATGACTATGATAGACGGAAAAGCAACATCAATTTTATGTGATACTTCATCTCAGAGATGCGACATTTGTAAAGCCACTCCAACAGAGATGAATAATTTGCCCTTAATTGCATCAAAACCGACTGATCCAGATCTCTGTAAATACGGATTGTCAACATTGCATACCTGGATACGAATGATGGAATGCATTCTGCATATAGCCTACAGATTAACGATACAGACATGGACAGTAAAGGGAGACAACAAGTGCATCATGGAAAGAAGAAAGAAAGACATACAAGACGCTTTTAAAAATAGAATGAGACTTCTGATTGATGTTGTTAAACAAGGGCACGGCTCCACGAATGACGGAAATACTGCTAGAAGATTTTTTGCATATCCAAACATGACTGCTGAGATAACTGGTGTTAGTGAAGAATTAATAAGGCGATTTGCAATCATTTTAGAGGCAATTTCATCAGGTTACCACATTGACACAGCGAAATTTCACGAATATGCTCAAGTGACCATGCAACTGTATTTGGAATTATATAGCTGGTATTATATGCCTTCAAGTGTTCATAAAGTTCTTATGCATGGTGCAGCTATTATTGAAAGTTTTGGTCTAATACCAATTGGAAAGCTATCTGAAGAAGCTGCTGAAGCTAGAAATAAAGACTTTCGTAGATACCGCCAACACCATTCCAGGAAATGCAGTAGAAAAACTACAAATGAAGACATTTTAAATAATTTATTGACCAGCTCTGATCCACTCATCTCAGCGAAACGTCACAAACTTCGCAGAAAACATAAAACTTTGTCAGTAGAAGCACAAAGTTTATTAATAATTGAACAAGCGGAAACATTTGATGATGACGAATACGAAAATTTTGCATTCGTTAATGTGGATACCCTTGACAGTGATTAGATTAAAACAGTGCAGTGGCCAGTAGTGATTGTGATTTTTACTTATTTATTTATTTTATTAGTCCTTAGTGGATTAGGCCTAAAGGGGAGACCACTACATAAAAAAAACGCGCCTAGTTCTTAACCTCTATGGTGGTGTGGAATAGAGAACAAAATTTGAAATTGCGACCAAATCGCAGAAAATCGCAACCCGAGAATAGGCGCTAAAATAGGACAAATATACGTACTATGCATACGTAGAGTCAATTCTTTGAGAAAATTTGAGAATTTCGAGATTTTCACATTTTTTTCTTTTGCTTCATACAAAAATTACTTTGGATATTTATAACTCTGGAAATACTAAGTTATCTGAACGACCCTCATAGAAATAATTACTTATAATCGATAGAAAAATCCAACACAATATTTAAAATTTCAGAAAAAGAAACTTTTTTTTTTTAAATGCTAAGTCCTTTACCGGCCCGTTTCAGCCCACTGTGCGACGGCTTTACGTGCTCTCCAAGAGACAGAGAGGGCCTCGATGTGTTAATAATGTTCACCCATCCACAGATTGACCGCGGCTAGCGCGGCTTAACCTTGGGTTGATCAGCGTAGTTATTACTTAGCCACGAGCTCTCCTCCATTTATTTATCATATTATCTTTGTTTATTGTAAATAATAGAAAAAAAATACTCTCGAATGTTGTTATACACATATTTTAAGAAAGCTAAACAATACACTCAGTCAAGCTAGTTGGAGCGGACCTAGATTTTTTGCCTAGATTTTTACGAGGTTATAGACCTTGTTGACATACAACGTTTATTTAGCTTTGTCATTGAATATATAGTAGCAAATACTACGAATCAACACGATTTAAATGAAGAACGTTTTAAATTTTTCAAAAATGGAATTTTAGTGCAAACATTGATTTAAAATTTTGCCAGGTAACACATTTACATTAAATACCATCAACCCTTATTCCCCAAAGAATAAGGCAGAATGTACTATTGTACATCCATAGTTCATAGTCTTTTTATGTCCCATGTTATCGGACGAGCCTATTGCCATTAATCGGGCACAAATCTTAAGCTGTGAATTGAGAACTTAATAGAAAAACCGAATCAGTAACATTGCTTGAACATAATTATAATACCTGTCCATTAAATTGAATTATGGACGTTTCTTAAGTATGCAGTTTTCCATACAACAATATTTATCATTGCATACGATATACATTATACATATGTAAATAGATAGACTTGTTGAAGCAAATTCCATGGAAACTATAGTTGGTAATTTCACTCATGAATTAAAAACACGTGATTTTCATGACGTAAATATAAAATGTATACTCACGCGGAAGAAGAATCTCATCGTCGAAGAATTTAATCGTTGGTCGGCCATGATCCAAGAAGGTGTAAAGTAAAACTAACCGTGCAACACTGTCAAACAAACACTACGGGCTAGCACAAATAAACCATGTAAAACTACAACACTACCTGACATTTAGAGAGGAAATCTATCCTATAATGTATTAATAATTCGATCAATATACTCACACTGGCAATACACTTAATATACCTACATACACCGCTTCTACATTTCAATCAACAATGCAAAACGCCAACAAAATTCTAAATTTAAGAATCGAATTAAATTGACATGAGATTATAATCGCAATGACTTACAACAGTGTTTTTTGTGATGTGTAAAATCCAGTTTGATATTGGAACAAAACAGCATAATGTAATATTTATTATCTACGCTTATTGTCTATGACTTATCGGTAAACAATATTCGATCAAACAGATGTCATCGTAATAGACGTACTACAATTTGGTGTGCATGCAATCTAGTTCTGTAAACGTGCATAGAAAAGCGTAAATTAAATAAACATAAACTTTTTATGGCGCTCCATATAAAACTAATGTAGATAGGTAGTTTCCCGGTAGTTCATAAATTCTATCGCTTATTGTAGCTAGTTTAATCGGAGCACGAAATATTCAGAAACATTACTTCAATATACGTAATGATTCTGCAAATTACTTCAATAAAATTCTATAGAAGTTGTCATTTTTTCTGCAACCTCTAATTGTTGTTTATTAGGATATTGCACTGGACTGCTATCAGTTAGGCACTATTTTTGCCAATTGCGTTGCCAAGTGTCACAAATACCTTACTAAAAACTCTTTATGACATTTTACGATCGCCACTTAACTTTAGTATTGTCATATGTCCCAAATTGTGCAGATGTTACTAGTTGAGTGTAGATATTTCTATATGTAGTTATTATATTTATATGGTCCTGTAAAACATCAGTCCCACGGGAAAATACTTCCTTTTAAAGAGTCTTTACACATTTTAATTAATACTGAGTCATGTGATATTTATTTCTGTGAAAATATAACCTTATTCTTACCGGTAAAAGAGGCCATTGTATCTACTCGATCATCATGAACAACAGCTTTACTTTGGGACATTGAAATAAATCAGCGGTTACATAAGTACATAATTATTCACTCAACTCAAAATGTATGAAGCACCTGTTTTTATTGACGGTTTATATTAAATATATGTATAAAAAATAAGGTCGTGTCTTATTATAAACAATTAAAAAATTATTGAATGACATTCAATCATTGCTTAAAAAATTTAAATTTTTCTTTATTTTATAGAAAATAATAGTTTCGATAGTCACTAAGTTTCGTAAGGTTGGCCTATCGAAAGACTTCCGGAATCCATTCCCACATGATTCTGACCAAAGATTGATTTTCTATACCAAAAACATTTTTATTCCTTTTTCGATCTGCTTAGGAACATATTTCTTGTGACGTGAATAAATGTACAAAAATAACAGAACAGTTGTAGAGGTCAAAGAAATCACACTTTCGACGTTCATTCAAATTCTGACTGAAATTGGATTCATGAATATTTAATGGCAGTATAATTTGACTGCATTGAACGAAAATGTTTTAACTGATTTTATGAACGTTTGTGACCTATTACGTTCTTTGGCTCTACACAGACTTTAGACATAATAATAATATTTTTGGACATTTTACACAATACCGTCTAGTCCCAAACAAAACAGAGTTTGTATTATAAGTAGGTAATATCAATGGATATAATACTTATATACTTTTTTGTAATACATGACATACAAAATTGATTATTATACATAATCGCAAAGATCGATCTATCATATCAACTAAACGCTTGTTTGGGCTGCTTATTTTAGGTATACTAAGTACAGATTTAAACATCGCCTAACCACCACTAGTTAAAACTCTAATGCGCTAACCTCTAATTTTAGATACCAACCTGCCGCGATCGTAATCCGTCCCATTCACAGCTGTCAAATTAAAATTATTATTAAATGTTCCGAAATGTCACTGCCAGAAACTGCCGTCCGGCAATTTATAGCATTCTTTATTTGGCCTCTTGGGAAAAGATAAATTGGATTGTAAACGTCTTTAGAAAAGCGTGCACTATTTAGTTATCATAATAAATCTTTCGCTGGAAGAAAGCTAACGACGTGGAATAGTTCGCTATGCACTCAAAACTCCAATGAAATACGTCCATATATAAATTGTGATTCGTCTTATTGAAAGAAAATTGATGTCCAATAAGGGTTATTCAAATAAGCAAATAAATAACTCGTTTTTATTGAAAAGCTCTTAATGTTTTATTTATATTCTGCGTTCAAGAATTTTGTTGGTGTATAATTATTTAATCACATTTAAAATGCCTAATTGGTGAAATGAAGATACCATGTTATGCCATGATGTTCTATATTGATCAATCTTTAATCGTCGGGTCAAACACACTTTTTGAATTTCATGCCAATCAATTAGACTAACATTATAGAACTGAATACTTATTACTGAATCACATTTTTTTTTACAAATAGCTTTATGAAGCATGCAAAGAGTATTTACTAAGGAATCTCGTCACTTATATCAATTAACAGTATCGTAAAACTATACAAATCAAGTCGTTCAGAATGTTTACCAGCTTGTATTTGCCTGCCTGTCCCCCTAATGTGAAGGCCGTTATATGAGAACAGTTTATTCTGCAAATAGATGCTTGGGAATTTTCGGATGATTTTAGTGTAGGGGTGTTACTTTCTTTAGTTAATACTTTTATACATGGTAAATTTAGTCGACATACTTTAGAATGAGTAACTAAACTCGTGCTTTTAAATTACAAACCATAATTACTGGCCAAATAGTAAATGGCATATTATATTAAATCCAGGATTACTTGTGAAGTCATAAGTATGTCGGGAATAAATGGAAGAAAAGGACATGCTGCATGCTTATTTTTTCTTTGTTTTTTTTTTCTATAATGTATTGATATAGAGATGATTTTCACTTGGATGTCTGTAGTCAACAATGACCTGAAGCAAGCCCAAGTGAATGACTCGATGACCCAGAACCGAATCGTCTGGCGAAGAATGATGAGGAGAGCCGACCCCAAATGAAATGGAATGAGGCTAGGCAAAGAGAGAGAGAGAGAGAATGTTCTGATATAGGAACAATGCTTAATTAGTGACTCAAAATTATTTGAATTTTTACCAATGATTTGCAAGATGATGAAGTTATAATTTAAGCGCTAGCGATTTTTGACATTTTATATTCATTAATCCAAAGAGAAATAAAAGTGTCACAATTCAAAATATAATCTAAAACGGTAAAACCGCTTTTTAATTGATAGCATCATCAAGGTGTATAATTAAAAATATTAACCTTTTCTAATTACTCTTGTGGTTGACAGATTGAATACTGAGCTAGAAATCCTGGGTTCTATTGCCTGGTCGATAAAAATTATATTGGATTTATTTGTGATCATTCTCAGTCATATTTAGATTTTCCCGGTTTATGATAATAGACAAAGGGAAATATTTAGTGTTGATGGCCAATCTTCAGTAATTGGAGCAGAAGAAAAAGAAGGATGGTAATAGGCTCAGCCTTTACATAGGACCTAAACAGACCGGCGATATGTGGGTAGCTGTATGTCTTTGTCTAATATTTCGAGGAAATAAGGTTTGTAGGTGTCATATGACTAACTAGCTTCTGTCCGCGACTTCGTCAAATTATAGCCTACATGTTATTCTGATGTATAAATACAACTGTATTAATAAATAAAACTGTAAAGTTTCATCAAAATCGGTTCAGTAGTTTTAGCGTGAAAGAGTAACAAAAATAACCATCAATCCATTCATCCATCCTCACAAACTTACACATTTATAATATTAGTAGGATCTTTTTACGCAAAACAATGTTTGTTATCGTCAATCGTTTACGGATTTTGGAACATGAAGCACTAAATCTAAATTAAATAATACAACTGTATGAACTAGATAAGACCGCGTGGTTTCTATCTTTGTTGTGAAGCGAAGTTATCTGCAGTCTTGATCCTTAGTTCGCGTCTACAGCTAAGGATCAAGATTGCAGATAATTTTACATTAATCTATCTGTCTTGAAAACATAAACCACATGTCTCTCACAATATTACGCAATATGGTTTCTGCAATAACATAATGTAGTAGCTCACCTCTCACCAATTCAATACCTACCTATTTATTTCCTAATGCAAGGGAACCGTTCCCTATTAGGACCTCTAGGTTATCTCTAACTTTACATTAAAGTGACACAAGGTTTGAATTATATACCATATACTTTAATTTTCAGTAGTTCAGCAAGAAAAACTAACTTACATTTACAGATATTTTCATCGTTTAAAGTACAAAATTAATACATCCATCCCTGTTTTCACTTCCAACACTTTACTGCCAATAAAAGTTCTAATTCTTAATTTTATTAGCTTCACCAGCCCTGGCTAAGCGACGAAATGCATCTTCACTTAGTTAAGCGCAGTCATTAACATCAGATTGAGTTTTACGACAAACGTGTGACATTTAGAGCGTATTTCCATGGATGCATGACACGATAAATTGCAGTGGGGTTTTTGAATAACATTTTAAACTAACCAAAAGATGAGACAACACAAACAAATTTGTAGGCTAATACTTTTTACCCTAATAGTGGACGAGTCGTTCTGTCTTGTATAGACAGAGAACTAATAGAGTAGGAAATACTAAGCCAAAAGAGAGTGTTGTTCTGGTAAACGGTTAGGTACACAGAAAGTGGCGTTCGTTGTCCTCGTCGCATATTGTCGTGTCTTATGTCCGTGGAAAAACGACCTAACTAGAAACGAACAGTTAACAGCTTACTATGTGAGACACCGAATACAATAAAAACGTTGACAAACACCTTTTGAATTAATTTGATTTCGATTTAATAGTAAATGTAACGTTTATTGTACTTAATTATAGTATTACATAGTTATGGGCTATGTCCTGTTGTGTAACTCATTTACTTACAATGTATACTAACTATGTAACTACACTTACTGCACGTACGGTTGGTGTAGCTTTTATAAGATCTCCTCACTACGTCTAAGACTCTAAGACCTCCATACTACCATTGTGCCGAGTCTCATGATTGCGATCCCTACACGAGACAAATATTTGTATTATTCACAGAAATTTGTATAACAAAATACCTATACATTATTAATAGTTCGATAATTTCTTTATGATAAACCTATCATTATATTACCCCCACACAATTGTGAAATGATTTTTGTGAATACTTCGGAATTAAGAACTTTGGTTTAGAAACCGTCTACGGTTTACGGAACCTTCTACGCGTCTACGGTTGGTCTTAAGCTTTCTAACACTTACGAAGTATTGATTTCTGACATTTAAGCGAATATTATACATTAAAATAAAACTACTTTTTACGGATTTTATCGAATCGATTTACGAAGTAGATAACAATTCTAAGCTGAGAAGGTAAAAACGATGTGAATAATAAAAATACATCTTTCAAAGATTAAATAATCTTAGTAATTGTAAAATTTGTAGATGAATCTTTTTTATGTGCGTTTCATTGCGTAATAAAAATTACTGCAGATTGAATGGTGATTCCAGCGAACGGTACAGTTAGAAATGTCATAATATTTAGTAATTGTAAGTAATAAAACAACTTTGCTGCATGCTGTAAAGCAGAATTCCAACACTTATGTGTTTGAGCTAATTTTATATCAAACTGTTTCTCGAGCTTTTCTGTGTAACTTCTTCCAATTATTATGTTTATATTTAAATTTTCAGTATACACGTTAATATAATAATAAAATGTACTATTGAATCTCAAGCATTTATTTGTTCAAAATTCAACACGGGTGTGAAACGATCATAGCCTAATTTATTATTTTATTTAAAAACACTGCCCCTAAACAACAATTTTGTGAATCTCGCGAATCTTCATACAGAAGTCAATAACTCGACCACTATGCCAATCGAAGCGATAATTACCAGATATTACTACTTATTTTAAAATAATACTGCTCAAGATAAAACAAAAATTTCAGTTATGTGACATCCTTGATGAGCATAAGCAATAAAAGCTATAAATAACTGGTGTACTTACAAATGGGTAGGTACTTTGTATGCAGAGTAGCTACACGCGAGGTGTCAAGCCAATCAATCAATAACAAAATTAGCTGATAGTAGAATACAGTCATAAAACAATTATGTTAGGGTCTAAGGCACGTCGGCCATTCCAATTAGATACACGTTACATTGAAGATAATGCACTTGACATGTGGGAAAGGGCTGCTATTGTACTTTTGAATAATCAATTACGACTTTACGAGTGTATTGCTACCTTTTATATGTATAGGTAGTTGAAGTTCAATTTTTTTAAGAATAAAAGAGTCCTAAGTCGAAAAGATGCTAAATATATTTAGGATGTATAACGTTGTCCAACGGTCAGTTTTCTATTTCTAACAAAAGTTTATGGTCCCTTCTTAGATTAAAGTTCCACCACGTGACTCTGGGCAGACTGATTACAAAGAAAACATATTATAAATTATGGGCACGATTTTTCCGGATTCAAACATTGTTTTTAGAAATAACGCTCAGAATTAAAGTGTCACAACTAAGAATAGTTCCTCATGCTGCCACGATTTATGGGTGTTAAAATTTACGTTATCGTTTAAAGTCCTATTAGATTAGGTATATAATTACTAATTTACACAAAACTGCAAACATATACAGTTGCAGTTCTGAGATTGTTTAAATAAAATAACCATTTAGCAAATTTAATTGACATCCAGTGATTTATTGTGTTAAGATTCTTATCAATATAATATACAATCTTGTATGCGAACGTGTTTTAGAACATTATTTATTACATGTTAAGACAACAGATATTTAATTACATCTCTTAAAACCAGGGTCAAGAATTCGGCGCTGTGCTTTGTTTTAGCCGCCGACAGGACTCGCTTGCGCCGACTAATTTAAATTTGCGACCCTCGGCAAATTGTCATCAGATTTGTATCTTCAGTGCCATCCTTGAAGGAAACCGAATATCATAGAAATGCCCAACAGGTGGCAGTAATAGTGGTACTTGTTACAACAGTACTTATAGAAGTTACTGATTTTAAGCATGATAGGAATTAACTAAACTAGCTTATAGAATTAACTATATAACGGACTCGTATTTAATATAAGTATTGAACGTATTTGAAGAGATTTTTATTGCTACACATCCCAATGTCAATAGTACACAAATTTTTGAAAAAAAAAATGTTTTACTAGTCACATAATTTCCTGCATTATTTTTAAATATTCAAATTAAGTTCAGTAAGCAATTAATAAAGAAGTAATTAAGACAACCAACATATTAATTAGCGACAGGGGGGGTCTACAGCAGTTTCGTGCTGTTTCTTCCCAAATTTATCTTTGAAGTTTTTTTAGATAAAGATTATTATCACATGTAATTTGAATGTATAGTTAATTTTCTTTAAATGATCAACGGAATAGTAAGATTTCATGACGAAATAGGGAAACATTTCAAAGACGCATGGAATATCATATGTTATGCAAGCTTATTATATTTAAAGTAAGCAAGCATCACCATAGAATACCAAGAAAACGTATTGAAAATAATACAGAATTATCAATAAAAGACGCAGAATCTTATAAACAGTCAATTTAGTCTGCGATTTGTTATTAAAAAAAAATTACACCTCTAAATACTTATATGCTGGAACAATTTTACTATTAATTCGATCAAATTTGAAATATTACTAATAACATTATTATTAATTCTTTGCTTGCAAGTACAAAAACTAAATGAAACGTAAGACATTATCAGTAACACTAGAATTAAAATATAATCAAAATCGTTAAACTTTAAACAATTATTGGAGGCCATTCGTTAGCAACTGATAATTGTAAACTTGTCTTGGAAGCCAGATTAGTTGGATAAGTAAATCTATAGGAGATACCAACGTCGATCGACGAACGTCTTCCGGTCCATATAATGATTAATAATTATAAACAGCAATTGAAATTACTTTACATACTTATTAGGCCTTCAAATAATTGAAATCTAACTAGAGAAACTAAGTAAATAGGTTAAGAGATTAACGAGCTTTTGTTGAAGTTAGTTTTGTTTTGAACAAGTGATTCTAGGCTGAACTGATAACGAACTAGAAACGCCTTGAAACTGTTAATATAATTGCGGTCTTCAACATTCAAGACATTCTATGGAATACTGATTTGTATTTGAATGTTTATATGATTGTGATTGTAGCTAGAACTTAATACTTTGAAATCGAAGTTAGGCGAACATAGGTCCAATTTATTGATTTTGAGATTCATTATTACTATTTTCAATAAAAGTATTGTGCTATAACCAGCATCTTATAGAACCAAGAAATCCACAAAACGTGACATCATCAACTCACTGAAACTACGTGAGCTTCCTTTTAGAAGAATGACTGAATCCCAGACGTTGAACATTAATGGGCTGATGATAGTTTTATGATTTGAAATTAACTGTCAACGGTAACACAAAAACTTCTTCATTAAACGCAACAGAGAGCAGTCATAACAAAATTACGATCTAAATGGACATGGAAATCAAACAAGGCAAACAAGGCATTCATTACTAGCTAAGTTTTCTAAAAATATGCATGAGATTCGTTAATCATAAACCAGTTCTAGCTCCTAGGCCTTAGAATTCGATAAACTTGGTGCAAATATCACATCACACAATATTCATAATTATCTTTATAATTATTACTAGATTATTACTATTATTACTAGATCTAGCGCCGTTTCCATTTAAAATAGCCCATTTAGCTAATATTATACTAGTCATTATGACTTCTACAATGTAGAAGTCATAATGACGCTCTTGTAAGTCTAGATAAAAAAGACACTGCAGCTAATTATTCAGTCGTTGTGTCTCTTGATTAAAAATTCCTTAACTTCCTTTTGACCTCTTCACATATTAGTAATCATCTTATTCTATTATGTTTTATACGAAACAGAGTACCTCTTTCCCAAGTACTAACAGTGTCTCTTGGTTTACTGTACTTTATTTATCTGAAAATCAGAAATCATAGGAGTCGGTGTTTTCAAAGTCAAATTTGCAAAGGTGTCGTACATTTCATCGTCATAATTATCATTCTATATTTGCCTAGCAACAGATTTCTTTTAATCAATTTCGCCAAGTCTAATAATTAAACCGGTTTTGACAATACTCCTTGACCGTTACTCTCACCATGTGGCTCGTCTACCGTATGTCTGCTCGGTCCACAATACGTGAAAATTACCATATGTCATATATACATTGCCGATTTTAATTGCAATGAAACTTGTTGTGTGTAAAAAATAAATGACGTGTATTGAAAACCTGTTTGTGAAGTCAATATTGACGAATGTTCGTATGTTTAGCCAGCTTAGCGGTTCCGTTCTCTGACGTTATTTTGGTCTATTGCTTTCTGTGAACTTTGGTACTATTGACTATTTTGATTTATACCTTTATTGGATTGTAGTATAGCTTCTAGTCCTTGAGCAATTTGTGAATCTTTACTGTCTCTTTATACAATTCAAGCATGAATGAAGTCTTTAAGGGAAGGCGAAGGAAAAAAAACGCTTCACATACATTCTGCGGACATAATACCTACATATCATATTTTATCTTTTCCTCATGCCACGGTCAATGTTGCATGTTTTGAAAACTTTAGTTTTGCTTTACTAACACTTTCTATATCGTAATAAATGATGATAGAACCAAAAACACAAATATTTTAAACCAAACTTCGCGCTGCTGCGCATTTTTCTCCACGAGGGAAACCCAGGAGCCTAAGCTCAAACCATTGAGGCTTGATCTTCAAAAATGACGGTACTTCTACAATTCTACACCAAATACAGTTCTTCCCACACTATATTGAAGAAAGTAACATTGTCTAGGGCGACAGATAAGAATGGCATCACTTTCTATGTCTCGGTTGTGTCCACGGGGTTACGTCAGACGTCCCGTTAGTCAGACGTTGGCAATTAGCCGTGGCACATACATCTGATTACTATTTTTGCTTGCTGTAAACATGCATACGTATAGGCCGTCGAAGTCTAGCCGGTTGGATGTGAAAGAATCAGTGATTTTGCTAACTAACGTAAGATCTTGTATCTTGTCTTGGTATTTCAAGTTTGTGGTCTAGGGTTGAACATAACTGCAAAAACTGAAATGGGTCTAAAATTAATCATGTTTCTGTCATTCTTAATGGTTAGTATGGCCAATCAGCTTGTGGATTTAATTATCAGTTGATGTTAGCCTGTCGACTTTCTTACTTGCTTGTACTGCATCAAAAGTCAGTAAATGTATCAAGGATTAATTAGCAGACATAACAGAAAAATAATTCTATGGACCCTCTGGAGGGTCAAGGTTTCTTTAATAAATTAACTGTTACTTATTGCTTTAACACATTTTATTTTATTGTTCCTTTGCTTTTGTATCACGTACATAAATTTTATATCACGCCTAATGAATTTAGTGAAAATTCTTTTGATTACACTGCGGCATTCATTAATGACGCATAAACAATGTAGCCAAATTTTATAACATAACAGATAAATTATTTAGATAGCATTCTGACGCCAGCACTATGACAGTTAATAGTCTCATGTCTTGATTAGAAGGGCTCGACGAGAGATTTGCAACTGCCCCAATATTGTCTATGACATAAAATGAATTTCATGTGTATCGCCGAATCTATGGTTGTTGAAATATTTATTCTAAAACCGTGACGATAAAATTTTAATTTAATGGCTACATTCTCTTTAATTAGTAATTTACATAGCAACGGAGCGAAATAATAGCCGGAGTAAAAAAAAGCTTTTAAGTTTTGTAATGTTTGCAGAATTAATTGAGAAACTTAATTAACTACTCTTTAATTATTTTTTATGATAGGCTGAATGACATCATAATCTATTATGTCCTAAGATTCGTTCGAAAATTAATTACATTTACAATTATTTTTAATTATATAATAATAATGAATGAACTGACTTATTAGCCTATTGGTCCTAAGCGCGACTGCTACGCTTGAGGACCTGGTTTTGATTCCCAGATTATTGGGATTTTTCTACGAAAATCTCAGTAGCAACTCGGAGTTATGATTTGTGCCTGAAATGGAAATAGGCTCGCCCTTACCTGGGACCTAAGCATACCGTCGAACTGTGGGTTTTCACCTCCGCCTTACGCGTCAAGGAATATATGGTATGTATAGGAACATGATGGTGTATTTATGTTTTTATAGGTATATAATATATATATATATATACATAACAATAATAATTCCATGTATTAATAATTATTCAGTAATTCCAAGTACATTTCGATTAGCAACGCATTCAAGTACGTCCTGAAAAAAATGGCACAAGCATTTTCTTTTTGAAATTTGGCATTGCATATCATTCACAGGGTTGCCACTTGTTATCATGTGGCCAGGAAATGAAGTTCATTATTCGACGCAGAATGCTTGGCAATGGCAGAAAAATAGTCATGAAAACTGAGCTGTTTTTTTAAAAAAAAACAAGGATGATTTATTGTCTTTGTTGCATAATGTTTTCTTGTGCATTCTACGTTATGATCATTAATCTATGCTACTATGTTGACAGTCAAACATTCAATTCAATTGTGAAATTCACATATTTTCCTATTTCAACAGCAATTTATATTAATAATCGCAGCATCGTTTGAAGTTTTCTGCTAGATTATAAAGATTTCTAGGGAAAGTGTACAGAAAAAACATTTAACAATGTATTTTTTTAATCATAATTAATATAAATGTTTGAACAAATGTTACTGAAAGAATGTTAAATCAAATTTTATTTATACCTTCATGCGACAACCCTACTTACCCATAACACTTATTATAATAAGCGCGATGGACTTATCATTATTTACTTCCCAAAGCAGTGATAGCCTAGTGGTATGGCCATTGGACTGCCAAGTCGAAGATCTCGAGTTCGAACCCAAGGCACCGCAAACGCACCTCTGACTTTTCGAATTTATGTGCGTAGGTATTAATATTTAGTTATCACTTGGTTAAACGGTGAAGGAAAACATTGTGAGGTAACCTGCATACCTTAGAGATTTTTTTTGACGGTGTGTGAAGTCGTTCAAGCCGCACTAGGCCAGTGTGGTGGATTATAGCCTAATCCTTCTTAATATGAGAAGAGACCCGTGCCCAGCAGTGGGACAGTATCTGGGTTGATGATGACTTCCCATAACCAATTTAAAAAAGTTTATTATGTATTATTACTTGATCATGTTATTTAACCTATATATCATTACGCCGGTATTCCCCTAACGGTAAGTCAGAGGTGTATTAATTGTAAGTCCACACTGAAATAAAACTACTTTTTACGGATTTTATCGCGATATATTGATATTATTAATCCCGACGTTTCGGACGCTTTACAGCGTCCATGGTCACGGGTAGACTGACGGTGACGGACAATATCAATATCAATCCGTAAAGGGTAGTTTTATTTCAATGTATAAATCTTCGCGTAAATGTCAGAAATCAATATGTGAACCCACAGTTCGCCGGTATATTTAGGTCCCATGTAATAGGGGGCGAGCCTATTCCCATTAAACAGGCACACGTCCACACTGAGATTTTATAGTAAAACCGAATAACACTGCTCTACCTGGGATCAAACCCAGGACCGCTAGCGTAGCAGTTGCGTGTAATACCACTTGGCTGATGAGGCAGTTAACAGTACATTTAATCGATATTTTGCTAAAACCAATTTGGAATATCTACTTAGTTAAGTCACAAATAAGTTTTTTATGATTAATTTATGTTAATACTTTTTAGTCAATTTTTCACCGATTTTCTATAAAGAAAAACTGTCATATAAAAATAAATTTTCTAACTGGAGTCAGTGAAATAGGCACTTAACATGAGCTGAGCGGTTAACAGTCAAACATTAGTTACGGAAATAAAACCACGCACACACCGCTTCATGATAGTGAATTAAAATGTATTGAAACTTAATTACTTAAGGCATCAGGCACAATTACTTCACCGCTCACTTCAGGTTTTTGCGAGCGGTGAAATGTAGGTACCTACTTATTTTTTATTCTCTTTTAGGTAGTTGTTACTAAATAAATAAAACCAAATCTCCAGTACCAAGCTAAGCTACTACACTCGCTTCAAAAGAATACCTATGAATAACCTCTTAAATTACAAAAGGTGGATCAGGAGAGCCACAGGTTTTAAAACAGACAATCTCTTTTTCTCATTCTCGACGTGGCGAAAGTTTATGATAAGAAGCAATATGTGAACAGTGAAAGTACAGATGTTAGATACTCAAATACTACAAAAAATCGCGTGCCTGGAACTGGAAGCGAATCTTTTAGCTTCACTAATCTAGATAGCCCGTTAAATTAGCCTAGATATTGAAATGTACTCCTATCCTTATTCTGTTAACCAAAGTTCCGTTTTATGTATCGTATCTCTGTTAAAAACTTTACTATTGCTTTGTAAAGGTACATACGGAGCAGATTGAAAGGCTTGGTGCTAATAAGAACCACGTGGATCAATCGGATAGGTTAAGTAGCACTTGCCGTGGCCAGTACACGGATGAGCGATCAATATAGGTAACCTGTGCCATACATTTCGATTACGGTTTATTGGAGTTAAAGGCCAGAAGTGCGAGCCTGGGACGTGAATTTGAAAACCACTACGATACGAGTCTACACTAACACACATTACACATTAGCACCCAATTTAACATTCACACACATAATTGTTGTGATAATAATATAGCTCCACAAATTAAAATTGTTAACAAAAGTTCTCTTCGCCTCCTAGGGTCTCCAATTTTGGATGATTCTTACACAAATTTTATAGATGAAAAAATTCAAAATTTTAATGACATTTCGGAAAGACTCACCAAATTAAAAATGCATTCGGCTCTTACTATAATACGTTATTGTTGCTTTGGACCACAATTTACGTATTTCCTCCGCTCTTCACCTTTATGGAGGCATTCGGATCTTTTAAACAAAATTGACTGTATTATCCGTAAAACTTTAAGCGCTATTTTGAACGTAGCTCTAGACGACCGGGCCTGGGTACAGGCTACCTTACCCGTCCGCTTTGGAGGCCTTGGCGTTCGCAAAATTTCCAGTTTAAGTCTACCGGCATTCTTATCTTCAGTTCTCGGTACCGAGAAATTAACAAGGAATATTCTAGCTTCATCACTGATTGATTTCGAGATACCTTACGTAACTGAGGCTAAGAATGCCTGGAGTAGTTTTTGTCCCAATACCCTTCCACCCATTAACCCTTTTTCCCAGAGGCAGTGGGATGAGCCGCTCTGCAGATTGATACGGAATGAACTTGTTAAAACGTCACTCAATACTGCAGAGCGTGCCCGGCTGCTGGCTGTGGGTAAATGGGAGTCGGGTTTGTGGTTACAAGCACTTCCCTCTTCCAACTTAGGTACTATGTTGGATGATTCAACTTTTCGGATCGCTGTTTGCCTTCGACTGGGAGCTCCTTGTTGTGCTCCGCATCGCTGTCACTGTGGTGAAGCTGTCGATAGCCTCGGACACCATGGTTTGTCTTGCAGCAGGAGCGCAGGTCGAATAGCAAGGCATGCCAGCATTAACGACATCATTCGCCGTGCCCTTGTCACCGCCGGCGTTCCAGCCATTTTAGAACCAAGTGGTTTGGCACGTGACGACGGCAAGAGACCGGACGGGATGTCGTTGCTGCCTTGGAAAATGGGTAGGCCTTTAGTGTGGGACGCAACGTGCGTCGACACTCTTGCGCCATCCCATCTTCCTAGCTCGGCAGGCTGTGCTGGCGCTGCTGCTGCGACTGCGGAGACCAACAAACGGCGTAAATATAACAATTTTATAAATAGTTATATTTTCGAACCGTTTGGGGTCGAAACGCTGGGGCCATGGGGTCCGAGTGCCCTGTCACTCTTTAAAGATATTACCAAACGTCTAAACGACACTTCACGTGACCCAAAGGCTGGCCTCTACTTCGGCCAGAGACTAAGCATTGCCATTCAACGTGGCAATGCAGCCAGCCTCTTGGGTACGCTACCAGACGATGGCGATGCGGATGAGTTTTTTGATGCAATTTTTTAGTCTAGTTTTAGTTTAGTTTACCCTGTAGTTTTTTGTTTTTATTATAGTTTGTTAGTAAGTAGTGTAGATAAGTTTATTTTTATTTAATTATAGATTTAGGTTTTTGAATTTAGTACTATTTGTAATAAGTTCATTTAATTAGATAATATACCTATGTTGTCAAAATTAAAAAAAAAAAAAAAAAATTGTTGTGTACTAACAATTAACGACATAGGCTTGCCTAGAGTGGTTACCACAAAAATTCATTATGTTTAAAACACCATCTCTTTGGAGAAATAAATCATTTGCGTTTTTTTATTAATTATTATTATTCCATTTATTTCTGGCAACAAAGCCCATATAAATATATTATATTATATATACAACAAATAAAAAAACTAACACTATTTCACACGTAGTCATCGAGTCTCACGCGGTGGTAGGTATCCAACCTATAAATCGGCGGAACAATACAACTTTCGGCCAAAACTCCTCCTCCATGAAGTATAGTGATTTATGAAGTATAAAGATTACTCGATCGTACTTTTCGAGCATCTCAACGTATTCATTGCCTAGTATTTACCCCGATTTAAAACAAGCTTGATCTTGTACCGCTGAGGTCAAAATTTCTCCAAAAACACGGCCGAACCGACCCCTAGCGTCTCCGACTATAAAATAGAAATGAAAACCGTGTCGACGTGTGTTATGTTCTGTCGGTCCCTTGTACCATTAAATAGTTGTTACCGCGCTGTCTTGTCTGGGTGTGGTCTTATGTACCGGTAACATATCTTAGAAACCAGTAGCAATGTTTAAAAAATATCTTGTTATTTTTTATTTGACCAAAGAGACTGAATACGTACGCGGGTTTAGTTTCAGTCTCTTTAGTAAAATAAAAAAAAAATTCAAAATTGTTTAAACAATATTTGTTTATTAAGTACGTTTAAATGCATGCTTCTTATCACAATGACCATAAGATTGGCGAAAAAAATGCGGCTAACACATAATTTTATGAAGTAATGCGACATGACCTGACTTTGCAAGGGTGAGTGTACTAATAACACGCATAAATAAGTTTCACTATCATTTAAATAAGAAATATTTAAATGATAGTGAAAACTGTATCAAAATCCGTTGCGTAGTTTAAAAAATCAGACAGCGAGAAGCGAGTTTGTTTTATACTATGTATATGTATAGATTTTTCGCTCAAAAATGCATAAATATCGTATTCGTATAGTCGTACTTATAAAAAAATACTAAGTACTTCAAAAAGTACTACCTAGGTGTCAGGTGTATAAAAGATTTTGACTTTAACTTTAGAAATTTCTCAGCTTGTCTCTCAGATTTCAGTCAAATTTCTTTAGTGACTAATAGCACTCGCCTGTCACACTCGCTTATTACCAACTTAAGCCTCAATTAAACGATAATTGGTGTTTGATCAAACGCAACTGGACCGGCTGTCTTGTTAGACAGCCTCTTTGTTGAGATATATCACTGAATAGTTTCTGAGCTAGAATATAAATATGTGGGACAAAAATAAATGGTACCGACTTGTGTCTACATTATTATTTACGTAGCAAAATGACGCGAAACGAAGTAGCTAAACATTTCAGATAGGTATCAATTTGGGAAATGGTTATATAACATACCATTACGCTCGTATTCCCCAAAGGGTAAGGCAGAGGTGTACACTAATATACACTTTGTGCCGCTATGTTTAGGTCCCACATAATAGGGGGCGAGCCTATTTCCATTAACACAAATCCAATTTTCGAACTGTTACTAAGATTTTCACAGAAAAACCCACTGACACTGCTCGATCGAAGTTGCGCTTGCGACCACTGGGCTAATGTGGCAGTTTAGTTGTTGTGTAGTTGATGAATATAAATTCTGAACATTATATTGATACTATGTAAACTGTCGATAGAAAACTACAGTACTTAATTGAAGTTGTCCATTCACTGTCCATTCCTTTTTCATTACAAGAACAAGATGGAATATTTATTTGAATTGGAGACAGACATTTTCGTTGAATTATGTATGATACATTACGTATGTATCGGAATTGGGATTTACATTGTATTATTATGGTTCACGCTTGACGCTACCTTAAATTTCCAATGTTGAATCCAATCTAGACATTTGAATCTTTGGAAACATACGAATATATTTTATGCACGCGCCTCTTGCGGTTTGAACTACTGCTATCAATAAATAAATGCTGTAAAGGAATATGACAAAGCATTGTCTTAGTTTAAGATTATTTTATTTCAAAGTAACATTATTTATGCCTATTTCATAGAAATAGACATAATATTCTTTATCGCACAATAAAAACAAATGTTATACTTAATAAATAAATGAATATCTAAGTGCTCAAACTTCCTTTTTAATTTTCTTTCAGATCAGCAATGCGTGCTACACACGAGTAAAGGGATGACGACATCTGCGAAAAGTATCTACGCATCGAAACAAAAGCTCTTTCATAATCCGCTGTCGATTAAAATCTAAACTACCAACAAACACAATCGTAAAACAAAGATAAACGTCTTGAAGCACCTCGTCATAATATATAGTTCGTCAAACTACGTCCGTTAGTCTATTATCTAAGGTAATGCAGCAAACAGTTACATATTATGCGTTTTTTGACTGGGCGACGCGGCGGGCGCTCAGTTTGGCCGCCGTATGCCAAGCAGGCCACTGGCCGGCCGCTGCAGTTAGGGTTGGTATTCGCAGTTGTATTTTTTGAAAGTAATTTTTTTTAGTTGTAAAACAATCAATTTTGATATCATTGGTAAATTTTACAATATTTTGTAACCGTAAAAATATCGGTGAGAAAATAAACGATTTTAATTATATTACAATAATCGCAAAAATATAGTACCTATAGGTACTATGTAATAGTTAATAATAGTTTTTAATAATTCGATGGCGTTAGCGCCAAAAAATCTCTAAGCAGGTGAGAAATATTTTATAAATATCATTAAGTCAAATCGTAAGCAAAACTTATAAACATTTATGCTAATTCTATGAAATCAGCTGATTAGCAAACTGGTTTCGTACAAACATTCAAATACCAGTATTTCTCAAAATAGTTTATAGGTAGGTAGGTATAGCAAACTGTCTGTATCTAGTAATCTCTATCTTCCTGTGTATGAAAATGAATCTTAAAAAAAAATCAATATTATAATTTTCTGTGCTCGTACCTAGGGTACCCTAAGTATTTGACATTACATTATGTAATTAAATATTTGATAAATTCATTCAAAATTTAAATAAATTATATTTCTTACATTCTAATTTTGAAATTAGTAAGCTGCTTAAAATTAAACCCTTCAAATACCGCTGTGAGCCGCGGACAGTCGATAACCCTACTCACAAGTTTAGAATGTCCTACCGTTCTCTAGTCACATGTGAATATGGTCCAGTAAGCTAGTAACAACGAAATATCTAGATAACGTGATGTAATACACTTTGCAAAGATAAGGGAAAGGTTTGTAGGCCAAATGTTTAGGTACCTACTTAAATGTTCCACGATATTTGTATGACACCAGAATTAGGAGCATTGGAGGGTCATGTTAGTGATATGAATGAGATGTAGTGTTAAACAAAAGACTACTACATTATATTCTGGCTTAGTTAACCATTGATTTATGCTTCAAAGTATTAGTAAATAAGTGAGTGTTTGGGAATGTGATAATTTGTATTATTTGTAAAACAGCAGATATCTGGTTACAAATTGTTAAAAGGATCCTTTAAAAAATTATAACACTTGACGTTTGTACTTACATTTAATGCAAAAAGTATCTATTCTATTCTGCCTCATTAGCCATAGTGGTACTAAGTGCGACTGCTACGGTAGAGGTCCTGGGTTCGATTCAGGTAAAGCAGTGTTATTGGGGTTTTCTATGAAATCTCAGTAGCAGCTCGGAGTTTGGAATTGTGCCCGGTTAATGACAATAGACTCGTCTCCTATTACATGGAATCTAAACATACCGGCGAATTGTGTGTGTACAATTAATACACCTCTGCCTAACCATTCAGGGAGTACAGGCGTGATGGTATGTTATGTTATAACAAAGTAGAGAATCCTACAGTTAAAAAAACTAGTTTTTCACGAAGCGACAACCCTGTGACCCATATAACCCAACTACGGTTCAGTACAAACAGATATATCCTAATCGTAGGCCAGTTCTTTTTAGCATCTGATTGACCCGTACTACTGTATAACAAACGGAAGCGACCGTGGGACAAAAAAGAATATATAAACGGTCATCCATTCAAGGACGGACGCTGATAAGCTTCACCTTCGCCAAGAGAACTATGAATCGTCAACAGTCGGCAGAGTGGTTTCGAAAATCAAAATGCGAAATTGTAGGGTTGCCAAGTAAAATCGGTATACTATTTGGACCCAAAATCAGTACATGAAATAAAAACAATAAAATTAATTAAATTAATACCATGCTTTTTATCCACGGCAGGATGTATTACAAAATTATAACGATTAGAATACCTAATGTCTCTGATTGCTATGAACTTGCTCTGAAACATAGACAATTGTGACGTTTTGTGTGTAGTAGATCAGTGATTGACTCGGTAGACTATTTCGCGGTTTTTTTTTCATTAGATTAATGTGTGATAGGTACTCTGAACATTTGCTGATGAATGGGGTTTTGATGAAACAGTAAAGAGGAATGAAGACAACAAATGAAATGTTTGAGTATCATCGCCGTAAACTGATATTATCTGAAAAGAGTTCTATGACATCAGGAAATTATTTTATTTTGTCATAGTTTCTGATAACACGCCATTCTGCACCAATTTGCTGGAAATCGTAAATGATAAAATACCGTAAACAATAAATTAATAGGGATGCTAACTTAGATAGGTGAAAATCAGTAAAAAATCGGGAGAAATTCCATACATTTAAAAATTATTAGAAAAATCGTTCCATTTCAGTATTTCGGTAGGATAATCGCCAAATCGATAGAAATACCGAAATCTCGGTACAAACGTGGCGTCAAATACGTTAGTAGGTATAATATAATATTTTTACGAAATTCGCCTTCACATCGGCCAATGCACCTTTTATCTCTTTAGGTAAATACTGAAGTAAACAATGCACAATTAATTACGAAGTGTGACTAGCTCATTAAACTTAATAGTGTTTTATTTTTATTTAAAGCTATTCGTTGCTTTTGGCTCTACTCGCTATGCCTTAATATATACAGATTAGATACCACTTTTTGTGATTCGAGAACCAAATCCCATCACAATATGTTCAGCAGACGGAGTTGAGTGACACAAACATACTTATAAATAGTCGTATTCATTTTATTAGTTAAGATTACTAGTGATGTCGACATTGTGGAATGCACATAGGTAATTATAAATATTCCTATTAGTCTTTTAAAAACGACGAATGTATTTTAATAGTATGTGTTACATAGGGTTGCGTTTTTTAATTACTGTGTACCATTGCACTGCTATAGACTATAGGGCACTTACCTAGAAGTAAATAACCTATTCACACGTGATAATTCAAAAAGTATTAAAATAGTACCTATTGCAACCAACCTATAAAGTCTTGCAAATCAAAGTCACTCATTGCATACACCGGGAAGGTTCGAATAACCGACCTTGTGCTATGTCAAGCGATAACCCCTGGGTATTAGAATTGTAACACGTGGGTCACGCTGCCGACGTGCCCTAAACATCATTGTACAATGGCCGTCACCCAGCGATAAAATCAAAAAGTACTTTGCAACACATTTCTTTTAATTCCACTCACGCACGGTAATTGTTATCGCTACCTCTTGAACTCCGACACACTAGAACTCCAATTAGGTACAGATGACGTAATTTTTTTGAAATTGGAATTTTATTAATCATTTATTTAATTTTCTTTAAGTATATTATTCTCTTTTTTTATACTCTTTATTTATCAATGATAAGTTCATCGGTCTTCATACAAGTCTTCAACACAACATACAACTTCTACATATTTCTTTTGTACAGTCAACAAAAGAGATTGGTATACAAGTAGCGAACGAAATCTGCCTCTTTACATAGATTGTGATTTAAATAATTACCAGTCAAAGGGTTTGATGAGTAGCAGCTTACAATACCTGCGTTTTGACACATATTGCCTGATACATTATTTATTACACAATCCTTAACAAAACACAGATGTTTAATTAGCTGCCTGTATACTTAACTCTTTTGTCGACCGTACATCTTAATGGCTTTATAGTTCTTGAAAGTAATGGTAGTAGACCCAATAATGTAAGTAGTCTACCTGTACTGCGTCAGCCCAGTAGAGTAAAATGATCCTCTCAAGCTGAAAGGAGGCCTCCGTCCATTAATTAGGTCAGTATTAGAAATATTATAAAGAAAGTGAAATATCAAGAGGCGATTGCTTCACCGACAAGAGCTGAGCGAAATAAAGTTTTCGTGGCGGCTGAAATAGGGTTAATAACGTATAATGAAAATGAATTTGTATAGAGATAGTTTTGGATAATTTCAATCTAGGAGGTTGAAGTAATAGTTTACTTCTAGGCAAGCCTAATCCAACATAAACAACAGGAAATCTAAACATGAAAATGTCAGTATATTCTTATATGGTGGCGTTTAAACAAATAGTATTTAAAACAATATTTCTCCCCGACGAAGCAGATATCTCTACAACTACTATCAGCTGATCGTTTGTATAAAGAAATACATGTGTGTAATTCATCCTTGAAATACATAATTACGTGCGCGTTGTCTTAGACACACTTTCAGATTTAGCTGAGAGTTGTAGTTAGCGGATCTAGTAGGTGAGGCCACAGTGTTAACGGTTTTTAAACTTTAATGCAGGGTTTCTGTAATTTTTATTTTGTTGCCTAAATACGTCTCTATTTTTTAGGCTATCTAACTAGATATGAATACTGCGGTGATAATGACTAAAATAATAAGAGCATACTAACGCGTTATCTACTCAATAATTTAATTTTAAACAGTGGGAGATTAAATTATCAACGACATAACAGAAAAAGAATGCCGAAGTTCAAGCGTAGTTTTTCCGAGATTTTTGACTTAATTTATTTAATTCACCTTTAAACATTTCTCTACCCAAGAAGTTAATATCGTAAATATTGCCTACGAATTAAGATTGTATATGAATAATACCTAATAATAACTTCTTGCTAATCATATATATTTATTTAACTATTAATATTGTGTAAATTTATATGTTTCATTTATTTCCTATCTTCAATTGTTATTTAATCTTCTGTCAAAACGTATTTCTTTTTCATTAAAGACAAGAAGTAGAGAGTAAATACTCTTTTTTTAATATACTTATCTCACAAAAGAGTGTTTATTGCGTGAACAAAAATTATTCCAAAAATTTCCCCGCTCCGCTACTCGCTTGCACTGACACGCACCCTATCCACGGGACTTGCAGTCCGATTCGATTTTAGGTCGTCGCCTTACATAACAATTGAATAATGGCGCACTCGCACGCCGGCCGGTCGCTAACACATACCGCACACAGTTGCACTTGTCACAAGTTTACATGTATTTACTCATTATCTCAAGTAAACAGAGCCGTGTCTACTACTTTACTACGAGAAACATATTATACGTACGTATATACGTATATATTTGATTCCACATTCCGGATGTAAACGGGACTTTATTGAACGGAAAATTTTGAGAATGTCTCTGTTTTTTTGGGAATTAATTACAATACTGACGCGTATTAATTAGATATTTAACTACCTATATTTTCTATTGAATGAAATTCTCGCGGTTCGTTCAAAAAATATGTACCTACTCATTTTTTCTTTGTTATCTTTATAGTCTACCGATTGTTTTATAATATTTACAATAATCGTGTTAAATACATAGCAATTGTCTCTTTGAATCCATGAGAGTTTTCACACAAAACCGTGTAAAGAGACAAATGTTGGAGTCTTGCCCACAAATCAGACGATAGGCACATCTTTAGCATAATAGGAGAGATTGGGACCTCGGGTCAATGATAATAAATATCAGTTGATTAGCTATTCCAATCAAAATTGTCGATCCCTTTTCCTTTTATGTAAAATGCATCAAATAAAACTAGGTGTGGAAAACCGAGCATGTTAATCATTTTTACACCAGATTAATAGCGAAACTAATTGTCAGATACAGAGTAGATACTATTATCAGAGATGGAGAGATTAGACCACAAAACCAACAGAGACACAAGACCTAAGAGTCGCCTGGGCGCCTCTTCCCAGGCGACTCTTAGGTCTCCCTTACCTCGAAGGCAGACCTTTGCCCAGCCGTGGGATAAAAATAGCTCAAAAAAATACAACTTTCCATTCAAATTAAATTGATGGAAAGTTGTTTTGTTTTTTATTTTTAATAATTATAAATTCGAAAATAGAATTATTATATTTTATTTATAAGCGCGTCTACTTAGTACGTAGAGTATACTATTTTTTTTTATATTTAGGAAATTTTACACAGCATCATCTAGTCTTAAACCAAACAGAGTAGAGTTAAGAGTAGTTTTGTATTTTTAGTACCTACCTGAATGTAGTAAATGTCTACTTCATCTTCCCAACAAAAACACGAAGCGGTAGATGATGGGCGTTTTGTGGGCTGTCTAATATATAAAAACGACTTTAAAAATGTATCTACTAGTAATCTATCTTGAATAAATGATTTTGACTTTGACTTCGTAATAAAATTCACAGCCATGTTTCCGATGCTCCATGATTCAAGCATAGCGTAGTCTTGTAGAAAATCGATTTGTTCTCACTGAAACATTTTATATTATTGTTAGCATAAATCAATACTGGCGGCATTCAAGTCAAATAAACAATTTCATAGGACATAATGGTATTTGTGGCTGGAATTCGAATGTGAAATTGGCATTGGAAACTCTGACTTAAAAATGACAGATAAGTAGGTACATAAGTATGTAATACAGCATGAGGATATATATGTGTAAGTATGGACGATCAATGTCAGAATAGGCATAGATTAAAAATGTGTACACAATAGGTCTCGATTTAATCATATTAATTCAATAATAAATTTTGTCGAGACTGCAACGACAAATCTACCTGTAAAGACGAAAGGAGGTTAAATGGGGCCTTATAACGAATCCATTCACAATATTTAAGAACCATAGTACCGCTGTATAACATACCCCAAAAAAAGGAAAACAACAACATTTATGAATAAAAAATAGAAAAACTATTAAAATAGACAATTATTAGGTAAAATAGGTCCGTAGGCCTTTCTGTTAAATAATCTGATTCCCTGACATGACAGCTGACAAACTTTTTGGCTTTGATAATTAATTATATTTTTACGGGGTATTTTGTAACACGTTGTACATACTACGTATTAAACTATGTATCTATTATATTCTGTACATATATTCTGCTATATATACTACCACTAATTAGGTAGTTAGTAGTAGTAGTCGTCTAAGCAGGTTTACCTAAAAAACCTGAATAACACTGCCAAATATTTACTAACAGTGTCAACTTAGTGTAAAAACTCCTGTTCTGCCACAAGCTCCTACACGGGGTCAAGAGATACAATCCCATAAATTTCCCATTCAATACCCATGTCCACAAAGCTGTCACCGCCTGGCTACACTTGTTCCCATAACCTATGGCTTGCACCATAGAAAGTCCATTGAATTCAATGTAGCAGTGGACAGATGCATGTGTTTAGCCGTGCCGTTAGTTAGATATTGTCGGACAAATCGTGGTCTAAAGATCATGGGAAACATGTCCAGCGCTGGAGACAACTTCACTTGCCGTGTTTAGCATTGTAGTCGATAAATAATCGATATCTGTTCTTATAGAGAATGGGTTTGTCGTTGCATTTCGAACTAAGAACTTTCAATGGTTGTTTGTCTTGACTGTTCTATATCTGATCGATGGAAATCTGTTAATACAAATCAAGAATCGTGTCGTGTGGTGTCAAATTAATTTAAATGCTGTTTGTCTAGAACTTTGCCACTTTCACAATGTCGAAAATTAAAATTTGTAGACGACACGAAGAAGACATCGTGTGATGTAATAATAATAATTATAATAATACAATACTTATAAAAGAAAGTTCGATAGCCACAGAAGTTGTTGTAGATACAAAGTAGTCCTTCTCCCAGAATAAAATTATCTCCTATATAATGAAATAGAGATATGAAAATATCATTGGCAAACAGTACTCGCTGAATAATTTTATAGCTTCAACACCATTTGAACTCACTGATAACGTTAAATTTCAACTTCAACGATTACGCACTTTGCAAACCTGTCTTAAAATATATTTATATTACGCTATGTCATGTTGCGTGTTTAGTGTAGTGTTCAGTATGGTTTCATTTGTGACTTTTCCCAATAGATATTTAAAAAAATAGATAATATTGTGTTGTAAGTGTAACAACTAAGCTTGATGTCCTGGATTCGATTCCCACATTGAGCAGTGTTATTGGGTTTTACTATGACTTCACAGTGGCAGTTTGGATTTGTGCCCGGTTAATGGCAATGGGCTGGCCCCCTACTACTGGGGAACTAACGAACGGTAAACTGTGGCTATACATAACTATAACTCTTCTAGTAATACAGGCATGACGATTATGTAATGTACCAACTTATTATGATATGCTCCACTCATAATTATAACCATTTAAGAGATCCTATATAACGGTAAAATAATAAATAAATTAAAGCATAATTAGTTCGAATCACGAAAGCATTGACATTACCGTTGCAGTCAGATTATGACGTCAACTTTACGCAACGTAACCTACACATTATTTCATCTCAACGTAACTTATAAAATACGGTTTCCTAGTAAAATTTTAATCATCAAATTATGTAAAGTTTTTGATAATTGAAGCTGTAAGCTCGCTTGTAAATTAGTTAATTACATTATACCACCTTCGAAATTAGTTGTATTTTACAGTACTAACAATCTCATTTAAATCTTTTGACAGCTGTGACGTTTAAAGCAATTTTGTGTAGCTTCCTATGAATTTCTACTACTTTTAGATATTGCTCTTTAACCTTATGAGATACGTATATCTAGTAATAAAACTGCTGTGAAGTAATTGTAACTGAATAATTGGCCTATAATGTTTGTATTATAAGGCCAATATTGGATGAAATTTAGACAAAAGTAATATAATTACTATGCTGTACAATTAGGGTTGATTATTTATTTATCTTACCAAAATATCTATCGGAGAGAGGCGTGGAGGCTGATACCAACGGTTTCGTGATAGTACTGATTTCTAAGGTGACCCAAACAAGCGGTAAAAGACTACTTACGAGTCTATACGTCTCTGCTAAGATGTTTATATAGAAAGTGATAGTGATTAGTGGAGCAATCAGACGCACTATTTACAGACAGTTATAAATACTCGCCAATGTGATCTGTTGTCACTAGTTAAACACGATGGCCGATTGAGAGCGGTGTTGTAAGTAACCTTGTGTACGAAAATGAATTGCTTGCAAAACAAACACAAAAATCTACTTAAAACATCTCACCTTTTTTTAAATAGCGAAGGAATTTCAAATTTGACGTTCGATTTCCACATCATGAGTTTTATTTTTTAATAAGGCTTGCCAAAATTTTAAATAATTATTCAAGCACCAGTTTGAAAATCGAATCCAGTTCAAAGTCTTTACCACAGATAATAATTCTTGGTATAAAATACCGTTTTCGACGATACTTACTCAATATTGAAATCAAAAATGTCAGCCTTCAGTAACGAGATCTCATTTTAGGGGTCAACTTGTGACGAGAATTACGCGAACAGAAACCGGAACACACGTTGCAAGGAGCCGGTCCGGCAAGTCAGTGCTCGACTTTTTAAAATATTTGGACTGAGACTTTTTTCATTCATTTAATGACTGACGCATGTATTTAGTGTGTGCAAAGGAGATTTGTTGCAACGTCTTAATAAAAGTCAGAGGACTTTTAGAGGGTTTATGAACGAACTAAAGTGTTAATTTTTGACCGAACGTTCTCAATTACTTGACATTGACCGTGACCGTGATTCCATTATTGAAATACAACAAGCTTCGAAAAGGTCGTCCCTTGGTCTTGATTTGAGAAAATGTGAACCAATTAATATCTTAAATGCTTTAGCATCAATGCGTTAACAGTTTTCATTTCTTAATGCATGCAAATGCTAAATAATCGAACCAATGACATATTATTAAATAAAAATAAATGATGGGATTTATTTTTGAACAAATTGTTACGAAAAAATCTCGGCAGCTTTCATGTAATAAATTGTAGAACAATAAAATTTGCAATAATTTATTCGCCTAAAGGCAACCGAGGCGAAAACCGAAGCCGAAATATTGGCTTATCGACGATATGTATCAGAAATTTGCTGCACCGCACTTTTAAGTTGTAAAACTTTATATTTTTAAATACGAATTCAATGGACACATTATTTGGAATCGAAAATGTTTTGCTTGTAAGTTTGTTTTTACATTTACGCGAGATTTAAAATTAGAAGCCTACCTTACTTTTATGGACCTTTTTACTCGATAAAAGACTGAATTTTTAAATTATTTACTTACCATTCAGTTTTTTTTTCTAATAGATTGAGGGTATTTTTTATTTCAAAAAGTTTAGATTCTTCAAGACTATAATATTAAGAATTTACAGGAAAATCCCCAATCAAAAGATGATCAAGTATCGGTTTAAAATATCTTTAATTTAACAGTATCCGTTCGCTGTACAAGATAAATTACAACTGATTAACTAAAATTATTCAACAATTTATTTCTTGAACTATAATTTCTACGCGGAAATGGAAGGAAAACAAGTTCTTTCATTTAAACCGCGCGTGACTTTGGAAAAATACCTTAAGTTACACCTTATGCTTCTGTCGAGTGGGACAAAAGTCATTATTTGTATGATGTATTCCGTAAAGGACATACAACCATTTCAGCCATGGACTAATTGCATTAGGCATAGGTACTATATGGTGTCCAAATGATACATCAAACAGTGATAGTGAAATACCTACATTTCACAAGAAGTTAATAAAGTAAAAACTATACAATTCTTCTTCATTATCTCTGTAACGTACTATTTATTAGAAAATTCTATACAAATTATGTACGCATTCGAATTCCTAATAAATATATTCGTTCCACTTTGTACCGCTAAGCACGTGTCTCTTATAAAATTTTCCCAAATATCATTAAATTAAACTGTATATTCTGAGCCCTTCATCGGGCCCGGTTATTTAGTTTATACGAGTAACAGTCACCTGTGTAACTTTCCTATGTTGTTATCTCAAGTTTCGGATGCGCGAGCGCATTCTACGACTTTTTTGGAGTCTAAGATGCCGCTGCGCGAATCCAACTTTAAAGAATCAATGTTTAAAATTAAATGTTTTTGGTTCTTCCAGTTTTTTTTTACATTATATTATCCTTCGTTATATTTAATTTGCTTTACCTACACAGTGAGCGAACAATAGGTAACAATAAAATAGAATAAGCCGAGTTGCACAGTGGTCAGGAACAAAGGTCATTGAAGTCTAAAAATGTAATTCATAATACATTGGCGAATTGGCTTACCAAACGTGAATAAAATATAGCAACCAGTGCACTAATTACATAAAAGATATTGAGGAAATTTATAGAATCAAATCAAAATCAAATCATGATTTGATTTGAATTTTATAGGCATGCATTTGAGACATTATCGCGGGCAAGTGTTACGAACATCTGTATTTAATAGTATAGGTGTTATGTGTGTACCTATAATCGTATACTTACTCATATATACTACTTTTTATTGTCCTCAAATCAACTTTTAATGAATTTTGTAATAAAAGATCTATATCTTCGTCTTTGCAGTTAGAATTGAATACAAATATAATTAATTAAAAATTTATGAAAAAATATAATGTAATCCAAATTACTGACGTTATGCAGTACAATAGTTGTTCATTCATATGTTTAATTGATTTTATATAAAGGAGAAGATTCTAAATTCTGTATTTCGCGAGTATTATAATATACATTATTTAATATTATAATTTTTGTTTCTAAGGTATAATTATAGTTAGCCTACTCAAGATGGTTGCATATAATTTTGGTGTACATGTCAATCCATCAATTCTTAAGCTACACCACACAATGCTTGAAGTCAGTCGTCTATAAAGCATACGTCATTAATTGTTTTTTTCTGTCAATAAAGAATTTTTTTATGTTGAGCAAACACGTATACAAGTCGCAAGATTAAATCCAACAGCGCACACCAAAATACCTCGTTTCTCTAAATAAGGGCATTAATGCGTGAGAAAACATACCTCATATAAAATTTCTAGAGTGCGGCAATAAAAGTAAAGACTTGCCTACATACGCAAACAGAATCGTAAACGATTTTACGATAGTCCAGGATGCAAAAGAAAATATAAAAGGATCAATTGGTCATCCCACACAAGTCATTAAGACTAAAGGAATTGTGTATTGTAGGGGTATAAAAATACATTGTGGTGTAAGGAGTACGTTGACTCCTAAACTACTAACTTCAATAGTACAGTTTAAGAATACTGCCAATTTTATGATACAGTTTCTTCACTTTGTCGATAATTACCGCAAGATTAATCGAGATTTAGGTCCAGTCAGATTCAATAACCTTATAGACGTAGGTAACTGTTTGTTGAAAAAATCACATCATAACATTAATCACACATCTGATTGATTCTTATGCGAGCGACATTCGCCTAAAACTCTAATGAGAAATGACACATATAAAACAAATTGGATACAAGAATTGGTTGTGTATTTGTTATCTATAATCGATCAGATAGTGGAAGTAAAAAATTTGATGTTTCGGTATTGCAATAAAGACTGAAAAAGTAGATTTAAAATGACTGCATGTTTAGCGAAGCGGTTAAAGTGGTTACCTCGCCACTGCCGTTGCCCTGGGTGTCGTGGGTTTGATTTCCTCCTGAGACAAATCTTTCAAATCCACAGATTTGTGTTTCTAGTCTAGGTGTACTTTGTGTCTATTAATTATATATTAGTAAAAATTTTTTTTTAAAAGAGAATTGTTGAATACAAGATAGGATTTTATATTGTGCAGTATACGTTCTAACATAAATCTATCTGCGGGCCGTACTACAGAATATTTTGTCCCTTGCGGATATTGAAAACGACCCGCAAAGAAAAAACCGATTGCTCAATTGCTGGTCCGATCGGGCATACAAATATGTAAAGCCTTAATAGGCACTAAAGAGCTTCAAAAACCACGTGCACTGAAAGAAAAATGTTACGCAAATGAGTACTTTTAGTAACGTGTGGGTGTTAATGACACCCATGAACTCGGAAGCCATTTTTAGTGACGCTCCGAGTCACACTTGACACTTTTGCAACGATTACCGGTTTTTCTTAACTAACGTCATTCAAGCAGCAAGCAGTGATAGCCTAGTGATATGACCATTGGACTGCCAAGTCAAAGGTCTCGAGTTCGAATCCAAGGCACGCTATGATTTTGTAAGCGTATTATTCATTATTTTTTCACTCGCTGAAACGGTGAAGGATAACATCGTGAGGAAACCTGATTATATACGAAACACCTAGATACACATAAAGATTCATATACACATCTCATAAATATTTGTGTCCTGTAGGAATCGAACACACGACCTCGTGATCAACAGTTCGTCACTACCATTACACCACGTTGTATGTCATAATAAGCCTTACACTTCACATTTTTTAAGTCTTTTTTCATTGACCTTATGGTCACATATCTAAATTAAAAATTTCCACGCTTCGCATTATGAAGTAGTATCTTATCTCTGTATAGTACTCGCAGCAAGCCAAAAATCCTAGCAGCATTTTAGCGCCCTTTCCAAAATTAAGGTTAATTGACTTTTCGTTTTCACGTTATTGATTTTAGAACCGTCTATTTGTTTGTTAAAATAACTGAATGGTGTATTAATAGCGTATGGGCGATGGTTCACACACATTAACTATAAACTCGAATAGATTCAGTGTCGGGTTTATCAATCATTCTCTAACGACTGAATTTAATCTTAGAGTAGTATGCTACTCGGTGGTCAATAAAATTGCGCAAACTGACATTAAGTATATGCAAATGTTCTTTTTGACAACCAAAAATAACTTAAATGTGATTTGTTTTAGTATTTATTTGTTTATTTTTAAACTGTGTATTCAAATAGTTTTTTTTATTATTTTTGAAGATGCAGTCAGCATTCACGTGTGATGATTGAAAACAATAAGTAATGGTTGTGAGAGAGTAGTCACAATAAAATGTGATGCATACCACACTATTTAATACTCCGTGTATCCCTAACATTAACATACTGAAAATCCTTACGTACAATCCCCCAAGTGGTAGATACATGATTTGAATGTTTTGTTACAATGTCCTTCAGGCCACCGTAAACTTTTTTTTAAAACCGTACCTATGTTTTAAAAAAAAGTTTAAGTTAAGTAATTTCGTGGATATTTTTTTGATACTAATAAGGTGGCAAACGACCATACGCGCCCCCTGATGGTAAGCTGTTACCGTAGCCTATATGTAGACGCTTGTAACACCAGGGGGATCACTTGCGCGTTGCCGATCCTGTAAAAAGAAAGAGGAATAGTTGGGTTGGCTGTATAAGGGTCAAAGTCCCCCCACTGCCAACACAACGTTTCCTCGCGGAGCATTGGATGGATTCAATTTGAAATTGAACTTTACACACCAAATTTCTTGAAACTAGAAAGTTCAATGTACATGTGTTTGAAACATTGTAGTTAGGTGGTTATTCGTAGGGACTGGCGATACAAGGATTAAAACAAAATATTTCAATAAAAGAGAAACTGTAAAAGAGTTTCCTTCTTATGTAGTGTGTCTAATCCTCTTAACAAATTATTAATCTTAAATAGAAATTTGAAAGAAATTATCGTGATATGACGATAAGAAGATAGGTAGCTAGCCTAGGACAACATAACCCATATTTCCTCAATTGACTCACGGACAGATAAGGACTTAATAGATAGGGTTCCATTACTCTCTGATAAGAATGTCTCCGTGAAAATTACCATTCAAGATAGATTTTAAAGTTTGAGAGAGGAAAAAAACAAAGGAAACTTGTTTATTTGCCCCAAGACACGTGTGAGAGAGCCCAACTAATAATATAAATGCGAAAATAATTCTCTGTTACGCTTTCACGCCTAAACTTAATAACTAAACTTAAACGTAACCGATTTTGATGAAATTTAGTACAGAGATAGATTAGATTGTAGTGACACAATTGTAATTGAAAATGCAAGTTAGCAAACGCTGGTAGCAAAGCGATCGCTCCCCGCCTCCAGTCGTCTCCCAGCTTTCGTGTGCAGTGTTTGTAACGTTATTAATTTACCGAACAATATAGACAACAAGTTATACCTAACCTTCTGATGTTTTATTTTGGAGTCAAATAAAAATTTGTGTGAGTTCTCTATAATTGGACCATCAAGCATATAAATATACACAAAAAGATCTTATCTTTTATCTCAAAAAGCCTTTTGGGTAGAAAACGCGAGCAATGTCATATTAAAAAAAGGACACATAAGTATTTCAATGGAAAAAATACAATAAACTTTAATGTTCAATTTAAGTATTTTTAATTTTGTGTAATTCGCTATAGCAAATGAGTGACCATCTTAGCATGTGCCAGGCCAGTATTCTACTGGATCTGGGTTATGACATGGATGTCGAGTAATGCAGTTTAAGAGACGCCAAAAAGCACAAAATAACAGCCACGTGGGTAAACAAAAATGTCTTGCAGGCATATGTATTAAAACATAAAATAACATCACGCCTATGTTTCCCGAAGGGTTAGGCAGAGGTGAGCTAACTGTACGCCCACAGTTCGCCGGTATATTTAGGTCTCATGTAAGGGGTACACCTATTGCCATTTACCGAGCACGAATCCAAAATCCGAGCTGCTACTGAGAATTTCATAGAAAAACCCAATAAAACTGTGCTTGACTTGTGTATCGAACCAAGGAAATAGCAGTAGTGCTTACGACCTAGTAGGCTAATGAAGCAGGTTACGTTTCAAGCGCTACATTTAAACAATAAGCTCGTCTTTCATTGTACACATGGAAAGCCTATGCTGGAAATATGCAGCTCGGTACAGAGGCCAGCACATCAAGCTACCCCAATCTGTCCAATTTCTTTGATAGACTTTCAACTTTAAAACAAAACAATAAGGTTCATGTTCGATTGGGAAAGTTTGACAGTTTTGGATAGCTTGACTTGCTGGCGTCTGTACATAGCCGTTTGTACCGCTACTTATCAAACGGCTATAGATACTGTCTCACTCTGATTGACATAATCAATCATCGAGGCATAAGAATTTTAATGATTGATTCAACAACTGAGATACTATAGTAGTCAATCACCAACCCATATACTGTCCCACTGCTGGGCACGGGTCTCCTCTCATATTGAGGGGGATTAGGCTATAGTCCACCACGCTGGCCTAGTGCGGGTTGGCAGACTTCACAAACCGTCGAGAAAAATCTCTAAGGTATGCAGGTTTCCTCACGATGTTTTCCTTCACCGTTTAAGCGAGTGATAATTAATTATTAATACGCACATGAATTCGAAAAGTCAGAGGTGCGTGCCTTGGGTTCGAACTGGAGATCTTCGACTTGGCAGTCCAATGGTACATACCACTAGGCTATCACTGCTTATGTACTTATGCTACTATAGTAGTACCTACCTAGTACTATACATATATTTTATACTATCTGTTGCCCTCAGTTTCACCCGCATCCCAAAAGGCTTTTTGAGACAAAAGGTAGCCTATGTTCTTCTCCAAGATCAAATCTATCTCTGTACCAAATTTTAACAAAATCGGGTCAGCAGTTTAGGCGTGAAAGCGTAACAGACAGACAGACTTACGCATTTATAATATTATAAGCAGGGATTCATTAACTGATTTTGTGGTTGCAAGCGCGGCTCCTGACTGCGAGGTCCTGGATTCCATTCCCATGTCGGGCAAAGTGATATTGGGTTTTTTCTGTTCAGAGTACCTAAAAGTGTGGTAACAAGCCAGTTTGAATGTATGTGACCCTGTTAACTACGCTGTAGTATTTTTCTAATGTAATAAATAATTTAGCGTATTTTGTAAGAGAAACACACTTTACCATCCAAATGAAGGCCGTTCATATAGTTAATTTAACCACATGACTGCGACATATCCGTGCTGTTTAGGTGACCACAGTTAAACTGTTATCATTCTCTTATCAATGACGTAAATTTGGATAAGGATTGCTTAATGAAATTTTATCATGTCAAACGTAGTTTTCCGCATGCAGATGTGTTCCATATTATGGGATTCTAGATCGTATATTCAAAATGCATATACCTTATAACTAAATTCGTAATGAACATACTCAAAGAAATAAGTAAATTTATGACAATTCTTACTCTTAACCCGTGAAGTAAAAAAAATCTATGTTAATAATCTGAAACAATTTTTTATTATCTATAATTTTTTCGTTCGCTAAATAACTTTATATTTTTTTGCTATTTTGGGATTAACAATACCTATACTTTAACATATGACACAATAAGTACCTACATTACTTCATTTCTACTTCTATACCTACCAAGAAGATGGTCGATATAACGGAGATGGTATATAACTTTGTTCTAAGAATAGGTTTAATTTTAATTTTCATGATTTACATCCTTGGCGCCAACTTTTCTGTACAACCCTGAACTCTATAATTATAAACATCTAGATATTTTGCATATTAAATTAACAAAATATTTAACCATTTAATACTGGTCAAGGTTATGTTTTGATTACAATAGAATTTCACAGCTGTCAAATTCAACAAGTGAGCGCACTAACAAAAAATGTAGAAAAAAAATAAAATGTTTGGTACCTATCCCGGAATTTCAGCAACACATTTCAAAGTAATCAATCATACTAGACGACGGCTACCGCCACATTTTCGGTACAGATAACACGAAACGGGGCAACAGATAAGTAATTTATATCGCAGCCACTATCGTACATTGTATACTTTCTTCGGTTTATCGTCGTAATCAAATCAGTGCCAGATACCAGTAGGCGTGAATCGAGATAGCGAAACTAAAAATTCCGTGCGATTCTAAACTTTGTGACAAAACCTCATCATGGCCGATTTATTTTTAGTTGTGAAGAAAATTTTCATTACGAGGTCATTGTTTTACAGACGGCCCGGCCGCAAACGCCGTTTTGTCTCGCATACAACTGATTATAATGCATATGTACCTAACGTTTACATAATTTGTCATTTTTATTACTTCAATATTGTATAAATTGCTTCGTAACAGACTGTCTGTAAACTTGGATATTGTACGAGTCTCGAAACGTTTTGTGAACTTAATATGCACGTGTACAATACATGTGTTATCTCATTAATATACACTCAAAGAGACAAAAGACTAGAATTTGGTGCATCACTTTGAAATACTTAGTTTTTATTTAGCTGACACTAGTTAACATTTATAACGTCATTGTAAAGTCACAGCAGTTTTTATTTTATAAATTGTGAAAATAAGAATTTTGGAACAATTATTTAAATAATGGAAATTCTTTTAGACGTTATTGATTTAGTCATTTTTTTTTTCAGTTACATGGAAAATCTTTACAGTCATTTTTTAAGTGGAACCCGGAAGATGCGATAAAAAACCGCACTTCTTCGATATCTTATCGATACCCACCCACGTTAGATCACACATCGTTAGCCTTTAATAATACGCCACATGGTTTCTTAATAGTATGTAAAGTTTAACAAATAATATAAACTTATATTGTAAAATTATTAGCCTCCAATAAAATTGCTTTTTGTCAAAGGATTATGCACACATGTTAATTGGTTGCAAATATACTATTAAGGTTAATTTTTTGTCGGTGGTTGTCACGTGCTCTTTTTAAGTATCATTATCATAAGTGTTTATCGTGCACTGGGCGAACTGCTGGACGTAGTCTTCGTCTAGTAAATGCTACCGAGCTCTATCTTTACCTCTCCTCATCCATTCACTAAAGGACGCAATTTTCAGTTTAAAGTTTCAATTGTGGCATGGAATAGTTGTTTCGGGTCTGAGTGATTGTTTACATGAAATGCTCACAAGACAGTGGAAATCCAAGTATGTTGAAAATTAAAAGAAGTACTATTTTTAAAAATTAATAATAAGTTTAATTCACAGGCGATTTGACGACGAATTTATGACTGCAGTGGCGCTTGTAGTGCTATCATTGAACTCGGGCACCACCTGCACTGACAGGTTGTTGGCCCAACGCCTACAACTGTCATTATATAATTAGCTTCCTTCAATAGATTTTATGCAAAGACAATGTCGTCTACGCTACTTTCATTATTTATGAAAATATTAACCATACCTCATTAGTCCAGTGACCATAACTACGACTGAACTATAATGATATCCAGGGTTCGATTTCCAGGTCAAGCAAAGAGTTAGTGGGATTTTATACTATTTCTAAACATACCGGCGAACTGTGGGTAACATTAGTACACCAATAAAAAAAAATAAAAAAAGCTGAAGCGCTTTTTGATTGTTTGTTTGATTGCGCTAATATCTGAAACTACCAATCGAATTTCAAAAATATTTTCCTATTTGATAGCCCAATTCTTGAGGAACATTATACTGCGTATTCAACATTACGTTAAGACCTTTGGGAGTCGAGCAAAAAGGAAAATGTCAGGGTAGGTGACATTTATTATAATTTTAAAGGGACAAAGTGTCAGATCGGCTAGTAACTAATAAGTGGCAAGTCTATTTTATAGTATTTATGAAAGCAAAAGAAACAAAATGCCACAGTAATAAATCTAAAGTACTTTACTAAAAATATATTTATTTCATATCAATCAATATTTGTTATATTTTCTAAAGATATTTTTGTGAAAACATATTTTTTCTAGGTAGAAAGGTGATTAACCCACTGTGCTCGAAGTAGGACATGAACATTTCGGCATAATCCTAATAGGCACTTACCTAATATTCTACTTGGTTTTATAGTAAAAAGAAACATTGATACAGAAATATCAAATATTAACTACATATCTATTGGTTATTATTATTTCCTGTATTTATTGATGCATATATTTTCCATATTTTTTAACATTTTAGCAGATAATATAAAAAAGATAACTAAACATTTAAAAATAACCCTTTGGGGAATACAGGCGTGATGGTATGTTAAGTAGATACCTACTGTGTATTTACTTAGCTTCAAAGGCTTTGTTTTTTTTTATAGTTTCGACTTTAATAGCTTAAATATTGTTACTTAAATACCTATTATTTTTTAGTTATTTAGATTATAGTCCTCTTTGGTCCTAAAAGTTATAAATAAAATACAATATTAGTTAAATAATTTAATTGCTCTACTGATTGTAGTCACGGCTGGTAAACAGTCAACTCCTGAGTTCAATTCCTTGGTTAGGCAAAGTACCCATTAGTTTATTTGTAACACCTACAGAAAATGTATGCTTGAAAGGAAATAGATTTGCTACTCAAAAACATACCTACTTCCTATATCACTTAAAAAAGATACCATTAAGTGTTAACAGCCTACCTCATCAGAGATAGGAGTGTTATAGTTATTTCCTGTCTCATAATTTACTCGCTAAACTCTACCTAAGTACCTACCATTTCAAGATTTGTCGTGAAGATATGAACTATAATGTGCATTTGCGTCAACATGTATTTTAATTTAGTTTGCTTCGAAACATCTATTTAGTTGTGCACTATTTCTAAAATAACGCCTACCTGTTGTTAATATTAATACCAGTGGAAGATTAACAACTTCGTTTATGAGTTATGCAGTGACTTGAAATACAAACAGATTAATCAATTTCTCACTGCGACGAAAGATGCACTCAAACTCACTTTCACTCTCTCTCCACTCACACTTGTTCTCAAAATATTTTTTTACGAGTTAGGTACCTATATCATTTTTTTGGTGGGCCTACACTATAAAACCATTTACGAACCGCTAAAAACTTAATACATTTTTTAATTTTACTTTTATTTGGGTGAGTACCGAAAGGAAAATATGTAATAAAATTTAAATCCACAGTGGGTACACAATAATTATAAAATTGGTCATGAAATGGAAACTCACCTGTTCAAATCTCTATACACTGCCGAGGACAGATGTTACACATTCAAAAATTTTTAACCATGAAACTGTTACACTTTAATTTTTTCTCCTGAAACCGAAGTCACACTTTCGAAATACGTTAGTTCACACAAATGGATGTTTTCAAAACCGCGTGAGTTTCCCAACGGCGTGTCACTTTCGTACAGTTTCCGACCAGATCGTGTTCACTTGTGGTTATTGTAACTCTAACTCGAACAACTCAACACTCGTATTATTGGTGCAAATAGACATCACACAGGGAAGGTAATTGATACTAGTAATATTTCCCACCGACGTTTCTCTGCGAACTGAAAATCACGCACATTATTAGCTAACACATGAATCACTTAAAAATACACTTTTTGAATTTCGGCACCAAAATGTCATAGAGTAATAAAAACGACAGTAGCGTCACGCGAGAGAAGAATAAACAAATTAAAAATAACCCACACTGTCAATAAGAAACTTAAAAGAATCGATAAAGTACGCGATAAAACGTGTAAGTCTGTAAATGTTTACTCGAATAATTGGTGCGCCGTGTACAACGTATGTTGAGGCGCAGACTTACAGTGTGCCTTCGTGCCAAAAGAGATTTTGTCAAGCAATTAGCAGATAACTGTCGTCAGATGGAGCGAAAAAAAGTTTTTTTCGGTAAGAAACTGTTCGCCCCGAGCGTTTCGTAACAGGCGAGCTCAGCGCTCAAGTCGTTACACTGAAATCGTCCCAAATCAGCGATCACGTACGCACGCCGCGTGGAAACCGACCACCTAGGCACTAAACACTAATTTTCACCTGTGCGAAATGACAAAATCAACTTTTCCACGCAGTCCGGCCTTCGCTGCATTGTTATGCAATTGCAAAACGCCGGACCGGCTGCCAAATCGCGAAACTAAGATTTTCGAACGCGCAAAGTTGTTCGGAAAAACGTTAACCGGAAAAATCCTAACCTCAAACAGTGAAAGCGGCGGAAAGTTTTCGGTAATACTTTGAGGTTATTACTCTATGGTATTTTGTGTTTGCCGATCACATGTTGGTCAATTACCGGCTGCGATTTATCGTGAGCGTGTTCGGGTGCGCGCTCGGCCGACTTCGGGAAGCGGCATAACATGACCGGCGCGGGCGGTAACTCGCGCGATACTGAGGCGTCGAGCCCAACTGCTATCTGGACTCCGCGGCCCGATACACTTTACGTCTTCAAAAAAGCTCAACCTAACGTGCTAGCGGTACAGTCAGCAACGGAAACTGGTATACGAATGTAAGATCATAAAAACGTGGACCTCGTGTTTTGGCCATGTAGTATAATGGAACATGACGACACATAGTTCGAAGAACCGATGCACCATCAATGACAAAGTTGTAAGTTTTTTCCTGAACAAGACAGTCTAATTTAGAGACACTATGATTAATTAAGTGAACGCGTTATCTTAGTATGCACTTAATAATATTTATCATGCCGCAACAAAATATTACTTATTTACATAAAATTGTTATTTTATGACTTACCTACTCTTTACTTTGGGTCAATGGATAAAGTGATATTTTTATTGTAAGTATATTTTTTATCAATTAGCGTATGAACGTACGTATGCAGTATATTGATCAAGAGAATAATGACCACTATATTGTATATTGGTGTAAATTGTTCTAACTTACTAATGTAGAGATATTTTTTTTTAAGTTGCCATAAAAATAATGAATGTATCCGAGAACAGTTGCGCTAAAAAGGTTACATTAACCAACTCCTCTGATTAGGAAATTGCAGCATGGTAAATCCTGAGCAATTTCTTAATGTCAGTCAAATAAAATTCACCAAATATCTTAAAATACAACTCATGTGATAAAATCGCCGGTTTACAATAAACTACCGGAGAGAATATTATAGAACATCCTCAACGTTTGTAAGTTTTAAAATTCGAATTTACAATTTCATAAATTCACCTTATTTATGAAATTGTAAATTGTTTTATATTGCATTGAATATGTGTGTTAAATGATTATAATTTATTAAATGACTGAAATTCACTATACTACTAAGTATGTTATTTAATTCACTATATTAGGTAGATAAATGACATGTATTTGAATCTTATCTATAAAAAATTAATGACATGTAGATAATTAACGTTACTAATAAAAGACTAGGAACTTTCACAATCATCAAGGTATGATTTAAACTTTACTTGAACACAATCAAATTGACCGAGCACTGTGGAAAATCTAATAAATCCAATCCAATAGGAAAATCCAACAGTCTTATTTATCCGAATTGGGTGAACTCAACTTACACTTACACAACATCTACACTTTTGTGCGCATATATAAATATAAGTATTTATCTGCAACATAAACGTTCAGAGGCCGGCACATTAAGCTACCACAAACTGTCAAATTTATTTGATTGATTTTTAACTTTAATACAAAATAATAAGGTTCATATTCAATTGGGAGTCAGTTTTGGATAGCTTGACATGCTGGCGTCTGTACCATCACGCCATGAAAGGTAAGGCAGAGGTGTACTAAATGTACACCCACGTTTTTCCGCTATGTTTAGGTCCCATCTAAAAGGGCACGAGTCCAATACCATTAACCAGGCACACATCTTAACGCCAAGCTACTACTGATACTATAAGCATCTAAAATAATAATATTATTGGATCAAATCCTAGAGGATGAGAGGATTCAATCCACACACACACTAACGGTTTAAGTAGTAGGTTCAGGTACCCAGAGATACAATATGTGGCCGTGAGTACTTAGTTTTATTTTATTGTCCTCATTATCAGCTCATTACTATAGGTATAGGTAGGTAGGAGTCTCGTCTCAATGGGTAACAGGACAAAGTCTACCACGCTGGCAGAGTGTGGTTTAGCAAACTTCAAACATCATCAACCACATTGTAGAGTCCTCTACAATACGGCAGACTTATTTTATCATAGAATTTTCCTTCCCATTTAAATTCGAAGCAAACTATAAACAATAAGTACCTACCTATGTGAATTAAAAAAAGGTCTCATTATTAAAAGCGTACTATATTATGAGAAAGAAAGAGAAAGAGTATGATTTAGATTTCAAATTCTATGCGTTCCTATATAATGACAAATATATTAACAAGAAAACAACTCGGAGAATGATGGTCTCTTTTTTATAGTAACAGAAGAAAAGTCGTGAATAGTTTTTTTTAATATTAATTTTTGGGACATTTTACACACCACCATCTAGTCCCAAACTAAGCAGAGCTTGTACTATGGGTACTAGACAATGGATATAATACTTATATACTTTTTTTTTGTAAATACATACTTATAATACATAAGAAACACCCAGACAAACACAAATACTCATGTTATAACCACACAAATATTTGTGTCCTGTGGGAATCGAACCCACGACCCCATGATCAGCAGTCCGGTACTCGAACCGCTAGACCACAGAGGTCGTCAAAAAAATTACCACTAACACTTTAACCATCTCACCATTGAATGTCACTGTTAATTAATGTTAGAAGAAAGAACGAATGTAGAGGTTCCAATGTTTTATCATATACAAAATTACAATACAATATAATTTTTAGTTTCACTCGAATATATTGGTGTTAAAATCTTTACTGACATATCAAACACAACTATTTATTTCCCCTAAAGTTGTACACAAGGGCTAACGGGTCAGACGTGAAACCATCAACCAAATTCACCTCCTTGCATACATAAAAACACCTCTGCCTTCTTGTAAAAAGTCTACTGTCAAATCGGCTGTGAAGAAAAAGTCGGTTAAACATTATCTCTTAATTATTGGAGCCTGGTTAATATCAATAGGCTCTTCCCCTATAACTGGGACCTAATGGGCGACCTAATAATCCTACCAATAGGCGCGTGCGTGTCCCGGAAGTGAGTTATCATTGCCACGACTAGATCACGGTGGTGGACATTCTTACCCACGACACGTGGCGCAATGCAATCTTATCCGCTACACCAAACGTGCAATGTCGCAAGTCGCTTCGTGGCACCTTTCCAGCTGGTGCTGCTGACCCATGACCGGCGTAACTTTTCGGGGAATACTGGTTGCTGATTTAATTATCTAATAAGGTCAGAGACCACCGAGAGACTCAGTACATATTCGGACAGGAACCGGGTGGATTGGGTTTCCATGTACATTTATCATAATTATTAGCATAAGTAGCTTTCGGTACGGAAATAATCAATTTTAGTAATTCCAATCGTTATAGCAATCTGTCTACACCACTAAGGTCACGAACATTTTGGTCCTTCGAGCCGGAACTACGGCATATTAGTCCTTCGATCTAAGGACCTCGCCTGTCGTTATATATTATTTATTTATTTGTTAACATACTCTGTAAATACATACCCAGCGGAATCAGCGAATTTACAACCCACTTTTAACAGCAACGAGTGTTACCATTTTAGCAGTACAGTTCACAATAAGCAACAGTATCACACAGCGAGTGAGAAAGCAACTTCTTTAGCGTAGCTTTCAGTACGGAAATAAACTATTTTAAGCAAGTTATGGTAAGAATTCAATCATTTTAATAGCGATCTCAGCAGTCATTACTACTAATGTCGCGACTAGAGCAGGTATGTTATATGTTAAAGTATGTTACTTATGCAGATATGTTGTGTGTATGTATTACTATTTTTCGATTTCGAAAATTACGATTGCGATTTCACTCGCTTAATAAAGGACTTTTTCATGACATTTCATGAAGTGAAAGCAGTGTTATTCACTGCTTTGAGTTATGTTGTGTTCCTTACGGTGAGCAAAGGTGCGAGTGCTTCCCGAGGAAACGTTGTGTTGGCAGTGGGGGGAATTTGACCCTTATACTGCCAACCCAAAAATTCTTCTTTCGTTTTACAGGGTCGGCAACGCGCAAGTGACACTCCTGGTGTTGCAAGCGTAGTATTGTTCCACTTCCTCTCATAGAAGATAATTGTATAAAATAATGAAGTGTGAATGATCTGGAGTCGTCAGCAACACGGTATTATCACGATAAAACGAGAACTAGCGCTTTAATAACATTCATTCAAGTGATCGATACCTATATTTTGTATTTTTTATACATTTATATGTGGACTGTGGAAGGGGCAGACGTTGGTGCCGTTGAACTATTTATGATATATGTGTGTGTATATGTTTATTTTATCCTATTATATACAGCATACGGGCCACCTGATGGTAAGCGGCAGCCCCAGCCTATAGATGCCAACATCACCAGCACGTTGTCATTTTGAGACCTCAGTTGTTAAGTCTCTTAGACCTAGTAATTTCACTGGCCACGCTACTCTTCAAACCGGAATACCTACAATGATAAATAAATTAATTAATATTCTTGTACAATTTTACATAGCACCTTCTAGTCCAAAACTAAGCAGCTTCCATAATGTTAGAACATAATATTGCTTAGCAAATATTCTTATTTGGCAATGGCGATTATTTAACGATTAAAAAATTAACCATGAAGTTTCTTGCCGTTTCTTCTCCATAGGAAACGACTAATTTGGAACCGTGCACCTAGATTCCAAATTTCATAAGTGCCTATAAAGGTATGGTTTATTTTTATGAAAATAAAATTACATATCTTTTTTTTATTTCTTTTTTTTCATTTTCCATGCAATGATTATAAAGTTATGTTAACGAAGGAAAAATTCAAATGTGGGCACTATAGTAGTATACACCAGACGCTATGGCCAACTAAGCTTTTTTGGGACTTGCCGTGGCTTAGTTGCTCATAGTCTGGTTTAGTTATTGAACTAGAAGACGCAGGTTCGAGTCCTGCCCACAGTCGAATTTGTTGTTCGCTAAAATAATAAAACTAAATATTTTGATTTCCGGTGATATTCCTCAGACGAACTCAGTGGCATTAGCAGACCTTAGAATTTATTTTAATATTTAAAAAGGATTAGAATTGCTGTTTTGTTACTTAATACAACCTTTTGTTTCATTCCTTTTAACGGAATCAATAACGGAATTAAAATTTTGTAACTACCTATAATAATATTACGTGATGTGATGTTAAACACAGGATAACATGCAGTTAGTTCAAAGTTATTGTTATGAATTTTGTGCTCGTCTATAATTGATGTAACCACTAGGCCAGATCACTGTTAATGTTATTATTTTTAATGTTTGTGTTTATGTTGTTGACGTGCCGTTGAATCAATAGGCTTACGAAAATAATGCTTACATATTTACAAAATATACATACCTATCAACCCATATACTGTCCCACTGCTGGGCACGGGTCTCCTCTCATATTGAGAGGGATTAGACTATAGTCCACTACGCTGGCCTAGTGCGGGTTGGCAGACTTCACAAACCGTTGAGAAAAATCTCTAAGGTATGCAGGTTTCCTCACGATGTTTTCCTTCACCGTTTAAGTGAGTGATAATTAATTATTAATACGCACATGAATTCGAAAAGTCAGAGGTGCGTGCCTTGGGTTCGAACTCGAGACCTTCGACTTGGCAGTCCAATGGTAATACCACTAGGCTATCACTGCTCACATACCTATATCAAAACAAAAATAAAAAATACGTTAGTAAGCGTCAAAGTATTCCTTGGAATCGCTGTCATCCAGCAACGTGCCCAGAAGACTGGCTGCATTGCCACGTTGAGAGGCAAAGCTAGAATTAAGTAATTTTAATAGGTACCACCGTTAACGCGATATAATCTGTCAAATATTTTGTATAGAAAACCTTTACTTGAAGATCAATTCAGCAGCAGCTCGGAGTTTGGATTTGTGCATGGTTAATTATAGCAATAGGGTCGCCCCATGGACCTAAACACAACAGGGAATTGTGCATGTATAATGGTTTCGGTACACCTCTACGTAACACATCGGGAAAAATGATGGTGGGTATGTTATTTCCTTCAGGTTATAATTATATATTTCAGATTACCCACTACCACTACCGTGAATGTCTACTCATTCATCTGCACCTCTTCTAGACAACTGTTCAAAAAATTGAGGAGTTACTTTTGGTTTTAGTAGAGCAACGTTTCCAAATGTTAGTGAGATAACAAAAACTTATTTGTTGTTAGTATTAATATGTTGCCGTGTTAGGTAAAGTTGCGTCAACATTGTGGTAACTATCGATAACATTTAGTTAGTTCGTGAACATACTTAATTATGCTGTGCAACTCGCTGGTTACTATTAATTACTTTATGTTATTGACGTTATGGATGCGATCATTCAACAAAGAGTAACAAGCAGTGAAGAATGTACCTAATTGTTATCGTGTTGCATTCTGTTGCTCCACTAGAAGTAACTGCGGTGTGGATGGACAGTTAGACAGAAATAAATAAAAATAAAAATGTTTATCTTTGGTTAGTCGATCTAACCTATTTTGGTTAGATAAAAAAATGTATTTGGTGTACAAAAGTTCAGTTATAATAACTAATATTACTTAATTTCATAAACATTTACGATTCTTAAAAAGATAAAATGATCTTGGACTCAGCAGAATTGAACACGTCAGACGCTGGTAATAGATATGTTCAAGCCGGTTATGGAACTATTACAATATGTGGACTTACTAGGATCAAATTCAAATGAGTACTTACATGTATGACTCAACTGATCGAATATTATACTTTGACAAAGAGGCTTTACCAAACTCCAAGTAATACCATGAAATAATAATTTTTGGTTAATTGTACCATCTAGTCCCCAACTAAGCAGAACTTGTGCTAAGGGGACAATGGATGAATATAATACTTAAGTACATACTTTGTAAATATAAGAAACACCCAAAAAATTATGTTCATCACATAAATATTTGTATCCTGTGAAAATTGAAACCTCGTGATTAGTCGTGATTAGACCCAAACTTTTTCGATGTTGTGTAGGTATTTATAATAGCGGATTACGAAAGCGAAAATTCGTTCTGGCTATTGTTATTTCAAGGAAAATTTGATTTCACCAACATGACAACCTTGTTTAATTGTATTTTTTTTATTATATTTATATAACGCATGTCAAGATATCAATTTTAGAGAAAATAATTCTATCTCAGGCAGGGTTTGAACCTGTGTACCTCCGACTTAGTACACCGGATGCTTTAGCGAAGTAAGTTAAAACGAGACCACTGCCTGTAATGTCGAATTTCTCTTCCTCATTCTGACGTCTAATAGGGACGTCAGCGACATCTATCGAAAAGACATATCATGTTCCTCAAGCAACCTGTGGCCGTACCACAACGTGTTATTGCGATCGTTTTGCGATTGAGAGGGAGGGATGCCGCTCTACACATTAAATAGCGCCATCCCTTTCACACAACCTAAAGATGATCGCGTTATGAGATTGTAGTAAGGCCTCTGATTTTATTCGTCGTCAAAATCGTCGTTGAATGACTACAGAATTGTTGATTTTTAACCGTTATGTCTACAAAATCTGGCAGTCGTTATGTCATTATAGGACCACTGAACGAGTATTCTGATAGACATGAGCCCCGGAGCAGATCTCGGTCGTCCATTCGCCTATGATCACGAAGTGGGCCGATTATACTCTGTTCGATTCCGTTTTTCGTTTCGATATTATTGCCCAGAAATTCGGTTGGGGAGATCTGCTGGCAGTCGCTTCGTGTTAAAATCTGATATTCAGTTGCATCTGGTTAGACTGAAACCGAGCCCAACATAGTTGGGACAGACTCAGAAGATCAATATTTTCATTCAGTTTCATTATTTTCTCTTCACACAGGTTACCTTAAATGTAGACTAAGTTAATGAAAGTGGCGGATATGAACGTACCATTGTGAGAGACTGGCACTTGAGGTAGGTTTAAATTTTTAAATATATCTGCTGGGATCGCGCAGGAATGTAGGTACTTCGTTCCCGTAACTCAAGCAAAATTTTGAGGTTTCATAATCTCGCTAAAACTCAAAAACGGCTTGACCGATTTTGATGAAAATTACTGTGTGTTTAAGTGGGTGTCTTGATGGTTTAAACCAATTGGATCCTGCAAACCAATGTAGAGCGCCCACTGGGTACAGACTTCTAATCGGCTGCAAGTTTGAGCAGTATGTATCAGTAAATTCGCACACTTACATAATACTTAGTATTTTGGCACGCTAGCTCTCTTAGATGCGCGATTCTTAAAGTACCTATGGTAGATAATTTGTCATTCAGTAAGTAATAATTCTTTGCTTAAAAAGGTTTGGCCCAATGAGGTCCCATTTAATAGAGGGCGACCCTAATGTCATGGCACATATTGTCCAAACTTAGCTGCTACTGAGAATTTTATAGTAAATCCTAAAAACACTGCTGAAACCAGGACCGCACAGCAGGCGCGCTTGTAGAACCAAAGCAAAAGCAGAAGTACGACTTAGTTCTATAATAAAATAGATCAGGATAATTTATGAGAATGTATCGGTTGTATTAAGAGGAGATAATTTATTTTCGGTCGGGGTCGTGCTGAATAGAAACACGAGTGCCTACTTTAAGGAGTATGAAGCTTAGGTAGTGCGATTTTTCGACGGTACAAGTCCGACCGCAGACAGACGTAATATACTGAATATAGGTATGCGAGTCCAACAATAAATTCCCCTGTCTTCTCTAGCGGTGTACAATCTAAATATCCTTGGATTTTCGGACTATAAAAAAAAGAGGGAAATAAATTTAGTCATGAGCTTACTATATGTCTTGAAGAGATATCAGGAAAAGATACAGATATAGATATAATTTGTGTTTCAGAACACTTTATGAAAGTAGGTAATGAGCAGTTAATGTTTATTCCCAATTACTCCTTAGCAGCATGTTATGCCAGAAAAGACAGTAATAGAGGCGGAACATGTATTCTTGTGAAGAAAGGTCATCAGTTTATAGAACTTCAAAATGTAACTAAACTCTCTGTAAATGGGGCATTTGAATGTTGCGCCATCGACTTAATTCAGTACAAAACCATTATTGTTTGTTTATATAGAGTACCAAAATCTAATAATCTCCGGTTATTTTTTGAACAAATTGAGAAAGTCTTACAAGTTGTAACTAACAAAAACATAAAGAGAAATGTCGTAATTGCAGGTGACTTTAACATTGACTTTCTTAAGCATAGTAATACTTTGTTAGAATTAGAATGTTTACTTTTAAGTTTTAATCTAAAACTGGAAATTCATCAGCCAACACGACTTGCAAGCGGAACATGTATCGATAACTTTGCACATAATCTGGGGAAGAAGTGTATATCGGAAGTCATTGAATTTGGTCTATCAGACCACACTGCACAAACACTTAAAGTACCGGTTAGTAAATTTTTCTTAATAAACAATTGGCACATACATAGACGTGACTATAATCAAGAAAATATGCAAAAATTTAAAGATTATATAAAAAGTGTTACTTTTTCGGATATCTATCATACTGATAATCCAAACGCAGCGTATAATGCGTTCTTAGAGACTTTCATGTTTCTATACAATTTATGCTTTCCTTTTAAAAAAATTTGTATAAAAAATAAAATTAAACCACAATGGTTGTCACGTGGAATAAAAATCTGTAGCAAAAACAAAAGGAAGTTAATGTGGGACTATAGGTAAAATCGTACGGAGCTAAATAAAATAAAATTTAAAAAATATACCCGTCTTTACAAAAAGATAATACAATTAACGCAGCGTGCTCAAAATAATCATAACATTAAAACATCAACCAGCAAATGCAAAACTGCATGGGCTATAATAAACAGATCGAAAACTAACGTACCAAAGAACATGATAACGTCCATAAATATAGGCAACAACACTACAACTAATTTACATGAGATCACAAATGCATTTAATGACTTTTTTTTAGATAAAATAAAACCAATATCGGGTACTAGTACCGGTAAACAAATAACTTTAAATATTGCCAAATCAAAACAGTCTATGTTTATGGCACCATGTACACCATATGATATACTAAAAATTATACGGTCGCTAAAAAATACCACAAGTGTTGGGCACGATGGAATCTCCACTAAAATTATAAAGCATGTCGCATATAATATTAGTGATCATCTAAGTCATGTTCTTAACTTAAGTATAAGCGCGGGATTATATCCAGAAAGTTTAAAAACTTCAATCATAAAGCCACTATTCAAAAAAGACAACAAACAAAATATGAATTGTTATAGGCCCATTGCACTTATTCCTATAATATCTAAAATTTTTGAAAAATATATATACATGCAAATCTACCAATATCTAGAAAAATCAAACATTCTTACGGAGGACCAAAAAGGTTTTCGTAAAAACAAAACCATTAACATGGCTATTTTTGATTTTATAAAGAAAGTTATTAGTAATGTAGACAAAAAGACGCCAGTATGTGCTATTTACTGCGACATGACTCAGGCTTTCGATTATGTCGACCATCACATTTTACTCAGTAAATTAGAAGCTTACGGCATCAGAGGTAATGTACTAAAGCTCATAGAATCATATTTAGAAAATCGTAAACAATATACAGAAATTTCTAAAATAAACCTTAACACTAAAAAAGAAGAAACATGCAGATCAAAACAAAGAATACTTAAATATGGAGTCCCACAAGGGAGCGTATTGGGTCCACTACTGTTCATCATATACATAAATGATTTACCAAAAATAACAACTTATCCTATGTCTCTGTTTGCGGATGATAGCACGGTTACCATATACTCTAATAATAAAGACACCTATGAAAATGACATTAACAACACAATCTCTTCTATTATTAAATGGTTAAATAATAATAATTTAAAAATTAATCTTGAAAAAACAAAAATTATGTTCTTTAGTCAACGTCTCACAACACCAAACATAAATGTAAATTTCCAAGGAACAATCATTAATAAAGTAGACATAACAAAATTTTTAGGTGTCACAATTGACAAAAGTTTGAATTGGAAAGCGCACACCGAAGAATTAAACAAAAAAATCAATTCTTCTGCGTATGCACTCTTTCAACTTGCACCAATTATTAATGTCGATGCACTGCTATCGGCTTACCACGGCATCGTTGGTTCCATCTTAAGGTTTGGTGTAATATTTTGGGGAAATTCTACCCACAAAGATATCATTTTCAAGTCACAAAAAAGGTGCATTAGAGCCATGTTTGGCTTAAAAATAACTGATAGCTGCAAACCATATTTTATACAACATAAAATTTTAAGTCTCCCTTCTTTATTTATATATGAAGTAGCTAATTTCGTTCAAAGTAATCCTAAATTGTTTATGAAGCTCTCAGATGTTACGATTCGCAATCGTCGAGATAATAATAAACTATGCGTAATACGATCAAACACGGCATTGATGCATAATAGTATTTTCTGTCTGGCACCAATGATTTATAATAAAATACCTAAATCAATTAAACAGTTGCCCACCACACTATTTAAATCGCATCTAAAAAAATATCTCATACAAAAGTGTTACTACAGCTTATCGGAATTTTTGAACGAACATTGAACATTAATAATACCTAGATGGATTTACTCAACATTAGGGCATTTCTCGTTATTTTAATTAACTATTACCGCAGTTTTTAGTAAGATCTTATATTAATTTTATTATTAGCTTCATTATTATTATTTCTTCTTAATAATTAATTGTCAGCGGATATGATTAAACTCTGCTATTACTTAAATACATTTTTGTACGCCATGAATGGCAAAACATGTAGCTACTTTAATATAATATAAGACCATGTACAATTTATTGTATACCTACTCATGTTTTTACAAAAATAAAATCTTATCTTATCTTATCTTATCCGTTTCGCACTTGTGTCGCCATCTTTGAGCAGAAAATAGCACTTATTACTATTCGATCTATCGCTCAAAGATGGCGACACAAGTGCCTTAAAAATACAACTATTTCTAACGTCATTTCAAACACAGAAGTCACATGAAAACAATGTTGGTTGTACGTTTTAAATAAATATTATTGTAATATTTATAATAATATTATTTATTGCAATTATTGCAATGCAATTTGTAATAATTATAAAAAATAAACGCAGCTATAGTAAATACCAATGTTCTTACCTTTTATTGCACATTGCAGTGGCAGAAAAAGATAGAGACAATAGAATAAAAATCGCTAAAAATCTTTATCCTTACTTCAACTGCAATATACCATACTGTTGGACATTGAATAGGTTTACGTTTCCAAAAACAGAGCACTCCTATGACACACAATCAACGAAGTATCGGTGTTACATACAGTCTTTGGGTAAACTGTCTAATACAATTACATAAAAACAAAATTAAACATTTGCAAGTATCAACTCTTATATAAATATTCCTTTTTATTTTGAATCAATAACTAAAAATATGTTACTTATAATTTAACTTCATAATAGTCGATTATTAAAAACCGTAACTAATTTTTCCTGTTGGGAACACATTCTAGTATGCAATCGGTGAATTATGTAGGCAGCGTAGACAGAAAATCTCTGTCTACGGTAGGCGGTGAACGAGCCAGTCTTGTCAATATCGCAATTGACTTAATATAGGTACGGCATAACGGGTATAAATTTATTAGGATATTACGGCACTTTTACGGCAATATCTGCAAAATAAATAACGCAAAAATTTACAATTTCAACCGTCTTCGGGAAATGATTGATGTTTTTCACGGCAATTTAATGTATTATCATAATTATGGCAATTTTGATTACTCCTTACGGCAACGCACATTTTGACGATAACAATTATCGACACTGGTACAACTTGACTAACTAACGCTTAGTGATGCGACTTGAGCCCGATTTTACCACTCGCTTCGTTCGAGTCAAATAGCAATTTCACTTGAATGGTTGAGCCACTCGAGTAGTTTTCGAGTCACTCAAGGACTCAAATCATAAAAACATCTAATAAATAATCAATGTAGCGAGAAACGTAATAAATCACAAGTTTTGTTGCAAATAATTTTCAGTATTTCATTTAAATCATTAAATTAAAATACTTTTCAACATGAATAGACTTTTTTATATCTTTTTTATATTTAAAGTAATTAAAATAGTCACATAAAAATATTAAAAAAAAACAAATAAAATAACAGATTTTTTTGCAATGTCAAACATGCGTAATAAAATAACCTGTAATCGCATCATTATTTATTACTACATTATCTTCACTCATTTTGAATATAAAAGCGTCGAACGAACATTCACTCAACACATTAAAACGCAACGTATTATTATTATCTTGTTTTACTCGTATAGGCATAAACTTGAGTGACTGAGTCCAAATGAACTCAATCCAATATTTTTTTCACTCGACAGGCTTTTTCCGTGTCACTCAACTAAAGTAAAAGTGACTAAAAGTGAACTCGATTCGCATCACTAATATTGTATAGTGTGTTAGGTACTGTGACTGTGAGTGTGTAACTGTGTAGTGTACTGTGTATGTACCAGTGTACATAAAAAAAAAAGTTAAAGATGGCGACTGACTGGTCGTTGAATTAGTGGTGCGTTGTCAATAAGTGCTCCTTGATTTCTACAAGTTTCGCTAAATAAATCGTAAGTAAATGTACACGTACTCTAAAGACGTTACGTTATTCTAGTAAATGTTTAGAAAGGTTTTACATAGTGTTAATAGTTTTATTTTCACTGGTTCATCGCACAGCTACAAAATCCGCAGTTTTGCCCTCCAGTCAAGAAATATGAAGGTAGGTTTTGGTTTTGTTTAGCACTATATGATAACCGTTGTGCTTATATGTAATAATACAATATACAATTCTGTTTCTTGAGTTTTCTCTACGACTATCTTTTGTTCGGATACTTGGTATGTATGAGTAGGGTGAGTACTAATTAGTTATGTACTCAGCAAAGTTATAACAAGATTTTACAAGATGGTTGACAACCAATAATGTCTTTTGATTTTGATGACCATCTTTTCACATCCCTCTGTGACTCGCTTAAAGCCGTCGTTGGTCCCGGTTAAGGTACGAACACCTGTGACAATCGCTAGTGTTAGGGAAAAGTACTTAAGTCTTAAAAGTACTTAATTATTATCTTAAAATTGGTATTGCCCAGACTGGGAATTTTACGGAGAAAGACGGCAAGGGCCGACCATAGGGCGACTCTGACCTTCCCATTCACAAATAAATACGTGTTATATTTTCTTTCTATAATATGGTCACCCAAATATTTATAGCTGTTCCATTGTCGTTTGGCAATGTGATTACACATGGTATTATCTACTTAACCAATAAACATTACATAATTATATGATTTAAATCTTTCTTTAAATACAATGTTTATTGGTTAGGTACTTAGCCACATATGTACATTTCTTTGTGCTTCAACTAGCACCTGTATTTACAATAATACATCATGTTATTTGAGAACTTGGGGTGTCCTGTTTATGTTGCTCTAAAGATTGAAGGTGGTTATTAAAATTCTCAAGGCTCTAAGCTGATAACTTGGCAAATCATTTTCTTATAATGCCCAAACGAACCTACAATAAAAATTACAACATCCTAGGTAAACATACCAATATTAGAGTCTAGCCGATTCTTTTATTAGTAAATCCTTAACCCCAAAAGGCTTCCTGTTAAGTGTGTTGCCAGTATTGTGGGTGATGAAACAATGAACTCCTGTGATAACCAAATCAAATATTGCAATATTTATCACAAGACCGGTGCCACTTGCATGTATAATAAATCAAATTCCTCTTCTTTCTAGATCGGAACTCATGATGGTGTCTTTCACTGCGATGAAGTCCTGGCGTGCTACATCCTCAAGCTTCTTCCCCTGTACAAAGATGCTGTCATTGTCAGATCTAGGGACAAAGACAAGCTTAGAGAATGTGACATTATTGTTGATGTAGGAGCAGTCTTTGACCATGAGAAAAAGCTTTATGATCATCATCAAAGAGAGTTTAATGAAACTCTGAGCTCTTTAAGACCAGAACTTGGAGATAAATTTAAAATTAAGTAAGCCTATTTTGTATTTGTTTTGTTTTAATAGCACTCTCCTTTGGGTAAATATTGTTTATTGTATACTTGTGGGGATTGTCTTGAGAATACTCAAACTCGAATGCAGCCAAACATTATCTAAAAACTTTTACCAATCAATTAATTATCATATCACGTTTTTTCTTTAAGTAATGATATTATTTTAAAATAAAGGAAGACAATTTAGTTGGTACAAAGTTTAAACAACTAAATAATATTGAGATTAAGATTTGTTCAACAAGCTTTCCACCCTAGTTTGCTTATGAGTAGACAAAGAAGTCAATCCGTTGGAAGTAAACCACAGCATGAAGCTACCAACAAAGCTCCCTCAACAAAAGAACAGAAAAGTGAGACAATAACAAATACAAATAACACACCCTGTCCTCCCGATTGGCAAAGAGTTCCAACACATAGAGGCAACAAACGAAAGAAGTTATCGCAGTCGCCATCTCCTGAAGCAATCAAAACTACCAATAGGTACAATGGCCTACAGATTGACTTGACAGAAGATGAGCCCAAACTCAAACAGGAATGCCCAAAAAAACCTCCACCGATTATCTTATATGGTATTGAAGATATAAATAAATTAAGTCAACTAATTACCACCGTTGCTGATAAAGATGATTTTCTCCTAAAAATTGTAAATAAAAATCAATTAAGAATAAACTCCATAGAAGCATACAAGAAAATCATTACCCTAGCCCGTGAAAATGGACTCATAGGCCACACTTTTAATAGAAAGGACCAACGATGCTGTCATATAGTTATAAAAAAGCTCCATGATTCAACTCCGCACAGTGAAGAAATCGAAAGAACTGGTAGTAAAGAAAAAGGAGAAATTATTAATGTAAAGTATGGCCCAGATAAAACACCTACATCGACATTCTTTGTTAACCTTGAGGCTAGCCAAAACAACAATGCTGCTAAATCATTAAGATCTATTAACAACAAAATCGTTATAATTGAAGAGCCAAAGAAAAGAAACACGATACCTCAATGACAAAGGTGTCAACAGTATGGCCATTCTAAAAATTATTGCATGCGGCCGTATCGCTGTGTAAAGTGTGCGCAAGACCATAAAACATCTGATTGCCCCAAAAAGGACCGAACCTCTCCCGCCTCCTGTGCGTTATGTGATGGTGCACACCCGGCTAACTACAGAGGATGTGAGGTGTACAAAGAAATATTATTCAGAAAAAAAAAGCAAACAAAAACCATTAAAGAATCCTACATATCACAGCACCACGCAAATTAAAACAAATATTGTGAGACAGCCAGATATTGACATAGAATCACACCTACAACAATATCAAATGTTTGATAAATCGAGACATACAAACGATAAACATACAAAAGAAGCAAAATCCTATGCAGACGCTTTGAAAATACATCCCACAACATATGATAATAATCTAGAAAAACTCCGCACACTACAAGCTGTAAAGCTAGATAAACTACTGGAACAAATGTTAACCATGATGAACCTTCTCACAACAGTAATCAACAAACTTGTCAATTGAAATGGCCACTTTTAAATTAGCAACGTGGAATACAAATGGGTTGATTAAACACAAATACGACATATAAACTATTGGAACACGAAAATATTGATGTACTTCTTGTATCTGAGGCACACTTAATACCAAATCACAATACAACACTAAAAAATTACAGTATATATTCTACATCCCACCCAGAACAGCTCATGCAGTCACAGCTGTAATTATAAAACAACACATCAAGCACGAGATTCTTCCAGAGTATAAAACAGAGCCAATACAAGCAACTACAGTAATGGTACAAGATAAACGAGGATCTATAACATTATCGGCTGTATACTGCCCACCAAAACACATCTTAAAGGAAGAAGCATTTACAACTTACTTCAGAACTCTTGGACATAGATTCATACGTGGAGGGGACTGGAATGCCAAAAAGTCTATTGGGGATCAAGACTGACTTTACCTAGAGGCCGAGAAATGAAAAGAAGTATAGACAAAAATAAACTGTATGTACTAAGTACAGGTGAACCCTCGTACTGGCCTACAGACTCAAATAAAACACCAGATCTTCTAGATTTCTTTGTGTATAAAGGATTGTCAAACCATTACTTAAATGTGCAGACTTCTCTAGACAGTAGTTCAGACCACACACCAGTAATAGCCACAATAAGTACCACTATAATTGAAAGCCCAGTAAAAGAGCGACTTTACACCAAAATAACCGATTGGGAAGCATTCAGGTACTACGTAAACGAAAATCTCAACTTGAAAGTTTCACTTAAAACAAAAAATGACATCGAGACATATGCAACAACTCTAACAAACCTAATACAAACAGCCGCATGGAAATCTACACCGGCTGCCACAGTAAAACAAGGAAGTAGGAATGTACCCAGTGACATAAAAACAAGGATCTGGGAAAAGAGACGTCTCCGAAGAGTTTGGCATTGTAGTCAACACTCCAAAGACAAAAGGGCGTTTAACAAAGCAGCCTCTGACCTAAAACAGTACCTTAAAGATATCGAAGAAGAAACCCTACAGAATAAATTAGCAAACTTGAATCCCCAAGCTAAAAACGAGTATTCACTCTGGAACGCGGTAAAAGCTAGTAAAGTAGCTCCTCACGTTGCACACCATCCTATCAAAAACAGTAATAACACTTGGGCTAGAACTGAAAAAGAACGGGCTGAGGTGTTTGAACAATTCTTGCATGAAGTTTTCACTCCAAATGGAGGTGATGTTGAAAATGACAAAGAAATAGAAGACTATCTAGACACTGATCTACAATTATGTCTTCCAATGCAAAGCTGCTCACCTCGTGAAGTCCAAAGAGAAATAAAATAAAATGTCTGGAATTAAATAAGGCTCCTGGTTTCTGCTTGATAAGCTGAAATTCTACGACAACTTCCTAAAATGGCTATAGTTGGTATAACACTACTTTTTAATTCCATAATTAGGATTGGTTATGTCCCAATGATATGGAAAATATCAGAGATAATCATGATTCCAAAGCCTGGCAAACCTCCGAATCTTGTGTCTTCTTACAGACCAATTAGTCTACTACTAACCTTATCCAAATTGTTGGAGAAGATCATCTTACGAAGACTAACACGAGTACTTAACGAAAACGAGGCCATCCCTCAACATCAGTTTGGTTTCAGAACTGGCCATTCCACCATTGAACAAGTACACCATGTTGTTGATAAAATAAGAGAAGCTCTCGAGAAAAAGCTGTACTGCTCTGCTGTCTTTCTCGACATACAACAAGCCTTCAATAAGGTTTGGTACTTAGGCCTACTTTTCAAAATAAAGAACAAACTTCCACATAATTTCTAAAGCCCAGGTACCACAAGGCTCCGTATTGGGCCCTACTTTATATCTTATGTACACGGCAGATATACCTACAACAGACAATATCTTAACTGCCACATTTGCTGATGACACTGCTGCACTATGAAAATGCCAGTGTAGCATCCTTAGTGTTACAGAATCACCTGAATAAAGTCAACAAATGGATGAAAAAGTGGCGCATCAAGGCCAGTTCCAACAAATCAGTGCATGTCACTTACTTTAAGAAAGGACAACTGCCCTCCAATTAAACTTTGTAACGAAATTCTACCCCACCAAGACACAGCAAAATATTTAGGCATGCATCTTGACAGGAAGCAAACATGGAAAACTCACATTAAAAAAAAACGCGATGAGTTAAATATGCGGCTCAGAAACTTAAACTGGCTGATAGGCAGAAGATCACCATGGAAAATAAGATACTAATTTAAAAAACAATAATAAAGCCGGTTTGGACATACGGCATTGAGTTGTAGTTAGAATCAGCAAAAAACTCTTATGTGGAGATTGTGCATCGGTTCCAGAATAAAACACTCAAAATGATAATGAATGCACCTTTATTTACCAGAACCAGTGAATTGCACGAGTACACCGAAATGAAAACTGTTAAGGAGGAAGTCGAACACAGAGCAAAAGCTTACAAAGACCGCATAAAAACTCATACTAACACCCTAGCAACAGTATTATGCGAACCAATAAATGTCAGAAGACTCAAAAGACAACACATCTGGGATCTTGCTCACTAACAAGTCCTAACTTAATAAGAGACAGTTTCCTCACTGGAGGAACAATTCTCTCCTGTCAATGAACACCCACAACACATCTGTTAAGGGCTTGTAAAGCCGATCACAAGATGTTTCATAAAAACAAAAAAAATAATAATTGCTGAACACAGCAAAATTTAATCACAGCTTCAAAACTTGTCAATTTAATGGTCATCTATGCAATTATTTTGCTTAACCTTCACAGGTCCACATAGTAAAAATCATATTCAAGATTGCAACATGGTCAGCGACTTTCTTTTATTGTTCTTATTTTATTTATTTTTTCAGATTAAGTTCTGCCGGTCTAGTATACACTTATTATGGGGAAGAAGTCATAAAGCAGTTGACTCCAAATGGTACAATCCTCAAACCTGCAGACCTTTCTGTAATTTACAAAAAAGTGTATCAAAATTTCATTGAAGAAATTGATGCAATTGACAATGGTGTGCCAATAGCTTCAGAAGAGCCAAAGTACACAATACGCACAAATTTAAGTAGCAGAGTGGGACGGCTGAATCCAGAATGGAACTCTAACCAAAATGTCAATATGGATGAAGTTTTTAAAAGAGCTATGACTTTGGTGAGTGAAGAGTTTCTTTACACTGTCAACTATTTTATAACTGTGTGGCTTCCTGCAAGGGATTACGTCAGGTCATCATTAGACAATAGGTTTGACATTCATAAATCTGGACAAATTGTTGAATTCAAAGAGAGATTTCCATGGAAAGAACACTTGTTTGATTTAGAAGAAGAAATGAATATTGGACATGCAATTAAATATGTGCTGTTCAATGATAAACCTAATTCATGGAGAGTGCAAGCAGTTCCAGTAAATCCAACTAGCTTTGTTACCAGGTGAGCATAACATATTAAAGTGTTTAAAAAAAAAAACTGCCTCATTGGTCTAGTGGTCCTAAGCGCGACTGTTACGCTAGAGGTCCTGGATTCGATCCCCAGGTAGAGCAGTGTTATTGGGTTTTTCTATGAAATTCTCAGTAGCAGCTAGGAGTCTGGATTTGTGCCTGGTTAATGGCAATAGGCTCGCCCCCTATTACATGGGACCTAAACATACCGGCGAAATGTGGGTGTACATTAGTACACCTCTGCCTTACCCTTCGGGGAATACAGGCGTGATGGTATGTAAAAAAAAAACATTGAACTAAGTGATAATGAGATATTTTTTTGTGTAGTGGCCCATCAACTATTACTTTCTACTGATAATTTTATAGAAAAACCTAATAACACTGGTTGTTTTGGTAATCTAAACCAGGACATAATGCAAAGCAGTTGCTCTTACAACCACTAGATACTGAGTCAGTCATATAGTTCATTAGTTAATTCTTTACCTAGTTTCATAATTAATTTGCTTTAATAAATGTTGCATAATTGTTATACTTTCAGGAAACCTCTGAATCAAAAATGGTGGGGAGTACGAGATGAAATTTTAAGTGATGTTGCAGGTATAGAAGGATGTATATTCTGTCACAGTACTGGATTTATTGGTGGAAATTTGACAAGAGAAGGAGCCCTTAAAATGGCAGTTATTAGCTTAGAAGCAGAGAAATAAGTTTGTAAATTTATTTACATAATTCATATACAATAAATTATATTGACACACATATTGTTTCAAATCCTAGGTAAATACTTACCGAACAGAGTTACCCAATGAAATGCATTGTTGAAGTTGGCTGTCAAAATTAACAGTTATATGAAACAAAACAGTGTTTAAGAACTGCTTCCATAATGTTCCATAATAAGGCCCTGGTACAGCGTTATTTTGTATATTTTTAATAATTATAACTTTTCCATCCTTTCTCCTTTGTATTCTTGTTTGCAATGTCTATGATGATTATTGAAAGGTTTGATCATGATGTGGATTTTTTTTGTTGTCCTTATTGCTGGTTGTTTGTCTCGAAAATATTCTTGCCATCTATTATATCATATAGTAAAATATGGATGCCAAAATTCAGTTGTTGAAAATTGGTGATTAAAATATTTGTCCAGCTGTTTTTGTTGTTGAATCAGTCTCTCAGGAATATGTTCTATCTGTATATGTTGTATCTTTACCATCTAATAAGCTAAAGTAGTCAAAAAAAAAATTCGTGGTTTTGCTTCTGAGAAAATTAAAAGTAGAGAAGGTGAAAATAATATCGAAAATAATTAGTAAAAAATATATTCTTTCCTTGAAAAGTTTTTAATGAATGACTATAGACGAAATGAAATCCTAGTTCAGTTTTCTAAAAATCACTCATTTTTCATTCAGTTGTTTAGTTTTGTGGTTCTTAAGGCGAAGCATTTATATATTGTTGAATTAAAAGTGTTGGTCGGTTGGCAAAATGTTAAAGTGGGGTGTGTTGCTGGTTTTCGGAAAATGTCGAAGTGAGGTGTGTTGCTGGGTTGGGAAAATGATCTATTGGTGTTGGTCAAATGGTATAGTTGAGTACTTCGTGGTTCAGTTCATATTGTTTGACGAGTTAAAACTTTGTTTGAGGTCGTTGAAGTGCGGTGTGTTGCTGGGTTGGGAAAATGATCTATTGGCGTTGGCCAAATGTTATAGTTAAGTGCTTCGTGGTTCGGTTCATACTGTTTGTCGAGTTAAGACTTTGTTTGAGGTCGAAGAACTCTGCTGCTGAGTTATTTTGCGGTGGTACCACTGAATTGCCAAATATGCCAATACCGTTCCAGTGTAGCCAGTGAAATTACTGGGGCATATCAGACTAAACTGAGGGCACAAGACGACGCGTTAATGATACCAGATACTACTGGTGTAGCTGGCGTCTAAGTAATGGTCGGCGGCGCACGGTGGGCTGAAAATCGTCTTTCATAGACATAGAGACCTAAATTTCGAAGGGTCCTTTTTTTGGTTGATGAAGAAATGGATTCTGCTGATCATTACTATACTATAAAATGTCGTATGAAGCAATTGCGTCTACAAATGAAAGAGTTATATTTATTAAAAGAAAAAAATGTCTGGGACTGTCATTAAAAATGAAGCTATCTCTGGAATCGCAACGTTGGCCGTTATATCCTTGCAGGTAGTTATAATACTATTTATTTTTAATGTATTGCCGCATTTTATACTATGGCTTCACTTGCGATTTTTTTTTTAAATCGTCAAAGTTATAAAAAAATACATATCGACCGTAGCAATTAACATTGTCGTATGTGAAAAATCGCTAGTTTAGGGTACGGTCGTTCAAACATTTCAAATAGGGTAAAACCATCAGTAACTGGCCACTTAAGCACTTCCAGGAACTCTTAGTTGGATTATATCAGAATGGGTTATTGTATTAGATTTTTTGAAAATATTATTGTATGGTAAACCATACAATAATATTTTTAAGGTTTCTGTATAAATAAAAACATTATTATTATATGCATATGGGTCATTTTCACAAAAAGTGTACTCTGTTTTAAATATATCGAAATTTATTTTTTTGTTTTGTTCGTTTTTTGTCATTACATTCACAAGTGGTATTCTTTGCATTATATGAAAATAATAATAGAACATCTTATTCTTTAGTATTTAATTAAATTTAAGTAATTTAGTGCCCTTGGGAAACAAAAATTCTTCCATTCCGCAACTATAAACTTGCGGTTATAGAAATAAAATAAAACACGCTTGGATTTAAGCAACTGGTATTATTTATTAGTAATGGTTTGTACTTCAATATAAAATAACGAAAGAATAAAATCACGAATAAAAAACATAAATTTTTATCAATTTATTTTCCGTTACGTTACTCTTTGGACGAAATCAGTTAAATTCTTTTTGGTAATTCACTTAACCCTAGATAGCTAACCTTATTAAATACCCCATATAAGCTAACCATCCGTCAAAATGACGGGTATTTAAACTTTGTTGTTTTTTAACGGTAATAAATAATAAAAATGAAATATTTTTTATTTATATAATACTGTCAGGGATTGTAAATAAAATGCATGTTTAAAGTGTAGGATCACGTCGGGGTCACCACCGTAGGATATGAGTAATTGTGTAAGTGTGTTCAGGAGGACGTATTCAGTCTCAGGTGAATGCACGGGGTACGGTGTCCAACAGGAGTTACCTGTTGGCCTCCAAATTATACACGCACAGGAAATATAGTAATATATATAATGATCATAAAATACAAGTGGACTGTACACGGCACAACAGATAACTGGCGACTCCCACTTCGCCTCATTCCTTACATAAGTACTATAGTTACATCACGTCGGTATGTATATTTGTGTGTGCATATAATGTGCACCTACACTACTCCCCCCCTTACAAAAAGAATACTAAACAACCCTTAAGGTACATACCTGGTAAAGCAAAATTACAATTGTCTGTCAAACGTGACCATCAAATTATGCATAATAAGTATTTATATATACAACATTATTATTAGTATATGCGAAACCTGAATATAGTTTGTTCAGAATCAGTAACTGAATCGATTCCAATAATTTTTACATCATGTTATATTTTGTCCCAAAAACATTTAAAAAATGTTACGAGTAGGACACCGAGCGACACTAAGTACCTATCCGCAATCATATGCGCGCAACACAGGTCACGCGGCATGCCACGTGCCACATGCCACGGTCGAAGCAGGACTAGGCGGGCGCGGGCGCACGCGGGGCAGGGGCTAATCCACATCCCTTCAGTCGCCCGGGTGCTACAGGTCACTGTGCACGTAATAATAATAATAATAATAATTTATTAAGCAAAAGAAAGAAGAAATACATTGCAGGTTACATTTAACAGGGTTTGAAAAAATATTTTTCTGCACAATATTATGAATATTGGCCCCAATGCTAGGATGTTCCTGTGTTATTGGGGCCAACCATTCGTCTGTTATTGATTTACGAACTATTGGGAGGCTGAAAGGTGTAACTGCAACAAGGTGTGTGAGTAGGCGTGTGTTTAATGTGTGGGGGTGTTGCGTATCGGGGTGTATGTGTGTGTAGTGAGTGAGTGAGTGAATGAGTGAGAGTGTGAGTATGTGTGTGAGAGTATGTGTGGCGTATGGGTAGTGGCGTCTAGCAAATGTTGTTTTGGTGGAAATTGTGAGACAAGCTGGTTTGGGTCTTCTTCTTACTGTCGGGCTGTTATTTGCACTATAGGGGAGCGTTGCGTGTTTTCGCAAGACTGTGCGGAGTATGTATAGTTGTCGGACCGTTAGTGTATTGAAGTCCAGGTATAATTGTCGCGTTGGGAATCTAAAAGGTCTTTTTAAAATTGTTTTAATAACCGCTCTCTGGGCTCGTTCTACTTGAATTATATCAGTCTAGGCAGCACCACCCCAAGCAGTGATGCAATAACTCAGTATTGATTCGCCTAATGCCGAGTAAACGATTTTCAGAATTTCGCTGTTAGCAGATACCCTTAGTTTCTTAAATATAAATATAAGTTTTCTAATTCGTGCGGCCACGGTTTGTAAGTGTATTTTCCAGGATAGACATGCATCCAATTGAAGACCGAGATATCGAACTACTGGTGCTCTAGTTACGATAGGACATGTACAATTGGGGAGAAGATTGGAACATTTGTGGATTTTGATGTGTAATGAGCCATCTTGGGGTAGGGTGGAACGTCTTAGGCCAAACGTGATAAAATTGGTTTTAGCAACGTTTAAGGTGAGACTATTTCGTTGTAGCCATGATAGCACTCTAGCGAGTCCATTTTCAGCGTTAACGTTACGTATCGTGCTCCCGTTCAGTTAGGTACCTACATGTCGCGAGTGCCCGTCCGAGTAGTTGTGCTTCGGTTAACAAATAAGTAAGTAATGAATGTGTGGGGGTAGTGCGTCTATTATGGTGGGTAATAGAACACTGAAGTACTTTTGAATGCAACCGAACATTCCGTAGGTACCCTATCATTGTACCAATCACGTTACGACACGTCATAACTTGTTGTTGCGCTCGCGCACTCTTATCCCTTGATTCCCGGAAATAAGTCTCAAAACAAATTACGTCATACCTGCCTATGGTGGTGGAAAATGTCGAACATTGTTTTTTTTTTAAGAACTAAGTAGGTATTGAGGTTTTCAGGCCGTTTAGTATACATTATTTTAAATTTCAATTTAATTGGAATAAATTGCTTAACTAAAATAACATGACTCTTCATACAAATTTGATATGGCTATATCTCCGAAAGTACTCGTTAAATTAAAAAAAGTCAAAGAATAAAAACGTTTTAAATTTATGCCTAGATACCAAAAAAATACATCTGATCTCTTAAGACCCAACCTTGTAATCCCAGCCCACTGTGCGGCGCGTGGGCGCCTCGTGCCGCGCGGTGCGCATGTTTTTGCATGGACAACGACGTAACATAACATGCTTATGGGTCGGTACATATCTGACGGAAAATGCGTCGAGCGTATCATCGGTCGCGTCTTTTCCGTCAAATTAGACCTGCCACATTACGCGTCTAGTCAGTTTCTGTGTTCAGCGTCTACAGAGCGGTTGTGTTGTGTGATAAATAATTTTAAAATGAAGCCTATCGAAATAATAGCTATTTGGGAGGCTTTTGAACAAGATCGAAAAGATCAAGGTTTGTCACTAAATTTTCAAACATTTTCACAAATACAAAATAACAAATAAGTAAGTAATGAATGTGTGGGGGTAGTGCGTCTATTATGGTGGGTAATAGAACACTGAAGTACTTTTGAATGCAACCGAACATTCCGTAGGTACCCTATCATTGTACCAATCACGTTACGACACGTCATAACTTGTTGTTGCGCTCGCGCACTCTTATCCCTTGATTCCCGGAAATAAGTCTCAAAACAAATTACGTCATACCTGCCTATGGTGGTGGAAAATGTCGAACATTGTTTTTTTTTTAAGAACTAAGTAGGTATTGAGGTTTTCAGGCCGTTTAGTATACATTATTTTAAATTTCAATTTAATTGGAATAAATTGCTTAACTAAAATAACATGACTCTTCATACAAATTTGATATGGCTATATCTCCGAAAGTACTCGTTAAATTAAAAAAAGTCAAAGAATAAAAACGTTTTAAATTTATGCCTAGGTACCAAAAAAATACATCTGATCTCTTAAGACCCAACCTTGTAATCCCAGCCCACTGTGCGGCGCGTGGGCGCCTCGTGCCGCGCGGTGCGCATGTTTTTGCATGGACAACGACGTAACATAACATGCTTATGGGTCGGTACATATCTGACGGAAAATGCGTCGAGCGTATCATCGGTCGCGTCTTTTCCGTCAAATTAGACCTGCCACATTACGCGTCTAGTCAGTTTCTGTGTTCAGCGTCTACAGAGCGGTTGTGTTGTGTGATAAATAATTTTAAAATGAAGCCTATCGAAATAATAGCTATTTGGGAGGCTTTTGAACAAGATCGAAAAAGGAAACGTCGACATTGGGTGCATCCTTTAAATACTAAAAGAATATCAAGCGGCCAATTTCATTGTCTATATGCAACTTTAAGAGAGTATCCATCAAAATTTATTCAGTTTTACCGTATGTCCGTAGAATCTTTTGATGAACTCCTTACGATTGTAAAATGTTTCATAACTAAAAATGATACGAAATTTCGATGTGCCATTACTCCAGAAGAGAGACTGACTATTACATTGAGGTAAGAAATTATACTAGAGTAGGTATACTGTTTTCATGTAATTACGCGACTGCACTGGAACTATTAGAATGAGACAATTTTACGGATAAAATCGCTGTGTATTTATAACTTGTTTTACACTTATAATGATATGTAGTGTTACATTTGTGATTTTGTCCCTCTTATTGCCAAGAGACAAAAGCCCAGATGCAAGGTGGTTTGGTATTGATAAAAAGAAAACAACAAACTGTCTCAACTAACATATATTTTATTATATAACTATAAACCTCATTTAGAGTGACTGTAATGGTCTACTTAAATAAAACCGTTAAACGCTTATCAATACTACAAACCTTTTGATTTAAAAGTTAAATATAACCTAGTTAGGAATCTTATTCCTAATAATGCCAGCCAGCTTAAATTTCAGTGGAAAGAGCTATGGGCGTGGGGGGTTGGAGATAAAGCCAGTACCGTTGAAAATAAAACTTGAAATTAATTATTACTAGTGAAGATATCTAAGTAAATCCTTCCAATTATAAATTATTTAATTATACAATAAATGGGCGCCAGGAACTTTACAGTTCCGGATCCTAGAGCCGACGAGGTAGTCTAAGACACTCCTTGATGAACATAGATGTCGAACCCGAAGATCTTTAATTTCTTATAGGTTTAATACCAGTACAATATTGAAATCCGATCCGATCCGCACTAAGAATCGGTATTACCAAAGATAACCTTAACTACACCATGGTAGTAGGGTAATAAGATAAGAAACGTTATCTGAATAACAATTTATCCATATTACCAAATATGGTTTTAAATTTTGAAGTAAAATAAAAACAATAAAGAAGAGAAAAAAAAAAAAAACCGTCAGCGCCTGCGTTACCGCTAGGCGGACTCGGCCAGCCGAGCAGTCAACTCCCAGGAGGCTTGAAGCGGACTCGAGGACGGGTCTCGCGTCCAGGCTTCGGACGCTCCTCCGAATCCTGGCGGCGAGACGAATCTCTCGAGATGCCTCTCCTGGAATCGACAATACGGAGACCTAATAAAACTAATTTACTTTCTTAGAGGTGACCGAGCCTGGCAATCAAAACTACAAAGTCAGCCGGACACAAAGTCCATTAACAAAGATATCACTTCATGAATTCAGGTGACCTAATCCTGCTTGACAGGATTAGAAGGATGAGGATGACCATTGCGACCTACGGGGCGTCTATCAACGCCACATGTGCCTTTGCTAAACAAGTAAACTTGTGGTCAACCCCGAGGGATTACTAACGGCATCCCTATCGTAAACAGACAACAAGGGAATACTCACAATAAGTTGGAAGAAGGAACACTTGTGACTGCTGGCGGCGTGGTCTGCCTTTGACGCAGTGAATCCTGCAAGAAATATCCACTTAACACGACAAATCCTTTCAACCACCAGAGAAGGGCTTACAGACCACTTCTTCACACTATTTCAACCAGATCCTTACCTTTAAATCACATGGAAATAAACTTGAGAAGATGCAACGCGCGTGCCGCGCGAGTTCTCAGCCGTCAGAGAGAAGAAAGAAAATTGACAACTCCCGATGAACTATGGATTTACTTGACATCGAACCTTCGAGAATGCAAGTCTATGATAAACTAATGAATTCATTTCCGCTTTTGATTATTACAATCTATTTTTTCAAAAACTGAAGATTATTAAGGATTAATTTTTTATGATATTATTTAGAAGGTTTACAATCAATATTCCAAAAATTAAATATTATCGATTAAAACTACGATCTGTGAATAGATGCCACCAGATGCCGCTCGCCAACTGAAATTGACGTTTCTCATTGACAATCGACAAGTGACATCTGAGTGCCATTTATAATGTAAACAATCGTAACTTACTTTCCTTGTTTGATCTAATTAATTTCACAAACCTAACAGTATTTTGGATTAAATAGTGGTTCACTGTTATAAAGTGTAAGATAAAGAGTCCAGTAACGAATGGCAGCTGAAGGAACGATTCAATTGCACAAATTACAAATAAATACCAAACTCGGAAACTTCGTATTGTCCAACTTATGTTTTCAGGTTAAAGTCACTCGATTTATTAAAACGAAACTGTGTACTACCAACGAGTGGTAGGTACAAAAAATACAACGTAACAGTACCTCCCCAACCACCAGAGATTTGACCCCTTTGGGCAAATCTCGACGCTGGCCCTCCAGCGTCAAGGCCAACTCCAGACGACCAAACACGCCTACAACCTTCATGGCTGTCACTTTACAGACTTTATAAAAAAAATCAAAAAGTACCGAAAGTTGTGTAAGCAGATCTATCCAAAGGAAGAATTCCTATAGCGATCAATCCATAAATGATTGAACCGAAAGGACTAGAACCGAAACAATGTGAAGGCCGGTGTACGACTATTATTACCGAAAACCCCATACATAATACAAACGTAAATGATTCAATACCGCTAGATAAACATAAACAATATACAGAATTATGGTTACACTTTAAGTATAGAGTAACAAACCGCTCTATTAGGCGACATTGTAGTAGGCTTTGGTTGTCGGGTCTACAATTCCGCCCGTGTTTTATGGCTTATTTTTAATTATCCGTGTAACGGGTGTTAAATGTACTAATTTAGGTTATCATAATATACTACATAAACCTACGGCCAAAAGAATTCTGGTCACACTTCATGTATAGAGTAACAAACCGCTCTATTGGGCGACATTGTAGTAGGCTTTGGTTATCGGGTCTACAATTCCGCCCGTGTTTTATGGCTTATTTTTAATTATCCGTGTAACGGGTGTTAAATGTACTAATTTAGGTTATCATAATATACTACATAAACCTACGGCCAAAAGAATTCTGGTCACACTTCATGTATAGAGTAACAAACCGCTCTATTAGGCGACATTGTAGTAGGCTTTGGTTATCGGGTCTACAATTCCGCCCGTGTTTTATGGCTTATTTTTAATTATCCATGTGACCTGTGTAATGATGATATTTAATCCTAGGGCGAGTCTAATCCATTTACAAACATGTAAAAGACAAGCTCCGATGAGAAAAAATAATGTGTAGACATCTCCTGGAGTGAGTCTAATCCATTTACAAACATGCAAAAGACAAACTCCAAAGAGTGAAAATAATGTGTAGACATCTCCTGGAGTGAGTCTAATCCATTTACAAACATGTAAAAGACAAACCCCAAAGAGTGAAAAATGTGTAAATACCCCAAAGTACTAGTCTTAATCTGACCTATTTTATTTATAAACAGGAGAGACTACCCTGCTTTATCGTACACCACTCCTCACATCCCTCAACCAAAGATGTTGACCACCGAATACAATGCTGAACTGGTTCAAAAAAAAATACTAAATACCACAAGAAAATAGAAATTGGCTAACCGATGTGACGGTTATTCGCCCCTTTAAAAAAAAACAATCAAAAACGTTTTCCATCAATGCAGCCTACACGCCCGCCATAATGGCCTCCAACCTCAGGACTATCATTATGCTGCCTCACCAGCAAACCGGAGTTTACTACTTTTTTTAAAGGTGCTCAACCTAACACAACAAATAATACAGCTCTTTATTGTGTACACAGTAGTGACCTGTGTATCACGACGAACTGTACGGAAAGAGGAAAATTAACCCTCAGCTTTCTAGCACTTCGACCCCCACAACAACAGTGATTTACGTTAGTAAAAAAAAATTCAATCCAATGATGGATAGAATATTACCAAAAAACTAATTTTCGCCACCTGAAGATTTGAAATCTTTTATATGCCAGGTGCCGAGGTTTTTTCCGGAACTACAGCCTTCCAATTCTTAAACTAAGGGTGAAAGTTTTTTCCTAATTATACATTTTTCATATTTAGGAGCTAATTTGGCCATAAAGAATTTGGAGGCGTCACTCTGAGGATATGTTTTCTTCCACACAGTGTCGCCTACTTCAAACTCAGCGTGCCTCCTATGATTATTATAATAACGAGCCCTACGCTGATGTGATTTAATGAGCGCGTCCTTGCGGAGTAAATTGAATTTAATGGGTCGTTCCATTATTGTATATCTAAAAAAAAAACTGAAACCGTAGGTACTGAAGTAAAAACTGGCTGTCACAATTTACAATCTCAAAACTTCGTAAATAATATTACAGAGTAAACGCAGTTACATTAATATCAATAAAAACAAGGCTTTTATTTCCCAAGGACAATAGTCCTGGTTTTGTTGGGACACAGTTTAAAAATAAATTGTGTAATTCCGCAGCAAGAAGTGTAAAAATTAAATAAAATTTATAAAAGTGTAAAAAATAAATACAAATTTATAAAAGTGTAAAAAACAACACAAATATACAGAACTCGCTTAACAAAAAGGATTCTGCGCGACGGTTTTTTTTCTTAAAACTAAAATAATTGGAAGGCTACAAAATCAGTACTTTGGCTTGTAAGGAACAGCAATTGACGTAACCTCTATCTCCAACCAAACACACGTTGAGTGCGCCACTGTTACATTTGTGATTTTGTCCCTCTTATTGCCAAGAGACAAAAGCCCAGATGCAAGGTGGTTTGGTATTGATAAAAAGAAAACAACAAACTGTCTCAACTAACATATATTTTATTATATAACTATAAACCTCATTTAGAGTGACTGTAATGGTCTACTTAAATAAAACCGTTAAACGCTTATCAATACTACAAACCTTTTGATTTAAAAGTTAAATATAACCTAGTTAGGAATCTTATTCCTAATAATGCCAGCCAGCTTAAATTTCAGTGGAAAGAGCTATGGGCGTGGGGGGTTGGAGATAAAGCCAGTACCGTTGAAAATAAAACTTGAAATTAATTATTACTAGTGAAGATATCTAAGTAAATCCTTCCAATTATAAATTATTTAATTATACAATAAATGGGCGCCAGGAACTTTACAGTTCCGGATCCTAGAGCCGACGAGGTAGTCTAAGACACTCCTTGATGAACATAGATGTCGAACCCGAAGATCTTTAATTTCTTATAGGTTTAATACCAGTACAATATTGAAATCCGATCCGATCCGCACTAAGAATCGGTATTACCAAAGATAACCTTAACTACACCATGGTAGTAGGGTAATAAGATAAGAAACGTTATCTGAATAACAATTTATCCATATTACCAAATATGGTTTTAAATTTTGAAGTAAAATAAAAACAATAAAGAAGAGAAAAAAAAAAAAAACCGTCAGCGCCTGCGTTACCGCTAGGCGGACTCGGCCAGCCGAGCAGTCAACTCCCAGGAGGCTTGAAGCGGACTCGAGGACGGGTCTCGCGTCCAGGCTTCGGACGCTCCTCCGAATCCTGGCGGCGAGACGAATCTCTCGAGATGCCTCTCCTGGAATCGACAATACGGAGACCTAATAAAACTAATTTACTTTCTTAGAGGTGACCGAGCCTGGCAATCAAAACTACAAAGTCAGCCGGACACAAAGTCCATTAACAAAGATATCACTTCATGAATTCAGGTGACCTAATCCTGCTTGACAGGATTAGAAGGATGAGGATGACCATTGCGACCTACGGGGCGTCTATCAACGCCACATGTGCCTTTGCTAAACAAGTAAACTTGTGGTCAACCCCGAGGGATTACTAACGGCATCCCTATCGTAAACAGACAACAAGGGAATACTCACAATAAGTTGGAAGAAGGAACACTTGTGACTGCTGGCGGCGTGGTCTGCCTTTGACGCAGTGAATCCTGCAAGAAATATCCACTTAACACGACAAATCCTTTCAACCACCAGAGAAGGGCTTACAGACCACTTCTTCACACTATTTCAACCAGATCCTTACCTTTAAATCACATGGAAATAAACTTGAGAAGATGCAACGCGCGTGCCGCGCGAGTTCTCAGCCGTCAGAGAGAAGAAAGAAAATTGACAACTCCCGATGAACTATGGATTTACTTGACATCGAACCTTCGAGAATGCAAGTCTATGATAAACTAATGAATTCATTTCCGCTTTTGATTATTACAATCTATTTTTTCAAAAACTGAAGATTATTAAGGATTAATTTTTTATGATATTATTTAGAAGGTTTACAATCAATATTCCAAAAATTAAATATTATCGATTAAAACTACGATCTGTGAATAGATGCCACCAGATGCCGCTCGCCAACTGAAATTGACGTTTCTCATTGACAATCGACAAGTGACATCTGAGTGCCATTTATAATGTAAACAATCGTAACTTACTTTCCTTGTTTGATCTAATTAATTTCACAAACCTAACAGTATTTTGGATTAAATAGTGGTTCACTGTTATAAAGTGTAAGATAAAGAGTCCAGTAACGAATGGCAGCTGAAGGAACGATTCAATTGCACAAATTACAAATAAATACCAAACTCGGAAACTTCGTATTGTCCAACTTATGTTTTCAGGTTAAAGTCACTCGATTTATTAAAACGAAACTGTGTACTACCAACGAGTGGTAGGTACAAAAAATACAACGTAACAGTAGGTATCTATAAAATAATAATTTAAAAAACTAAAATCAACCAATTTAAAATAAACGCAGCGCATTAACTCTGCATTAGTGCTTCAATATCTTCGTCAGTAGAAACCCGCGAGGACGCTGATTGTGGTGAGTCAGTATAGTAATCAGTTGTATAATAACCACCGTGTTCAAACTGAGAAGTCTGTGGCAATGGTAAACAATTTTGTTCGTAATTACCTTGATCGGACAGGATATTATATTGTTGCACTGTATTTGTTGTAACAAATCTATATTTTTTTACCAAATTCATAACATCTAAACGGAAGTCAAAATTTTGCGCTTCAGACATTTTTTTCATTTGTGGGAGTAACGACAGCAGAAACTGTTTATCGGAGTCATTGTCGTCTTGTGAAGACTTTTCCATGCTGTTGATTAATGACCTCTGAAATAGTGTCATACTTTGGGTTTTGCGACTTCCAGGCTTGGAATTGGAATTTGATGTTTCGCTTCCAGTCTCTTGAAGTTGGTTCTCTTCACCACTTGTTTCATCAAATTTATCTTCTAAATTACTAGTTGTAGGTCGCATTTCTCTCACGACATCTAGGAAACGAAGCATTTCTACGTATGGCGTCTTCCTCTTCTTTGCCGCAGCTGCACTTCCACTGCGGACATCGGACTCTTTTTTTCTCTCTCTAACATAGTAATCACGGAGATGTTTCCATTTTTTCTGGAGGTCAGCAACTGAAATAAAAAGTGTGCATGTTGTTTAAAACTGAATAATTATTTATTTATTACGTTATGGATTAGTTTATGGTTAATTAAGTTTAATTGGTTTTCAGATATTTATCAACAGGAATGTGTTTTAGAACATTATCCCACGACTTCCTGGTGGGAGTATCTACTATAGCCGGTATAATTAAAGAATGTTGCAAAGTGATATGGATGACGCTGCGAGAAACAGAAATGCCTTGCCCGAACGAAGAAATGTGGTTAAAAATAGCTGATCAATATTATGAAAGAACAAATTTTCCAAACTGTATTGGAGCAGTAGATGGGAAACATATTCGCATAAGAGCTCCGAGTCTTAGTGGTTCCCAATATTTTAACTATAAGAAGTTCTTTTCTATTGTTCTTATGGTTATTTCAGATGCAAACTACTATTTTGTAGCTATTGACGTCGGTGCTTATGGCAAAGAAGCAGATAGCAACGTATTCAAACAATCAATTATGGGTAAAAAACTATTAGAAAATGACTTCAATATTCCAAGAGGTAAAACTTTACCAAATTCTAATGGACCACCACAGCCCTTTGTATTAGTTGGAGACGAAGCGTTTCCTTTACAGATAAATATAATGCGGCCGTATCCAAGTGGCAATATTGATAGAGAAAAACGTATTTTTAATTACAGACTCAGCCGAGCACGTAGATGTGTTGAGTGTTCATTTGGATTATTATGCAATAAGTGGAGAGTACTTCACACATCCATCCTTACTGAACCTGATTTTGCTATGGAGATAGTGAAGGCTGCTTGTATACTTCATAATTTTGTTCTTCGACGAAGAGATAGCTATCTTAATGACCTTCAAATATGCCACTTACAGACTTTACCCACAGCAACATCAACTAGAATAACGACTGCTACCAATAACAGGGATTTTTTTAAACGGTATTTTAGTAATGAAGGAATATTGCAGTATCAAGATCAATATATATAAGAATATTAATATGTAATAAAATAAACATTAACTTACGTGATTCATTTTTCTTTTTTGTGTCATATGTTTCCCACTCATCTAATAATATTTCTGCAATTTCCTCCCAAGCACGTCTCTTGGCGGGTCGATCGCTGTAAGATTTTTCTTTTAAGTTCCACAGACATAATCTATTTTGCACTTCCGTGATAAATCGTTCTGTATCAAACATTTTTAATAAAAATAACTTCGAACGGCCTGTACACAAACGATCTCTGCTGATGTTGCGTCTAGTCTGAACGCGTTAGTCAAAATACACCACGTGCGTAGCGCGCGCGACGTTGCCGCTCTTACGTCGACCGACAATGCGTTGACGGAACGGAACAGACGCTGTACGCTCGACGCACCAACGCATCATCGGTTAGGTGTGAAAGGTTGAATGTTTTATCATATATTTGTCTGTTTTGGCGTTAGGCCTCTTTTCCATTACACGGTTGTTCAAACGTACGGTGTGTAAGCCGTACGGTTGAAAAAACGTGCTAGCTTGTACATGATACGGCAAAATCACCGCGCGAGACATTGGTAAGTACTGGCTAGTAGCGCTTTTTACTCGGGCTGTGTAGGACGTGCTGCGTCATGAATTTTCTTACGAAAAAAAAGATTATAGTTGCTTATTACATATATAGGAAAAAGAAAATAGAAAAAAAAAGGGAAGTAAGGTTTTGGATACATCCGATTTTAGAAAAAAGGGAGGAATATGGCGCGTTTCATACACTTGTCAAGAATCAATTGAGAGAAGATGAAGACAAGTTTTACAATTATTTTAGAATGCAGAAAACTACATTCGACAACTTGCTCCAAAAATTATCCCAGGAACTAAAACATCAAGATACTTTTATGCGAGAGAGTATATCGCCCGCAGAAAGATTGGCTGTAACTCTGAGGTAAGTAGGTACAAAATTAAATGACATATTTTAGTTTAAAATTGTTTATTGCACACAAACAAAATTATTACATGTAATTGAATTTTAATAATTATTAATTTAAGAACAAGTAAATCAAAAAATACTGTTACGAGCTGGGGTTCGGGATAAATTAAATGACACCAATTTAACCGATAAACAATCAAAACTTTAATTACTCACACGAATACAAAACACAAATCACCAGTATGTCGCTATACTAGTTCACTTCACAATTCACTATCGCACTGTAGTCACTTCGTAGTTCGCTTCGATCTTCACTTGTCCGTGTCCACAATTGAACTGCCCTCCCGGCCCCCTACGACCGCTATTTATATGGCTCAGAAAGTTCCAGAATCGAATAATCCCGAAAATGCTACAAAAAAATACGAGTAGGTACTCGCGCGCCTATTGTTTCGCGGGCGTTGACCTCGGCCTATTGTGTCGCGAGCCGCGTGTCCTTGAGGTATTGTTATAGGCACTTATAGATATAAGTACCTACCTATACCTACGCGAGTGTCGAGATTAAACTTCCACGCGTTTCTAGAACCTTCGTGAGCCATCTCAGTCGTTCTATTACGTATCCGGCGTAACACTGCCCCCTCCTAAGACATGCTCGTCCCGAGCATTATTAGATCCGTGATATCGTGCTAGGCGATCCACATGAACGATCTTCGCAGCACCTCTTTGTCCCTTTTGTATTCGGAAGGTGACATCGTTGATCTTAGTCACGACTCGGTAGGGACCGTCCCATTTTTGCTGTAACTTAAGTGACTTTCCTTTGCTGCGCACCGGGTTATGTAGCCACACTAGTGAACCTTCGTCGAAGCCTTTATTGTTCATCTTGCAGTCGTAGCGGGTCTTCGTTTCCTCGGACGTCTGTTGCCCTGACTGTCCGACGTGCTCTGAACTTCCTTTTCGTACTTCACTAAAGTCTGTTTTTAAAGTTCGCACGGGTACCTTTACCTGTACTACAGCCTCTTTCCGGTCATCATTGTACTTGCCATTTCCGTTCATCCTCCAGTTTTCAAAGCAAGGTCTGCACGGGAACCTCTCACTGGATCTTCGTTTCGGGCAACTCATCCGTAGGTGACCTCTTTCTCCGCAGAGGTGACATCTCGGAGCGGCCGACCTATTCCTTTCTTCATTACGTCGATCCTCCTTCCGTACACGACCTTTCCAGCAACCAGCCTTAACGTGGCCTTTCTTACCACAGGAGTAGCATCTAGGTCCTGTCACAATCTTCTTAACACGATAGGTTCCACAGTCATATCTTGCTGCCTCCACCTCCAAGGCATGAGCCACGGCGTCCTTCAACGTTTGAGGGAGCGCTAGTCTCACCGAAGCCCTTACCTCCAGATCTTTGATTCCGTTGATGAACGCATCTACCAGGATAACGTCAATAAGTGCAGGCTTAGAGCGGTACGCTTTCCGGACCAATTTCTCAATTTCCAGAGACCACTGCTGTAAGGTCTCTGCATTTCCCTGTACACGGCTCTTCAACTGAGCACGAAACACTTGCTCCAGGTGTGCATCACCGTATCTTCTCGCTAAAACCTCAACCACCTGTTCATAGGTCACATCCTTCCCGAGAACCTCTAGAACAGTCAAGGCTTCATTGCGAAGACTTAAAATAAGTGCAGTCATGGCCTGTTCGTTTGTCCACCCATTTGCCTTCTTAACAGCTCCTAGTTGAATTTCATATGCAGACCACGAAGACGTTCCATCGAATGGTGGCAACTTGAATTCACAGCGTGAAGGCATTGTGGAACCACCAATCACAGGACCCACAATTCCGTTTCCTGCCTTGAGATCACCTAAAGTCTTCTTTATATCAGATATTTCCACTTTGGTTTCGGAAATCCAACAGTCGTGTTGCTTAACTTGCTCTTTCACATCCTTGAGCTCTTTGCCAAATGTCGCTTGAACATCCTTTAAAAAGTGCATTTGGTCGTCTTTACCACGCTGTAATTGCTCCTGCAATTGACGCGTCTGCTCCTCCCGCTTACGGGCCTGCTCCTGCTTGTCTTTTTGCAGCTGCTCCCGTAGTAGGCGGGCCTGCTCCTCCTGCTTACGGGCCTGCTCCTCCTGCTTACGGGCCTGCTCCTCCTGCTTACGGGCCTGCTCCTCCTTGTCTTTTTGCAACTGCTCCCGAAGTAGGCGTGCCTGCTCCTCTTGCCGGCGGGCCTGCTCCTCTTGCCGGCGAGCCTGTTCCTCCTGCCGGCGAGCCTGTTCCTCCTGCTTGCGGGTTTGCTCCTGAATCAGCGCCATCAAAGCTGATAAGTCAACGGCAGGCGCAGGAAGGGCTCCAGATGGACCAGCGACTGGATCTAACGTCGGCTGCCGAGGGCCCGAAGGTTGTGACGGAGAATCTCCAAACCGTCTCTGGTCCATCTCTTGCTGCCGCTGACTTCTGGTACGAATACCGTCCGTATCTTCCTTCGGTAGAACTGGCATAATTTATCCCACTTCTGACACCAATTGTTACGAGCTGGGGTTCGGGATAAATTAAATGACACCAATTTAACCGATAAACAATCAAAACTTTAATTACTCACACGAATACAAAACACAAATCACCAGTATGTCGCTATACTAGTTCACTTCACAATTCACTATCGCACTGTAGTCACTTCGTAGTTCGCTTCGATCTTCACTTGTCCGTGTCCACAATTGAACTGCCCTCCCGGCCCCCTACGACCGCTATTTATATGGCTCAGAAAGTTCCAGAATCGAATAATCCCGAAAATGCTACAAAAAAATACGAGTAGGTACTCGCGCGCCTATTGTTTCGCGGGCGTTGACCTCGGCCTATTGTGTCGCGAGCCGCGTGTCCTTGAGGTATTGTTATAGGCACTTATAGATATAAGTACCTACCTATACCTACGCGAGTGTCGAGATTAAACTTCCACGCGTTTCTAGAACCTTCGTGAGCCATCTCAGTCGTTCTATTACGTATCCGGCGTAACAATACACTACGCTGAAAATGCTACTCAAGTGCGGTACTAAAATCGAATTCGTCTTCAATAGAAACTTGAGAATCTGCCGAGATACTTTCCGCATTTACACTATGTACAGATAATTGTGATTCGGGTCGGTAGTGGATTGGCTCTAAACCAGAACCGTGTCCAAAATCATGAGAAGACGTCTGTGGACGACTTATTCCATAGCCCGATCTAGCAGCTGTAGAATATCCATATGTTGACGATTGCGCATTTGAGGATGCTGTACCACTTAAATATCCTTGATGGCCTTGATCCCATTGGTTTCTTGATGTAGGTATATACTGAGTACACTGTCTTTGTTGAATATTTTTAATTATTGAAATTACTTGAAACTGAAAGTCTATCATATTTTCATCACTGAACTTGTCAACTGTATCAGCGATTCCCATAAAAAAGTTCATACTACGGCTTTTCTTTTTCTCATCTCGTTCTGCTGAATCCATAAACTTCATAAACCTAATGTCAACTTCACTTAGTTCATTTTTTCTTTTTTTTTTAGCCCTTTGCGTCTCACTCCGTTCAGTGTATCCCGAGCTTGATTGATTCGGGACTGCACTATCAAAATTTTCATTACTGAGGCTAGAATCATGAACATGTTCAGTCATGTTAGAATCGGTCTTGCGATGCTCAACATTTTTTTTTAGGAACATCATTTCATCATAGAACATATATTTTCTTATTTTTTTTGCTGAAGAACCAGACTTACATTCATTAATTTTTTTGTCATATTTTATCCAGCTATCTTTCATATTGGTCCACTTCTTCATCACCATTTGCCCTGAAAATAAATAAATAATAATTATTAAATTCAAAATTTATAAAAACCCCCGACCTAAACTGAATCGACCCCGACCTAAAATGGGGTTTTAGTATTTGAACCTGAACCGTTTTGTTTTATATTTCAGGTATCTAGCAACAGGAGATACCTTTACTGACCTATACTACAGCTATAGAATTGGAATAAAAACCATAAGTTGCATCGTACGTGAAGTATGCCACTACATTTGGTTAGAACTGTATAAAGAATATATGAAAATGCCATCTAAAGAAGACTGGCTACACATTGCAAGCAAATTTCAAGAATCTTCCAACTTCCCGCTGTGCTTAGGAGCGGTCGATGGAAAACACATCAGACTTATTAAGCCAATTGATAGTGGCTCGATGTTTTTAAATTACAAACATTTTTTTTCTATAGTTCTGATGGCAGTAGTAGATAGCGATTACAACTTTATATTTGTTGACGTTGGCGCCTACGGAAAGGAGTGTGATTCCAGTGTGTTTAAAGAGACCCCATTTTGGAAAAATTTAACAAACAACGGATTAAATCTACCCGATGCAACACGTTTGCCTGGAATTGACTACGATTATTTGCCATATGTGTTCGTTGCGGACGAAGCCTTTGCTTTGCATTATCACTTGCTTCGTCCATTTGGTGGTCATCAGCTTGATCAATTAAAACGTACATTTAACTACAGACTCACCAGAGCGCGAAGATTTGTTGAATGTGCGTTTGGCATTTTATCCAATAAATGGCGAATTTTTCACCGGCCAATGAATGTGTCCATCGATTTGGCAGTTGATATTGTGAAAACATGTTGTGTTTTGCAAAATTTTATACATAAGCAGGAAAACTTTCAGTTTCACAATGCGAGTGAAAATGAGTCCACCCTTGATTCAGAATCGGAACTAATCCAGTTACCTATCACGAATGCAGTTCGCGGAAGTTTGGCGGCTAATGAAGTTCGCAACAGATTTGCACAATATTTTGTATCTAACGAAGGTCGCCTCTCCTATCAAAACAACTATGCATAAGTAAAAAGTTAATAATTAAATATCTGTAACTTACCAAACTTGTTTTTCTCATCACCACTTAAATCTTCAAATGTGGGCTGGAAATGAATAAATATTTCTTTCCAGGAATCATATTTAAGCCGCTTATTTTTATAATCGTCGATGGTCTTATCCCATATTACAGGCCTTTCTTGAATCAACGTAATTAAAAATTCTTGATTTATGTTCATTTTATAATAAAATCGCGAAACAGCGTATATAAGCGGTCACGAATCCGTGCGTACGTCCGGCACCGTCGACACACCCCGATAGACTGCCATACAACACTGGTGAAAATCACGCCGTGCGTAGACGCGGCGCGCCGAGGGGCAGTCACGGCGCACGCGGCCGCGGCGCCGTGCCTTGGCGCCACCGTGCATGTCGACAAGCTCATATAGTGATCCATACCACACTGACGACCGTGCCTACACGCGGCGAATTAACCGTAGATTTTCACGGCGAGAAACCGTGTAATGGAAAAGAGGCCTTACGCGACCGATAAAACGCGACGCATTTTCCGTCAGATATGTACCGACCCTATAACTTTGTGATTTTGTCATGATACCGTTTAGAAATACTGTACATAGATTCTTTACATAAAAATACTAGACACGTGTTTCAGGTTTCGCCTATACTAATAATGATGTTGTATATTGATTACAATAGACAGGTATTAGCTAACAATTATATAGTATTTAACACACCGGACACATGATAGTATAATCACGGTAATAACAACATTACATACAGGGTGTGTCGTAAATAGTGGTCCAGAGTAAAGGAGTCGATACACTGTATTCTTATGTATCACATACCGAAATTTTAACCATTTTCAGTTAAGGGTCTCAGAAAAAAAAAGAAAATGTTGTTTTTTTTAATTTCTGTACCTTACCTCACGAATTTGGCTGTAACTTCAGCAAATATCAATATTTTTTTATTCTGTTTTTTTATTATTACTCTTGTTTTGTATTATCTAAACCCTTTTTTCTATTTTAAAGTCAAAGGTACATAAAGAAATTAATTTGTTTCCAACTTCAATACTCATCTCCAGCAAATCATACGACTTTAGGAGCATATTATGTAAAAAAAATGTACTGCACTGTTATTGCCCATTAGTGTTAAAAATATTTCATTAAATGCAGATTACAAAATGGTAAAATATTAGGTGGTAAGACTTCAGAAAAAAAAGTTATTAGTATTCAAAACGAAAGACAGCTATTTTTGATCAAAACATTTTTTTCGGTTAAGTAAATTACAAGTAATGCAAACTGTTAAGGGTTAAACCAATAAGTCTTTTATTGTAAGTTCTTTGATTGGTTTCTTAAAATAAAATTTTGTTTTCAAATTAACCATTTAATTACCAATTAAAACAATCAATACTCAATCGTCATTGTACAAAAGTTGTTGACATTTCAGGCACGCCACAGGTACCTACAGCATTAAACCCAGATAGGTCGCAGCAATTTTAATACTAAAACAATACTACTTGAAACGAAACAGAAGACGAAAAGATAAACCCTAAAACAGTAAATGCCTTTAAGTATTGGTATTTTTCACTCATACTTAAAATTAAGTCAAACAATTAATTATTCATTACAATGTTTTTACAGAACAGATTAATGTTTCTACAGACCAATTAATGTTTTTACAGAAAAAAACGATGTTTTACATAAAAAATCACTAATTATCACAACAATTTTAAATTAATCAGTTTTTTTCACTGTTTTTACATTACATTTACATTACACCAAATGTTCAAAGTGGCGACCACCAGCGGCAATGCATGCTCTGCACCGCCGAATAAAAGATCGCTTTAGCCTGCGTGCAAACCCACTTGTATTTATCTCTTCAGCCGCTGCTTGGATTCTTTGTCGTAATTGTTCGACTGAAGTGATTTGGACTTTATAAACTTTTTCTTTCAGACACCCCCAGTAGAAAAAATCAAGGGGGTTCAAGTCTGGCGAACGTGGTGGCCATAAAATTGAGCCTTGCCGCCCAATCCATCTTTGGGGATAAGTTTGGTTTAAATATTCACGCACAATAACTGCGTAGTGAGCGGGACAACCATCATTTTGCAGCCACATTGCTTCTCTTAATTCTGGATCGACATCTCTCAATAACTCTGGGAGGTCGTTTTGCAAAAAGTTTAAGTACCTTTCTCCATTCAACGTTTCGGGTAGCTCGAACGGCCCAATTATTTGCCCACCAATAATCCCCGTCCACAAATTTATTTTAAATTGATACTGGGATCGATCCTGTCTGATTAAGTTGGGATTTTCTAACTGCCAGCTGTGTAAGTTGTGCATATTCAAATACCCATCTTTTTTACATGATGATTCGTCACTCCACATTATCTTGTTATAAAATTGTGGGTCCGCTCGAATTCTACGCAGCATTTCTCTGCAAAATTGTACTCTCAATGGCGCATCCCTTGGCAACAATGTTTGTACCCTTTGAAAATGGTAAGGGTACAGCTGATGCCTTAGAATAACACGGTGAACGGTCCTCGTAGAAATGCCCGTCCTCCGTGCTATGGCACGAACAGATGTAGTTGGGTCTTCATGGACTAAATCCATTATCTCTCCGTCGTCGTACACTCTTGGCCTTCCTTCGCTAGCGCCGCCGACGCCTGTGCCAGGTAATCGACCTTCGGAATAGGCAGAATGTACTCTACTGAATACACGGTGATCAGGGTGTCGACGATTGGGATATCTTTCTCGATACAGTCGAGCTGCTACTCTACCGACACAGCCACATTCGCCGTAAATAAGATGCATTTCGGCATATTCTCTCGGCGTGTACTGAGCCATCTCTAGTTCGCCACTACACTGCACGTGTTTCCAAATCGTAGAGTCGTAGGGTTCACCAATACAACAAGTCCAAATCAGAAGCAAATCAAAGTCCATAAATCAGAAATTTAACGGCAGAAATAATACACAAATACACGAGAGGCGCATGCAACGTACGGAATAACACTGGCTAGCTAGAGGGTCTTTTTTAATTGTTCTAGTTGCTATTTAGTCTGTCTCGCTCATTCTTCTAAAGAATATTAATAAAGAAACCGCATTCCTTCTTTATCACTCCCCATAACTCACACCCCGAGCCATTTTGAATGCTTATTGTTATCTGCAGGGCTTGTTACCAATTCCAGGAATACAATAGACCTTTTTTTACCTGAGGTACGTTAACAAAAATTACGATATTAGCAACTTAACCGAAAAAAATGTTTTGAGCAAATTTAGATGTCTTTCGTTTTGAATACTAATAACTATTTTTTCTGAAGTCTTACCACTTAATATTTTACCATTTTGTAATCTGCATTTAATGAGGTATTTTTAACACTAATGGGCAATAACAGTGCAGTACATTTTTTTTACACAATATGCTCCTAAAGTCGTATGATTTGCTGGAGATGAGTATTGAAATTGGAAACAAATTAATTTCTTTATGTACAGTCAACTGCACATCAAGTTACTACACTTTGACCTTGAGCGCGTTATAAGCAGATACAGCGAGAATCGTGCGAAAGAGATAAATATCTTTATGCCGTTCTCACTTGTAATGTTTCGTGCTGCAGCGCGTCGTGAGCGTGTGTGCGTTATGCGCGTCGTAGTGTAGAATAAGATACTAAGCGATAAGAAAATTAAATTTATAACATAGCGGGTTGCATACTTGAATCGAAACGAAATAATGGCATGGTAATAAAATCAGGCCGGGCGCGCCCGCGTAAAAACTAAAATACCTATGAAAGCTTATAATCATTTTTTTATTTAAATTATCTTTTATTTGTACTCCTTCAGTTTACACATTTGTTTGAAAATTACCCATAGTATCAAGTAGGTTTACCTACTTACTATATTTCTGAAATTTATAATTAGGTAATCCTAATTATAAATTTCAAGCAGATTTCAATTACCTTTTCCGGGTTTTGTTATCTACTTACTGGCGGGCTGGCGGTCAACAGAACTGTTTTCGTGCGTTCCTTGCTTTTCGATTCTACTGTGTTCTTACAAAATTTAATGTCGAAAATTCATAAAATCGACACCCGTGTGTCAAGTTTATTCAATTAATAGTTATTATACTTTCAAAAGACTTTTCAGTCCAAACTTTTTGATACCTACCTACTACCTAACATTTCGTCCGCTATTCAATCTTATTACTAAAATACAATTTTGGCTATTATAGCGTAGGTATCTTCACTTTTGCATGAGAGCGATGTGTCTGTTACATACCTACCTAACTAACTATTATCTAATGTGATATGAGTTAGTTTGTTAAGCACGATTATGAAATTTTGCATGTGAGTAAGTAACTCGTTATCAGGGATATAGAAAAGGCCATGGGATAGGTTCCTATAAGAACTCTGGTGAAGGCGTATTATATTTAAAATGCGAAAGTGAGTTTGTTTATTTGTTACACATTCACGCAGCGGCGAAGCTACCCGTAAGCCTCAGTTTACACCGGGAAAGCAGCGGCCGGCAGCGGCCTTTTGCATTCCTCCTACTTACACATTGTCAAGGGTTCAGAAAAGGACATAGGATAGGTTCCTACGGGAACGCTTGTGAAACTGGTAGAAAATATCAAAATAAGACGCGAAATCAATAATCTTAATCTTTTTATTTTTAAACATTAATGATAAAATGAAAAACTTAAAACAAATACCTACTCTAGATTAAAAGATAACAGCAGAATTTATAAAACTAAACTATGAAGTATATAAAAGATTAAAAACAAGTAGATAATATTTATTTATAACTAGGTTTTATTTTTATTGATATTTTTAGCAAAAAAATTATGCAGTTACCAATTGGTTACCAAACAAAACTAAATGCTGCCTCCAAACAAAAGTAAGTTTTTATCTAGACTAGTAATTTGACTGGGCTGAGGCCCGGCACCCACTTGCGGCACGGCGGCGGCACGGCAAGGGATTTTTTATAGTTATAGATGATTTTGAATCTTATTTAACACTGCTTTATTAATATTTATAGCGGAATAAGTATACAGTTAAATCTACCAATACCAAATAAAATTAAATACTGCCACCAAACAAAAGTAACCTTTTACGTAGATTAGTAGGTATAATTTGACTGCGCTGACTTAAATTATCTATCACCATTACAATAGCAAAGGAAAAATTCTCAAGAATATAACAATAATTGTGCGAAAAGAATTAAGTAGGTATACAATTTCAGTTTACAGTATTCATTATTAAAATTATTATCTACATAATATATCACATTACAAAAAGAAAACATATTAATAACTATCTTTTTGTATATTTTTGGCATTTTCCATGCTAAGATTTCAAAGTTATTTAGAAAAGGAAAAATACGACCGCGGGCAGGATTCGAACCTGCGTCTTCTGGTTCGGTACACCAGACGCTATGACCACTAAGCCACCGCGATACCTACCCGTCATGTCGAATTTTTCCTTCACATATTGAATTTACGTCTTTATGGTGACGTCAGTAACACCTATTGAAATGCAAGTTTTTGCTTTTCAACCGACACAACTTACTTTACAGTTAGTTCAATGCCGAACGATGCTACCTTACCTTCTAACTATCTTTTTGTATATTTTTGGCATTTTCCATGCTAAGATTTCAAAGTTATTTAGAAAAGGAAAAATACGACCGCGGGCAGGATTCGAACCTGCGTCTTCTGGTTCGGTACACCAGACGCTATGACCACTAAGCCACCGCGATACCTACCCGTCATGTCGAATTTTTCCTTCACATATTGAATTTACGTCTTTATGGTGACGTCTAACTGTAAAGTAAATGTTAACTAATGAACGTCTAACTGTAAACTAATGAACTAACTGTAAAGTAAGTTGTGTCGGTTGAAAAGCAAAAACTTGCATTTCAATAGGTGTTACTGACGTCACCATAAAGACGTAAATTCAATATGTGAAGGAAAAATTCGACATGACGGGTAGGTATCGCGGTGGCTTAGTAGCCATAGCGTCTGGTGTACCGAACCAGAAGACGCAGGTTCGAATCCTGCCCGCGGTCGTATTTTTCCTTTTCTAAATAAACATATTAATATTATAAATGCGAAAGTAACTGTCTGTTACTCCTAAACGGACAAACCGCTGGGCATTTGTGATGAAAAATAATTGGATACCTATAGTTTGAAGCCTGGGGAAGGGCATGGAGGAAACCAGTTTATTATGAAAACATCATCGAACGACATGTCTGGCATCTTTTCAAAATCGAGCAATGGAAGAGTAATTCCTTTGACAAGCAGTGGTTGGAAATTTAGGTATACTTATCTAAATAACGTTATATTTATAAATAAAATAATAACAATATTAAATTACTACTTATAGATTGTAAACTGTGCTAATATATTTTTATGCGAAACTTTGTGAGAATGGATGGCCGTTTGTTATCACGCCTTAACGGCTGAACATATTTTAGTGAAACTTGGCAAACTTGTTCATTAGTATTTTCGACTTAATCGTCAACTGGCGAGCGCGAATCTCGCGAGCGCGCGCGAGTTGGCACTTTTCGATTTTGCCTACTTTTTTTGTCGTCAACTCGCGCGTCTATATAATTTGATGTTTTAATGTATAGTCAGCTACAAAAACGTTATAACAAATTTAATTTAGTTAGGTACTTACCTACTATAAATGTATAAGAAACTTTATGAAATTTGATTTTTAAAATAAAACAAAATATACATCGTTTTGAAATCAGTTTATTATAAATCAACAGGACAAAATATAAATTATTAGTAGTATTTCCCTTACTGATTATCAACAATATCACATTGATTTGAGAATTTGGCTTATTATCTTATTATCTAGTATGTAAATTGTAAAAAACTAAGTAAATAAAATAGAAACAACGAAAACACTCCCCTCACATACTCGTATACTGAATATTGGTAAGTATAAAATAGTAAAGCTAAACATAGTAATTGACAACAAACTGACTTATTATTGCTCCCTAATAAAATCAATCTTAGGAACCATAGAAAGAGTCTTAGAAACTATAAAATCACAGATCACATATGGTTGTAAATGATTTTTACAAAAAACGCTAAACACTATCAATAAGTAGATTCATCAATTGGCTAAGTTATTACTGACGACCTACAGTACTAATAAAACTAATCACAGACTATACAATCACAGATCATGGTTTGTTATAAATGATTTTTATAGCAAACGTTAAAATAAACAGACTATGCTAAATTAAATCAAAAATCACAAGATCAAAAGTTCGATACATAAGTCAATATTTATAACCCCATGGATAAATTCGTTAACAGTGTTGGTAATGTGCTCGTCAATAGCACAAGTTTCTTTACATTTTGCAGTTATATTAGACTTCTTTAAGTATAAAGTCTGATAATAATTATCTTCTTCTTTTAAGATGGTCAAAAAATGTGCAATACTTTTGGGTTTGCTATTAATTTTTTTATTTACCGTAGAATGCCAGCTCTCAACCATGTTCGTAGTGCGGTGTTGGCTAAAATTACAAGACCATTTGTCTGCGAAAATGGAAGTCTCATTCAACCAAGTTCTTACAAAATAATCATTAAATTTTACAATATTTTTATCATTCGGACATTGAGACATAATATACAACCAACCATTCTCAACAGCTTCTTTGGGCAAATGTGCCAAAACAACGCACCTCTTTATATGTTTTCTAAATAGTACAGATTTTGTTATGCCTATTTCGTCAGCTTTCCGCCACAAACTTCGCGAAAAATGAAAGAAACACCCTCTAACGCTTGTTTCAGGGAATATGTCTTTGACTGCTAACATTGCAGCCTTCTCGAAGTCTAGTAGAATGGTTTTGGGATTAAACTGAGGAATTTGGCTCTTGATAAGGCGAAACAAAATTTTGTAAGTTGCTCTTGTTTTGTTACCCAACAACGCATAAATAACGGGTATAATATTATTATGAGTTTTACTACTTCCTAAATCAACATGTAAAGTGTACAACTGCTGGAAAGGTTTTAAACAAAATTTAAAAGTACCATCGCATAAAATGGTCAAATTTGGTTTTGCTAAAATTGTTTTACAATTTTCACTAGCGAATATTAAAATTCTATTGATTGTTTGGTAGTCGGCTAGTAAAAAGTTTGCAAATATTTCGGGCACAGTAACATTCTTAATCGACTTAAAACATACCTTTCTTACCCCCAATGACTTATTCCGTTTTCGGTAAAATTTGTTTTTAATATTTTTATATGTAGGTATTTTTTTTATGAGGTCAATTCCTTTATCTTTAAGGGTTGAGACCGTATGTCGAAATGCATTTGGTATGGGTATAGTACAGTCACTTTTTACTTTTTCCATGCCCTTGTCGAAGTTAAGCTCCAGTTCATTTGATACAAAATCAGGCTCACAGTCGTGCTTGTCATCTCGTTTGATGCAGTTATTGCTATCAATAATTAATCTTGCCTTGCAAACAGTCCTCTTCGAACACCTCCAGATACAGGAACCATCTTTATTTTCTCGGTCTTTATTATATTTGTGTCCTGCACGAAGTAGTATCGAACTTCCTCGCTGAGATGTAATGATGTCGTGTCCAGTTACATTTCTGGACGAACCTGCCTGTGGTCCACTTCCTAAAAATATTGTTTTTAATGACAAACATTTTCTAAAAAGCTAAATCACAAAAAAATATAAATTATCTATATAAAAAATGGAAAATCAACGTATATTTTTTACTATGGAATAAATATACTGTGTAAAATTGCCACGTGGTATTTATTTAAAAGTGCAATCGCACTATAAGAAAGTAAACGACAATCAAGTTAAAGTGAACAAAACAATTAAGTAACCGATAAACTGCTTAAGGAAACAATTTTTTCCAAAATTGAACACCCTTGACTGCTTCTGGCAACAATCGTTTCCAACAACCAATTTTTACTAATCGACTTTAAACTTTATGTTGTAGTTCATAAAGTCCTCGTGAAACGTTTCTAAACCATAGACTGATATATCATCCGACCTTCAAATACAAGTTGACAACATTATAAATCTAATTCTTAGTACACGATACGAAATAAAGTTGACGTCGCCATTTTTTTTTTTTCAAGTTGTAGTTCCCTTAATGTTTTAAATATTTTATTCCACATGAAATATATCCATGTGTTATTAAATGTATCTAGTAATTAATCTAGTTTATAAATAAAATAAGAAACAATACTCTTGTCGATCTTAGTTTTTAGTAAAACGCATTTTTCCATACAAGTAGCTAATATTTGGGTAGTTAAAGTTTCAAGGTACATAGGAAAATACGGAAACAAGATCTATTAAAAAACAGACACAATGTTTAGGCTTATTTTAATGGCTATTCAGAGCAGTTAAAACATTTGAAGTGCGCTTCTGGAGCGAGTCACAGTCAAATTTTTATTACGGCGCGTCGTACGCTCAGATGCGGTCAAAAATCACTGGCAAGCGACCCTCTTTGCATTTTTTTGCGAAGCAACCGAGCGGGTAAAGCCATATGTTAATTCAAAAAAGTAAAATAGTAAGAACAACGAGTTAATCTAAGGTTTAACTAATCAAGATGCCTGATAAAAGTAACAGAACACTTTGAGAGTATTACCCGAAAAGTTTAATTGTTATAAACTTACCCCCACAGTACATCAAAATCACTAAAAACTTCCACATTTTCACACCAAATGGCATTCTTATAGACTTAATAAAAACATTTATACTCTGTAAGTATGTTTACTCCGTAAGTGCACTGTAAACGTCAGCTTAGCTTACGTAACACTAACGTCACTAAAATACAGTGTTGCCAGGGCTCTTGAGTCGAAAGTTACGTTTCGTTTCCTGAAATGTTACATTTTTGCTGCAAAAGTTACATTATTGTTTTTTTTTTTTAATTTACGTATTTTTTGGGGTCGGGCGCAAATTGAAGTTTGCAAAATGGCGGAGTATAACGGAATGTATGTCTAATGGTGTATTTATGATAAAACAGACTGTAGTTTCATTTGTTCGCAGCGCCATCTTCACTGTTGTTACTATCTGTATCTAGTCTAGCACCCAACTTATTCTATTAGTTGAACCAACAATTCGTTAGTTTTACACTGAACTACTAATATAAGAAATCACAAAACATTGTCAATTTGACAGGCTTACTACATTGAGACAAAAAACCAAAAAAATAATGTTAGAAAATATAGCGAATTGAGGACAAAAAAAAAACATCGAATCCACCAACCTGGCATTAGTTTTTTTTTAAATATTGTAATGTAATACTCGTAGAGTTTTAAATCACAGTAATAAAAAATCGTTGATTTAGTTCCCCACTTTATGTAGATATTAATAACATAACGAAACAAACAAATCACAATTAGCCATGTTTATATACTTTTTACCGCGAACGGCGCGAATTCGCGAAGTATGAAACGTGCACGCACACGCTCAAGCAAAATCAAGTTTTAATACCTGCAAAATAAGTTTCATTTATTCAGTATACGAGTATGTGAGGGGAGTGTTTTCGTTGTTTCTATTTTATTTACTTAGTTTTTTACAATTTACATACTAGATAATAAGATAATAAGCCAAATTCTCAAATCAATGTGATATTGTTGATAATTAGTAAGGGAAATACTACTAATAATTTATATTTTGTCCTGTTGATTTATAATAAACTGATTTCAAAACGATGTATATTTTGTTTTATTTTAAAAATCAAATTTCATAAAGTTTCTTATACATTTATAGTAGGTAAGTACCTAACTAAATTAAATTTGTTATAACGTTTTTGTAGCTGACTATACATTAAAACATCAAATTATATAGACGCGCGAGTTGACGACAAAAAAAGTAGGCAAAATCGAAAAGTGCCAACTCGCGCGCGCTCGCGAGATTCGCGCTCGCCAGTTGACGATTAAGTCGTATTTTCTTGCCAGGGCAGCAGTATTTCTTCCGGCATCTTTTATGTGTCTTCTGACAGTGTCCATTGATATCTAAAACAAAGAAAATTTTGTCAATTTCAATATTTACGTAACGTTCTTTATTATGAAATACCTACCTATTGCGGGCCAACTTAACTAAATGAGTATGGGACTTTGTTTACTTAATTGAGAACTTCCACCTTTTATGAGGTAGGTAGTAAAGAACTGAATACTTAATTATCTAATAGCAAGTATTAGCGAATGATACTTATATCATTAACCAATAAATTTATCGATAAAAAAATTAACACTTCTACCTGCCTATTCGATAATTATAAATATCATTTAAAAATGCAATAGCTAATACCTACTACTGTTTATAGATATTGATAGGTAGATCATCACCTCACCGCGCGCGCATAGATCATACTTACTTAACTAATTCTCGGAAGCCTCGTCCACGCGTTCTCGGAATTATGCCTAGACGATGCGATGCATTCAAATTTCAGCTTTATTTTGCTACTGTTAAGATTTATTTTCGACTTAATATAGATCGTTTTAACTTATCATAATAATAGTTTTACAATATTTTTATTTGTAGCTTGACAATGTTGTTTTTATGTAACTATTGGTATTGTTTTTCAATTTACGTAATCTATATTTCGGCCGGTCAGTGCAGATTTTCTGTTATAGATATAGGTAGGTAGTGATAAAGTTGCATTATGTGATAACAAGGTATACTTACAGGGACTGACGCTGTACGAAGTTGAGGTTCGTCTGCCGCCGTCGTAGCTCTGGCGTATAGGTAGTTGGCGGGGGTGGGCTTCATGGGTTTCGCTTTCTTGCCACCGCCGAAGCCAGAAGTAAACAGTTCAGAACTCTAGAACGAAACAAATTGCTATAGTTTATTTGCACATTTTTACTCATTAGACATACGCAGTGATAGCCTAATGGTATGAAAATTGGCCGGGCAAGACAGGTCTCGAGTTAATCCAAGACCTTTTCAAAACCATGTGCGTATTATTAATTAATTATCACTCGCTTAAACGGTGAAGGAAAACATCGTGAGGAAACCTGCATGCCTTAGAGATTTTCGAGGTGTGTGCAGTCTGCCAACCCGCATTAGGCCAGCGTGGTGGACTATAACCTAATCCCTCACCTGAGAGGAGACCCGTGCCCAGCAGAGGGACAGTATATCGGTTGATGATGATTGATGACTCATTAGGCAAAGATGTATTAATACGTAAATAGATATATGATTATCTGCAATAATTATTCATCATACTGTCCCACTGCTGGGCACGGCTATCCTCTCACAGAATGAGAGGGATTAGGCTATTGTCTATAGTTCTACAAAAATTGCTAGCTTACTATTATTTAATTATTTATTTGCACACAAACATCACTGAAAAGGCCTTATCTTGCAATGTTACAACAGGCTTATAGAAAGTTCCTAAATGCGTAATTTATTAAATTCAATAAAAGTAGCTTTAAAAAGATATTAAATGACGCGTGGAACAGCGCGCCAAGTTAAAAACTTACATTAACGGGGACTCGTTATGAAAGAAGATCCCGTTTGTTTACATAATTCGTAAATTCTATAGAAACATTGTTGACAAACAATCACCATTGACACATTTTTTCATTATTAGCCTTTCTTTATTAAAATTATAAATTATAATTATTAAAAATACTACTCACCGTTATCCCCGTCTGTATAATCCGGCATCCACTTTGTTGAAGTCCGGAATTGTTCTCCCTTTGGACTTACGTCAATAAATTGAGGCGCCATTTTGCACACTTGCAATCACGCACACAACACTATCACTCCAATTGTTAATGACAGACTGACGGAAAAACTCGGAAGTAGTCGAAAGCGGTCGCGTACGCGCAGGGGCGCGGAGGTGTGGCCTATTTCTAGTGCGACATGGTTTATTGGCTCCTAACTATTAGTATGAGCCACGATTGGTCAATTTTGGGAACGTTGAAAAATCCACCAATCATAGCAAGGATACTTTCTTTCTAACACTCCATATCGTGTCGTAGTTATAGATATGTATAATGTTTAGCTTGATGTGCAGGCGTCTGTACCTTTGACTTCAAAATAGAAAAAAGGGTTTAGATATGATAGTACACATATTCAGGAGTAATAATAAGAAAACAGAATAAAAAATAAAAAAAATTGCTGAAATTACAGCCAAATTCGTGAGGCAAGGTACGGAAATTTAAAAAAACAACATATTCTTTTTTTTTTCTGAGACCCTTAACTGAATATGGTTAAAATTTCGGTATGTGATACATAAGAATACAGTGTATCGACTCCTTTACTCTGGACCACTATTTACGACACACCCTGTATAACCGTGAGTTTGTTGCGCTGCTTGAGATACACTTGGTTGTACACTGGGCGTTGGGTTACTGGTTTTAATAGAGGATAATGTCTCTGAAATAACCGCCTTATTTACTTGTTTACGGAGCCAAGATTTCGTTTGGCCAGCGAAATGTCGCCACACGAAGAACACCACTATCATTCCAAATAACGCTGCACACACCACTAGAAGGATCTCGTACTTGGTGGTTTGCTTAATAACCTCAGTTTCGCCAACCGCCTGATTGACAATAACTTTCTCTTCTTTACTTTGATTGTAACCCATGGTTATACAAAAGCAGGAGATAGATAATAAATCAACTACTAGTCTGTCAAGGTCCCAACGACCTCTTACACCAATGTAATGAATATAATTAATTCTTAAGAAGGTAAAAACATTTACGTTACTTTCGTAATAAATTTATTTTGCATAGTAGCGTAATTGTTTTTATAACAATAACCTACATTGTATGAAATGCAATGTTGCACTTGTTACCGCTAACATTATTAATATAAAATAGAATCTGTCTGTATACAGCGTGAAATTATAGTCGTTTTGGAACCGCAACGTGGTAACTTAGGATAATTAGTAGTACAAATAAAAAATATTAAGTTGACTGTACAGCTAATAATAAAAAAGTTGGCATTTCAAAAAAAAATTTCACTTGTTCGAGTTTGTTCGTAGTAGTGCACGAATATTTCATTCTTAAACCGCCTCAGTCTCAAGCTTGCCATTTATCAATGATGCGCGGCGGGCGGCGCGGGCGCGGGGCGCGGTGGCGCGAGCGCGGTACGAGTCAGCTCATCAGCTGGTCACCTACCTAAAGCAACGGGAGCGACGGACGGTCGGATGATCCGTCTGAGTACCTACTACGCGTGATTTAATAGCTAGTAGCTAGACAAGTACATTTTATTATTAAAATAAATTGCATTACGATGCAGATAGCGACGTAATTTGATGTTAGGTAGGTACCTAGGATCACAGTTCAAATAGGACAAGTATGGCGCCCAGCGAATCAGCTGATACGGGACACGAACGTAATACCTACATTCTTACTAAAAAAATTAGAATAAGACTGTGTGTAGGTAGGTTTTATCGTAGTTCTTATTTAAGAAAAAAAACGTTGCCCAACACTAGGATTTTCTCCTGTGTCATGGGTGCATTTACAAACATAAATTTTCACATACACAAACACGCAAGCCCAGAACATTCACCCACAGATCATACAAATTTGTTCCGAGCGAGGATCGAACCCGCGACAGGCGCAGCAGTCGCTCGCACAGCCGCTGCGCATCAACATTTTCACGCCAACTACGTAAATTGTACCTACTCCAATTTCTCGTTCATACTTTACACGGGCTTAGGACCGGCACAAATACTTTATTTGAATTGAACTTATCTTTATTTTACTGTAGGTATCAATAATTAGAAACAGAGAGCCAATGAACTGAGTAGGTACTTCAGGCGTTTGGATTTTTGGAATTTGAGCTATTTACAAAATAATTAACTTATGTACATAGCTAAGTACTTACCTATTAAAAGTTTATTTATAAATTGTTTACACTTCCCTGTACCGAAGCAACTACACGAAATGGAGTCTGCCGCGTTCAATACACAAACGTGCCCGTTTTATGCTATTGTCTTTTAGCCTATCACTTTTCACTTTATCAAAGGCGTCCACTATCGCACTGCGTAACTCGTTAAGACTTTCATGTTCACGGGTATAAAGGAGTCTTTTTATTTCCGACCACAAGAAAAATCCAGGGGCGTTAAGTCTGGGCTCCGTGGTGGGCAAGCCACGGGACCGCCGCGCGACGTGGCCTATCCATCGATCACGGAACTGATTGTTTGGGTAAGCACGCACAACACTTGCATAACGAGCCGGGCAGCTGACATAGGGCAGTTCTTGCCGGTGCATCATTGTTGTTGATGACGTGAGCTCGACGGAACTTATAGGGATGTTAAGCCATTATTATTTAATGTTTTCCATACAAAGCATTGGCTAACATTAAATTTTTGTGCCGCCATTCTCGTGCTTCGCCGCGGAGCCCGCTCGAAGTACCTACTCCAGAATAGCGTCTTCGTTCTCCTGCGAGTCATTTAGGCGCCCTCGACCTTGCGCGTGAGCCGGCACACGGAATTGTCCATGATTGAGAAGGCGCTGGGTTGCAGCCAAGTTGGTCGGGGTTGAAGGTACTTGAGGACTTTCAATCCCTCGTAGCCGCAGCGCCTTTAAATGTTCTGGCCGGGAATACAACCGCTTGGCCTCAGTTTTGGCCTTCCAAATTGTAACTAGTAACAGTGTACAGCTGAACCATTCATTGTCAAGTACCTACTCCGCGTTCGAATATTCATACTGAAGACTCATTTTCGCGTGGCTACGTAAAACGTAAAAAATGCAACCTTTATCGCGCGCGAGTTGCAACAGAACTGGCAGGTGCGGCAGTGCGGGGTGGTTAACGGGGAGCGGCGCGGGCGACGCGACGACGCGAGAGCGCTCGCCGCGCCGGCGCCGCGCAGCCTGTTACTAGGGGTAGGTACATAATACATTACAGCTGTGTGCGTGGATTGTAGGCAGCGGGCGCCGCGCCGCATCCAATGGGCGGATAACGTGTCTAGGCATGTTTTACCGCTTAGTGTTGTGTGTGTAACATTGAATGACATCGATCGTAATGATCGTAGTACGTAACATTGAGTGGAATTATCATGAGTTCTCATTTTTTGTTCGAATATGATATTACTTTTAATAATCAATAAAATAATATATTTTTATTTAATTTAAATTATTGTTACGAGCTGGGGTTCGGGATAAATTAAATGTCGCCAATTTAACCGATAAACAATCAAAACTTTAATTATTCACACTAATACAAAACACAAATCACCAGTATGTCGCTATACTAGTTCACTTCACTATTCACTATCGCACTGTAGTCGCTTCGTAGTTCGCTTCGATGTTCACTTGTCCGTGTCCACAATCGAACTGCCTTGCCGGCCCCTTAGGACCGCTATTTATATGGCTCAGAAAGTTCCAGAATCGAATAATCCCGAAAATGCTACAAAAAATACGAGCAGGTACTCGCGCGCCTATTGTTTCGCGGGCGTTGACCTCGGCCTATTGTGTCGCGAGCCGCGTGTCCTTGAGGTATTGTTATAGGCACTTATAGATATAAGTACCTACCTATACCTACGCGAGTGTCGAGATTAAACTTCCACGCGTTTCTAGAACCTTCGTGAGCCATCTCAGTCGTTCTATTACGTATCCGGCGTAACACTGCCCCCTCCTAAGACATGCTCGTCCCGAGCATTATTAGATCCGTGATATCGTGCTAGGCGATCCACATGAACGATCTTCGCAGCACCTCTTTGTCCCTTTTGTATTCGGTAGGTGACATCGTTGATCTTAGTCACGACTCGATAGGGACCGTCCCATTTTGGCTGTAACTTAGGTGACTTTCCTTTGCTGCGAACCGGGTTATGTAGCCACACTAGCGAACCTTCGTCGAAGCCTTTATTGTTCATCTTGCGGTCGTAGCGGGTCTTCGTTTTCTCGGACGTTTGTTTGCCTGATTCCCTGACATGCTCATATATGTCATTCATTCTAGTCCGTAAGTCGTTCGCATAGTCAGTAACACAGCGGGGAGTGTCAGGGGGGATACCAGTGATGAGATCTGCAGGCAACCGTAGTTCTCTTCCGAAGTTTGCGAAGGCTGGCGTTACTGTCGTACTTTCGTGAACTGCACTCCGATATGACAAAAGGAACGGCTGGATGTGCTTGTCCCAGTCTCTCTGCCTGTTCCCCACAACTTTCGCCAAATATCTCTCCAACGTCTGATTGAACCGTTCAACCATTCCATCAGACTGTGGGTGGTACGAGGTGGTTCTAGTTTTATGAGTACCCATGACTCGACACATCTCCTGGAATATTTGAGATTCAAAATTCCTTCCTTGATCACTGTGAATTTCTAAAGGTACTCCAAATCGACAGAAGACCTCATGGACCAACTTATCGGCAACCGTCGAAGCTTCTTGGTTCGGGATTGCGAACACTTCCGGCCATTTTGTGAAGTAATCCATCACAACCATAAAATACTTGTGCCCACTTTCACTTTCCGGGAATGGTCCCGCAACGTCTAGAGCTATTCGTTCCCAGGGTGCACCCACGTTGTAGACCTTTAATGCACCTCTGCTGCGTGTGTGAGGCCCTTTGACCGCTGCACAACTCGTGCATTTACGACACCAGTCTTCAACGTCGTTTCGACAGTGGATCCAGTAGAAGCGCTCTCGAATCTTTAACAAAGTTCTTTTTACTCCTAGATGACCTCCTGAACATCCATCATGATAAAGTTGTAGTATATCTGGGACCTTAGCTTTGGGGACTACTATCTGCAGATGGCTCTTGTCCCCTTTAGCGTTTTCCCATTTACGGCACAAGACACCATTCTGTAACAACAGACTGTCCCACTGCGCCCAATAACTCTTGGTAACTGTGCTTAATGCTGCAACGTCACTCCATGTCGGTTTAGAGGCACCAGCTTTCATCCACTCGAGGATTGGCTTGACATCTGTGTCATTTTCTTGAGCCTGCTGTAAAGTTCCCTTCCACTCGTCACTAAGGTCTGTTTTCAGCATCCTTACCGGAACTGCTTCCTTAGTCTCCTGCCTGACACAGTGCTTGCATGTTTCCGGACAAGGTCTTCTTGACAACGCATCTGCGTTACCGTGAGATCTGCCACTACGGTGTTCAATTATGAAATCGAACTCCTGCAGAAGCTCAATCCACCTTGCTACCTGTCCTTCCGGGTTTTTAAACTGTAATAACCACTTCAGTGCAGCATGATCCGTTCGCAAGTGGAACTTCCGCCCCAATAAATATTTACTGAAGTGCTGTAGTGTTTTAACTATGGCCAGCAATTCCCTCCTCGTGACGCAATAGTTCCTTTCAGGCTTTGACAGCGATTTACTGAAGTAACCTATCACAACCTCCTGATCTCCTTTTCGTTGTGACAAAACACCGCCAATACCAGTATTACTTGCGTCTGTGTCCACTATGAATTCATTTTCATTGTCAGGGTAGCCCAAAATAGGTATATTGCACAGACGTTTCTTCAACTCTTGGAAAGCACTTTCGCAACTCGTGTCCCAGCAAAACTGTGACTTTTCCTCCGTCAGTTTGTGTAGAGGCTTCGCTACATCCGAAAAGTTCTTCACAAACCGTCGATAGTAGGAGCACAAGCCCAAGAATGCTCTGACTTGCGTCTTATCTTTTGGAACTGGCCAATCCTTAACAGCAACTATCTTCTCTGGATCGGTTTCAACACCTTTTTCAGAAACGACGTGTCCCAAAAAGCTTACTTGATGTTTAAAAAATGAGCACTTTTTCGGACTCAACTTTAGGTTGGCCCCTCGGATTTTTGAAAGGACTCGTTCCAGGTTTCGAACGTGTTCATCAAACGAACGGCCCACTATGATGATGTCATCTAGATAGACCAGGCAGGCGTCTCCAATTAGGCCAGTGAGCACTAGTTCCATAAGCCTCTCGAATGTGGCAGGAGCATTGCATAGTCCAAACGGCATGACTTTAAACTGCCACAGACCCTTTCCTGTAGAAAATGCTGTTTTCTCTTTATCTTTTGGGTCTATCTCCACTTGCCAGTAACCACTTTTTAGGTCTAACGTCGTAAACCATTTCATTCCTGTCAATGTATCCAGTGTGTCATCAATCCTTGGCAATGGATAGCTGTCCTTCTTCGTGACATCATTCAATCGTCGATAGTCTACGCAGAAGCGCATACTACCGTCTTTCTTTTTTACCAGCACCACAGGAGAGCACCATGGACTAGATGAAGGCTCTATTACACCATCCTTCACCATTCCCTCAATCATGGTCTCCACTTCTTTTTCTCTTGCAACTGGCAGCCTTCTGGGTCTTTGACGAATTGGTGGCTCATTGCCAGTATTTATCTTGTGCTGAACCAGACCAGTCTTTCCTATGTCAGCATCATTTGATGAGAAAATATCAGCGTATTGAAGCAACAACTTTTTAGCCTTGTTCTTTTCTTCTTCAGACAGATGATTTTGACAATCTTTCAGGAGCGTCGCAACGTTAAACTTAACGTTTTGTACCTTATTACCAGCACGTTGATCTTGGCACCGTCGCATCCAGACTACTTCTTCACAAGTACCCATCAATGTGCCCTTCTTGATAACTTGCTCCTTATCGCTTGGATTCAATATGCGTACTGCTGATACATTGGTAGCCTTCACCAACGTTCGTGCCATCTTCCATGAAAAGTCATCGTCCAACCTTTCTATGAGGACACATCGATTTTTCTGTCCAGCATTTTGTGGAAGAGTGACTGGGACGATTGTTTCCGACTTAGGGGGAAGAACAATCTTCCTTAAGCAGAACACATTCCCAGTAGATGCACCTTCCATAAAGATTTCTTCTGAACCACACTTCAATACTCCTTGGTTAACATCGATCTCACAAAAATGCTTTCGCATAAAGTCCAGTCCCAGAATGCAGTCATCTACTATATCGGCTACGATGACATTATGCCGATATATTCTGTTACCAAGTTTTAATTCCACCTCCTTCTCGCCTCGGACGGCTATGTGCTGACCAGTAGCTGTTACTAGTTGTATATGGTCACGGTCACCGGTGTAATCCCCAAGAACCCGACGTGCTAACTGAAAATTCACGACCGTGCGAGAAGCTCCAGTATCTAGTGTCAGCTTACATGGTGTTCTGTTGATTTCGCCTTTGATGATCAGGCTGTTTCCATCATGGGCTTGTGAGATCGAAATCCTTGGGGCTCCTTTCACACCAGCCAGCACCCGCCCCGCAGTCCTGGCTTTTACTCGTTTCCCTGTTGTTCCTCAGTAGTGGAACTAACTGCCTTTACTTTCACGCTTTGCCCCTTATCTCGCCATGAAGTTCCTTTGGGGCAATTTGCTCGCAGGTGGCCCTTCTCACCACAAATGTAGCATCTTGGTGATCCTACACCTTCCCTTCGACCCTCGCTACGCTTTGGACAACCCGCCTGGTAGTGACCCTTTTCCCCACAGAGGTGACAGGTTGGCAACACGACTTCTCGAACTCTATGTGCCCGATGGTCCTGTCTAACTGCCTCCACTTCTAAGGCATGGGCCAAGGCATCTTTAAGGGTTTTGTGGTGTCCAAGATTCACAGCAGCTCTGACTTCTAGGTCACGAATCCCATCGACGAACGCCTGGACCAGATTTCCGTCGATATATGCAGGTGTCGACTGGTTGGCTTTCCGGACCAGCTTTTCAATTTCCACAGCCCACTGCTGTAGTGACTCGGTGCTACGCTGTACGCGGTCCTTCAACTGGGCACGGAACACGTATTCCAGGTGTGCGTCGCCGTATCTAGAGTCCAACGCCTCAAGCAGCTGATCGTAGGTCCTGTCGTTGCCGAGGGCCTCCAGTACCGTTAAAGCCTGGTCGCGGAGACATAAGGTGAGTGCCGTCATGGCCTGACTTTTGTCCCATCCATTCGACTTCATGACGGCTTCAAACTGTATTTTGTAAGCCGACCAAGAGGAGGTCCCGTCAAATGGCGGTACTTTGAATCCACGAAGTGAAGGCATCGTGGCACCACCAACCACAGGAGCAACAATCCCGTTTCCTGCCTTGAGATCACCTAAAGTCTTCTTTATATCAGATATTTCCACTTTGGTTTCGGAAATCCAACTGTCGTGTTGCTTAACTTGCTCTTTCACCTCCTTGAGCTCTTTGCCAAATGTCGCGTGAACATCCTTTAAAAAGTGCATTTGGTCTTCTTTATCACGCTGTAATTGCTCCTGCAATTTACGGGCCTGCTCCTCCTGCTTACGGGCCTGCTCCTCCTGCTTACGGGCCTGCTCCTCCTGCTTACGGGCCTGCTCCTCCTTATCCTTTTGCAGCTGCTCCCGCAGTAGGCGGGTCTGATCCTGCATCACCGCCATCAAGGCCGACAAGTCGACCGCAGGTGCTGGAAGGGCTCCAGATGGACCAGCGACCGGATCTAACGTCGGCTGCCGTGGACCCGAAGGTTGTGACGGAGAATCTCCAAACCGTCTCTGGTCCATCTCTTGCTGCCGCTGACTCCTGGTACGAATACCGTCCGTATCTTCCTTCGGTAGAACTGGCATAATTTATCCCACTTCTGACACCAATTGTTACGAGCTGGGGTTCGGGATAAATTAAATGTCGCCAATTTAACCGATAAACAATCAAAACTTTAATTATTCACACTAATACAAAACACAAATCACCAGTATGTCGCTATACTAGTTCACTTCACTATTCACTATCGCACTGTAGTCGCTTCGTAGTTCGCTTCGATGTTCACTTGTCCGTGTCCACAATCGAACTGCCTTGCCGGCCCCTTAGGACCGCTATTTATATGGCTCAGAAAGTTCCAGAATCGAATAATCCCGAAAATGCTACAAAAAATACGAGCAGGTACTCGCGCGCCTATTGTTTCGCGGGCGTTGACCTCGGCCTATTGTGTCGCGAGCCGCGTGTCCTTGAGGTATTGTTATAGGCACTTATAGATATAAGTACCTACCTATACCTACGCGAGTGTCGAGATTAAACTTCCACGCGTTTCTAGAACCTTCGTGAGCCATCTCAGTCGTTCTATTACGTATCCGGCGTAACATTATATTTTAATAGGTTCTATTACTGATATAGAGTCTAAAATGAAAAAAAAAAAGAATAAAAATAGATTTGTAAATAAAATTAATTGATATAACGTTCTGGGAATCGAACCACCCTACCGCTTCTCGTAGTGCGCGGTCTTTCAGCATGCTCGCTATTATTTATTTTCTTGCAATCGCTACTCGAGTAGGATTCCGGTGACTGCGATCGCAATACTTTAGTAGCTGAATCATCTTCATTCAATAAATATGCAGGCTTAATTCTGTCTACAGATACCGTTAAGACGATTTATTCCATTCTAATACCAAAAACTAATACCACTGGTATTTGTTTCAACTCATATTTTTTTTCTATTCCGAACCGATACCATTGTTTAAACTAATACCAAAACAAGTTCAAAGATATAAGGTACAGTCAGTAAAAATGCTTTGTATGTAAATATAAGACCTTTAATTGAAAAAAAAACAGATAACTCCAAAAAAATCAAATTTTGTTAGCAAACGTCTTGTTCAATGATAAAATATCACTTAAATAATCAACTTTAATATAATTTTAGTTCCTCTCTATACCTGTATAATATTTTTTTTGCAAAAACATCAAACAGGAAGAATTTACTTACAATCTAAAAATTACAAAATATCTCAAAAAATTAACTCTTAATTTATATTGAAATTTATCTGACATAGTTATTATTAGACAGGTACGTAATTATTCACGTCTACCTATCTCATAACAACTATGTCAGGTAAATTTTTAACAAAAATAAATCACTTTTTATCTAACAATTGTAAAATATCACAGAAAATCAACTTTTTGTATAATCTAATCAGTCATTCATCACCTACATAGCAATGAATCAGCATTTTTTTTTTGCAATAATATCTAATATGAAAAATTCACTTTAAATCTAACAATTATAAAATATCACAGAAAATCAACTTTTTGTATAATCAAATCAGTCATTCATCACTTACATAGCAATGAATCAGCAATTTTTTTTGCAATGAATTCTAACCTTACCTAACAATTGTAAAATTTCACAGAAAATCAACTTTTTGTTTAATCAAATCAGTCATTCTTCACCTATATAGCAATGAATCAGCAATTTTTTTTTGCAAAAACGTCATGTATGAATAATTCACTTATAATCTAAGAATTATAAAATATCACAGAAAATCAACTATTAGTATAATCAGCTAAATGACGTGTAAATAATTTCTTATATTTCAACAATTAGTAGCTAAACCCTTAATTTTTCTAAGCAGTGACCTACGGAGATTTTGTTTTTGAGGAGTTGGTCAGTTACGTATGTGATCCACGAATTTTTCATAATAGTTGTCTGTGCACATCGTTTTGCGGGGGGTGCGTTTGATTTATATTGAGTAACAACCACTGTTTGTAAATCTGCGTCCTCTTTCAGCACGTTCAGAAGCTGATATAAATTAGCATTCTTTGGCACAGCCGAGTTTAATTTCTTATGCCAAGATTCTACGGCATTTGTGGTTCGATGGCGTTCACCATGAACGCACCAAATGTCTACAAAACTCTCGTTCTCTAGCCATTGTGACACCATGTAGTCATTAAATGTTTGAATGGCGTCAGTATCAGGACAGTCTTCCATTATGTAGCACCATCCTTCTGATATGAATTTACGAGGAAGTAAAGGCAGTAAAGCTGAAAGTCTTACATGTCTTTGGGTGATAGCATCTTTTGTCAGATCCAACTGTTTTGCTTTTTTCCATACATTTTTGGAATAATGAAAGTAGCATCCTTTAATCACAACTGACGGAAAAACAATTGTAATGGCGTTCATTGCGGCTAGTTCAAAATCTGTTAAAAATTTTACGGGTTCCCACCCAGGAATGTTTTGTTTCAAAATTTCAAATAATTTTTTGTATATTTCTTCTGTTTTTTTGTTAAGTAAAACATAAATAAGAGGAACTATACGAGTGTGATCTTCGTCACTTCCCAGATCTCCGTGGATAGTATATAACTGCACAAAAGGCTCAGGGGTGCAATCGAATGTTCCGTCGCTTTCAAAAAATTTAATGCTCGGAATTATCTCTAGTTGATTTGGACTGACCAAGATTATTATTCGGGTATTGGAAGACTCATCTTTATAATCGTAAAACAAAAAATCTCTAAATTGTAATGGAACTTCTACTTCATCAATTGATTTACATTTAATTTTTTTTACACCAGCTGCGTTGTTTCTTGCATAATACAATTTTGATTTGATGTTTGCAAACGATGGGATATTTCTCACCAAATCTGATTCAGTAGCGCAGAATTGTGATTTGAATTTGTTATATATGTTTGGTATTGGGGCGAAATCAGACTTCATCACTTTATCTCTTAAATCATCCAGCTTTTTTGCCATTACATTTTTGAATTCATCGGGCTCGCAGCTATGATTTTTCTCATTGGAAATATTGCCATCCTGTGAGGACAACAAAATAGCTTTAGCAAAATAGTTTTCGGATAAAAATACATATTGAAAGATGGAACACTAACTGTCTTATTCATAATATAACGCTTACCGAAGGTATAAACCTTCATTAGTTAAAACATGTTTTAAGGTATCCACCTTAAAACATGCCACGGGCCACCCAGGAGCATCCGCTCCTGGGTGGCCCGCAAAATTCAAATTATCGTAAGTTTTTTGCAATTTGCAGCTCAGTATGGGATAGTATGGTAAATAGAAACTTAATTCGCGGTACTGGCATGTATGTATTTATATCATTATATTAGTTAAATTTATCAATGTAACCCACTAAGTTAAAATTTATATTAAACGTAAAGTTATTATTAAAATGGCACATTTTCTCTTTTCTCTAAGTTAGACAATTATATTGAAGGTTTTAATAAGTATAATTGTGTAAATACATACATGCCAGTACCGCGAATTTAGTTTCTATTAATAAAATATCCGATACTCAGCTGCAAATTGCAAAAAACGTACGGAAATTTGAATTTCGCGGGCTACCCTGGAGCATTCACCTTAAGCCTACCTACCGAACGTTCGATAAAAATTCTTATTCATAATCGTTTCTTAGAGCTCCCATAACTAAACGCCACTATCGTACACAATGTTGCCATTTTGTAGAAAAATATGCGATTTTAGTCGATTTTAACGTTGTTTGCCTCTGGTCACAGAAAATTTGTCTATGCATTTTTAAACACTGTCATAAAAAACGTACACCAAGGTAAAGGAGGGAATAGTTTGAACTACCTAGTCTTTTGAACAATTTGTTGAATTTGTTATCATGCAATCTGGGAAAAAGCGGCAAAGGCCGTTGCCGTTAATACTTGTAATTCTGGTGAAGTACCACACCACCGACTAAATTAATTATAAAAGCAGCCGTTTCTTTGGAAAAACTGTACCATTTACGAAATTCTTCGTCATCCAGATAAAATGCATCGAATCTCTGCTAATACAATTTTATACGCGAACAACCACAATGCTATGTAGGGATTTTAAAGTAGGTATTTTAATACTAACTGACTGACATTGTAAACCGAACGTCAAACACGAAACAACTGATCGATGTCGGCCATTTGTTTCCCTTTTTTTTTTGTTTATCTAGTGTTTTTTTTTACTCTTGCTATTCCAATTCACTTTTGACAATGGCAGAATTGTCGAACAACGGCATCGGTACTAATTGCCATTTAAAGAAATAGAATAGAATTGATGTCGGCCATTTTATTGTTAACGAACGTTTAAAGAAGGGTCATGGCTTCTTTAAATCAAATTAACTTTAATGGAGAAATAAAGAGTGTTTTTACCTCTAAAATACGATTATGAATACCATTTTTTTAACAAGCTTCCTACAAAGGCCTTATAAAGCTCCAAATCCATTATAAATAAGCCAGTTAAACTCTATGTAAGAAGTTGGTAACATACCTTTATCTGTAAAGATCCACTGCACTCTTTAACATTCACACATCTCCAATGGGTCCATCCATTTTTATTTTCCCTTTTTTTTGTGTACTGGTAACCAGCTCTCATTAAAACCAAGCCACCATTTCTTGTTATGAAAGTCAAGCTTCCTGTTTTTCCCGAAGATGTTGAGGGCTGATTATCAGCTTCCTCAGACATATCTAAAAAAAATTATATATTGTATGTAACTTTTACATTTGATTGGATTATGATAAAAAAATCAAATAATAGGTATTTTAAATAAAACACTAATTTTAATAAAGAGAAGTAAATTATACAAAAGAACAAATTAATATACTCACTTAATAAATAAAAATCACTGTCACTCTGATACCAATACGCCACCGCCACCGCACGGAAATGTACTGAGGAATTTATGTAGATAAAATTTCTCTCCGAGTCAAAGCACAACATTCCAGTCACACTTGACTCTGATTGGTTGTTTCGAATTTTGGAACAATAGAGCAAACTCACCCTTTCTCGCAGGTAAAAAAAATAGCAAGATGATTCACTAAAACTACTCTTACCTATGCTAACCTTTGTAAAAATATTGGAGTGAAGTGAATTTGGAAAGTTTTAAGCATTATATTACGATTACATAAAAATATTGAAAAACAAATTTACTTTGATTAGGTTTGACTGCGCTGACTGTACCAAATTCAAGTTGTTGGTATTCGTTCGTACATTAAATTAAATTATTTAAAAAGTGGTATCCGTTCGGAATAGAAAAAAAATATGAGTTGAAACAAATACCAGTGGTATTAGTTTTTGGTATTAGAATGGAATAAATCGGTAATTGAATAACAAAAACTTTATTTTTACGTTCTATAATACGAAAAGGACCTTCGTAAGGTTTCTGTAGGGGTTTACGAACCGCGTCATTACGGAGAAAAACATGTGTACATGTCTCTAAATCTGGATGTACAAATATATTACGAGAGTTACTATGACTTTTAGAAATGGGCTTAAAATCATTAATTATCTTACGAAGTTGCTCAACATACGCGTAGGAATCGTCCATCTTATATTTATCTAAATTACAATGTTCACTGTAGAAGTCACACGGTAATCGAATGCCCTGACCATACACAAACTGGGCCGCGCTTACACCGTTATCACTCCGGCACGCCGCACGTAACCCTAATAATGCCGTAGGTAATTCATCAACCCACGAAGTTGCTGAATTTAACCGCGTCATGAGTGCTACTTTGAAAGACCTATGCCACCTTTCTACCAGTCCATTACTCTGAGGGTGATATGGTGTAGTGCGGATTTTGCAAATACCCAAAACTTTCATCAATTCAGTAAATAAAGCGCTCTAAAATTGCCGGCCTTGATCACTGGTTAGCCTAATTGGGCAGCCAAACCGAGCGATCCAGCCATTATACACGGTCTTCGCTACCGTTTCAGCAGTTATGTCCTTAACCGGAAAGGCTTCGGGCCACCGAGAAAAACGATCTAGGATAGTTATACAGTACCTATATCCGTCGCTCGATATTGGCAGAGGACCCACTATGTCAATATGAATATGTTCGAACCTATTACATTTTTCAAATTCTCCTATATGAGACAATGAGTGCCTAGTTATTTTGGTTTTTTGACACTGTAAACAGGTCTTGGACCATCGTCCGACATCTTTATTCATTCCGGGCCAGAAAAATTTATCCGCGATCATTTTCCGCGATACTCTAACCCCCGGATGACTAATGTTATGCAAACCATCGAAAGCAATTTTCCTAAAACTTTCCGGTAAATACGGTCTACTTTTATTTCCCGATACTTCACAATAAATGAATTCTTTACAGTTAGGTATAGGTAATTGTTTTAAGTGAATGTTGCAATCTGATCCATTCGTTATAAGCTGCGTCATAGTTGTGTCACATGCCTGTGCCTTAGCTACTTCAGCGAAATCGAGCAGCGTGGGACAATGTACAGTTTCAACACGCGAAAATGAATCAGCAATTAAATTATCGGAACCGCTAACGTACCTAATATCTGTGGTAAATTCACTAATAAATAATAATTGTCTTGTTCGTCTTGGCAACTCATTATTACTCTTCGTTTGTGATCAGTGTAGATGGTTAATAATCTACCTTCGAAAGAAACCCTAAAATGTTGCATGGCTAAATATATCGCAAGCAATTCCCGGTCGTATGTACTGTACTTTTGTTGTGCATCAGTTAATTTTTTAGAGAAGTATCCTAATGGTTTTCAACAACTATCAACTCGCTGTTGCAAAACAGCTCCCACACACGTGCTAGAGGCATCACACATAAGCGCAAGATGTGCGTTATTGACCGGATGCGATAACGTGACAGCGTTCTGTAAGCCGATCTTACATTGTTTAAATGCGTTATCGGTTTCATTATTCCATTTAATTAAACTTTTATCTTTACGTTTATAATTTTGTAAGTATTGGTTTAACAAGGCTTGGTATTTAACTGCCTGCGGTAAATGCGACCTATAGAAGTTGACCATGCCTAAAAATCGCCGAAGTTGGTCAACTGTCTCTGGCCTAGGGAAATCAGCTATAGCCTTGATTTTATTGTCCAAAGGTTTAATGCCTTCTGGTGACACCAAATAACCTAAAAACTCGACACTTTCTTCACAGAAAATACATTTAGACAGATTAATACTAATACCAAATTTATTGAGACGTTCGAAAACTTTTTCTAACTGTTTAAGGTTTTCTTCTTTTGTACCACTTGCTAAAATAATATCGTCGACAAATACATACAAAAAATCTGAACCATCATCATTTTTGAGGCCTTCTAACACTACGTTGGACATAAAACGTTGAAATGACTGCGCCGCGTTTCGTAAACCAAAAGTCATACGCGGAAATTCAAAAAGGCCGAAAGGGGTAATTATGGCAGTCTTTTCAATATGTTCCTGTGCAATTGGAATATTGTGAAATGCTCTAAAAATATCAATCTTAGAAAAATATTTCTTACCAGATAAAATATAAGTGAAATCCTGGACTCGCGGTATAGGGTACCTATCCGGTTTTGTCATCGCGTTCAAGCGCCGGTAGTCCCCACAAGGACGAATTCCCCCATCCTTTTTGGGAACTATGTGAAGTGGACTCTCCCAAGGACTACTCGACGGTCTGCAGATTCCCATCTCCTGCATCAGTCGGAACTCCTCCTTTACCTTAGCATACCTGTGAGGAGGCAATGGCCTCGCCTTGGCGAACACCGGCGGTCCCTTTGTTTCTATATAATGTAGAACGGAATGATTAGGAATTTCTTTGAAATTAACAGGTTTAGTTATGTCAGGGTATTTTTCTAATAACTTAAAATAAGGATGGTTATCGTGAATAGTTTTCATCGATGACTCAGTGGTTGTAACTACTGATACAATAATATTCAAGCTAGTAGACTGGTCTATTAGTTTCCTAGCGTCGAGGTCAACAATTAATTTGTAATGACTTAAGAAATCGGCACCCAAAATGGGTTGACTAACGTCAGCAATAATGAAAGTCCATCTAAATGCCCTTCTAAGATTTAAATTTAAAACCAATGTTTTGCAACCAAATGTACGTATTGGCGTACCGTTCGCAGCAAACAATTTATAATTTTCTAAAGGCTTACTATTACAATCCAAGAATTTTTTAGACGCGGGTAATACAGATATATTCGCTCCGGTATCCACCAAAAAACTTAGTCCAGATTCAATGTCACTGACACAAAGGCGGTGGTTTTTCCCGATACAGCTTCCCGCCGTCGACTGTACCTGCTCTAAATTTTCCGACTTTGTTCCGTTCGGGGTAATTTTCTTCCAGTTACACGGGTCTACACATTTGGATGCACGATTCCCGTACCGGAAGTGGTAATAACATAGCCATTTCGGATCTTTCCTCAGCTGCTCTTGTCTCCTAGCGCCTCTCGACGTACTCCGTTCACGACTATACGAATCTCTCCAAGGACGTCGAGATCTTTGTAACTCCGCAACCTGGATGCTCAATTTAGCGATTTCTGCAGCCAAATTGTCCGTGGTTGATGTAGATGGGCTCGATACTTCCGCTATTTCCCGACGTGATCCTACAAAAGTTTTACTTATTTGCTATATTTTTTATTTAATACTAACATTTATAAGGCACTATAAAAAAATGAGATCAATTTGTATGACATCTTTGGGCATGCAAAATCAACAAAAAAAACCTCCAGTGATGTCGTGATTTGACATTTCTGTGGTAAAATAAAACTAAAAAAATAAAATAACAAAAATAAACTTATTTATCTTTGGCGAAAATGGTGCAAAAATCAACTTTATGTTCACCACATATAGGTTTTTTACAATTAGCACAGATAGTTTTTGTCATACGTTTTTTTTTTATAATGACATTGGCTGCACGTTTTTCTCTTATGGGCTTCTGTTGATGTAGATGTCAAAGCCACTTCAGAGTTACCAGGTTCAATTTCTGATGATGTTCCAGGAAGTCCAGGTCCAGGGTCTGATCTTGAATTGGCCAAAGTAGGAGATTGTTGTAACTGTAAAACACTAAGGATCCTTACTTTTAGCCAAGGTTCTGCAAGCTGGTAGTATAATGCTTTCAGAAAGTCTCTTCGAGGCACTATCTTTTGACCAGATGTCGACAAGTTGTGGCAAAGACTAACGTAGCTATTGATGGTAGCGATATTTACAATTCCATAAAAAACACACATGGGCCACCTATTGGTTTTTCTACTGCATGACATATTTGAACACATCTGGTCAAACGTGTCGACTCCTCCTTTGGTAGAATTGTAAAACTCAATCATATGGGGCTTGTTAGATGTGAAGTTTACAGTGCCTTCCTCATCACAGGACGACAACATGTAAACAATTTTCGATGGTTTTGGTTTGAACTGCCGACTTCTCGGGACCTAGAGTTCTTCATCTCTTCGGGGATTTCTCTTTTATTAGCTCGAAGAGTACCCACTAAAGTCAACTTATAAGGCTCTCGCTCTAGGCTCTCTTTATCCATGGTTACATTTCTATTCGACCCATGAATAGTGCGGGTCAATTCCTTCATAAAATATTCCCCTAGGGGCAATCCACCAGTATCCGTGCATTTTCCTAGATATGGAATAGCATCTATCATGTAATATGTGCCACTATCACACATCATTTCAATTTTAATCCCATATTTTGCAGGCTTATTGGGAATGTACATACGAAATTTGCATCTTCCTCGAAAGCCCAGTAATTGTTCATCTATTGTAACATTCGTCCCTGGAGTATAGTTACTGCGACACTGAGCTATAAACATATCCCATATCACTCTTATCGGTGTAAATGGATCATTTCGTAATCGTTGTAGGCGAACATTTCTGTCATCAAAACGTAAACTTCTCAATAGAAAATCAAATCTTTCTCGACTAAGGGCCGCGACATAACCAAGGCCACGAAATGTTTTATTAAAAATTTCATCAGTCGTCAAATGATTATCCTTGAGAGCTGCTGCTAAAATCAGTAAAGCAACAAGAGCCTTTATTTCTAAATTGTTTGTTTCTTTTTGTGTGGCCGTAATTGTTTCATAATTTGCACTTTTTACACTGATCTCTACATTTGTCCATTTTACAATTTCTTCAATAATTTCTTCTGTTAAAAATTTCTCAAAGCAAAGCAGCTCACCTGTCAGTCCTCTGCAAGAACGAGTTGGTCCCCTTGATGTACGAACAATATTTCTAATAGAAGTTCTTCCAGAAGATTGTCCCTTGGAGGTCGCCCATACATGTCGATTTCTACCTCTGATGTTTGTTTGTGGTAGCTGTATGACCCGCGAGGATAGGGGCATTACAAGGTCATTTGTGGACGAGTTTGAGGGAAGCACTTGTGGTTCAACTGGAAGATTTTCTTCAGAGTCCGAAGGTTCGTAATTTTCGTCTTCTTGGACACATTCTTCCTCGACGAAGTCCTCAGTTTCGCTAGCAGAATCTCCCTCAAAATTGTCTACATGAAGCTCTTTATTTATTATAGCTGATATTTCATCTATATCAAGCTGCATTATATAACGTGCCATGATAAAAATCTATTAAAAAAAAACAAAACAAGACTCAGTAAAACTCACTTCAATACTAATAAGTTACGCAAAAGCTAACCATCCGTCGAAACGACGGATAAACTTAGCATATCTCGACAACTACAACACTTACCTGAGTGTCGCGTGCACCCATACGACGAGTCAGGCGGGCACTAAGATCATTTAACGCGACAGCTCGCTTCGAGTCAAAATTAAAAAAAGACAGTAATATTAGTTCGCGGTACCCGTCGAATCGACGGAGGTTAGCTATCTAGGGTTAATTAGGAAACAATATAGGAACTCTTTTTTAATTTATATTCATCAAATTATTACCCTCTATAATATCAAAATTTGATGACAATCAGATGGGATTTCGCTCTAAAAAATATATTTAAATCTAAATATAAAATAGGACAGTCACGGAATTGACTGTTCCAGTAACGGAATAGAATTATTAAGATTATTGTACATTAACAAAAAGATTTGACAATATTGCTTATTCAAAATATTGCAAATTGTGTACAATATGAACAATTTTTGCTACTACAAAAAATATATGAAAACATTATTATTACCTACTCCAAAGCTATAATTGCACATCGTCAAATGTAATCAAATTATTAAAATAAGTATAAAAACATTTTTGACACAAAAAAAAGCAATATTATTATTACTTTCACTGCACCTTATACAAAAACATTGGCTTAAGAGCGTTTACGCCTTACGGCAGTTTTATACAAACTTTCAAGTTCTTTTTTTTTCGAAGTGACGGAACCGATTTTAATGAAACTACATACACATAAGTAGGCTACATAGGTGTAACAAGTTATAAGAGAAAATTTAGGAAATGTCTTTTAAAAAAAATACTTCAAAATTTCTGTTTGTATGAAAATTTTAAAATTGGTCTAATATAGCTGTAACACACTATTTTGCGAAAATATTCTCTGATAAGTTTTTAAACCTATCTATTCCGTTTATTACGTGTACGAAATTTCTTTGAAATCGGTTCATTCGATGCGAAAAAAAGGTCTTTATATTTTATATGATATGTCGTTATTATTATTACACCTATATTCAAATCAACATAATTATATGAATGAAAACAACATTATTATATTACTTATTCTAAAACTATAATTGCACATTGTCAAGAAAATGAGATCAAATTATTACCACTTTATTATGTTCTTCACCAAAACATTTTTGACATTTACGACTTACATTTCATACAAACTAACAAGCCCTTTTTTCGAAACGACTGAACTGTTTTTTTAATGAAATTTGATGAAACATAAACAGGACACATAGTTCTAAAAAGTTATCAGAGAACATTTTCAAAATTTAAAAAAGAAAATTGGAAATTGTTTTTGAAAATTTAATATCGATATAATTTAAATCTAACACTTTTTTCGGAAATGTTCTCTGATAATTTTATAGACCTATATAGTATTTTGCTTATACGTATGAAGTTATATTAAAATCGGTTTATTAATTTAGTATAAAAAAAGACTTGAAATTTTGCATGAAATGGTGGAGTCGTAAAAGCTCTTAAGAGGTTTTTGTTTATTTTAACTACACTTATAAATAAATCAACATATGTAAACAACATTATTGTTACCTATTCTAAAGCTATAATTGCACATAGTCAATAAAATGAGATCAAATTATTCCAAAATATATTCTTCACCAAAACATTTACGACATATAAAATCAATATTATTATTACCTTCACTGCAATTGATACAAAACCATTTTATACACGATATACATTTTGTAACATCTACCGACGGGAATTTAGTAATTATTTTACATGCGTAACACTCCAAACTTCGAGATATTACTGTCTTAATAGAAGGGTTTTTATTTTGAGGACTGTTTTCTTTAGTATCAGAACGATTTTTTTTTGCAACAATTTTTGTAGACATAGTATTCTGCTGTCTACAAAAATACAACATAACTACAAAAAAGCCGGTCTCTTGAAGTAATTATGTGAAGAAATACCTGTATGGTATATGTTATTATGACATGCTTTCTTCGAATTATTTTGACTGTCATGCATATTTATTTTGTTAATATTTTGTGTTTCATTTAAAGATGTTGTTATAGGAACATGTATCTCTTCAAATTTTTGTTCTTTGCCATCTGTAGGTTGTGAACTAGACTCTTCGTGTGTACTAACGTCTCTGTCTTCATCAGGAACGATAGATTCATTCCAACTATAATTTTCAGTTATGTCTGGACTGGAGTTATTTAAATACAGAATTGGTAGGTTTTGTGGCATTGCCTCAGCTATTAAATAATTATCTAAATCTAAATTTTCAGAATCTAAGTTTTGTACCGGATCAAGGCAAATTAATAAAGGATTAGTCAGTGTGCTAGCGATCTTGCTGGTTGATGGTAAAATTGTGTTGGAAGGTCCTATGTTTACTGGGCTATTTTGAATTAAATGTTTTTGCAATTCATAACAATTGCATGTCTCAGACTCTTTTTAAATTTGGCAAAAGCAGCTTAACACTGTTTAATAAATAAGTAGAATTTGCAAAACATAGCACTTGATGTATTTGCATCGTTCCCGGTTTGAGACCAATGGGAACGTGTTCTTGAACCATTTGTATATCTGACTTCAATGAAAAAGAACTGTATGGATTTTGATATCGACTTACGCATTTCAAAGGCTTCTTTGCCGTTTGTGATATCCCGGCTGTAAGCAACTTGTTTATCTAGAGTTCTGAGACAGACCCGCCTATTCCGTCCGCTATGCCCTTTCCGTGCCCGCTTTCCGAAAAGTTCCAGGTACACATATCAAGGCCTAATTTTGTAGTATAAAAAATCAAAAGGAAAAAGATTTTTTTGTCTGTATTACGAGCTGGGTCCGTCGGAAAAAAATGAATCCGTTTAATATCAGGACATTTTGACTTTAATAATTGAATAACGGGTAAGAGGTGACCCCAAATAGCGTATGGTTCATGACACTTATTGTCCGAAACTGAACAGAACGATTGCGATCCGGAAGCCCAGTAAATTATACCTCAATGTAACGTGATTTGATTTTTCGACGCTCCAAAATGAGTAGCTTGCACTTCTTGATGCAACTTGCATTCATAATTTTCGCTAAAATCGCAAAGAATCAATGCCTCATGTGGACCTAATGTTTGTATTTTCTCTCTATATTTACTTTGTTGATGTTTGAAATTATAAATATGAATTTTATACAAAGGAATATTTTTTCAAAAATTTGTTTTAATTCTGCTAGTTTTCCAAGTTTCTGATTTTTTATAGTCTTTTTCGTTACAAATTTTTTTATAACTCCTTTTTCCATCTTTTTATAGCAATGATCAACACGTTCCCATTGTTCCCAATAAACGGTTTTAAGTAGAGCTTCTCCTACTAAATCTGAATAATTATCCTAATTTAAAATATTCACAAATTGTACATTTACCATACATACAAATGTAAGAACTTTGATCGCAAGACAATTTAGAAATTACGTCAGAAAGGGATTTAATATTTTCAGGAAAGGCACCGTTTCTTAGTAAACTCAAAAACATAATTTCCATATTGCTATGTTTTACGCATAAACAAGTGTTACGGTTGTGTATGTTAGGTGATAGTACATATGCTGGTTTATGTCTAAAAAAAGTTGCAAAACTAAACGATATAGAATTTGATGCTTCTCTTTATGAACTGTTTTACATTGTTTCTTCCCACTTGTGCTACGACTTATATCATCACGTATAAAAAATAATTTCAATTCTTCTGAAATCTTACCTCTTCGCAATTTTTGAGCCGGTTGTAGAACTCTTATACGCCCACGTAATCCTAAGAATTTTGCAACGTATGACTTACATTTGTTCTTCTTCACTACAACGGTATTAGCAACACTCTTTAGTACACGTTTATCTGCTTGGCTTTTTGTTTTATTATATGCTGAGCGTAGAGCACTTTCCATAACTTCTTCTCTTGCTTTCATTTTTATCATTTTATCATTCAAATTGTCGATCGCTTTTCTATTTGCAACCTTTAAACGATATATTTGTTTCCTTGTTTTTTGAATAGTTTTACACAACTCTTTATTATTATTGATAGCAGTTTCGTACATACGCCGCAACCTCCTAATAGTTATTATATGCTTTTTGTTCATACATACATTAGTAGGTGTTTCAGAGGATGTAGGTTCATTATTCTTAGTTTTGTTCTTTTCACGGTCAGTCTTTTTCGCTTTCTGTCTTTTTTTCGGTTCTCTCCATTTTTGCCTCTGGTTTACCTTCTCATTTTCTGATCTCTGTTATTTTTTTATTATTTAATTTAATTTTATTTAAATCTTTCTTTTTATAACTCTTCATACCTTTCGGGGTCTTTTTTTAATTTTTCTCGGTATCTTCGCATTTTTTCGGCTGGCGTAAGTGGCATCTTTAAAGAACAAAATATTATATATCGACGGCCCCTACGTACAAAAAGACATGTCAAAAATCAAGGTTTACAGGAGAGCGTAATTTGTATTCAAACCGCTTTAGAAAAAAATCTATGTGCAATTATAAATATTTTATTTCTATAATGTCTAATTAGATTTAGGAACTTTATAATAGTATAAATACATATTTATTTATTTTATGTTTTCCTGGAAAAAATGATAGATGACTGTTTCTACGGTGATATTAAAACAAAAGCATGTCAGACAACTATAAGATAGCTTTTTATACGCAGGAAAGCAGAACACAACTAATCTCATGCAAAAATAACATTAACATAAATGATGAACTCACTAATTTACTCAACAGTACAACAACCTGGATGAACCAACATAACTTAGAAATTAATTATACAAAAACTAAGCTAATAACCTTCTACCCTTATCAAAAAACCCCTTTAGAATGAAACTTTAGTTTCAATAATGTTAAATTAGATACAGTTGATGACTTTGCCTTACTTGTATTGAACATAGATAAGCACGTAAACTGGAAATCACACATTAAAAAAATTAAATCTAAACTATCAAAATTTTCATATGCCCTCCGTGAAGTAAAAAAGTCAACTAATTTACAAACTGCACTAGTCACTTATTATGCCTATGCGTACTCGTGGCTAAGCTACGGCGTAACCCTTTGGGGTAATAGTACAGACGCACCATCTCTTTTCACCTTACAAAAGAAGCTCATGCGAATTCTCGTTAACATAGAAGAAACCGATAGTTGCAGACCCCACTTCCAACACCTAAATATCTTAACTCTACCCTGCTTATACATTTTGGAAACTTGCAAATTTGTCAGAAATCATAAGGAATTTTACAGTAAACGTGAAGACATAAAATTACCATACACACTAAGACATAAAGATAGATTAAATTTACCTAACTCCCGACTTAAAATGCATTCTACTAGTCCCTTTGTAATGTCTATTAAAATATATAATAAACTACCACAAACAATAAAAAAAGAACAAAAAGATAAAATATTTACAAAGAAATTAAAGAAATTACTAATAAAAAAATGTTACTATGATATCAGCGAATTCTTAAATGAAAAACTATAATAATATAATCTCCTTAGACAATAAGGAAATTTACATACTTCTACAATAAAATAATATATTACACACATATTATCTATTAATTTTCTTAAAAATGTTTGCATATAGGTAATAACTATAATATAATAGCTATATAAATAAACTATAATATATGTATAAATGAAATAAAAATTATTTAGTAAATAAATGGAAATATAGCAAACAACTACGTATATAGTAATAAATATAGTGCCTTCTTCCTCTCTCCTACGTTGCCGTGCCCGACAGGGTCCATGATTGATACCATAAACTGTATAACAACTGTTTAACATTGTGGAGTGCAATAAACGTATTGAGTATTGAGTACAGTATCTAGAATAGAATTTATATTAAATGTTTTATGAAAACGTATAATTATGTTATTGTTTTCAAATGAATACATTAAACTTCTTTAGATCGCCACCCATGGAGATTAATATACATCAACGTAGACATATCGCTTTATACGCGGTTTTATTAGGATAGGTAGGAATATATTTCTGGTAACGTAAACAAAGACATGTTCTTAAATAAAATTTCAGGATTCTGTTTTATTAATTAAAGAAGGTTTATAATAATTTGAGCATTACTTAACCCTTTGAACGCCAAGCGCAGCTCATAGGAAGTGTGCTCTCTACGCCGAGCCATTTATTTACTATTAAATACCTAGAAATGCTAGTGATGGGGTATTCACAAATATCGATAAACCTTTATCACTGCTACTACAATCGATTTTCCATTTAAAAGTGTTAAATTTATCAAATAAATGTTACAATAGTAGCATTAATTAACTTACATACATGAAATAATCAAATTAACAAACTATTTTCACAATTAAAACTTCACTGAAAGAAGTTTTTATCGAACAAAGCGCATCCCTAAAATGAGATTGACGTCAATACGTGTCGCTTGAAAGCGTCAATGGCGTATGGCTTCAAAGAAAATACGGATATTTCAGGGATGTGGTAATGGTTAAACATATAATAATAATAATATATAAAATATTATAAACACGTTTATAGCAAACTGTTGTATTACGGATCTGTTATAATACGAAAAGTTACGGAAATTCATTTTCGCCACGGCAACTCCTGATCGTATTTATGATCTGCCCATAGACATATGATCTTTCTTCAGGCCTTATTTTTTCTAATTCAAATGCAACCAAACTAGCAAAATATTCGTTTTATTCGGATATTACCGAAGGCCTTTCACAGATAAATCTCGGAGGTTGGAGTGCGTCGACATTCACTTCCATTTCGAATTCGGATGTTCGTCTGTAATTGACGAAACATTCTTCACACTGAGTTGCCTTTTCAGCAGTTTTCTTTCTTTTATTCGGCAAGTTGGATAGTAAACTTGGTGACAATGGTTGAGAATCTTCTATAATGTCCTCCTCTTCTTCGAAACTTGGACTTTTCATATTCTCATCATTGTTAGCCATATTTGACCAACATGAATTGAACCTCTGAGTACAAAATGTTTGAAAATCGTCAGACGAAGACATTTGGCACTATTTAAATTCTATTAACTCCACAAAACGAAATACTAAAATGTATCACGGAGTGATCCGATCCTCTATAAACCATAGACACAAAAAAAATACTCTAGTGTTGTAGAATATTAGAAATTACAATCGATCGATTTGTTTCGTCCTGAAACAAAATCGATCGATTTTATTTTTCCGACTTTTATCCCAAAGCAATGAGTTGGGCATAGGAATGATAACAAATAAATAATTTAAAAAAATTGGTACATAATCCAGTTTATTTTCCATAACAATTTTGAATTTGTATTACACAAACAAGTAAGGCAAGTAACCTACCACGAAGTACACAAGCAAAGTAAGAAAACTAAAATTAAAACAATTTAGAGATATCAGAAAAAAAAGCGCAAATGAAATTATTTATAACTCTATCATGTGTACAAGTGTTATTATTATTAATTGAAATTAAAAAGTAAAAACTTAAGGTAAATACCTACCAAAGTACTAATTTATAAAAAATACTTGTTCTCTATCCGAGATTGGCTCGCGCACCTGCTTGTTGCAAATAAATATGTACCTACTTATAGTATATAGGTAATACTATTTGAAACTTAGATCTTGGTGATATTTTTTGAAGCATAAAACACACAAATTAACTTTACAGACATTATCTGTGTACATTGTTTCCCTTCTGCGACTATTATGCGCGCAATATTTGCATCGCTGTTTTCGATCATTTTGTGTTGGCATATGATCTGCAGAATTATTAGATAGCAATCGCAATGGATTATTTACATTTGCTTGCCGAACTGTAGGTTTTGAGGATATATGAGGTTTGAATTTCTCAATGATTTGTCTTATAAGATTTAACTGAAAAGTACTAAAACGAAGATCCGCTTTATTTTGTAATATTTTTGCAAAATAAAATGAGTTTAGTATGAGCATATCAACTACATGAAAACTAAACTTTTTATTCCACTTAATACTTTTTCTCATACAATGCAAAGATGACAGCATCATGTCGGCTATATCTACCGTTCCCATATTTATATTGGACGTCGGACGTCACATGCACGGTCAGGTCAGGCCGAGCGTTATGCGACTACGCAGTATTCGCCTCTGTACCTACTAATCGGTAGTAACGCGACCACTCCTGTTATTCGTGCGCTGGTCCGAGATGTCGCCATCGAGAACTCTAGCAGCAACCGCGAAGCCACAAGAGAACTCTGTAGGAGCACCGCTAAATCATCGCTCGACAAAAACAGAGTTGAGCAAGAGCACGGGTCGACCGTCAAAGACACCCGCCAAAGAAGTTCCAGGCCGGCGACCAAGTATTTGTAATAAAATACTCTCAGTCCGTTGGAAAACTTGATTCCGGCATGAGGGGTCCATACCGCGTCACTAAAGTATTACCAAGTGATCGCTATGAGATGAGACTGCTAAGTGGGGCTAGAGGCAAGACCACTCAGGCCGCAGCTCTATATATGTACACACACCCAGTGTCTGTGCGAGGTATGCGTGCGAGTGGATGGCGAGTATCTGCCTTGCTAGTTGGAACGAGTTGCCGATGCGGTCCAGTGGTAGCTCCCGAGGCTGATGACCTGGAGTACCCGGCTTCGAGAGACAAGCGCTTTCGTACGCAGGGCGGGCTCAGTTCCAAGAAGTCGCATTCTTTGAATGCGCATCAGGCTCTGTCCTGGAGGGTTCAATCCCTAGAAGTCGTGTTCTCTAAACACGCATCAGGCTCTGTCCTGGCAGGCGCAGTCCTGGTTCACGCTTAGCGTGGGAACTTGCAAGTTCAAGTATGAGTATGACAGAGTTATTACGAGTGAAGATGTATGCATACTTTTGAAAGCGAAGTGCTTTAATCTGTTATGAAAGTGTCTTTGTATGAGGGCCTTGTATGCGCGATGAATGACAGAATAGGCAACTGTGTATGTTACTATGATTAATTAACAACACTTCTCTCATGCAGATGACAACTCTGACGTTGACGATGCCGGTGAATCCTCCGGTACTCCTACAGATCTCGCTGGCACTTTAAGAACAAGCGACTCACTCACAGGAGAAGACTGCGAGCAAAGTCCCACCGTAGTAGAGCCAGTGCTTTTGAAGAGGCCAACTCCAGTGCGGCCGAGGACGACGCACGATCAGGAGAGGCCGTATTAGCCGAACTTACAACAGGCAGCATCGATCCCCACCACCGCCTATAAAAGCAAGCGCTCAGTCGTACACCGATTCATTCGCTGCTTAGTCGCCGTTCGGTAAGGTGGTTGGTTTCGACGCTGCTTGTTGTGAGATCATTCCATACTTGTTTTCGTGTCTTTTTGTTAAATTTTAATCATCACTAATAATATATTTAACTCAGAGGAGTCTTCATTAAGCGTCATTAAAGCGGCAGAGGAAATTCCAGAACCGAAGTCATCAAAAGTTTGAATAACTGGTCTTGAAGATGTGTTAGACCATATAAATTGCTGACTACCATCCCCTTGCGATGTGTGAGATGATGCCGACTCTGCCACGGGATCTTGCGGTCCTGTCGAAACTTGTTCGGCCCCGTAACGCTGCGATGGTTGGCTTTCACCCTATAACCAAAATACAATACAATACATCAATATACCTAAATCGATCGATTGTACATTATAAATCTTAATTTGCGATGCACAACACTAAGCACGTTTAGGCTCCGGCATGGATCCACCACTGACAAAAATGTGCAAAATATGATTGCTTAGTTAGACAATGATACGGGTGGATCATTCTGTGCATCCAAGGGTCATATACATAAAAAGGAGTTCATTTTAGGTTAGTATGGACAGTACCTACTTACCTCTAAATTGAAATCCGTGTCATGTTCGTATTCGAATTCGTCATTATCATCTAATATGCGTAGCAATTCATCTCTTGAATAATATTCACTCATTATTAGATAGTTTTCCGGAAAATAAATTCACCACGTCACTATTGACGCCCAAAAGCGACGATGGCGAGGGCACAAATGATGGACAGTTCCAAATTAGTGACGTGACTACTTGATGACCATAGATAAATAGATGTTTTAAATGTAAGTAGGTTTTAGCATTATTAATTTGATTGTTATATTTGTACGATATATATATTCATTGTATTAATAATAAAGTAACACTAATTCCATAAAAAAACGCATTTTTTGTAGTTTTAATCAATGTTTTAGTTCAATTAGAAAAAAATTAAGAAAGTTAAATTACCCCATCACTAGTGTCGCTTCAAAGCGACAATGGCGTCTGGTGAACGTATATTTTGAGGTCTTTTCTTCGCCTAAAACAAGTTCAAATTTGGAATGAATACTAAAAGATCAAGCTTAACTTTAGTACAATTTTATTTAAGTGTCTTACGGAGAAGACTACAAAATTTAAAAAACATAATTCTTTTACCTATTTTCTATAATATTAGATTAAAAAGTAGCACATCTATTTGTCGCCTAAACTCGTCGTTGGCGTTCTAGCGGCCGATTACGTTTGTCGCTTGTAAGCGTCGTTGGCGTTCAAAGGGTTAAATCTAAACAATTGGTATTTATAGTCTCATTAGAGTAGGAACCAAACATTCAAAAATCACAGTTGTCTAGAAATATAATTTTTAATTTTTAATAATCATCACAGCTTTATTTGAGTATGCGCCTTAGCTTATTTATTTATCTAATCTACCTAATTTGTAATATTTAATAATCATCACAGCTTTATTCAGACTGATTCATCTTATTACTAACAACACTAACAACATTACTAACTAGTTTTAATAACAGGTAACAAAATAAAATTTATAGAAAAAAAAAAGTTTTAACTTAACAATGTAGCGACATCTACCGCGCTACATAGAACTACGAAGGCCTGAATTGCGCAAGCAACATTCGCAACGAAAGTTGCATATATACAACCGCCCGACATCAACCGTCGGGCCGTGGCCTGCTAGGCACAAAACCCGCCTGGTTGGAGGATCCTCCCTTTTCGTCGGAGGGGCAACACACCTCGCCTCTCCACACTGGTGACCCCGACGTGATACCAGTGTCTCCACACTGGTGACACCGAGCAGAACATCAGCGCAGCCTTCCGGAGACCAGCACCTTCGTCACCATCCCCTCACAGCAGCCTTCAACAACATCGAGCAGCGAGTCAAACAGCCAGCCAGCACTCTTCCGGCTTCAACGGGCAGCCTGACCACATGGCTGCGGCAGACATGCAGCCTGGTCAGCACCCTCAGCCGACATTAGCGACTTGGCACAGCACACTGTACTTCGGCCGGTCAACAAGCAGAGGTCGTCTCTCCAGCCAGCCACTACGCTTCGCTACGCTTCACTGCACCATCTCGACTCACTGAGGACTACGCAGCAACAAGCATCGCCCCGACTCACTGGGGACTCATCGCACTCACCGCTCACAGTCCCGACTCACTGCGGACTACGCGGCATCCGTTCCGACTCACTGGAACTCGCACTCCTGGCACTGGCAAGCTCTTCAGACGCACTGACCGCTGACTCATCAAGATCATCGACCTCCGGTCTCGGGGGGGAGTGATGTAGCGACATCTACCGCGCTACATAGAACTACGAAGGCCTGAATCGCGCAAGCAACATTCGCAACGAAAGTTGCATATATACAACCGCCCGACATCAACCGTCGGGCCGTGGCCCGCCAGGCACAACACCCGCCTGGTTGGAGGATCCTCCCTTTTCGTTGGAGGGGCAACACACCTCGCCTCTCCGCAACAACCTTCATTATCAGTATCTTGTGCTTCAGTGCCAGACTTAAGGTTTCTATAGAAGTCATGATACTTATTTGGAATAATCAGTGTATCGCAAAAACTAATCAGGTCTTTATATTTCACATCAGAGATAGGGATAGGATTTTTGTATAACTTCTCTAATATTAGTTCTTGTTCCTTCTTTTTCCTTCCTCTTGTTAATTTCAAATTATTAAGTACTACAGTTCAGTCTTCTGTAATTTTCTTCAAAAAAGTCGTACTTAAATTCAATAACGTCTGGATTATTCCCTTGTACTTTTACTTCTCTTATCTTATTCCAAGAAATTTTGTCTGAATTTGTATCTTTGATCCAGTTTTTATTATTGTTTTTAGTATGTAGCCAAACTTTGAAATCCAAAACTAAGTCTTGATTCACTTCTACGAGTCTATAAGGTGGGCTATTCTGTTTTGCGAACCAGTGTGTACCATTCATCTGGCGTGTAAATAACTTTATTTTTTGCTGTTCGCTCAATTAATGAGTGAACGCTATCTGCCTCGTTCTGAGTATGGCCTTTTTCCAAGAATCTATGGCATACATCTACCTTAAATGTATTGCTTACATACAAGTACATAAAAAAAACAATGCGATTGCGATTCTGACCAGCACAGTTGTCTGACCAGAATCTAAAATCTTTCACGCCATCCTTAACCTTGTCGTTAACAAAAGAAAACAAACAACTAGCCACTTCATTGGCGCCACGTCTAGCAATTGTCTCATCCCACATGTAACATGTAGCTTCCTTTAACCCAGCATCAAACACTGTAAAATTATATACTGATAATTTCCTCTTGTAATACAGTACACTAATTTCAGCGTGTGGAGTGTTATTTATTTTTTGGAAATCAAACATCGCTGTGCAAATTTCAGAAGGATTCGATTGAGCTTCAATTTTATCGGCGTTTTTAAATGTCCTGGCAAGATTTTTATTTTCCATGTGTGCCTTATGCTTCAGTTTATCATCATTGGTAGGCGTGGTGTTATTTTTCATTGCGTGGCATAGGTCACATGGTCTTTTTTAGGTATATAAAAAGCTATATTTAATTCCTTATTAATAATATCTTTGTACTGTCTTACAGAAGTAGCTATATTTTCAGTTATATTCAGATCTTTACACCATATAATATACAGGTCGTACATCTTAAAGTTCAATTCACAGTCTAAGTACTGTTTATTTGAGTCTTTGCGCGTATAATGACTTTCTATGGGTGCAAAAAATTTTACATGTTGAATTACATTTTCTTTCATTGCCGCAGTTATTATAGTTGGATGATTTTGATGAAAGCCTCTCATATCTTTAGTACAAATACCGGTATTTTTATCATGCTTATCGATGGCAGATTGTATAAAAGTGTTACTTATAGAAAACGTATTTTTAAACATAGTTTTGCAAACCATTACCTTCTCCTTGTGGCCAATATTAGACAAAAGAGGCAAAAAAAACTTGTAAACATTTAACCTCTTAGAATCTTGTGTCCATTGTTTTTTTCTTATTTCTTTTACGTATGACGCTATAAAAAACCACTGCTGACAATGGTCACCTAGATTCCAAAAGGTTTCGAATATTTTTTGGCGAGCTACCACACCAAACTTCTCAAAACATTTTAATCGACAATTAGATGCACATGGACCCTTCATTTGTTTTGCCATTTGTTGTTTTCCGGATGGAGATGTATGAGCTTCACCTATGTTGACAAGTGCCTTCCTTTTTTCATCTAGCCAGTTAGATTTATTAGTAATTCTGTTCTTTGTAATTGCTTTTTTCACATACTGACGCTTTCTTCTACGTTGACGCGGTGGTGATGAACCGGACATTTCGCTGGATCCTAGGGGGCTTGATCTTAAGGTTGCATCAGATGGGATAACTGTACTTTCGCTTAAGTAGTTACATTCATCAAGTCCATACATGTCGTTTGGAGACAATCCAAACGACATGCATGGACTTGGCATTGGTGTTGAAACCAAAGATTCGGAAGCTGTTGAAATAACATCATGGGCAGTTCTTTCATTGATATCATTTTTAAGTGTTGGTTGTGGTGTTTCATTTTCACAGATAGAATTGTTAAGATAGTAATCTTGAATTTCATCATTCGAAATTTCCCCTACCGTATCAATTATATAATTTAAATCAGTTTGAGATAATATTATATTAGCTGATGTATGATTTTGTTCTTCATCGCTAGGTACTTCGGTAATCTGTGTTTCGTCGTTACAAACGTCCAAAGGCCGATCCTCAGGATCCAATGAAATATCTTTTCCGGAACATACTGGTGTCTCTAGAAAACAAAAGAAAGAAATATATTTATTTATTTAGATTTTTATATTTATTTATTTAAATAGATATATTTAGTTATTAAACTATAATGAAACACACAAAACGCCGAAACGTAAAACGCGAACAAGAATCGACACGACTTATTGGGGAGTTCCCGTGAATGAAGTTATGTCAGACAAGACCGAACTCGCACCGAGTGGCGCGCATTTTTAAACACCGTACAAAAGGATAACTGTAGATATCCGCATCTACGACACTTATTTGTTGTAATTATGATAGTTATTCTCTTATACGACTTGTATTTTAAGTAAAATACATAATATTAAAGAAAAAATCTTATATAGGTATGTGTATATGGACAATCTAAAGCCATAAATGCAATAAAAAAAATGCCACTTTTGACATGTCTTTATGTACGTAGGGGCCGTCGATATATTTGAATATTGTATGATTCAACAAAAACAGAAATACGACGTGAATTTCTGAATAATGAGCCTACATCCTAGCAAAATGACGAGTACGTTATTGGAATATTACCATAGGTACTCTTAACAGTACGTTTTTTAAGAATTGTTCACAATAATCGCATTCATCTTCACAATAATGATCATATATTGCATAAAATGTACAGTTCTGGCACCAAAAAAAGTCAACACTTATTAAATTCTTCACTTTAATGTTATCGTGTATAATAAAGTGGGGTGCGTTCGCGCAGCGGAATGTTGTTGAATTTAAAGATTTTAATTATGCAGATATTTAGTGTATGACGTCGTATAAGGGCTAGCCCTTACATACAACTGTTGCATCGACTAAACTGTTTCGTCGAGTTGTGTACTTTTCGTGATTTCTACTCAACTGAACAGTTTAGTTGATGGAAGTGCGTATACAATCGATTTTATATCTTCTCAAATCGACCAGTCTTTATTCAGCAACGCTCGAGTCAAGGTGTTTACAAACCATGTCAATTAACAACAAAGTTTTAGTTTGTGCTTTGCTTTATAGAAATTTTAAGAGAGATAAAAAAAGAAGATACTGTGTACATCCTGTACTTAGTGATAGATTATCTAGTGGAATATTTCATACGTTACATTCTAAGCAGAAAGAGCACCCAGACAAGTTTTTCAAATATTATAGAATGAGTGAAGAAACGTTTAATGAAATAATTTCATTCGTGGGTCCTTTTATAAAACGCCAAGATACAAGATGGAGATGCGCCATATCAGTAGAAGAGAGACTAAGTGTTACTTTAAGGTAAGTAAAACACATTTATAATATAGTAATCAACGTTTTATTTTAATAATAATTACAGCCAGTAATTGAGTTAGTGCAGCTTAAATAAAATTTTAGATCAAGTCGAGTAGAGGACTGTGCGGAGAAGGTGTGAAATTCGATAGGTAGCTTTGCAAACTATCCGCAGAGTTTTGGGAGCTAGTAGATGGGCATTGTCGGATATATTCCGGTCTAGAAGCGTCAATATGAGGTGGGGTAGATCCAGTGTAATAATATCCAGGTTGTAAGAAAGTGTTTGTGGAAGGCTGTAATAAAATGTTACGTGAAGGAAGTGTTACGGAAGATTGAGTATGTTGTCTATTGGCTTTTATCCTTCGACATACTTGCAGTATTTCAATTTTGGCTTGAAATTTTTCGTCGTCTGTCATAGACTGTAACGTAGGAACTAAAGAGAGAGCAAAATGTTTGTCTTCGTCTAAATCATCTTTTAGTATGTTCAACAAAGTTTCTTCGAACTTCGGACCAGTTATTTTTTTTTTTCTTGTACTTTGTGTTATAGGTACATTTGAGCCCATAGTGTCAGAGGTTTCAGTCTCATCTTCGGCTTCAGCTGCAGTGCAATCTAGATTACCATCAGTGGGTCGTTCTGCTAATGAAGATTTTAGAAATAGCAACTTTTCAAAACATCGATATTTTCGACGTTTCTTTGCCGCTTGCCCGGATGTTGTTTTTTGAGCCTTCAATTCTCTTGAAAAGCAGGTTCTCAAGTTAAGCCATTTCTGCTGGACCTCTGCACCTATAAATGTATACAATATTTATTTATCTATTTAACAGATAATAATTACAAAAGTTGAAGCTTATTCCTATAATAAAGGGATTAAAGTAGATTAAAACTTCCTTGGTGTGTATACCCCCTTTCCGTTACACCCTGTATATTTTTATGTAATACGTATATTTTTTTTACAGGTATCTGGCAACTGGCAACAGCTTCAATACCCTCTCATTTACATATCGAATAGGAGCAACAACTGTAAGAAACATCGTAAGAGATACGTGTGATCAAATTTGGGCAACAATGCAACCAGTTTACATGCCTCAAAGGACAGAAGAAGATTGGGTTCAAATTGCAGATCAATTTTATGCTCGAACTAATTTCCCTAATGTCATTGGTGCCCTCGATGGCAAACATATTCGGTTAATTCAACCAGATAACTCTGGATCTTCATTTTTTAATTATAAAAAATACCATTCTATGGTGTTAATGGCTTGGACTGATGCCGATTACAAATTTATTTATATTGATGTTGGTGCATATGGAGGTTCTTGCGATTCAAGTGTTTTCAAAAACTCAAATATGGGAAAAAGATTAGAGGAAAATAGTTTGAACATTCCGAATGGAAGAATATTGCCCCATGACGATAATGGGAAAAATATGCCGTTTTATCTTGTGGCTGATGATGCGTTTGGACTTTCCAATACTATTTTACGTCCTTATGCTAAGAGGGGCTTATCTTATGAAAAAAAAGTCTACAATTATAGACACACAAGAGCTCGCCGGATGGTAGAATGCACTTTTGGTATTTTAGCCAACAAATGGCGCATATTTCATAGAGGGCTCGATGTAAACCTAGATTTTGCAGAATCTATAATAAAAACATGTTGTGTACTACATAACCTCGTACGAATGAAAGATGGAATACTATTCAAAGACACGTTCTATGACGCTCCACTAGAAAATATAATATCTCAGGGTGACAACAGAGGCAGAAACCTCACCGGAGGTATAAATGTCCGACAATACTTAACGTCTTATTTTGTTTCTCCTCAAGGCTCTGTACCTTGGCAATACGATATAGTATAAAATGATTTTTTAAATAAATAAATAATACAATGTACGAAACTAACCTCGTTTTCTTTTATTTTCTGGGTCTAATTCCAACCATCCAGATACGACTTCCATGCAAACTTCCTCCCATAGCTTTTTCTTCAGATTGATGTCTGAGTACTCTTTAAGTAAAGCGTAGGTCTTTTTTCTACGCTGTTAATGAACTCCTCCGTATCGTCCGTAATAGTTCCCGCCATGGCGACAAGAGACGTGGCGCCGCTTCAAATGCTTATACGAGACTGGCAGTCGCGGTCAGTCGCGGATCGACTGTTTAGTCGATGGTCTGCGCACATCAATACAATGCAATACAAATTGAGCGCTTGATCGATAGTTGTCCAACTTTTAAATCAAAAGCAAATCGATATAGCTTTTTGGCTTTTTTGTCGAACAACTATCGAGTTGACTGTATGTGCGCTTTAATATATTCTTTTAAACATTATGATACACAACAAAATAGTTGTTCAACTAAAAGTTGTATGTAAGCGCTAGCCCTAATTGTGTATGGTAAAAAAAAATTTGTGCACGCAGCCATTGTTGAGAAATTCACCAAAAACTGATTCCGCTGGGCGAAAGTTGTCCTGGTGGAACTCTTTTTAATCCATGGACTTTAGAAGAAAAAAGATGTGTCCAAAAATTAGTGTGTATTTGTGTGTAAGAATGTATATGTATGAATAAATTAGTTCATGCATAAACTTCGGAGAAATTCAAGTTTCCGCTCCGCGAACGTTTGCCATTAGCTAGTTTTCATATAAAGCGCTTACATAAAGAGCTGTAGATTTTTACATCCATTGTTTTGAATTTGTGTATATTTGTTTAAAAAACAGATTTAGAAAAAAACGTAGGGCTTAAAAGATAAAAATATAAACGTAAAATACGCTGATTAGGTCTTAGTTCTTAAAGTATGCACTTTGGGGTCTAGATTTTCACGTTTATACAAACCTTGTAAGTGTCTGCAACATGTTGCCAAGTATCAATGATGTTCAGTTAGTAATTAAAGAGTTATAGGACAATTTACCATGAATAGATCACTGTTTACAAAGCAGTCAAATATCACGACGTTCTAAGGGAATTGCATGGTAAAATGTATGCCAATAATTAGTGTATTCATTCAACTATTCACATGCAAAATTTCATGTCATTAAATTCAGTAATTAAAGAAAAACAATTATAATACTGACGAAGCATCGAAAACCTACATAACCCGACCAAGTTCAGATGGCTACAAAAAAGCGGCCGTGCAATACACAATTACACACAAATACACACAAATTTTTGGACACATCTTTTTTCTTCTAAAGTCCATGGATTAAAAAGAGTTCCACCAGGACAACGTTCGCCCAGCGGAATCAGTTTTTGGTGAATTTCTCAACAATGGCTGCGTGCACAAATTTTTTTTACCATACACAATTATACGACGTCATACACTAAATATCTGCATAATTAAAATCTTTAAATTCAACAACATTCCGCTGCGCGAACGCACACAATAAAATGGTATGGTTTATGGATCAAAGTGGTAGGAAATCCACAACCGAAACATTTTTCTGCAATTCGGAAATGAGTGATTAACCACGGCCATACTGAATCTTGCAATAATATAAAATAATTTTTAGTTAGGAATTTATCAATGTTCGCAAGAACAACCATTTTATGTTACGTACCTGAAAAAGAAATATTGGGTAGGTACTCATGTCAATATTATTAAAATGCATACATTTTCTTCGAACTTGTCATTTGAGCATATGAACATATATGGGTCATATTCAAAATAATTGTAAATAACGGATAGGAAACAAATATGAATATTATTTGATTGTAACAGAAAAATAACAGAAAGGAATTATTAGGGCAAGTTTAAATAGCACACGTTTTTAAATTAAATAATTAACGTTGAGCTAATTACCACATCTGGAATAGTAGAATACCATCATCAATATCACTACTTATACATACCTATTTACCTACTAAGATAACAGGCTACGAGTGCAAAGCTGGTGTGGGTCGTTAGGTGGGTCCATAATGAAACAACATTTTGGTGATTGTATTTTAGTTGGTATAATAACCATACATAAATGAACAATTTGTTACGTAGTTTAAAATTATTATTCAAAATTTTAAGATATTAATTTTAATAAAATTACAAAAAAAACTAATACACAAATACCCTTACGGCCGGTTTCAATATTAAATCCGTCGATAGATTAGCGTAGGTACTAGGCGTAGAATTTTGACATTATTTGTATGGACGTTATGTCAAAATCCTATCTCTAGTAAGCAAATCTATCGATAGATTGAATATCGAAACCGGCCATTAATTTGTCAATCAAATTACTTACAGGTAACCTTTTGTTAAATGGCCCTGTCAAATATTTAGTGAAAACAAAACAAAAATAAACCATTCGATATGATCAAATAAAATTAACATAAGAAATTTTGTATTTTTATTGTTTTATTTGAGTCGATACCACTTTAAATACACACCAAATGGCGCAAAACTCAATAAAAAGTAGCTTTTTTATGTATTGGTCTAGTAAAATATTTAATAGTAACGTAATTCTGTGATCGCGACAATATTTGTAAAATCCGTTAAATATTGTAATAAGTTTTCAATTAGGTTCAAATATTTTGGTTAGTTTTGAAGCATAAATGACAAAGTCAAGGCATTAAAAACTACATTTTATTGAATTACTCGCCATAGGTGAATCGAAATCACCTTAAATTAGTAAAAAATAACGAACTAGACTCTTAGCCTAATAAAATAATACTTAAAAAATAACCATGTAGGTTTGGTCAAATTAACATTAGGAACATTGTACCAGGACCTGAAAGTTCGATCATTATCTTTATTACTTGTTTTTCAAAGCATACAACAGCAATTTTATTTTCGGATTTATTAACTAAAATGATCGATTAACATAAAAAAGACCAGAATTTGTAATACAAAGAAGAATTTTTAAACGACCATTCAACTGGTGCTATTTTGGCGGTACGTTCTCATGCGCCCCCGCACGGATTGCCACCGTAGGCAAATGGGAATAATAAATCCCAGTCGCCACCGGCGGTAGCTAGGAAGTCATTGCCCCCACTTCAGTTTCGCTGTACATTGCTTTCCCTATTTAACTAAAGCTTACATAATCAAATTAAATAAGCCGAATTCGGTAGTTTTAGGTTAGGTTAGAACTACCAGAACCGAATCCAGCCTATTTAACTTTATTATGTAAGCTTTAGTTAAACAGGGAAAGCAATGGTTAGCGAAACTGAAGTGAGGACAATAACCTCCCAATCACTGCCGGTAGCGACTGGGAATTTTTATTCCCATTTACCTACGGTGGTAAACCTCGCGGGGGCGACCGAGAATGAACGATTTTGACCGAGTGGAAACTTTTTCTTAACGCATATAACTACGAGTAATAGACTGGCAATAGGTAATCGTAATAGGCTGGCCAAAAGACTGGCAAAGTAAATGTAAAATAATTTTGATTTGATTTCACAGATCTAATGACTCTGCACAAATTCGGGTTTTTAATTAGGTACATAGGTTAAAACTACCGGCTAGTGATAAAAAAAACAAAATTTGTGATTAATCTTCAAGATAGAAACATTATTTAACTTTTTCAAAAAGTGAAGTTATAGCGATATTATGTAATTAAATACTATCATCGTCAGTGTCACTTAAATGCAAAAAAAAATTGTTACGCTTTGTTTTCTGTGGATGTAACATGTTGCCGTCAGAATTAGAAGTAGATGGCTCATCTATGTTGCTCTGTCTATCTGTATTGCTGATAGTCATTAGATCTTTGAAATCGTTTCGAACATCACACGAAGAAATGTTATAGGCTTTTGAACCCTGTAATAAACCTCTTAGTTGTTTGTCATCATAATTAACACGAACATTTGACAAAATGGTTATTAGTTTATTTTCAGATGCAGATTTTAGGGCGGTGTGACTACGTTTTATTGGTAAAAGATCATCATCAGATGATGAATATGACAAAATTCTTTTAGTACGCTTTTTAGTTACAATTTCTTTTAGTAAATTGTGTTTTGTAAGCGAATAACAATTACAAAATCCCCTATTGTAAGTATTGCTACAGAAACAACTCAAAATTCTTGAAAAAATTGCATGTTAATCGTCATTAATAGTCTGAACCTGGTGAATTTCCATGGTTTTAGGAACAGGTGTAAGGGAGGGCAAATATTGTTCAAACTTTTCTTTAATATTTTTGATATTTTCTTCGTTCACAAGGTAAAGCTTTACATTCGTTATATCTTTTAAAAGTATATATGCTGATTCGGCATCGAAAACATCTGCTCCGTGGGATACTTTTCCGTCCAAAAGTCTTTTAATGATTCCACCTACACCGTCAGCTGCTCCCTTGCCATGGGAAGCTTCAAAGAAGTTCCATGTACCAGAAAAACCTAATTCTTTAAGAATCGCATTAAACAAAAAAAAATTCTTTTTTTGCCTATATTGTGTTACAGGGCCGTCTGAAAATACATGTATAGTATCAATCTCGAGGTATTCCCGGATTATATGCATTAGGATTGGGTTTAAATGGGCCCAAATTGCTTCAGGTGAATGGTCTGTCGAATTTGATAAAGTGCAGAAGCACTGTGGTTTTTTAGATTTCCGATATAGCACACTAGTATGTAAAGAAATTTGATACTGAGACGCTCCAAAGTGGACGGCTTGTATTTCTTGATGCATTTTGCACGTATAATTTTCAGAAAAATCACAGTGTATTATTACTTCGTTAGCCTTAAGATTATCTTTTACATATTTATACATTTTGTATTGATGACTGATGTTATATAAATGAATTTTATATTGTTGTAGGTCTATTTCAAATTTTTGAATTAAGTTTTGTAACATTGTTGTTTTTATTTGTTTAGTCATCCTTTTACAAACCTTAGTAACCTCATCTTTCTTATATTTTACGTCAACAGCAGACCACTCGAGCCAAGACACATTCGCATCAATATCCGTCGTAGAAAAATCATAACTTATACAATTCCTTTTGCATACCGCACATTTCGAATACATGCAATTCTGAGACTTTATATCACATACCAATGATTCAACAAAATCATTAAGTTTCTCATATCCATTTAAAATCTGAAGCTTCTTTAGCGCTATAAATTTAAATTCTAAATTTGCATGCTTTTTGCAAATGCAAGTGTCGCGGTCCGATATATTTGGTCGTACAATATAAAAAGGTTTATATCTAACAAATGTTGTGTAAGATACATTTATTCCAGTTTCCTGTTTGAATTTTTTGTAAATATCAGTTATATTGGCAAGTAGGTATCTCTTCTGGACTTTTTCTTTTTTTAATGTTTTAGTCTCTTTTTTCCCGGCAGATGCTCTTGACACATCATCTTGTAAGTAAAATTCTGTAATGGTTTTAGCCAAATCTCTTTGTTTCTTGTTGTGTACTCTTTTGGATATTCTTAGTGCTCCTTTTAAACCTACGCAGGAATTTAATCGTGCTTGCAATTTATACTTACGGACCACAGGACTGTTAACTACATTTTTCAAAACGTTCCGTTCAGCATTACATGTAGAAGTCTTGTAAGTTTTTTCCAGTGAGTCGACTAATACATTTTTTTCTAATAGAACTCTCCTTATTTTATTTTTATCTGGAGTTGTTATACTGTTCAGATTTTGGATGAAAGTTTCTGTTTTCGATAACGGAGAATCTGGCAATGTGGAACAGGATGTCTGATTAACATTTTCTTTCTCGAGCTCATTATCGTTGTGCTGACAATTCAATAATAATTTATACCTATATACTTTTTTTTTCAATGCACAGACATGTTTTTTCAAAGTTTCTATTTTCTTTTTTAGATTATTATTTTCCTTAGTTAATCTATAGTGCGTCTTTTTATATGTTGGACGACTTTCTTTCTTAGTATTTTTTATTTGTTTCTGATCTGACTTTTTTTGTTTTAATTCCCGCCATTGCTTTCGTCTTTTTACTTTTTCTGTTTCTGACAATTGTGAAATTTTTAAATATTTGTTTTTTTTGTCTTCAGCTTCTTTTTTCTTCCTTTCCTCCCATATTTCAGGCTTATTCGCTTTTAAGCGTTCTCTATAATTGCGCTGTCGTTCAGCTGGTGTTAATGGCATATTTTCTAAAACAAATAAAATTCAGCTTGAAGCAAGCAAATGCTTATGTGTTGTATAACACATCAGTTGTTAGTTTTGGCAGCAGTCATTTAAAGCAAATGGTATGGTAGCTCGCGAAATTCACATGTTCTTACGTTTTTAGGGTTCCGTATGTCCGAATGAAAACACATATACCAATTTCTGTGACTCAAACATGTACGTGTTAAATAAATAAATGAATTTTGGGTATACAACGTGTAACATAAATAACGCAAGACCTCTTAAGGGGTCATTGTACTCATCATTATAAACAACTTTTACTATCGGGCCAACCCTGAAATCGCATACAAAAACAGCTGTTCCATACATTTATGTTCCCATAACTCGTGAAAATGTATAGAATAGCTGATTTTTTTTCAGGTTTCGGATTTCAGGGTTGGTCCCATAGTAAAAGTTGTTCATAATAATGAGTAAATCGACCCCTTAAGAGGTCTTGCATTATTTATGTTACACCCTGTATACTTACTTTTGGGAGACAAATAAGAAAATAAAACAAAACTGTACCACTGTACCATTTGACATATCAAATGAAAGGGCTTACTGTGAGAGTCTCAAGTATATTTTCTTAATAATTTTAAAATAGTTGAGTTATTCAAATAAAATAGATGAAAATTCGTCATTCGACCCTCTTAGTCGGTTTTTGAAAATTGCGGCTCTTAGTAGGTTGTATGAGGATCAAAATGTGATACGCGGCGATGGTAGTGTAGATATTAATATTAAAGCGAAAGGATTCTAATGATTGGAATTATGTAAAGCCATATTTGTTATATATGTTCATCATATTTTAATCAACATACAACTTTACACTGATCTGTAAATTGCAAAAATCCTGAGACAATTTGAATTTCGCGGGCTACCTTGGCGCATCCCCCTTAACTGATACTGTGACGGACGACGAGAGGCTGGGTAAGCCTCGGCGAGGCTGCACGGTTAGTACAAACGGCTCAAGCGGCGAGGACTGAGGATACGCAGTAAAACATGCACACACAGACAATACATGCCACAGCAATGCAATACATGGCAAATAAACACAAAGTTTGCATACTTCAAATAAATTTAGGTAAGTAAAAAGAAAAGTTTTGGCTAACATGCGGTGCAATAGGTTTTTTTTTCATTAAATCATACATGACACAATGTGAATAGCGCCTAATCTTTCATATCTGTTACGTAACAGAAAAAAGTGACAGATAAAATAACTTATATGAATTAATTGCACGTGTCTAACCTACAAATCTATTTATTTCCACACCAATTCACATGATATACAAATATTTTATACTTTATAACAAATATCACAATACTGCCATTTCCTAGTATGAGTAATAAAACAGTAAGTACTTACCGATATTATAAAAGACTCACATTGAATATTTACTTATAAAAGTCAATTTTTCTTCGACATCGAAACGAGTTGAAACACTATATTAAACAAAATGGCCGAGCGTCTATTCTTACGTTGTGTAGTGACAGCTAGTGAATGAATGTTGCCAGTACATCAAATTTATTTATTACCATGGAAATAATTTTAAAATAACTTAACAGAGAAGAATAACAGATATGCGTAAAATCAGGAGACTCGTTAATAAATTAAATTTGGAGAATACTAAATAATATTTTATATTTTGTTTAGTGAATTGTTAAAAGTTTTAACAATATTCTCTGACTATATATTTTTTTTAAACTTTTATGTAATGGTTAATAATTAAATATTTTTTTTAGATTACCGTCAAAGACGTGGACATTGAATACTTGTTTGAAATGAAACGTATGCAATGTCTTATTTTTTTTTTTTAAATAAACTGTTTAGATGTACCAAATGTTTTGTTGTTTTTTATTAAGCTCAAATAAAATTGTTATCTGTTTGTGTATGAAATTCTAGTCAATTGTATCTTGTTATGAAAATAATTGGGTTGGACATTAAGACAGTAGAAAATATACAATTATTTTGAATATGACCCATATAATAAATAACTTCTGAACATTAAAATTCTTATTCACAGTCACAAAGTGACATGAATATAATGTACCATCTTCCTAAGAATTCCGTTCCGAAACTTTTTAGTTCCAATTCTACGTTACCTGCGTTTTGGTAACGGAACGGAAGTATCGGAAGTCTACCTTTAAACATTTTTGTTTAATTTATTTTTAAATAACACATCAGACCAACAAGCTTGGTATTAAATTGGGTTCACTGAAAGTTTATAAAGATTTCAAAATAATTTACAAGGAATAAAATTGTAGTACTTACTTCGAAATTGGTTGCGGTTGTGGAATATCAAAAACGGACCGTTACTAAAGTGCGTGTTTCATAGTCCGCTGGTCGCCGTCAAAATGGACGAATCATTGTGGTACAGCCAATGACAGCCTTACAAATGTTGCCAATCGACAAAATATATATAAGTGGAAGTTTTAATTGCGATCTTTTGTAAAAAAATGGGGTTTCGGAAGGGAATTTTCCACCTTAGCTAATTTATGTCCTCACTTAGATACAATTATTTAAATATTTTGTGTAATGTTACACTGTTTGTGCAATTATGAAAAAAATCGTAAACAACTATACTTTCCGAAAAATCAATCAAATTAGTATAAATAAGTCAACAAGATATATAAAAGTTATGTTATTTTACTGTAATTGGTAGTGGGACATCGTTAAAATAGGTACCTTCAACTAGTATTTTTTAAGTTACGGTAATATGACTGTATTTTTATGTAGCAACAACATATAATATTGTTAAAAGCTAACCATAGATCCATATTTTTAGTGTTGTTTTTCTTAAATGTGGAAATTATACGTTAAATATGTATCAAAAGTTGTGGGACACCCCTAAAACCCGAATGTACACTTTTTGTGAAAATGACCCATATTTTATTAAGTCAATCAGGATTTTTAAAGTAAAATAAAACAATATTTTGTACAAAATTTAAATAAAATCAAAAATATATCACTTTTTGGTAGTTACTAGCCACTAATTTTAGAAATTGGCCGTCATCAAACTATTTATTGGCCACATGAAATAAGTCTCAATTCAGTCTATAAGAACGTAAAAAAATAAACACTAAATAACACAATATTTATTATGTTAGACAATAACTAAACAATTTAAAAGTAACATTAATATGAGATCAGAAATAATGAGAGATAGGAACTTTCGTAAGTCTGATAGACAACAAATCACAAACCTTTAAATTAATATAATTTTATAGAATAAAGTTAGGTCCGAATCCTTGTTTTCGCGCTTCTTCACAAGAAGAGTTAAACATGTCATCATAATTATCGTCAGTACCCCTAGTACGAGTTTTTGATAGTTTTCGAATACGATATGTAGTTTCGTTTCCTTCCATACATTTACGTGCAGCGCCCCTAGCGGAAACGTGGTGGAACTAAAATCGGCAGTATGGGTTCAATCGAATCATAGTTAACGAATTCGATGAAAGTTTTCGAGCAAAATAATGCATTTTGGCAGTACGAGTTCGGACTTTGACAAGTTATCGTTAGTAAAGTTTGACGTATTCGAAAACTTTTATAGTTTTGGCACTCGCTAAGTAAATCTTGGTGAGAGCTTGCATTCATCTTTGAGTATATTTAAAAATAATTATGTTGGCGAGACGTTATCTTGCGTGGAGGTTAGCTGAGGAGGCTGACCGTGATGAGGAGCGACAGGAGCTCGTACAAAGGCGGAGATTAAACGTGCCCAGCCGTATTTCCGACACTCACTTTGTGCAACGGTATCGGCTAACCAAGGAGGGATTTATGTACCTCTGTGATACCTTACGAGATAATACTAATCTCAGGAGCTCCCAAAGAATCTCATTGGAGACCAAGGTAAGATATCTTATTTCACATCACATATCTAATTACTTAGATACGTAACAACGGTTACGATAAAAATGTCGCGCATTGGATAAGTGTTATCGTAACCGTTGTTTATCCAAAAAATCTCCACTATGTTTGAAGAAATTTCACTATTTATTTTAATTATGTTGCTACTAATATTGAGTAACAACCTAGGTTCCTATCTAAGTAAGAACTTCATTAATTTTCATGTAATTAACAAAATTATTTTATATTTTTAGGTACTAAGTGCATTGTTATTCTATGCGAATGGGGACTACCAGAGAGTGGTTGGGATTGCCAACTCTCTTTCTCAAGAGGCAATTAGTCGTTATATACACCAAGTGACAATGGCTTTAAACCACCCCAACGTAATAAAGAAATTTATTAAATTCCCCAACACACAATCAGCTAGAGAACATATCAAACAAAAGTTAGTACTTATAATCTATTATACTTTAAAATATGTTCTATACATATTATCAAAGATATTAATGTTTTAATGAATATATATTTTTTTATCTTTTAGTTTTTACAACCAGTATGGCATTCCTGGAGTGATAGGGTGTATAGATGGCTGCCACTTCAGGATTTTTAAACGTAACAAAAATGAAGAGCATCTATATTACTGTAGAAAACATTACCATTCATTGAATGTTCAAATGGTATGGCTAATTATATTCTAGAATTACTACCTACATTATGTGTTACATTAAATAAGTTGCTTTTCACATTACCATACATCTCTACATTATAAAGCAAAATAGTTTTAATAATAAGTAATGTATATTTATTATAGGTTGCTGATGAAAAATGTCGTATTTTGTCTGTCAACCCAAAATTTGGGGGAGCTAGCCATGATGCGTTTGTGTGGGAGAACAGCCAGATCAACACATACATGCAAACATTGCATCAGAATGGCGAATCTGTGTGGTTTCTAGGTAAGTAAACTTTATTTTTGATTCCCTATACTTTATTATTGAAATAATAATTCAAATTAAAATCCATTATAATTTTGAAATAATTACCAACAGGTGACTCTGGATACCCACAACGACCATGGATTATGACACCCTATAGTGACCCAACACCAGGTAGTGCAGCAGAAACCTACAACAAGATACACAGCAGGGCTCGTGTGACTATTGAAAATACATTTGGGCGCTTAAAAAATAGATGGCGATGTGTCTGCAAAGACAGGGTGCTGCACTACAAGCCGGAAAAATGTGCCCAAATTATTTTAGCATGTAGTGTATTGCACAATATTGCACTGGATTTTGGAGTGCCAGATCCTCAAGAACAAACAATAGATAATTTATGATAAAACTTACAGGATAAATAAATGTATACCTACTATGATTTTATAATATATATTTTTTTTAATGGGATATTACACATTAATTTTCTTTTCCTTGTATTAACTAGGATTTACTGTAATTTTATTGTTATTTACTTTACATAAATTGTGTTTCTTATTTTACAGTTAATAATCAAGATTTCCAACGAAATGAAGTGGTACAGCAAGAAGATGTTACCCTGTTGACACTAGGGCGCCTCTTGCGTGATCGAGTTGCCAGTAGAGTGCATGCTGGAGCTTTTTCGCAAGAATGACTAAATATACAGTTTTTTTTTTTATTTTTTAAAAATATTCTCTATAAAGGTCTGGAGTTCGAACCCAAGGCACGCACCTCTGACTTTTCGAATTCATGTGCGTATTAATAATTAATTATCACTCGCTTAAACGGTGAAAGAAAACATCGTGAGGAAACCTGCATACCTTAGATATTTTTCTCGACGGTTTGTGAAGTCTGCCAACCCGCAGTAGGCTAGCGTGGTGGACCATAGCCTAATACATATATAGCCGTGGGAGACCCGTGCCCAGCAGTGGGACAGTATATGGGTTGATGATGATGATGTTAAAAATATTCAGCTGCTACATATATTATTATGTTCAGTTCTAATTATTATTGCCCATACATAAATGTCACATTACCATCTTATATGCAATGAAAAGTTACATATATTTTTTGTTTTGTATAATAAAAAAATAATATTATTTTCTTCTAGGTTATTGATGAAAAATGTAAGATGGTGGTCATCCTTGCTGAGTTGGTTACCGGCTCTTCGCAGAAGGTCCTCTCCAAGCCAGATTGCCTGCCTATGATTGGTAGATTTCCTGCCTCTTATAAAATGTGTTGCTGGGGAGTTTGTTGCGCCGCTTCTTCTTCCCAGCTAAAACACTAGGAGGCGGTGAAGGGCGGGCGTTTTGGGGGCTGTCTTAATGTAAAAAGTACTACCTGGTAGTCTAATAAATGAAGCATTAAACTAAATACAAAAAATATTTATTTATTAATTTTTTCTGCAATGATGTACACCGCATCAATTAATTTGGCAAACAGAGTTTGCCACTGAGCCTGCTGCTGAAGCTCTACTTCTCGCAGCCTCCAGTTCTCAGTGACAAACTCTGTCGCCAAATTTCGCCAGTGCTCGTCACTCCTTAAAAAGATGTCAGCGTTTAAATTATGCCTCCGAGGGGTTCGGCGGGCACTATGCAGCGGCGCTGGTGCTGGCGATCGGAGCAACCGGCGACGCCCTCGGATCGCGCGCCGCGGTCCATTTTTCGAGATGGATTCATTAGTTGGGCTTACGGGTGTTGTTGGGGAAGTTGCACCTGCCTCTATTTCTTCCTCATGAAATTGTTCACTAACTGAAAAACAACATATACTTGTGAATAAATTACTAAAATAGATTTAAATAACTCTCATTGGCTCTATTATGTTAAAAACACAGTTTATTATTTGATTAAAAAATAGTAAAAAACTAACTGCTCTCAACTTGAACATATTGGATCGGTGTAGGTGACCCTGGGCTTGGCAGAAGGCCTCCAGTCGAGGCTACAGGGGGCTCAGGTGGGCCAACTAGCTGAAAGATGAAAAAGATAGTATTATTAAAAACATACTATGACATTTAGCTAAATAAATGTTAGTGGTCCTACTAGGTATTTACACAAGGAATCCTAGCACCTAGCTAGGATTCCTTGTGCTTTTGTCCTTACTCTTAATGTATGTGTCAATCACATACATAGTACATGTATATATTTTATGTATTTTATTTATAAAATTAATATGTATGACCATGTAAATTTAAATAATATAAGCAGAGTGTCAGAATTGTAGCATGTTGCATTTAATTTGTTTCCTATATAATATTTCCTAGGGAAAGATGTGCAAAGTAATAAAGATAAAACTATTTAAAATAATTACTTCCAAACCAACTTCTTCTATAGAAGTTAAACCTGTTGCAGCCTGTGGCCCAATAATATTGAGGACCCGCTGCTCCAGGTCTGTTAAAACCAGTTTACAAGCTGGCCCACCACCTGTGCCACCTGCAGCGCGGTGGATCTTGTTGGCCTTCCGCTTTATATTGTTTTTTAGGTCACTCCACACCTTTACATGCAAAGCAAATCAAGACTGAATTAGTGCATGATCAAACAAAAAATATTTGGTAGGTAATGTAAGTAATCCAATGTTTTTGGAAAATGGATTTGAAATCACGCGGACACGCCAGGCGTGTCGGCGGCACTGCATCTCGTTAAACTTGGACACGCTAGGCGTGTCCAGTGGCACTTCGATAGAGTTAAATTCTAAATCTGTCTTTTTTTCGGTTTAGCGATGAGTATTAGTTAGTTTGCCATTCGCTGAGCAAGAATAAAGGTGATTCAAATACGGTCGTGAGATTTAACCTGGAGTTATGGCTGAAAATAGTTTTTTAGGTAAGTAATTATCGTAATTTTGTAAGAGATCATAAACATTTTGTGCTTATTTTGAAATATTTCATAATATTAACTTAGATAACTCAATTATTGCAATTTTAAGGAACGATAGGTTAGGTACCTATTATATTTTAGTTGAAGATAGCGTATTTATTTAATTTATTGTTTTCTATAATTTTCTCACATAGGATATATTTTTTTTATATTAATTGCCAAAAATAGGGGTAAGGGAGGCATAAATACGCAACTATGCAGCCGTGTGCATGGCTGCGAATAACAGAATAAATGATAATAGCAAATAAATATTATGAGCGGGGACGATTATGGAAAACAGTATTAGTACAAATTATGTTACGGCAAACAAAACATTAGGTACCCTCCTAAATGATAATTTATTTAATAAAACGATTTTTATAAACGGTATAACTCGCGTATATTAATCATTTATATATTCTTGACGTTTCAGCGTTCGTGGTCGCAGGCAGACCACGAACCACGAACGCTGAAAAGCTTTCGAAACGTTTTTTATGTCTAGTGCTCGCGCAAACCTAAGACTTTATTATGCTAATTTGTTTACTTAATTGTAAGTAATAGTATTTATTTGTTTTACTGCAGATAATCAGGAAGAATGCTCTGATAACTATCCTGAATGTAGTCAGTCAATATTACAAAACTTTCCATTGAAAAGGAAATTTGATGGTTCACGTACTTGTGACACAGAATCAACAGACGGTAGCCTAGATGAAATTACTGATTCTGATGAATGTGTTGCAAAGAAATTGAAAACAGATAAATTGCCAATGACAGAAAATAATGATTCTTTAGGTGAAACCAAAACAAGTCCTGCATGTTGTGCCGCCAAAAAATATTTTAACGCATTATTTGCAAAAGATTTAAAAGCCGAACTGAATACAGAAAACGAACTACCTCCAATTTACGCCCAGTTCGAGCATGATTTGGGTATAATGCTTGCTTTTAGACTTAGAAATGTGCCCGCAAACAGGCGATTGGAATGCTATGAAAAATTAATTCGCACAATAAGACAGTATGAAGATTGAAATAAAAGACAAAGATTAAGACAAAAAGATTTTTATTGATTACAAAAAAAGGAGAACGGACAATCAGATTTGGAAATATAAGCTGTGATTAAGAGTATACCTAATAATTATATATTAAGTATTTTTTATTTAGGAATTAAGTACCTACCTAATCATATTTTGTAATAACTTTGTTATATGTAATAGCAATCAAGACATACTGAAACCATGAAAACCTGGACAATCTGGGCTATCAGATAGAACATCCTCTCTGTTTTTATAAACAATGTTACAGTGTCGATAATAGGCTGTGATTAGAATATAATACTGATACATATGTCATATATGTATATATTTTTTTTCAAAACATTAATAAATAATCATATATTGTGGTCCACTACATAATAATGAGACTGATTTACGTAGTAAAAAAAAAATTAAAACTTTAACTGGTCTTTCATTTAGCTTAAGTACTTCAAAATTTGTGATATGGTTTGAAGCATTCTATGCACAAGCCTGGCTGTTGGGGACATTTCTCGCAAGCAAACAATGTTGCTACCCTTTTTTTTTTCGTTGTCCAGCAGTGGGCGCATCTTCTTCGCTTAGTTTTGCCTTTTGTGTCTTTTTCTAATTTCATAATGCAATGAACATTTGTCCCCAATGGAAGTCGCAAATCCGGTATTAAATGAGGCTCGATAATAGATTTTATTACATTTAATCTAAAATCATATAAAGATATCTTGTTATTCGCTGAGTACTTATTGTACAGGAAGAAAGAATTTATTAATATTATTTGCATAATGTGGATTATAACTTTTTTATACCACCTAAGACTCTTGTGTTCACATGAGTAATACGATAGCATTTGGTCATGTCGATCAATGGCACTCATATTTTCATTGTAATATTTAATTATTTGGGGTTTAAGTTTAATTTGCCCCCTGCGATTTCTGGTACTATCTAAATTACCATTGTATTTTGTTGAGATAGCCAATACCTCCCGTTGATCCATCCATTTAATTATGCAAATGTTATTTTTATGTAATATGCATAACTCACCCTTTTTTAATTTTGTTTTTAATAATGTTTTAGGATTGCCTTGCCTCATTTTTCTCAGAGTTCCTGTACAATAAGTATGTTTATTATATAATTCATCCACCAGACCCACGCTTGTATAAAAATTATCTATGAACAAATGGTGTCCCACATTTATATATGCATCCATTAAATGTTTAACGACTTTTTTAACGTGGTTTGTTCCACCAACAAGCATATCAGAGGCACCCCCATACAGATGCAATTTTAGCACAACCCCTAGCTGATCGGCAAGTGCATAAAACTTCAGACCATACTTATTTTTCTTTCCTTTCATATATTGTCGACATTTTAATCTTCCTCTCCATAACATCATTGATTCGTCAATCACTATATTTTTAGTGGGATAATAAATTTCTAACATTCTTCTATTGAAATAATCAATTATTGGTTTTATTTTACAATTGCTTGTAGTTCCTCCTGTATTGACGCACAACATTCTTAAAATTAATAAAAAAGTATTACGCGACATTGCTTTAGAAAATACTGGTTGGTTAAAATATGAATCGGTTTTCCAATAATCTGATAGTCGATTTATTTTTATGAAGCCCATGTGGAATAATAATCCAAAGAATAATTTTATATCGCTGCAACTTATGGGTTTCCAAAACTTAGCTCTGCTTTGTGCACTTCTGCTTGCAGCTCTTTCCTTTTCCCCGTACTCGTTGGTAGAGCGAGTTAATAAATTAAGCAGTTCTTCATTGCATAAAGCGTTAAAATAGCTGATTGGTGTTTCAGCTATGTTTTCTTGGAGACCGGTTGTCTTGGTGAAAGGAATTTCGTTATATTGACCAGGATTCCCTGGTTGCCATTCATCGTTAAATGTATCAAGAGGTAAAGTTTCTTCTAGCTCATTTAAATCTATTTGGCAGTCGTCGTCATCTGTATCTATCTCATCTAAAACATTTTCAGAGAGGATCCCTAAGAGCTCAGAGTCAGTTAAAGCTGAAGATGGCTGGTTCAAGGGCGGAGTTGAATTCGAAGATTCCATGGCTCCTACAGTGTCTTCGATCCAAGGGAAATCCCAATTAGGGCTTTCCCAAGAGCAGGATGGTAGTGGATTCTCGAAGGGGTCCATAACCTAAAAAAAAACAACAAGAATAAAAAATATGACGAAACGGTTAGCGCATTGGCTGAGCGATTGACTGCTGCGCTGCGTGTCGCGGGTTCGATTCCCGCACGGAGCAATTATTTGTATGGCCTACAGGTAGTTGTTTCGAGTCTGGCTGTTTGTGTACGTGAATTTAAATGTTTGTAAACGCACCCACGATACAGGTGAAATTCCTAGTGTGGGGCAACTTAAAAAATATATATCCTGGGAGAACTTACACATTTTTTTAAAATGTGATCGCATTGGAATAGTAATATTTTGTTTATATATATATATATTAATATAATATGTTGTTAATATTTATAAGTATTTTTGGTGAGTTTCTCCACAATGGCTGCGTGCACATTTTTTTTTAAATATAGGTACACAATTATACGACGTCATACACTAAATATCTGCATAATTAAAATCTTTAAATTCAACAACATTCCGCTGCGCGAACGCACACGATTATGTGTGTGATTATTTCACACATTGTTATGTTTGAAATAAATTGTACTCACCAATTTTGTAGACAGGTATATCAGTTCACTGAAAGTAGACTAAGTTGAAGTTGTTGGCAGCAGTCCCGAAACAGTAGCCGATGTCTTCGTGAGAGCAATCAAACAGTCCCGAAACAGTAGCCGATGTCTTCGTGAGAGCAATCAAACAGTCCCGAAACACTAGCCGATGTCTTCGTGAGAGCAATCAAACAGTCCCGAAACACTAGCCGATGTCGTCGTGAGAGCAATCAAACAGTCCAAAAATATAAGCCGAAGTCGTCGATAGAGCGATCAAACAATATTCAGTAAACGTAAGTTACGGAAGGAACCGTCACACATGTGCTATGTCGAAAGCTTCGAACACTGCACTAAACAAGTTTAACTGCCGGCGGCGTGAGAAAATATTTGTCAACAAAAGCTTTAACACAAATAAAATTACAAAAATCTTACTTAACGGGCTTATTTTAAAGTTCAAATTCAAAAACCCAAGTCAAAGCTAAGTTAACAATAACAAACAACACGTGCGCGATCTTGCCGTTTTGTTCAATCTTTTGATTCTTTCTAACGCTCTTAACAAGCGTATCTCGCGTACTCGCTCTAAGCTATCCCTGGCCGCCGTCCGGCTGGACCGGTTTGGTGGGAACTTGGACGCGCCCCGAGTGTCGATTTTATGTAGGTAATTTGCAAAGGTATCTATTTCAAACTACGTCAAAGTTGGAAAAATATATGCGAACAGTAGAACTTATTTTAGAAACTTAAACGGTAGGTATTTAGTTTTATACAATCATTTTATCTAGGTAAGTACGTTACCTAGATAAAATAATATTGTATAATAATGATTTTTGTAAATACGTACATTATTTTAGCTATATTATACGTCTTAGTACAAAGGTTGAAAATCTCTGATTAACTTGTTTAGGTGGACACGCCTGGCGGGTTCTCGGCGACACATAATCACTTAAAAAAAAAAAACTAATTAAGAGATTTTTCCGGGGGCCACCTCAAAAATCCTTAGGATATAGCTAAAGGATTATGTACTGAGTATTTCAAAAGGCAATTTTGGCTAATTTTCGATATATCACTGAAACATTTAGGACACGCCTGGCGTGTTCGAGGCGTAGTTATAGAAATTCGCAAGAACACGCTAGGCGTGTTGGCGGCATTGAACGTGTTAAGAACTTTCAAATAAAGGAATGCTTGGGAAGGAACGCAGCATGCTGCATGCATCGTAAACTAGTTGTGTTGGATAAAAAAAGTTACCTTTTTCCATTTTTCGACAGGCTTCGAACTCCCTGTCGTGTCCAAATTAAGAGCATTAGTGAGCTCTTGCCACTTGTTTATAGCCCTTAGCCTGCCGCTAGGGCCATCCGAAGGCTTATTTAAATCTCCATTCCTGAAAAAAAGTTATTAAGATAAACTTAGCAAACTAACACGTCTAGACAATTTTTAGAAAATATTGTTACATACCTCTCCATAAAATCCACCATCACTTCAAATTGCGATGGGCTGGTTCTCGCCATCGCTTACAAAAACTCAAATCACAAATTTAAAATAAAAATATTGCGCGAAATTTTCAATAAATTCAATTATTAAACTTCATCCAAAACGTCAATGTCAACCATATCGAAGGACTACATTCGTCTCTTTTAGTTTGCCGGTGTGTAAAAGAGATGAAGTTATTAAAGTGAAATTCGTTCAATCGAGCTAGTCGATGGTCGATATCGTGTAAACTACATTCGAAAACTTAAACTCGTACTACCGATTACATCGAAAACTTTATAGTTCATCGAGCTAACCAATACTATCATCGTTTCAGTCATTTGTAAACTCGTACTAGGTGTACAGATGAGTCTGTGTTAGCTTCTCGATAGCAAATGTGGCATAAAAACGGATCCTCGTCATCCACTGGTACATGGACGCGGTGAGATGAAGGAATACAATTTAAATGAAATCGTTATTTACATTGGCTGCATTCAATAACTCTCCGTGTAATGATATTTAAGCAGAAATCAACAAACTGATTGTTTATTAACCATAAATGTAGTCCAAGTCTTTTCTTTACTTTTATCTTCTTGAGTTATCATTGATTTAGTTTTTCCATAACTTTTGTTCTTGGTTTTCTTCTTAGGTACACTGTTCTCCTTTTCCTTCTTCTTTTCTTCTCTTTGTCTCTTTCTTTCCTCCTTTGCAGCTTCTTCTTCTTCCTTTTTTAACTGTTTTGCTTTTATTTTTTCCACGTATTGGTCTGAAGTTAAAGTTAAAGCAAATGGCAATCTTTCTATTTGGCGCTTTCCTTGACGTTTAGGTGATACTGGCAAATTCTGTTTCAAATATTCAGATAAGGACACATTTGAAATAATGGAAACTTTCGCATTTGTGATTTGTTGCGACGTGCTTGGCTGCGGAGTGAGACTACGTTTTATTATAATATTCTCAAGAATCGGCTCATTGCGCTCTTTTTTCTTTTCATCTTCTCTTTTTCCGGTTTTATCTATTAATATACCCAAAAACTCATCAAGGATTGTACTTGGCTCTTCAGTTTCTTCTATAATATCTGTGACATAATTATCTTGTAAAGTCGGTCTGTCATATGGTTCACGTTCCACGTCACTACCTATGGGCCAGGCCACAACAGTGCGTTGCGGCGTCGCATCGCAAAAACAACATTGCACAGCTATGCGATGCGATGTCGCAACGCAAAAATTTCATCGGATACGACATCGTACGACAAGACGTTAACCGTCAGTTCAGTTTCTAGTGAGACATGGACCGCACTGCGCGTGTTCTACTTCTGCTTGCGTTAAGGCGTATTAAGAAAAAGAAACAGAAAAGAAAGTACTGGGTGCACCCATTACTGAAAATTATGAATAAAGATGGAAACCACTTCAAAAGGAAATATGAGGCGCTAAAAGTGGACGAGGTTAAATTTTTCGATTACTTTAGGATGAGTGTAGTAAGTTTTGAAGAACTTCTTAGTTTGATAAAGCCTCATTTACAAAAGAAATACATATTTAGAAAACCCATCGAACCTCTGGAGATGCTGGGATTAACTGTAAGGTAAGAAAAAAATAAACTATTTTTACTATAATCATACTGTTTAATCATTTTCATAATTTAGTGTTATTCAAAACTCGTATTCCGATTGTGTGTCATTCGTCAAATTTGTTAGTTCCTCATCGAAATCAATTTGTTCTGGCTCATTTACATCATCATTCCTTGGCGTTTGTGGAGACGATTGCATAGGTGCCGGTGATGTTTCGCATCCGCTTTGGAAGGCACTGCGTTGAATGGATGTTTGATAGCCACTCTGCATAGGCATTTGAGCTGATTGGTAGCCACTCTGCATAGACATTTGAGCTGTTTGATAGTCAGTCTGAACAGTTGTTTGAGATGTTTGATAGAATGCTTGGACGGATGTTTGTGAAGTTTGATAGTGGCTGGGATAGTATGATGGTTGGTGTAAATCACTTAATATCTGTAGGACACGACTTTGGAAAATTATTGTTTGATTATCATTCAATTTTTCCAATGATGGCAAAATTCCTTTAAAAAAAGATAAATGTCTACTTTCAGGTGTTTTTAAAGCAGCTATAATATTCTTCTCAAATTCGTCTTCGTCAATTTTTCTTTTACGCGATGCAGGCTGGTAACGTGGCATGACAGGTTGCTGGCTTTGTTGGGTTGAGGTGCTTGGTCTTATTTCTTCATCGTCAAGACTTGATGTTGTTTTATTTTGAGAATTCTTTTTCAGAAATAGGAGCTGGTCGTATAGATGATATTGTTTAATTTTTTTGGCCCCAGCTCCGGATTTACATTGCTCGTTTAATTTTTTTTCGTATTTTGTAAAATTATCCTTGATTCCTCTCCATTTCTTTATGACATCGTTACCTAAAAAAATATGACGAATAATGATTTATTTTGTTTTCTTTCAGGTACCTGGCGACGGGAAATACTTTTAAAGATATGCATTTCACATATTATCGTGGAAAATCTACAATAACAGGTATAATAAAATTTGTTTGTCGTATTGTATGGAACATTCTTAAAAGGTTGGAATTACCAAAAATTACAACAGAGCTGATGGAACAAATTGCTCAAGTGTATGAAAAAAAGACCAACTTTCCTAATTGTATAGGAGCGCTAGATGGAAAACACATTCGTATATTGAGCCCGGATCACAGTGGATCCCTATTTTTCAATTATAAAAATTATAATTCCATTGTTCTATTAGCACTTGTTGATACGAATTACAAATTTATATATGTCGATATAGGTGCATATGGTAAGGAATGTGACTCCACTGTTTTTCAGAACTCAAATCTATACGACTTATTAAAAAAAGGTCAATTATCTATACCTCCGCCAAAACCGTTACCTGGCTTTCAAAAAGAAATTCCTTTTGTCTTCGTGGCGGATGAAGGATTACCACTGACAAATAATATAATGCGCCCATATTCTGGGAAGTTTTTATCGATAGAAAAACGAGTTTTTAATTATCGTTTGAGCCGAGCCAGACGATATGTTGAGAGCGCTTTTGGCATACTCGCAAATAAATGGCGCATATTTCATCGACCCATTAATGTTTCTTACGATTTCACAATAGACATTATAAAAGCATGCTGTGTATTACACAACTTTGTATTGAATCGAGATGGCGCACAAACGTTTGAAGAAATGATTATTGACGATTCTTTGCAAATTTTACACGAAACAACACATGAAAGTAGAACAGGAGCTAACATAATCAGAAACGAATTTTGTAATTATTTTAATAGTAACATTGGAGGTCTTAGTTGGCAGTTAACAAAAATATAAATGTTTATAAGTACTTACCGAGTTTTGTTTTTTCAACACTATTTAACTCCTCAAAATTTGAATATAAACTTGTACACACTTCCCTCCATGCTTCTGTTTTTAAAAATTTGTCTTTGAATTGTGATATAGTTTTGTCCCAAATCTTTAATTTATCTTTCGTAAATTAAAGATATCAGGTGGTCGACATCGTACTGCGCCATATCGCTTAAAAAACACGTGCAGGTCGTTCAAAGTATGGACACCGACTAAACGGCAAAGCGTTGTCGCATCGCAGATTTGTACGCTGCGGCAGCGCATCGGAAATTTCCACGATGCGTTGTGCGGCGTCGTTGATTTTTGCGATGCGACGCCGCAACGCACTGTTGTGGCCTGGCCAGTTATTGTTTTCCGACGGTACCATGAATCTTTGCCATAAATTGTAAATTGCAATAAAGTTATCATCTGACTCCGAAATCTCATCCATTTTCACTCTTCGACATTTTTCAAGAATTGATTCACCTACAATATTGCAAAATTCTGAATAGGTCAGCACACTCATATTGTGCTCAAAATTTGTTTCTGACGCAGGTGTAACATCTATTTGGTTTACACTTGCAATGCATTTGCTATAATCAACATTATTTGGTCCAAATGGACACAAACCGGATACTCTAAATCCATTTATTAATGTCTCTTTCTTAGAACACGAGTCTACAACAGTTTTTAATAGTGGAGCAAAGGTTTCTTTGGTCAAACTTGTCTGGTAATTATTTGCAGCGTACTTTGCCAAAACTTCTTGGCAGTATATGATTAGGTATAAATGAGACAAAAGATGTAGTATAGTCTGGTTATAATTATCCAAAGGTGCATCTTATATACTAACGTGTACTACGTGACTACTACTACGTGACTACGTGACTTCGTGTTGATAACAGATAGTAGAAACATTTAATAGATATTGAACGTGCGATAAAGAACATAAGATTGCGATGTAGATTGTAGATACAGCACAAAGATATTGTACTGTAACAGTACACCCCCCTTTAAAAAAAAAAAAAAAATATTAAGTAATAATAAATAATAAGTAATAGTGTTTACAATATAAATTTGACCTAGACCTTACTAGTTATTTGCTGATGTATATAAATAATAATGCTATTGTACGCGGCGGAATTTGATGACGCCTGTTGTGGTGTGATTTGCTGACGTCTGTAATTTTGACTTAGCTGTTGCACGAGTGTTTATTATTTTTTTCCGTTAAACTCTTCATTCTTCTGTCCAGTGTTTTCATTATGCCGTAAATTAGGATCACGCCGATTGTTAAAATAATCTGTCCCATTGCAACATTTCTTGTCCACCGTAAGTCCTCCTGGATCAGGTTACGGAGTTTGTCCGCTTCGTTTTGATTGAGGCAACTGTCCGTATTGTATGTTATCTGGTCCTTAGAACTTTGATTTCCCATTTTAGATGTCTTGTTGTTACGAGTAGTCGTGAATTAATGGTATATGTTAAGATCTATGTTAATATATGTACGAATAGCTTGCTTCTATCAGCGATTTTTTTATAGACGTACTACTGGCTTTACTTTACGTCCCGATCGTGTAGTGTACGTGTGTGAATGTCTGTCGCAATCCTTTGAATCTGGCACGTAGTTTGATTCGTCATTGATCATGAATGCTGGTTTCAATCTATCAATTGATATCACTGTCTCTTTATCCCTAATTCTAATGCAAAATGTTTTATCTGTTTTACTAATTACTGGGTAGGGTCCTTCATACGGCGGTGTCAGGGCTTTCTTAATTCTATCACACCGAACAAATACGTGTGAGCATTCTTTGAGTTCGGGATGCACAAATATAGCTTGGTTGTGGTTTTTTCTTTTCGGAATTGATGTCATTTGTGTGATGTCCTTTTGAATTTGTTTTACAAACTCTTCGTACGTTGATAACTGTGCTGCTGATGACTCAAAAAATCCTCCAGGGAGTCGTATTGGCGTTCCATATGTCATCTCTGCTGAACTATAACCTGTGTCTTCTCGCAAGCTACTCCGCAACCCGAGTAAAACTGTTGGAATTTCTTTTAACCAATTTTCGTTGGATTCTCTTGTCATTAACGCCACCTTTAAAGTTCTATGAAATCTCTCTATCATTCCATTGGATTGCGGATGATAAGGTGTTGTCCTAATTTTATGTATTCCCAAAAATTGTGAGAGTGACTCAAATATTCTTGATTCAAACTGTCGGCCTTGATCCGTAGTAATGCGCAATGGACATCCAAAACGAGTAATCCATCCTTCGAAAAGTGTCTTGGCTACTGTTTCTGCAGTTATATCTTCTACCGGAAATATTTCGGGCCATGACGTACAACGATCTATGATTGTGATTAAATATCTCTTCCCTTGTGAAATCGGAAGTGGTCCGACGATGTCAATATGTAAATGTTCAAAACGTTGCGCTGTCATAAATGTACCAGGAGGTGATATCGTATGTCGTTGTATTTTTGATTTTTGGCAGGCTATACATGATCTACACCAATTATTGATATCTTTGTTCATATACGGCCATAAATACCTTTGGGTTATCATTTTTCTCGTAGTTCTTTTTCCTGGATGGCTCATACCATGAATGGTATCGAAAATTTGTTTGCGAAAATGCTTTGGTAAGTAGGGGCGGCTTTTTCCAGTAGACGTGTCGCAGGTGATGTTTATTGTGGAACCCGGAAGCGTAATGTTTTTGAATTTTAATCTTTTATTGTCATGTAATTTACTTAGTTCATTATCTGTTGATTGTCATTTTTCCAATTCAGCGTAATCGATAGGTGATGGCACGTATATTTCCTCTATTCGAGATAAGGCATCGGCGGTAATATTGTCACGTCCGCTTATGTGTTGAATGTTGGTACTGTATTGTGAAATGAAATCTAACTGCCGGACCCGTCGCGGTGTATCGTTTGATGATGGTTTTTGGGAGAATGCGTATGTCAAAGGTCGGTGATCCGTAAATATTGTAAATTCTCTTCCCTCGATTAATCTGTGAAAATGTTTGACGGCCATGTATATTCCTAACAGCTCTCTGTCAAACGTAGAATATTTTTGTTGAGTTTCGCTCAATTTTTGTGAAAAAAATCCTAATGGTTCCCAATTGCGTCCGGATTTTTGTTGTAAAACTCCACCAACGCAAGTAGCACTAGCGTCGGTCATGAGCGCTAGTGATGCGTTGCGGGAAGGATGCGCTGTTAACACTGCGTTTTTCATGCTTTCCTTGCATTTTTCGTAAGCTTTGTCTGCTTCCGTTGTCCAAGGAACAGGTGAATTATCGTTCTTTTTTGAACCATGTAGATATTCGTTTAAAATTCTTTGATTTTCCGCTGCGCGTGGAATATTACTTCTGTAGAAATTGACCATGCCCAAAAATCTTCTTAATTCTTGAATTGTTTTCGGTTTGGGAAATTCCATGATTGCTTTGTAATTTTCTTCGGTAGGTTGTACTCCTTGGCTCGTTATATGATAACCTAAGAAATCTATTTCCCTTCTGAGAAATTCGCATTTTTCGAGATTAATGGTTATTCCATTCTCGTGTAAACGTTTGAAAACCGTTTCTAAATGCTGATAATGCAAATCTTCGTTGTCCGATGCGATGAGACAGTCGTCTACAAATATAAATACGAAGTTTAAATCTCTAAATAAGGAATCCATGAATCGTTGAAATGTTTGTGCCGCATTGCGTAATCCGAAAGGCATTCTTAAGTACTCAAAAAGTCCGAAAGGTGTGATGATGGCTGTTTTTTCTATATCTTTAACAGGAATACAGTGGTATGCTTTGCGTATATCTATCTTGCTTAGTATCTTCTTATTTTCTAATATGTATGTAAAGTCAGTTAATCTTGGTAGTGGGTATTTGTCCGGTACTGTCGTGTTATTGAGCATTCGATAGTCTCCGCACGGTCTCCATTCGCCATTTTTCTTTTTTACCATATGTAATGGGCTTGCCCATGGGCTATCTGACGGTCGGCAAATTCCGAGTTCTATCATATTTTGAAATTCCTTTTTGGCTATGTCGTATTTTTCTGGAGGTAATGGTCTTGCCCGAGCTGCGACGGGTGGTCCTGTAGTGATAATGTGGTGTTCAATCTTATGTTTGGGCGCATTGCGTAGAGAGGACCCTTTCGTGATGTCTTCGTATTTGTTTAAAAGTTGCGTAATACGTGGATTCGTTCCCCCTGCGATAGTACGAATTGTTTGTTGTGTCGCTTTTTCTGAAATTACATGCGTTGTCAGCTCTGTAACTTTGTCGATAAGTTTGCGACCTGCTATGTCGACTAATAGTTTATAGTGCTCTAGAAAATCTGCTCCAATTATTGGTTGTGTAACGTCGGCGATTATAAAATTCCATTTATAACATCGTTGTAGTCCTAAATTCAAGGTAAGCGTCTTCTCGCCGTAAGTCCTAATTTTAGTCCCATTTGCAGCGTAAAGTGTGTATTGTTCATTTTGTAAAATTGAATATCTCTGTTGCTTGCTAATGACTGAAATATTTGCGCCCGTGTCAATCAAAAACTTCATACCACTTTTTCGGTCGGTAATGGTGAGGCGATTGGATGGGTGGATTGCACAGAGTTTCGCCGTTGTCTGTGCTCTTATTCGTTTCCCTGGTTCCGTACGTAAGTCATTGGTTTCCAACCGCATGGTTTAATGCAGTTCCTTGCATATTTTCCGAATCTTTCGTGGTAGTAACAAAATCGATTTGCTCCTCTATAGTTTGTTCTCGGCCTCATAATCGGGAATTGTTGACGTTTCTTGAAATGATTGTGCGTGTTGGGTCGATAGCCATATTGACCTTGCTGAATTGCGTAATATCTATCTGTAATTTTGCTAGCTGGGCTAAAATGCATGCTGTATTGTTGTCGTTTGAAGTGTCGTTGCTAACAGCTGATATTTCGGTTACTTTTGAATTCATTATTATTTTGTCTGCAATTTGGCTCAGTTTGTCAATTTCCATGTCTTCCGTAACTGCTAGAACCGTAGTAACTGATGTTGGTAAAAGCCTGAACCATAGTAGTTTAATTGTCTCGTCACTGATTTTTCCTCTCCCGAGGACTCGCATTTGACGTAATAACTGCGAAGGTTTTTGATCACCGAGTTCTGTCTCTGATATTAATTTTTGAAACTGTCGCTGTTCTGTTTCTTCGTAACAATCAATTAAACGTTCCTTGATGTTTTTGTATTTATCTGTAGTCGGTGGCGAAGTGATTAGGTCACTAACTTGTAGTATTTCTTCCTTGGATAACTTTGCTATTACTGTACAGTATTTGTATTCGTCTCCTTGCTTCTGTGGTGCTAATATGGCTTCTAGTTGCGTGAACCATAATCTTGGTTGGTCTTTCCAAAATTCCGGAATGCGGGATAAAACCGAGGTGCCAGCAGCTACTTCAAGTGTTCCTTGCTGATTTATGTTCGCCTTGCACGGTGATTGTGCCATGTTTCTTGCTGCGTATTCGTTCGTCGGGGTCACCAATTTGCCAAACTTCTTGGCAGTATATGATTAGGTATAAATGAGACAAAAGATGTAGTATAGTCTGGTTATAATTATCCAAAGGTGCATCTTATATACTAACGTGTACTACGTGACTACTACTACGTGACTACGTGACTTCGTGTTGATAACAGATAGTAGAAACATTTAATAGATATTGAACGTGCGATAAAGAACATAAGATTGCGATGTAGATTGTAGATACAGCACAAAGATATTGTACTGTAACACGTACCAATCGCGCAGTGCCTTTTTCCAAGCAACCTTTATCGGTCGGAAGGCTGCAACATCTGCTGGTTGTAGTATACGAGTTGCGTTTGGATAAAGTGCTATTAAATGTATTTTAAGACGACGGCACAATTCCGATACTTCAATAGTTATATGGGTTTTGTGTCCGTCGACGAACAGAATAACAGGTAGTGGGATATTGCTTTCTAAAATTTGTTGGTACAGACAGTTGAAGATATAATCATAAAAAACTGCAGCAGTCAACCTGTATCGCTTCGGCCTATCCCCCAACCAGATGGCACGCTTAATGATACTCGATCAGGTATGCGTTTATATGGATAGATAATCATGGGCTTAAAAACGTGTCCAGCAGCAGAAAATGTAAATAAAACTGTAATATTTTCTTTGGTGGATCCTTTTTCTATCTGGTACACATTTTTAGACCCTTTCTCAACCAATACTTTGCCTGTTTTTGGGCAAATATTAAAACCAGTTTCATCGGCATTGAACACTCTTTTGGGATCTTGAATGACGTCAGATAATTCCTCCCCGTCTATGTACTGCTCTTTTTTTCTCGGGAAGCCACGCTTTGACAGTCGTATGATAAATTCACATCAACTATTTTCTTCGGCTTCTGTTAGCACTGGATCTGGTCCAGACTTAAATTTTGTATCAGGATTCTGAATTTTAAATTGGAGGCTACTTCTAGGCACACCAAATGGTTTTGCCGCCTGTCTAATTGAACCCTCTTTATTTTCAATAAATCGAAGAGCATTATCTATAGCTTCTTTAGTGTATTGACGTTTTTTAGACATTTTAGTACTACAGTCCGAGCAACTGTAAAATAAAATAATATTAAGCCGGAATTATACTTGTCTGACGTGTTGTGTCGTGATGCGCACTGACGTCACAACTACCAAACACATTTATGTGTCGTGTTCAGGCGCCTTCTAACGAAATCTTAAGTTAGTGTTGCTACAACTCTCATAGAGTTCTTACGTTACCATTGCTATCCGAGATTAAAAATGAATTTCCAAATTTTTCCGATTCTGAATCCGAATTTGAAGACCTTCAATTTTTGGCACTAACATTACTTCTAAAGAAAAAAAGAAAGACAAGAAGATACTGGGTTCATCCGGTTAATAAAAAAAGAGAGTTAAAAGGCGAGTTTCACTGTCTCGTTCAGGAACTTATAAGTGATGACGAAAGATTCCATCAATATTTTAGATTATCCAAGACACAATTTAACGAAATTCATAGCTTGATATTAAAAAAAAACATACGAAGTTTCGGAAACCTATTGGGACAAGAGAAAGACTTGCAGTATGTTTAAGGTAATCATATTTATTATTTTGTATTAGAATAATCAACTTTCCTAGAATCAGATTAATTTACATCAGAAAAATCTGCATTGCTGTAGTACGATGAAATTGTTCCATCTTCAAAATTACAGTGAACTTGAGAATCCGAGTTTTGCAATGGTGTGAGCGTTGATGATTCTAAGAAGTCTGATGAAGTTTGGATTATCGGCATGGATGTATATGGTTGATTTGGCGGAGAAATTATCTGGCGAGTCACAATGATTGGTGTTTTAAGAACCTGTGATTGTGCCTCAAGTTTACGTATTTCTGCTTGTGATATGGCTGTGTGTAAATCTAGTTTTATTTTAGTCTGGTCGATTTTTGGAAGATCTTTAATTGCTTTACTCATGCTCAAAAAGAACATGTCGGTTTCATCCAAATCGGGCATTTTTCTATGGACCCTTTGTTGTCTTAAATCATGGGAAGACTTCATTAAGTCATATAAATTTTGTAAGTTTGCTGTGCTTCCCCTTGGTCTCGGGTTGGATGAGGTAGATTGGGGTGTTGTCGGCCGGCTATCAGATTGTGAATGTTCTGATTCAGCTTCTGGCGATTCTGGTGGAGACGAGAGATTAGTTGTAGTTAACCTTGATGGGCGTAAAAAGCTCATTTGTTCTTCGTACTTCCAGGGAGAAATTGATACAGCAGCTTGCCCACTTTTTTTGTTTTTACGGCGTTTCATTGCGTTGACGTAAGAATTTCGTAATTTATTCCAGTCATTTTTACATCTGTCCGCTGAAACAAATTTAAAATACTAGGTATATTTTTTATGTTACAGATTTTTGGCAACTGGAAATTCTTTTCGATCATTGGGCTTCAATTACCGCATGGGGTTCACTACTGTAAAAGTTATAGTGGAAGAAGTGTGTGCAGCAATTTGGAAGAAATTGTCTCCTATAGTGATGCCACAACCCACAGAACAAATGTGGAGAGATATTGCTAATGATTTCGAAAACTTGTGGCATTTCCCTAACTGCATTGGAGCATTGGATGGAAAGCACGTTACTATTATATGTCCAATAAATGCAGGCTCAACATTTTACAATTATAAAAATGAACACTCTGTTGTATTGCTTGCACTCGTTGATGCGAACTATAAATTTATTATGATAGATGTAGGAGCATATGGCCGAAACAGTGATGGTGGCATATTCCAAGAGTCATTAATGGGAAAAATGTTTGATAGAAATAAATTGAATGTTCCACCGAATAAATCGATATACGGAAATACAAATGCTTTGCCCTACACTATTGTTGCAGATGCGGCATTTCCTTTAAAAACATATTTAATGAAACCATACAGTAAAGCAAAATTGGTTAATAATGATCATAATAAAATATTTAACTATCGTTTGTCGCGTGCCCGCCGCACTGTCGAAAATGCTTTTGGAATATTACGAGCTAGATTCAGAGTGTTTCAAGGGCCTTTACAAGTACAACCATACATGGCAGACAAGATCATACTTGCTGCTTGTTGTCTTCATAATTTTTTGAGCTCTAACACGCAGGAAACAGAAAGCATTTATAGCCTTGAAAGTGAGATCAACAGCAGTAATGGATTTATAGATATTGGATCATTAAACAGAAACCCTTCTCAAGACGCGATTCAAGTTCGTGAGGCATATAAAACATATTTTGTAAGCCCTGAGGGACAAGTACCGTGGCAAATTCAAGCTATTAGGAGAAGATAAAGATAAATTTATTGTAAACTACAAATATGTTACAGATTATAAATAGCTCTGCCTCCTACTTTAGTATAAACTGTGTTGTAAGAGGCAGGTTATAAGCTATAAGTATTGTAGCTAAATCGAAAGACTTAAGTAGAGTAATAACTAAATTTAGTATTAAAGTATCTAAGTAATCCCGTTAGACAATTTTTTGGAATATTTAAGTAATTTTGATTCAATATTACATATGTATATCATATATATTATAATTTATCTAAATTTAGACAAGTATTTTAATAAAAATATGTTACCCGTGAGGTGTCCTTGGTGTGTGTGAGTGTGTGTGTGTGTGTGTGTGTGTGTGTGATGTCGCTGAGTACCATCAGAAGTAATTAAATATTGAAGATACTCACGTGGTTGTTTCATTTTGGCTCCAATTTCGTCCCAAATAGTTGCTCTGATAGAATGATCTTTATATTCTGGACATTTTGTATCATATATTTCTTTATATTGTCGTACCATTTCGATCAGTTCGTCCATTGTAGGTATAACTATAAAGGCGCGGCGTGGTTAATAACGGCGGCGGCGTACGAGCAATTCCGACGGGATACAATCCAGAACTGACGCGTTCACACTTGTCTGATGCGGCGACACACCCGCACCGCACCCCGCTGCTCTGACGCAGACTGGGATTTGATCTGTCGCGACATGACAGATGGCGTCACGTCAGATTGCAACAGAATAGTATAAATCTCAGCGTATTAAATATATGAAACCGATACCTCTCTGATGCGACACGACACAACACGTCAGACAAGTATAATTCCGGCTTTAGTAACTGGCCACAAACTGGCCACCCATGCCAGTTAGGGCGCGTTCCCACTATGTCGTAACGACTAATTTATCGTTCGACGACTGTCGTCTCTACCTGTTCCCATTATAACGATTGTTTGTCGTCAACATTTTTTATCGTTTAGCGACTGTCGTATCTAGCTGTTCCCATTGGATCGCGACGACATTTTATCGTTTCCCGGCAGTCGCTTTGTCGTTTACACATCATCAGCAAGCTACAAATCTAGTCGCCTCTGCGTTCGCTTGGTGATCACTAGTGCGTTTACTCTCCTGAGTTCAATGGACGAAGATGAAATTTTAATAATGTATTACTTTTTGAAAAGAAGGAAAATGAAGCAAGCAATGAAAAGAAAGTACTGGGTACATCCAATGTTAATGAAAAGAATTCCATTAGGATTATGTCAGAGTTATATAGAAGAATTAAAAAGTGATGATGGAAAGTTTTATGAGTATTTAAGAATGACTGTATCCACCTTTGATAGCCTACTGGCACGACTTGCAGACAATCTTAGAAGAGAAAACACACATTTCAGAAATTGTATAAGTGCCGAAGAAAGACTAGTGATAACTTTAAGGTAAGTAAATAAAATGAAAATTCTTTATTAATGTATACATTTATTTATTTAGAGATTTATTTTAGAGTTACACGTTTTATAAGTAAAGACATCTTTAAATTATATATTGTCAAAATTAAAAGAATCTTGTGTGCTATCAGACAAATTAGTATAAACTGAATTTGGTGATGCAGCCGGTTCCATAACTTGATTGCTAGTCGAAGTTGATGCACCTGGATCTTGTGTAAAATATCCTGTCGGTTGTGATAAATGGTTTTGATAGTCACCATAGTTTGCATAAGTATCATATAAATTATTACGAAGGCGTTTCGTTTTAATTTTTTGGATCAGTTGCATAATACCCGTTTGGAATTCAAAATTGTCATCACTGTCGAATGATGCCAAAGATGGTAAAATTCCTTTAATAAAGGACACATGTGGGTGTTCTTGATTATTTAATTTATAATCTAGAAATTGTGACATTTTATCATCTAATTTGTCAGCCTTAGTTTTTTTTTGAGTAGAAGGTGCTGCATCACTTAATGTATCAGAGATAGAATTATTAGGCTCATTAGATGAATCAGAGGTCATACGGGGCTCAGTAACTTTTAATAAAAAAGACAGCTGATTCTTATAAACATACGGCCTAGTTGTTTTTGCGCCTGCACCAGATCGTTTTTTTTCTTTTTCATTTTTCAGGGATCTCATAAATGCATCTCGAATATGTGTCCACTTTGTAGATATCTGTGTAGCTGTAAAAGTAAAATAGACTTAAAATTAAAATTTGTTTGTGTATAGATTTAACATTATATGTATTAACATATAATCAGTCTAATACGTAGTCAAATTATTGTTCACGCAAACATCTGCACTTTTTCAGAGTTTAAAAAACTATACTAAGATCGAGTTTTTCCACTAGTATCCCCGGATGTTTCCGTGAACAAGTAAGGGACTACGTATTAGACTGATTATATGTTTATACATAATTATAATGTTAGGGCATTGGTCCTCGAATATAAGCGTATTATAATAGCTGTTGTATTTATTTACAGATATTTGGCGTCGGGATGTTCGTTTAAACAACTGCATTATAATTTTAGAGTGGGAATGTCAACCATCAGCAAAATAATCAAAGAAACGTGTTTTGTTATTTGGAGCGTATTAAGTGCAGAATATTTAAAGTTGCCCAATACCGAAGAAGAATGGAAAGCGATCGCTGAAGCTTTTAAAACGAAAGCAAATTTTCCTCATTGCCTCGGTGCGCTGGACGGCAAGCACATAAGGATTACAAAGCCAATAAATAGTGGTTCTATGTTTTTTAACTATAAGGATTATTTTTCTTTTATTTTATTTGCAATTGTTGATTCAGAATACCGTTTCATTTACGTTAGTATTGGTTCATACGGAAAAGAGTGTGATTCATCTATCCTAAAACAATCCAATTTTTGGAAGAAACTAAATGATGGTACTTTAAATATACCAAGACCCACGCCATTACACGAAAATATGCAAGAAGAAATACCATATGTATTTGTTGGAGACGAAGCCTTTACATTGTCACAAAATTTATTGCGACCTTATGGCGGTACTCATTTAGACAATAAGAAAAAGATATTTAATTACCGTCTAAGCCGCGCGAGAAGATATGTTGAATGCACTTTTGGTATCTTATCCAATAAATGGAGGATCTTGCATAGACCATTGGATGTATGTGCAGAAACAGCTATTGAAGTTGTAAAGGCTTGTACGGTATTACATAATTTTTTAATAAAAAAAGACGCTATATACTTGGAGAATACCCCAACCGTTATGCCCCTGGTAAACATGCCTGCAACACAGCTGCGTTCAAACGAAGGTGGTGGAAACGCAGTGCGCTTACAATTTTCCGACTATTTTGTATCTGAAATAGGCTCCGTACCTTGGCAAAACATTACAGCACACGTATCATAATAAATAAAAAGTTTCAGAAACTTACCGAAATCTTTTCTTTCCTTTTCCTCCAACTTCTCAAAATTAGGTTCAAAAACGCAACAAATTTCTCTCCACGCGGCTAATTTCAAACCTTTGTCTTTATAAATGTCTAAAGTTTTGTCCCAAAGGACAGCCCTTTGTTCCACAAGTGGAATTAAAACTTCCGGTGTTATATTTTTAGCCATTGTTATACGTCCACCATGCGCAGAAGTCTGACAAGTTCTAACACGCACAAAGCAAATCGAGTACAGACGAGAGGGGCGCGCGGGTGCGAGAGGGAAGGTAAAACACGTGTTCGTCTACATAGAGTTGCCGTCCACGATTTTTTATCGTTTTACGACTGTCGTGCTTGCCGTTCCCACTGTCACGACAAAGTGTCGTCACTGCACTGCATGTCGTAGACGACAGTAAATTGTGTCGTTCTAAATGTGAACACCTCCATTTAAACATATAAGCCGCGACACTTAAAACTACACGATTATCTGTCGTCACGACACGGTGGGAACGCGCCCTTACTGCTAAGTGTCGACAAAATATCCTAAAAAATAAAGGTACAATACAAGACCTTATAAACATCATAAATACGTGTAATTTTTATATAAATTTGAATAATAGGCAAAACTTCAGTAACTGGCATAGGTGGCCAGTAACTAAAAAATTAAAAAAATATACTTCGGAAACTAGCCACCCCCAGAATACCGGTTTAATGTAGACTTTATTACAGTTAAGTTTACAATTCTTATTACTCACCATTTAAACGTGTAGAACAATTAGATTCTGTCACTAGCACTACATAATAACACTCAATATACCAATTTTGAAAAAAAAAACAGCCACTAAAATTTACGTAGGTAGGTATCTTACTCGTCGAGACGAGTGCGCCGACTGTCAAAAAATGGCCGCTTGCTTTGGCGCTAGTATCCATAGAATGAAAAAGCGGAACTACTATGAAAGCTGATTGACACGACAGTGTCTCCATACGTTCATAGATGGCGCAAATAAAACAATACTCTTATTTCAAATGGATTAAGTACTTAGTGGCTAGTTATTGATAGTGGCCAGTTATACCTTGTTTTATTTACCCTATGTATAAAGTGAACATTAGTCAGTGTACCTTAACCAAATTTGGTAAGACATAAAAATATTAATTACCTGACGTAATAGTATATGCAAGTTTATAAAAAAGGTATCAGAAATATGAGAAAATGTACACGCAACATTGTTTACCGCTAAATCATGCAACTATTTTGTCGGAAATGGCAGATCCGACATTATTACCCGAACTGAAATTTATGAATTTTGTCGGGTGTGGCACAACCCACAGTATTCCCTGGACTTTGAAATCTCATTTATGTTAGATGTACCACTTAATACGTTATTGCCCGTAAGATATAAATATGTTATGATGTAGATACCACTAATTACATTATTTCAAGAGTTGGATAGACAATATTGAGTTACATACAGCATTGAAAAACTTAGAGCTGAGTTACTTAAAATAATAAATAGCAAAATATGAATTTCTATATCATAAGAAAGACCTTGAAATGACTTTTTTTGCCCTAGGTCTTAATAAAAAAATATATAAATCAGTTATCCTATATTAATAACTATTGCACTTACATCGATGATTATTACGAGTTTGTAGGCCGCAGTTGAGAGGTGGTACTTTGTTTTAGGTAATATAGTAAAACAGGAGCCTCGCCGTAATTTTACCGCGTAGTTTCCCTTCCCGTGGGAATAATGCGAATTCCCCTATTATCAGGAGCCTAATCATTGTATAACATCTGTATTCCAAATTTCAAGTCTCTAATTTCAGTGATTCCGGCTCAGCCGCGATGATAGATCAGTCAGTCAGGAAATGTTATTTTATTTAGGACATGTTTCTTTCTTTTGTTTAGTTAGTTATTGGTACTGACATTGGTACCTATTTACATATTCCTATTGATATGAAAAAGATACGCTCTCTCATAAGATAAAGCCAACCGTGCTTTTAACTACCTGTCCAGGATGGCATTCCCATATGAGATAGAATATGCTAGACATTATATACGATCTCAGAAAATAAGAAGTCACTGTGTATAATCAAATCAAAATCCTTTATTGGAAAACTAAATAACAATTCAGTTTTATAACGCCAATACTAAATAACTTCGCTTATGAATCAACAAAACACGAACTGAGTTTCCTGCAACTAAATAATAAAACAAATAACAGTCTTAGTAAGTTACATTTGAGATCAGCCTTATTTTACATAAACTTATTTTTATTGTAATCTATTTAATAACCACAAACAATTAGGTCCAAAACAACATTCATAGATTAGGCTACAGAAGGTAGATAACACAGCAGGTAATTACGATTATATTTTTCGTAGGAACCATAAAAATACAATAGGGAATAAATCTCTCATCAAAAATAAGTAGGTACCAAACTTTATTTAATTTCACAACCTTGTAAGGCAGATGGTACGTTCAAATCCTCAATGTACTACCGTTCATAACACTATTCTAGAATAAGATTTAACCTAATCGGTTTTAAACTAATCATCTTCGGAATCACTTTCTTCACGAGAAAGATTAGAAACGTTGGTATGAGGTAGGCTTAAATAAAAGTCATGGTAGCGCTCAGGAATGATTCCTCCTCTGCAAAGATCTGTAACATCCTTGTATTTTTCTTTACTGATGGGCAAAGGCCCTTGATACGCCTGATTCAGTTCAAGATCATTTTCCAGCCTTCTCTTGTTTCGGGTACCAGATCGCAACACAACGATTGTCTTTGATTCTTCATCAAAATCGTACTTATACTCTATTCTATCGTTCTGTCCTGCACTTACTTTTACCTCTCTTTATTGGTATTCTTTGTCCAATTCTTGTTTACTAGCAAGGCTTTGAAATCAAAAATATCGTCTTGTTGTATTTCTTTCACGACGTAAGGATCACCTTCTGATTTGGCCCAACGGACTAAGCAATACCATTCTTCTGGCACCCAAATCGTTTTGTGTTTGCTATACCGTTCTACAGTCGCCTGCACACTGTCTCCCTCATTTGTGTGACCTTTTTCTAGAAAACGATGGGTCACAGTTATTCCGAGCTTCTTTGCTACGAACATGTAGAGCGAAAATACGATTTGTCCTGCACAGTTGTCAGACCAAAATCGAAAATCCTTAACGCCTCGTTCAGCATGGAATTTGATAAAGTTGAGTAGACAACTCGATACTTCGACAGAGCCACGCCTAGCGATCGCTTCATGGCACATGTAGCAGGTGCCTATCTTGGATTCTAAATCATACACCGTAAAATTTAACGTTGCCAACCGCCTCTTGTAGTAAAGTACGCTGATTTCGCCGTAAGGGGTCACTAAGACTTTTTGAAAATCAAAGGTAGCAGTAACCACATCGTTGGTTTCTTGACCCTCTTGCTTGTCGGATTTCTTTAAATCTCGTCCCCTTTTTTTGCGATGTTGGTGTAAATCAAACGCAGCTTTCTCTTCGTCTGTTCTAATAAATTTGTTCTGAAACACGTAGCAGACATCACATTTATCTTTTTTAGGTCTGTGCAGTGCAAGGTTCAAGTTGGCATTAACTACTTCTGTATACTGCCTTTTTGTATTTGCTTTTGAGGAATATTTGGTAGCATCGAACCATTCGCAGTACAGTTTACACATCCGAGATATGCTCTCAACGCCTTCTAGGTAGAGCTTGCTTGAATTTTTACGAACGTAATGAACCTCAACTATTGGAAAACATCTTACGTGATCACAAACACTTTTAACCATGACATCATTATAAACGCGTCTTTCGTGTTCATAGCGACCCCTTTTATCATCTTCTATCACCGTGTTACCATCAAACTTCTTCCACGCCGTGCTCACTATGCGTTCACTTAGCGCTATAGTATTGAGAAACATTGTCTTGCATACCTTCACTGGTTTATTTTCTGCATCCGGCAAAACTTCCGTTGTTTGGCGTCGCTTGAGACTCTTCTTTGTGTTTTTAATAACAAATTCCCAGTGCTTTTTCTGCTCACCTAAAAGCCAAAAATATTTAAAGATTCGCTTTCGATCTTCATGAGAAATTTTTTGGGTACACTTCAATCGGCACTTATCGGTACAACGATCCTTTAATTTTTTACTTTCGACCACCTTCCCATTTTTGTTCACGAATTCTTCACCGCTGTTTTTCTTCAATTTTCTTTGAACCACAAGCCACCTTTCTTTATGCGCTAAAGCTTTTTTTCTGGAACTGATTGTAGATGATGGCGTATGGACATGACTTACAGAAGAGATCTCGGATGGTGTACCCATATTTTCATAAACCTCGTGGGTGGAAAGCGTGTGATTCTCGGAAGGGATCTGGGACGGTGTTTCTATATTTACACTCTCACCATCGTTAGAAATCCAAGAAGTGGGACTCGGCGACGGTATCGGTGTTGTTACTGTGTAATCAAGTTGTGTGATAACGTCTTCATCGGTTTCCAGAACTTTCGGCGAGTTGCAAGTTATTTCTAAGCTGTCAGGAGCAGAAGCGCTTCGATTTGGTGTCTTTGGTTGAGTTACTGGAGTCTCGTGGCCCTGAAAAACATAATAAAACTTTTGTATTACGTTTCTCGCCCCCTATTACATGGGACCTAAACATACCGGCGAAATGTGGGTGTACATTAGTACACCTCTGCCTAACCCTTCGGGGAATACAGGCGTGATGGTATGTGTTACGTTTAATACAAGGGTGACAAGAAAGTTATACGTGAAACTATAGAAATTGAAAATCTAAAAAAGATTTTACCGGACTCACTATATCAGGAATGTCTCCCACGTAACTCTTTGCACTGTCATCAAAAATGTCTCCAGTCAGATCTTCTAGTTGCACAAGCTCTTCTTCAAAGCCAACAGGTAGAGGCGACGGTTCTCCTAAAATATTTTTTACTACGTCAGCAATCAAAGCAAATAAGCCAAACCAAATCTTTTCAGTTAGAAAGATTATTATAGAAAAGATAAGAGATGTTTATTTGAAGGAAAAAAAAACATTGATTCCTCGTTTATTATTATATTTTATATATTATTATTTTAGTCTTATTTTGTACTTGGCTTTCGTTGGTGTACAATAAAGAATATTCTATTCTATTCTATCTTATAAAAAAACTCAATAAACCACAATGTCTGTACAGTAGTACCATATTCAATAGTAGCTTGTTATTGTAAAGCAAATAATAATGTGGAATGTGGTACATTCAACACCAAGAAATAAACAGTTAACAAAGTTAGTAATGCCTTATCCGACAAATTCAATCCAACACACAGCAGTCAATAATGTAGGATGTGGTACATCCTACAATACTATTTATTTATATTAAATGAACATGCAACAAAGTCTGTAGTGTCATTTACGACAAAATAAAACTATTTCCGATCAAGCAATAATGTAGTATATGACACATTCGATACATTCAACGAAATAGAGAACCATTAACATTGTATGTAGCATTATACGACATTCTTTTCCGTACAGAGTAGTTTTCAACATTTCATAAAAAATATAAATTCAAGAAGACGCGGTTAATAAATAATAATGAATAACGTTTACGCTAGGTATGATGAAATGCTAAAAGAAATAGTTTTTACTTACTTTTTCTCTTTCTTCGTAGATGAGTTTCCACATAAGTGTCCGTTAATTCACAATTTGTATCATTATTTCCTGGTGGAACTGATGGATTCAATAATTCTAATATCCATCTTGACCTCGACATAATGGGAACATTGAATTTATAATAAAGTTGGTGAAATTATTTACGTTTTGAAAAATAAAACCAACGCGTGCGCTAACCTAACCTAACCCGCTAACATTGTCCGAACTGGCAGATCCGCGCCACGCGCTCGCATCTGTTCTCCTCCCGCGCCCCGCAACTAACGTCTTAATGTATTATAATGCTTAAATTGATTTAAATTCGACTATGCCAAGTCTAGTTTTCAATTTTTATACATCTTATTTATAAATACTAACAAAAATAACTTATTAAAAGTAATGAAATAATAACTAAATTAAATAAAAAATATTCGGTTATAAATAAATATCAATCAAAAGAAAAAAAAACTAATTATTTAAGGATCTTCCTATCATATACAATAAAAGTTAACTTATTCTAAACTTCTTCGTCACCATCAGAATCCACTTCGGAATCAGGCTCTATAATTGACGTTACATCTAAGAACTCTATCGTAGCTTCCTGATCCTGAAGATTAAGTAGGTATAAAGTTTCCTTAAAGTATGTCTGCTTCTTATGGGCATCTAGTTTTGGTCTTATTGTAGTAATAAGAGGATCAGAAGAGACGACACGCATATTGAGGACATCCTCGTTTGATGCTTGTCTGCTCTTCTTCCTCGAATGGTGTTCTCTGAACCTCCTAAAATCTTTGTTTCGGGCCTCTGAAGCTTCTTCTGAAAGACTGCCAATTGGCACAGTAGCATTTTCTTCGATTATGTTCCCTCCGTGAATTAGTAATTTGTGGACGGTCGATAACATGTAATACCAATTATATAGTTGTACGTATTTTTCCGCGGTTATTTTAATGTATTCTTTAAATTTTACCACATCTATAAGTTCTCTAGATGTGATAGCTTGCAGAATTACAGCAAACCTGCCGATCAGGTCTTCATCTAATCCAGTGATCGCGGCAGTTTTTTCAGGATACTCAAAAAACCTCCTCGCTGTGTTACCATCGTTAGTTGTGCCTGATCCTTGCTTAACGATGTCGATCAAAAGATTGAGATCATCTTTGAATCGATCTTGGATAAGTTTTTTCCTTGATTGTAACAATTCTTGGTGAACTTCTCCTCTCGCAGACCACTTCTTGAAATCGAGACGATAAGCTATGTTTAAAAGACATTCACATTAATGCGGGCATGTAGTGACGATAACCCAAAATTACATACACCAGGACGAACGGTTTTTGACGCAACCCTATTCAAGTCATTCATTTCCGTAGGCTTCGCCAAACACAGGTAGCAGGCCGCATTTGATTTAGCTTCAGAAAGAATTGTACAAATTTTGCCGTCAATCATTGTCATCATTAATTGATGACTAACCTTATTTTCTTGGTATTTTGAGGGAACCAAAGACTTGATTTCGTTATCCATTTTAGTTTTTTCATCCAAGACGACTTCTTTACTCTCCTTCAAAAAACTGAACTGCACTGGACGACAATACGTAGATGAGCAGGGTTTTGGATTTGCCCATATGGTATCATCTCCAGCTGTCAACTTTAATGGAACCAATGAGGTCATAAATATGCTTGAATCATCTTGATCACTCACCATTTTTTGCTTATATCTACTTTGGTTGGATGCACCGTCAAATCCCCACTTTGATATTAATATCAATTGTTTGCCTTGTATGACATTAGTATTAGGGAGACTTTCAAAAATCCTATTCACTGTTAAATCTAGTAATGCTTGTAGTGCAATCTTAGCTGAGGAATCCGTTACAGTTACAAATGTTTTCGGAGGATAGCACTGTAGCTTAGCCTTTTGTACTTTATAGTAAGACGGATATATATCCTTTGAACCTTCTCGAATCATCGTTTCCCTTAATGTGATGTATTGCCATTTCGATAGTTTTAATGAAAGTAACAAACCTAGTGCTTTCTCTGGTGAAAATAATGCTGAAGAAACTGGTTTCTTAATAATTTCCTTAATTATTGCCGCTACTTCTGGATTTTTGAGCATATGTTCAATAACCGATGCAATATCCTCACGACCATCTTGTTTCAAAAGTGCTGCAGCTGAATATGCTATCTCAGTAGGGTCTTTGCCTTTATGTTCATCAGAACGTCTCTTCTTCTGCTTGTTACCTAGATCTTCAAATGGCTTTCGAGATCTTTTTGTCATCGTTGAAGTCGATGTCATCATTGACGTCGATGGTACAGTTTCAGCAAGATTATTTTCACTTATCGGTTCTTGAATGAGCAAATCAGTTTGAACGCAGTTTGGCCAGTCAATATTTGCCTGAAGCCAATAATTGTAATCCTGTCTAAAAACTTCAGTTTTCCGATGGGATCGTAACCATCTCTTTTGAACTGCACGTGTAAATCTTCGACAAAATTCCTTCAGGGTAACACTGTCTTCATCTGACAGGCTAGAGCCCAGTCGAATAACAAGTGCATTGAACAATGTTTTATAATCGAAGGAAGAAGTATCCTCGTGACTGTTCAAAATAACAAACAAATCCAAGTTTAGCACCCTTAAAAATAAAAAGATGTAACTCAAAAACTACAACTTGTGGGAATCGGCGATTAAAGTTTTCAACTTATTCCGACTTGTCTTTGATTCAAATTTTTAGACCACTTACTAGATGTTTCGATAATTTAACTACTGATTTTGATTGACAAAACTATGGCCTTTTAATATAAATGGTTACTTTTATCTTAATTATCTATTATACCTTAAAAAATTTGAAGCAAAAAAAAAGTTTTGAGTTAAATCAGTTAATGCCAAAAAATTCTAGTTAGTAGATGAAAAAGACATGCAACAATTCTAAAGAATTCTCTTTTGTATAAATTAGCAAGAGCATATTAAAATATCTTCCAAAATACTTCGTTTTATTATTAATAAAAATATGATAATATTGGCTTATGTATTATTGCATCATTTTGTAACAAAAGAAATACAAAAAATAATTATATTTTTTAAAATTAAACAAAATTTGCATTGAATAATCAATCATAGTATTTATATTTATTATTAATCAACATGCCGCCACACATGTTCATGATTCCCTTTTGGAACCTAGATTATAGGCAATCTAGTACAAATATTCTCAATTTTTAAATAGAAATAGTTAAAATATCTAATTAAAAAAAAACAATACCAAATAATCAGTACCTAAGTTTTACACAATATTTCAACAAAACAATAGCTCACAGTTAAATACTTTATAATCATTAAATAATTATCAAATTATTAGCAAGTCAGTCTTGCATTATGCATTATCACTAGCTGAGATTCAAATATAACATAATTAAGTAATTATTTCAAAGTAAACTTAGCTTAAAAAACAATCAGTCTAGTAATTTACTTCCGAAAGTTTTAAACTTAATACTTAGTTTTTAACTAAGTACTAACATAAAAATAATGTAATAAAAAAAGTAAACTTTATATCAAAAATTAACAGTATCATAGAATAATTCTTTAAAACAGTTTAAAAGTCACAATCTAACCTTATTAAAAAAATAAACATACTTTGGCAGAAAGGAACTTAATTTGTCGCAATACACATAATTGTGTGTAATATTATTAAACTTTCTAAAAAAACAGTATTCATCATTCTTAAATAAAATAAGTAGCATCAATATTAAACAATGGAATTATAAAAACTTGCATAAAAGGAGGGAATCAATTTCTTTGTTAGTAGTTCTTTTAGATCTTTTTTCTTATTTTCACTTAGCTGTTGTCTTTGGCTATATGCTTTATCTAGAGTAATCGCAGTTATTGGGTCCATTTTTTTTCTTTTGTTTCTTAGATTTCACCATCTGCAAAACCTTTACATCATTCCAATTTACAGTTTTCCCATCTATGTCTACACTAAAGTTGTAACCCCACTGCTCTTGAAGAGACTTTAAGTTGATAAAAGACTCAAAGGTCATTTCATGAACATTAATTACAGGTTTACTTTTTTTTGCATTTTTAATAAGGGTAACATACTGGTCTGGACTATAAATTGGACCTGCTTTTAAGTTTTTCTTTACCTCTCTTTCTATTAGGCTGTGCACACTGTCTGCTTCATTCTGTGTATGTCCCCTTATCATAAATTTATGTGTTATACTGGAAATATTTAAATTAGTTACCGCATACAAATATAATGTGGCGATATATTTATTTTTATTCTGCCCACAGCAGTTGTCTGAGTAAAATGTAATTTGTTTCGGTTCTTCATCTTTTGCACACAGATTTTGTAAATATTCCCAAATGCAAGAGCCAATTTCGTTGGCACCTCGTTTAGCATCTACTTCAGTCCAAAAGAAACAGTGAACATTGTCATATGCTTTTTTATCTCCATTTAGTAGCTCTGTCAAAGTCAAATTATAGCTATTTAGTTTAGACTTATAATAAAAAGCCGAAGTATTACCTCTCGGGCACTGTAAAACAGCTTCTAAGTCATAAATAACTACTCTAGAGTCTGGTTATATTTTGACGATCGGCAAATTTTTCAGCACGACTCAAGGTTTTCTCCTGCATATGCTTACAATATTTATCTTCCAAAACTTGTTTTTGTTCAACATTTGAATTGTAGTATGATGTGCATAGATCACATTGATCTTTCTTTGGTTGGTAAAATCCTAAATTAAATTCGTTGTTGAAAATTTTGTAATATGCCATGTAATTACCTACTTCCCTGTTAGTATTACTTTGCTGTGCAACAAAATCATTGTACAAATCCTTAATAGTGTTATCACCGCCAATGTACTGCTTTGACGTCGAAGCTCGATTAAATGTGATTCTAGTTTTGGAATCGTATTGATATGTTTTCAAATGTCATCTAGTAACTGTGGGTTAAGTTTGTTGTGATTATTATGTCTCCCTCTTAGGTCATCAAGCATAAAACCATCGTTCATTCTAGATTGCACCGTGTAAATCATTCTTTCAGATATAGACAGTGTATTTTTAAAAAAAGTCTTACATACTCTTATTTTATTATCATTTAAAATAAAATAAAAAGCTTTGTTTGGACGTCTGGGATTTTGGTATTATTATTATTAGTAAGATTATAGATTACAAGTAACAATAAAGGGCAAAATTAGTATCTTAAATGACAGCTAAAAACTTTAATTTCTCGTATTTTGAACCCGTAAGGATTGGCTATGATAATTATATAATTATTTACCTCATCGTGACTAATTATGTGGTCGAGTTCTTCATTACTAGATGGTTCTTGGTTATTTCCAGTTTGAACCAAACCTAGGATTCTACCGGGACCTCCAAGATGACGCCATTGTTCTATAATAACCTAAAAAGTTAAAGACGAACATGATAGTAAAATATAATTTGAAAATGTTATTTTCGAATAAACAGCATTAACGTTAAACATTTCATACAATTTCCTATTCGCGTAAATAATAAAATGAAGTAAATCAGAATCATACTTTAGCTACTGTTTATGTTTTACTATAAAGCGATGGTTACTCAATTACTAGTTAATTACTAGTTATTTTCGTATTTTTTAAAATTAAACTGAAGTATTACGTTATAATTTTTCGAACAACAAAACAGAATTAATTCTAATCATCATCAAATTATTTTTCTTAAAAAAACGAAGTATCTCAAAGATCATGCATTTTATTATAAAATAATTGTAAACTTTCATAGTTACCTTTTAGTCAAAAACAGATTTATTTCGTGTTACACCACTATTGCACTACAGAACAACACTCCCACTTTTAGTCACTACCGGTTCATCACTGAATCCCGCCATTTATTGGAATCGTCCTGTCCAATCCTGTTTATTGAAAAAAGAAGACCGATCGCGTATCTCGCTCTATTTTGACGTATCGAGACGGCTGTTGAATTCTACCTAATCTTTACGCAATGAATATGCGTTTTATTGTAAAAGGTCAAAATTCGTAAATTTTGTGTTACATCTTTTTTTTTTTAAACGAGAGGAACTTTGTAATTATGCTTTCCATGATTCAAGAGTGAAAAGACACGGTAAGACAGTGCTATCAGATGTTAGCAGAAGAAAATATGCTCAAAATGAACTAAAGTTATGAATCCGATTTTTGACTATTTATTGTTATTGACTAATGAGGGTATTACGTTTATCTAATTACACTCATTAAGGTGATCCTGCACTAATTGCAAAATTAACGTATATCCTAATTATTTTTCTATGTATCCTAGGTAATCCTCATTAGGTATATAGGTATTTAGTCATCATAGATGAGGTAATTACTTCAATGAGGTCATTATCGAATGAGGATTTGACTAATGAGGACTTGACATTAATTGAATAAAACGAACTACTGTGATTTCGTAGACAAAAAATTACTGTGAACTAGACTTGGCATAGTCGTATTTAAATCAATTTAAGCATTATAATGAATCATCAACATATGTTTTTTTTATAAGTTTGATGTTTTTTTTAAAAAAAATCGCAAGTGATGCCATAGTATAAAATACGGTAAAACATTAAAAATAAATAGTATTATAACTACCTGCAAGGATATAACGGTCAATGTTGCGATTCCAGAGATAGCTTCATTTTTCATGCCAGTCCCATACATTTTTTCTTTAAAAAAATATAACTCTTTCATTTATAGAAGAAATTGCCTCATACGACATTTTATAATATAGTAATGATTAGTAGAATCCATTTTTAGCCCAAAAAAGGACCCTTCAACATTTAAGTCTCTATGTCTATGAAAGGCGATTTTCAGCCCACCGTGCGGCGGCGAAACGATAATATGGCGTTCACTAGTCTGGGGCTTGCTTTAGGCCGGTATACACGACAACGATAAAACTGCGCAAACGAACTGTGCAGTTCATTTGCGCAGTTTATCGAACGTAGGTAGTGCGTCCACATATCTACGATATCTGCGTCGATCGTCATTTCCCGCCAGAAACTCAGTCGAAAAACACGTCATTCGCGATGGCAGACGATGAAGTGCTTGCGCTAGCCTGGCTCATTTTGTGCAAAAAGAGAAGAAAATCACGTAGTGTGTGGTGTAAGGATTGGCTTCTTAAAAGAAAGTCATACTCTCACATAAATTTATTAAACGAGTTGAAATTTTCCCCAAAAGACTGGCACAATTATTTGAGGATGAATGAAGAGACTTACTTACACCTCCTGTTTTTAGTCACACCGCTAATACAAAAAAGCAATACCGTGATGAGAGAAGCAATAAGTCCTCATGAACGATTGTCTGCAACTCTGAGGTTTTTAGCTACAGGTCGCTCGTACGAATGCATGAAGTTTTCTACGTTAATATCAAAACAGGCTCTAAGTCGAATCATTCCTGAAACTTGTGATGCTTTGTACAAAGTTCTACAGAAAGATTATTTCAAGGTAAGTTTTGCATAATGTATAAAAATATTATTAGTTATATACAACGTGTTACGGAAAGATCATATTCATCCAAAAGGGGTGATGATTACATCAGGTATAGATTCTCTATGCAAAGTTTCCACGCAAAATAAATTACTCAAAGAATTCATACCAAACTTTTGGTTTCGTAAGTTTATTGAAATCAAACCATAACAAACGTGTCACTGCACTACGAGGGTCATTAACTTTTCACGTCATTTCCTAATATTGAAGTTAAATCTCTTTCGCGATCTGTGCGCCTAGTACACGCTGTAGGTAGTGTGCCGCCGCGCCGCCCTGTGTCGGCGCGGGCTGACAGGATCACACGAGCCGACAATGCGAGCGCGTGTGCGCAATTGTAAACATACTTTAGGCATTTAGGTACTCCTTGGTTTAAAACTAATAATGCAATACGTAATTTACTTATTTACGGTTTACATACACGTTAATATCGACCCAGAATAACCTACGAATTTAACTAAAAAAACACGTAAAAATTTATTTTATTTTAATTTTTTTTATTAAGGAATGGGCTTGCGTTTGACCGCCACCTGACCTGATGTTAAGTGATGGTGCGGTCTACGATGGTACACTCTTGCCCAGCAAAGGATGGCAGTAAAATAAGGCTCCACGCCGCCGACTGCTGGTCGACTTGCAGTGGAGCAACAACTATTCCGACCCATCCCCTAAGTTGATAAAAAAGTACATAAAAATTCACACCAAGGTTTAGGTAGGTAGCTACTAAGCTTGTTTTAATCCCTTGTTACGTAAACAATAAAATCTAAGAGCCATGCTTAATTTAGCAAATTAACTTACATTTTTAAAGATGGGGTTCGATGTGATGCCCTTGGTATTGTATGCACAAGGCCGCGCGCTTTATCATGGACAACTGAACATTTCGCAGCATGTCGGGTGTTACTGTCCTAAAGGCGGCCTCGATCCGCACTTGCATTTCTTGCACTGTATCACACTGCACTGCATACACTACGTTTTTAATGTATCCCCACAAAAAAAATCTAACGGAGTTAGGTCTGGGGACCGCGGAGGCCAAGCCACGCTCCTGCTACCGCGCCCGATCCATCGAGAGAAACGCGAGTCCAAATACGCGCGTACATCACGTGCAAAGTGTGCCGGTGCACCGTCGTGTTGGAATACCATATTATTATCCATCACGAGATCCACGTAACTTGATACGGGTAGCACAGTGAGTACATCGTATAATTCATTAACCAGAAAATTTAAATAATTTTGGCCATTTAAACTTTGCGGAAAGAAAACTGGTCCTACGACAACATCTCCGATGATACCAGCCCACACGTTTAGTCGCCATTGGTGTTGGAAGGACGACTCTGTCGAAGCATGTGGATTCGTGTGAGACCAAACATGTTCATTATGGATATTACTTATCCCTGCTCTCGTGAATGATGCTTCATCGGTCCATAGCACTTTTGAACCGAAACTTGGTGAAGCTTCTATCTGGCTTCGATACCACTCGCAGAATGTCACGCGAGGCAAAAAATCTGCCGGTGTCAGTTCTTGGGTGCGACGAAAGTGGTATGGATGCTGGCCGTCATTGTTCAGCACTCGCCATACTTTAATATGGTTGGAGGCACCCAGCGCAGCTCGACGTGTGCTAGTGCGTGGATTACTTTGGAAATGCTCCAGTACGGCTTCTTCAAAGTCTGGATCGCTTCTGCTCGGACGACCTTCTGAAGCAGATGCCTGGAAGGACCCGGTTTGGTACAGACGATGTGTCATCCGACTGAAACACGCCAACGAAAGCAGCTGCCGACGCTCAGCATCTGGTCTACCCTGGATGAATCGGTGACGATACAACTCTCGGGCAGCTCGCAGACTACCGTCCACTGCTCCGACACACATCATCATCTCGTAATATTCACTATTACTGAACGACATTTTTTAACAATCACGAAATCACAACTAGGTACACTGAATCGGAAAGAGGGAGCGACCGAAGCACACGAGTATTATTAAACAACTGACGAAGCTCCGAAGCTGTGGGGAAGAACCGAAAAATAAAACTTCTACTCTTCTACTATCCTAGTAATAGGGTAGCTGGCCCAATTATTGTACATTTTGAATTTATTTTCGATTTTTTGTTAAAATTAATTTACTAATCAAGTCAGCCTATCGCAGTCCACTGCTGGACATAGGCCTCTCTCAAGTTGCGCCACAAACAACACACGGTTTCCCGCCTTTTGCATCCAGTAATCGTAGCGCCGCGCAGTATCGCTTTTCCCCCCAGCTACCTAATAATAATTTCAAGAAAACTGTGATAAATTTAATACATTGAAGCACACCGATTAAAGAAGAGTTAGGCCAGGGCATCAGTTAATTAATAAAACCTATGAGCTGAGTTGACAAACGAAACCGATAAGATAATTTGATGTGGACTCTGGGGGTGGTACCTACATAAGTACATAGTCTTATTTATAACATATCTTATTTGTAAGTATTGATTAATCAAAATAGCGACAGATAACTTAAGTATTGATTCGATTTATTTATTTATTGAAGGCTACCAGCTAAGACTATCACTACGACTATGACTACCTGCAACTGGCTCATTTACCCTTAATATCATTGTGTGTGTAACCCCCGATGAAATTAGGGTTCAGTTATTATTGTTCGCAAATGCTGTGCGAAATACTCTCGTTACTCATGAGGTCCTAGTACTTTTAACAATTTATTTCCATAGTTTAATACATTTTTGCGGCCTATTTTTTTATTGTGTTTATTAAACAAATAAAGACTCAGTACTACCTACTAAAAGCCAAAACCCATGTCTCAGTCAAATGGGCCCGCCGACAAAATGTAAACTTCTGATACGTTTTAAATGTTTTCAGTTGTAATTTAGTGTTGTTATCATCATAATTATCAACTCATTACTGTCCCACAGCTGGGCACGGACCTCTTCTCAGAATGAGAAGGTTAAGGTTAGTTCATCACGCTGGCCTTCTGTGAGTTGTTTAGCCGTGTGCGTGTTAGAATGGCAAAAACTACCAACAAAATTTAATTTTAAAATCCTACCTATTTAAATAAAAGCGGAACCCACTGCACACTGGCATTTTATTTCTACCAGGAGACACATAAGTTGCATAGAGTAAAGTTATTTAGGGTTCATTTTGAATAAATTATGTTACAAAATCTTTTTTCTGTAACATTTCTAATTGCATAATCTTTTAGTTAGTTACTTACTATGGTAATAAAAAAAAACAATATTAAAAGGATCGTTCGTATCGTTATCCTTTATCCCGTTTTGTTGTTATTGTGAGGTAAAAAAAATGTGGCAGAAAGTTACTATGTGCATAATTATTAGGCACCTACATTTACACGTTCACCGAAAGTCGTGAACTAGGTACCTACTCCGTAATTCTTGTTACTTTTCTTTAAGTATTATTATTATTACCTACAGCCTAAGTTTTAAAATATTTTTCCAAGCTGCAAACAAGCATTTGCATTTGAACTTGTTTACAAACAATCTTAGTTTTTTAATTATTTAATTTAAACTAAACACAGAACCCTTTAGCATTATTTATGTACCAGGACACACATAAGTTGCGGAGGAAAGTTATTAAGGGTTCATTTGAAAATAAATTATGTTACGAAATCCTTTTTCTGTTCTAGGTTCCATTAGGTTATTTCGCAGTATTTACCTAAGCAATTAATTTCTGGTAGAGTACCTACGAGGGAGCGTTTTTATATTCGCGGAATGGGGGATAAAGGGTGGAAATTAAAAAACCAAATTATTTTTCCTTTTCAATATATTCACCTGCAAGACGGATACATTTTTCAGATCTTTCAATTAGTTTATTTATACCCTCATAAAAAAATGTTTTCTGTTTGTCTTCAAAATACGCCGAAACTGCCTCTTTGACTTCATCATCGGTGGTAATTTTTTTACCACGAAGCTCTTTTTTCATTTTTGGAAAGAGGTAATAATCACTGGGGGCCAGGTCTGGGCTGTAGGGTGGGTGATTTAAAATATCGAAGCCCACCTTATGCAGGGCAGCCAACGCAACGCGGCTCTTGTGGACGGGCGCGTTGTCGTGCAAAAGCAGCACACCTTTCGTCAATTTTCCCCGTCTTTTCACTTTAATGGCTTCTTTTAGTCGCTCTAATATTGAAGCGTAGTATTCTCCGGCTATAGAAACACCTTTATCTTTATAATCGATTAATAATATTCCTTCTGAGTCCCAAAAGACCGTCGCCATGAGTTTCCCAGCTGACTGTGACACTTTAAACTTCTTGGGAGGTGCTGTGCCCTTTTTATGCCACTGCATGGAGTCTTGTTTCTACTCAGGTTCATAATGATGAACCCAAGTTTCGTCTCCAGTAACAATTCGACTCAATACACCATCCTTGTCTTCATTACAGAGGTCCAAAAATGCACGTGAACACTCTACGCGCTGTTGCTTTTGCGGTGGCGCGAGCATTCTCGGCACCCATCTTGCGCTGACCTTAGTCATGCCAAGATGATCGTGCAGGATATTAAAAATGGTTGTATCGGATACTCCAACCATTTCTGCGAGTTGTTTCTCCTTTAGTCGAGCATCGTCGAGTACAATTTTTTCGACTTTTTGGATAAGATCTGGCGTGGTCACCTCGATGTTCCTGCTCGGCCTCGGGTCGTCTTCAAGGGATTCCCTTCCTTGTTTAAATAAACTGTGCCACTTGTACACCATGGTTTTTCCTGGACAAGAGTCGCCGTAAACCAATGACATCTCATTCATTATGGTCGCAACAGATTTTCCTTGCTTGGTAAGGAACTTTATAACGGCACGATATTCGATTTTTTCCATATTTTACTTTTCACTCCCGATTAGGTTGCTTGGTTGACGATAGCTCAAAGACTAATTGTCTAATAACAATGAAACCTTGTATTTATACTAATTATGAGTAACTGAACACGGTACGATCCTAATGAGCCTAATTACCCCCCTCCAACCCTCTCATTCCGCGAACTTAAAAACGCACCCTCGTATGTATGTCAACCAACATAAAAAAGAAATGTTGGATACTCAAATTCTGTGTCTGTGGTTTAATTTCAATGATTACGTAGATTCACACATTACATACTCCGTTATGTTTGTTATTAGATTGTTTTACGTAGATAGGTAACTAAGTATTATTTACTAGTCCCTACTAATCCCTCATTAAGTACCTACCTAAATTCAATATCATTTTCAAGCTAACAAATGATTTACTGATGATTGATTGATGATTTGTTAATTTTTAAAGGATTTGTATTTTAGCTTGTTCAAAAACATAATCAGTTTTTGTCAGAAAAAGTGAGTAACAAAATAAAATATCCAGAACCCATTATCCAAAAATACCAGGAGTAAGAGCATAAGAGGTTTGTTTTCACAGGTGAATGTATCGTGAGTGACCTACTTACACCAATCAGCTGACTTGGTTGCTAGTGATGTGTAAATTTCAAGTTGAAATGTTTGGGTTTTTGGTTTCATTCCTCATATCTTCCTAACATGTAGATATAGGATTTAAAAACCTTTGCAATATAGTTTATTATGATCCAAAGAAGCCGTGCACTTGATATGTATATAGCCTTTCCGTAACAGCTTGTATAGAAATCTATTTCATTTTACTAAATTTTTGGGATTTGCTTATATCATTTGAATAAAGCTAATTTCTGGCAGTTCCCTAAATAAAATGGTAAAGATTTTTTTAAAGGTAAAACTCGCTACAAAGGCTTTCTCCAATTTAACGAAAAAGTAACATTAAGCTTTTGCAAGGAGTTTCACCTGTGTAAGAAATTATTCACTATCTTATATAGGGAACTACATACCTATTAGATAACATTTTTGATGATGTAGATGCTAGTACTATACGGTAGTAGGTATATTATTAATCTGTGATGCTATGAAGAAAACACAATTGTGATCGTATGTAGTTTTTATTAATTAAATCAAAAGAAAGAAATAGTGATTGAAAATGATGATTCAAGAATGAATAAAGGCAATCTTAATAATAAAATACAATAATCAATCAACACCAAAACTATTTATAAATGAAGCAGCCGTAGAGAATCGTGAGTCTGAGCATGTGGTTGATACGGTGTGTGGCTGAGTGGAGACAGTTTGAACGTTTGGTTGATTAGATGATGCTTGAATGTGTGGTCGAGTGGAAAAGGTTTCAGTGTATAGTTGGTTAGATGATACGGTGTGTGGCTGAGTGGAGACATTTTGAACGTTTGGTTGATTAGGTGATGCTTGAATGTGTGGTCGAGTGGAAAAGGTTTCAGCGTATAGTTCATTAGATGATACGGTGTGTGGCTGAGTGGAAAAGGTTTCAGCGTATAGTTCATTAGATGATACGGTGTGTGGCTGAGTGGAGACAGTTTGAACGTTTAGTTGATTAGATGATGTTCGAATGTCTGCCTGAGAGGAAAAAAATGTGTTAATAAAGTCGCTGGTTTTGACAGTATGTGAGGTAGTTAAATCACCCATTTCGGCTAAGAACAATGTCTCGTTAATAATTTTTTCTGCAATAATCCTCTGCTGTTTTGCTAGTTCTTGCAATTTCATGCCTACACTTCGTCCATATACTTCAAAACGATTTTCCTGAACCCTCGGACGTTTAAAATGCTCATTCACACTTCGAAGTGCCTCTTCATACGCATTTTTTGTGGATTTTGAACGATTTGGTCTTAGCGTGCCTTTTTCAGAATCAGATCGGTCTGGTGTTGGTGTATGTCTTTCGACATCAGATTGGCCTGGTGTTGGGGTATCTCTCAACATCAGAGCGGCCTGGTGTTGGTGTATCTCTTTCGAAATCAGATCTGCCTGGGGTTGGTGGGTCTTGTCCGACATTAAAATCGTTGTATTGCGAAGAGAAGTATTCCTTTAAAAAAAAATACAGGGTTTGGTATTCTGTTAGTCAATAGGCAAAATTATAGATTAATTAATTAAAACTTGAACATATACAAGGCCGCCTACATTATGCATTTGTTTTGGTTCTCTCTGTATCATTGTCTTCTTCTTATGTGCAATAAAAAATATTGTATTGTATATAATATGTATAAGTATATAAAAGTTACTAATGAATCTACTATTTTTGTTTCAGTTACCACAAACAGAAGGTGAATGGAAACAATAGCACGGGAATTCCATGAACGATGGAACTTCCCTCACTGTTTAGGTGCCATTGATGGCAAGCACGTTGAAATCGTGCCCCCACCTAACAGTGGTTCTTATTATTTCAATTACAAAAATAGACATAGTATGGTCCTAATGGCAATTGTTGATGCAAAATACAAATTCTTGCTGTTTGATTTTGGTACAAATGGCAGAATATCAGATGGAGGAGTGTTCTTGAATACAAAGTTTTACGAAAAGTTGGAAAATAATGGTTTAAACATTCCTGAACAAGAGACATTGAGTGATAGTTCACGAACGCTGCCGTATGTTTTCGTAGCTAACGACGCGTTTCCTCTGAGAAAAGATATGATGAAACCATTTCGACAAAATGATTTGGATAATAGAGCGAAGAAGATTTACAATTACCGAACATCACGAGCACGCCGCATAGTTGAAAACGCATTTGGCATACTAGCAGCAAGGTTTAGAATTTACAGAACACAAATTAATATGTCACCTAAAAACATCGAGTCAGTTGTTAGAGCAACTTGTGTTTTGCACAACTATTTGATGACAACATCATTGTCTTCATATGCTTCGTCAGATTCTTTTGATAGAGAAAACTTTGAAGAGGGTACAACGTCGCCAGGACTTACAACAAGAAGATCAACGCTTGAACCATTACAACGTACACGTCAAGGAGATTCTGAGAGAACAGCAAAACAAATAAGAAATGAATTTATGAGTTATTTTGTGAACGAGGGAAAAGTCCCCTGGCAAGATAATTTTATACATTAATTAAACGTATTGAATATGGCTGCATGGTGTATTTCTTCCTTCAATATCATAAATGTATATTATATATAAATATGTATATTATATAATGTATAATAATGTATATTATACAAAAATGTTTCATTTTTTAATTCTACTTTAGTCATACATATACAAAAAATTATTATTAAAAAATAAATACGAAAGAGTGTCTGCGTGTTACCTTTACACTACACGTAAACATACATACATGCACATGTAAAATAAATAAAAATTAGCAATTAATTTTAAAAAAAATATTTATTTTTTTGCTATTAATTTGTTAGGTAGGAGAGAGTTGGCTACTAGGGGATGCGATATAGGCAACTCTCCCCTACAGTCAAGTGCTCGTCAAGCTTGACACTGTGAACTTTGCACCGTGTTTAAGTAAGTATGTCTTGAGATATAGGAGCTACAATCGAACTGCAAGTGTCAAGCTTGATGTGCACTTGACTGTACCTACTTAACATACCCATACATGATATAATACAGACACACTTTCGTGTAAATAAATTAAAATAATACTAAGACGTCTCCCTCAGCAATAACTAATATTTAATGAATAATAATAAATTAAAATAAAGTCTAACCTCATTTTCATCTTCTATATTTGATATAGAACGCCTTGGTATTTCTTCATCATATAAAAAATTCATCAAGTCAAAGTACCACAAACGAGAAACATAGACTTCATCGGTTCCGGCTCCGGATTTTAAGGACTTTTTGGCTTTGTTGAGTTCCTTCTTGTAAGAAGTCCGCAGGTTACCGTCGTGACCCGTTACTTCGCCTGGGTTTTGACACTTTTTTTAACATCTCTTCCAGATTTAAAAGTATTTCAAATCACGATGTCTAAAAAACGATTTTTTATACCGCCATCTAGCGATATTATGTAATTACTCTTCCCAATTCACTGCTTATTTGCCTAAAAATTGGTCTTAAATGTGATAGGCGAAGTATTGGTACTTTTCTCTAACTTCGCCTACATCATGTCATAGCGTCAAATATTAAATTTTATTTGAAACACTACTTACTACATCTAGCATAGCATTTTGGGAAGTGACAGATGACTATAAACTTTAAATAAAGCAAAATAGAGTCGTTTTTTTAAAAAAATCTTTTGTAGGCGAAGTTAGGCAACAGTCTGAAGTTAATTCCATACATTTGATGTATTGTTGATAGGGCTGCCAAATTTTTTGTTAATTTACCTTACTGCAAAATAAAAGCGGGGTAACAGTTTCTACAAAAAAAGAAAAATAGAGGTTGATAATTATTTATTAGAGCCAAAAAATATTTATCATAAAAACTCAGCGAAATTATTTGCTTAAAATATTCGTATTCTTAAATCTACTTAGTTACCTCAATGCTTTTTTTAGAGATCAGCGCAGACATAAATATCGTCAGACATAAATACAAGAAGTTTCAGGTAATAATTACCTTTTATCTAAATAGTCGTATTAAACATATAAATGTTTAATTAATTCGGAAACATAGGAACTAGATAACAATATTTGGCTCATAATCCTTAAGTTCACACTTCACATATAGGTACATCAATACTAAATCTTAGGTATTAAATCAGAGTAGACTAGGCCAATCATAGGCTTCAAGTTTCTAGCTTAATAAGAGAAATAAACTTTTATCAAAAAAGTAAACAGCGAAAGCATTTAACTTACATTAATACTTAGACATTAAATCAGTCTCAAACCACGTCAGTCAAAAATACAAAACAAAAACACTTTCTTTAAAATAGACTAAAATATTATTGGATGTTGTAATTACTCAAATCAATATTAAATATGATATGACCCCTTCGAGAAATGTTTGGCTCAGGCAATACCTTAACAATATCATCTAAATGCTTCATAGTACAAATATCATCTATTGTTGGGTAAGTAAACACTGATCCTCTTTTAAATTTTGATTCCTTCACTTTCCTCACAAATTTGATCTCAGGCACGTCATCTTTCATTGATATTACTTTGCCTACGAAATGCTTTACGCTCTTTTTTGTAACAAATTTAGCCAAAATCCAGGAATCTGTTTTAAATTTATTACCATTCTCTGTGAAATATTCAATGTCAGACATTCCGTAACTTACTGATGGTTCTACGTTTTCTTGTTCTTCTTTTTCTTCTTGTTGGTAGTGTCTGATGAATTCGTCCATAGTTTCATATTCAGAATCGTCCGTTTCAGCTACATACATTTCAATGCTGGATTCACTATCGGATCTCTTCTTTTCTTGTTTGATAGGTTTGTACGTCTTCTGCAACTTTTTTTTCTAGTTCCCTTACTTATTATTTTTCTCTTCATACCTGCCACGTCTTCTTTTATTTCTTGTGTAATTTCTTTTAGGACTTTTCTTTTATTTGCTACCATTTCTTTTTTTAATGGGAGTAATTCCATGTGTAAGGCAGACCGTGATATTTTCACCCCTTTCATTTTAAGATTTGTATTTCCTTGCTTACTTTGCAGGTTTTTTTGAGACGGTCCTGCTTTAATAGTGACATCAGAGGCAATTACAATTTTCGTTTTTTTGGTTTGTAGGCATTCTGGTATATTGTTAATAAATGTCATATTTGCTTGGTCGTTCCTTGAAAGTTTAGTCAAACAATGAACAGTTGATAGTTGTGAGGAGGATTCCTCAGTATTTTGCATGTAAGCATTGATACTCCTGATACACAAGTTATTCAAGCTATCGGGAGCCTTTGGCATCAGCGATGACTTCGACTGCAGTAATAAGTCAGAATTTGGCTGCACAGTTTCTGGATAATTTTCTTCTAGCCTTTTATTATTTTTCACTGCTTTTCCTTTCTTTGGTTGAGTTGACACATCCTTAAAATCGCTTGAAGAGACCGATTTTCCCGGTGGGACATTTAGTTTCTTGTTTCGTATTTTTTTATTTGGATCTGGACTGCGTATCTCCTTCAGCCAGTCTAATAGTGCATTGTCAATAGTATATGGCATCACCTTGTGATTTGAGCCTGGTAGTTTACTAATTACTTTATCCGGGTTAAATGGTGCAATACCAGTACTTTTAAATGCACTGATTATGTTGTGTGGTTTTTCGTTAAGTTGGTCCATTAGTTTTTTGAGTAGATCTGGGAAATGTCCCTTGTGAATTGTTGCTTCTCTTGGGTTTTTTATCTTGTACTGTAATAGAATTTCTCTCCTTAGTTTTTTTAATGGGCCAAAATAGCACACGTCCAAGGGTTGAGTCAAATGGGATGAATTAGGGGGTAAAAATACGAAACGTATATCATTTTCTTCACAATATGTCATAATTTTGTGATTTATGTGGGAGGCCAGGTTATCTCCAATTAAAACCTTCGTACCAGTTTTGGTTTTAGCCCATGGTAAAATAATACTTTCAAACCAATCTTCGAATAGAACACCATCGAACCATCCCGATTTAGAACGGTTGAATCTGGATCCTTTAGGTCCGTTCAGTGTCCATTGTGTATATAAGTGCTCAGCTTTATACACAACGTATGGTGCAAGACATTCTCCTCCTGCAGTTATTGCGAACATTATAGATATAGCCCCCTTCGTATAATTTAACACCCTTTCGGGGTACTTGATTCCTCTTCTGAACAAACATTTTTGAGCCCCAGGATTATCGGTTAAATTTGTCTCGTCGTAATTTAAAATGTTCTCATTAGAGATTCCTTCCAGTGATAGCTTCAGATTTTTGAAATATTCATCCATTTCATCAGGGGATTTTTCTGCACGGCTTCTTTTTATATTTTGGATCACTCTGTAGGTTAAGTCTGATTTATTTCGTTTTACAAAAGTGTATGCCCACTTCTTTCCGGGTAACTTGTTATTAAAAATGGAAAGTCTTCCATTAACCTCCAAATATCTGAAAATAAAACAGTTAAATTAGTAGGTGATATATAGTTCATTGTGCTGATTTTTTTATTCCTAGGCTTTACAAACGTCTATGCATACTCAAGTAAATCTCTAGATACAATATAGTTTTGAACATCACCTATGTACGACAATTCGCAAATCCAGGAGGGTCAAAGGACTGCCATATTCGGCGGCTGCAATTAACACTCTTTTTATATTAGCTTCCTCCTCATCAGTTAGCCGAGTTGGGCATCCTGGACTTTTAGGGTGTTTATTATGTAGCTTGTCCAATAAAGTTCGACGAGGTATGCCAAAAGTTCTTTGTGCTTCGTAGGAAGACATTGTTTTCTTTCTTAATGCTTCTACAGCCAATTCTATCATATTTTTTTAATGTTTCACAGTATATTCCCTTTTTTTGGGTTTCGTCGTTGGTCCCTTAATTTTTGGCATTGTTCATCGATAGTTCTGTAACCAGTTTTAATATCTAGATAAGCTCTCACACTACCTATCTAAACAACTGAACAAGCTTGTATTAACAGACATTTTAGTATTTTTATGATGTTAAATACGCTGGGTATTATGTAGGATCAAAATACTTGTCAAGACGAATTAATGTTGCCCAAAATCCTCTCTGTCTTCCGGTCTTGTTGCAAAAGTCTTGCAAGTCTTGCGCTACAGTTACCTGACTAACCTAACCGTCACCATAAAAACTCAATTACGCCCATGTCTGACTTTGACGTAATTTCCATGACTGCAAGAGTCTCGCAGATTCAATCTTATTCTTGCTCAAATCTTACAAGAAGCAAGCAAGAACAAGACCAAGACCGATTTTGGGCAACACTAAGACGAATCAAATATTTTGAATTTTGTTGTTTTGAACGTCGGTATTTCAGTCATAGTTATTATGAAATTTCGGGATTTTAATACGTACCCATCAGCTCCGTGTTATGATAATATTGCGTTGTTATCTGTCTTGCAAATGCATGCAAAAGCTCAATCGGACAACATAAAGTGGGTCAAATTTAACTTGCAAGATTACAGACAGACAGACAGACACCGGGACAGGTGAAACAAAATAAAAGCTTGTAATAATAAAATACGAATAGCAAAAAAAGTATATTATAAATAAATATTATTACAATGTTGAAATTGACAACCCTAGGGGCAGGCGAAGTTTGGCAACAAGATGGCTGCCGCTATCACCTCAATAACATTTTATTGAATTACCACTTTTAAACGTAAATTAGACAGAACATTCTAGTGTCATATGAAAGAATATTAGTTGTAGATTATAATTTAATAATAAATTTAACCTTACCTGTTCTGTATCACTGCATAAAACTAAAGTTAAATCGCAGACAAAAAAAAACATGTAATTTCTCTTGTGAAAAAATTGCACTGGTCACCAACAACGTGAAGTTAGCCACAATTATCCCTCAAAATCTTGCCATAAATGAAAAATACTTATTATTTAGTAACTTTACGCGAAGCCAAGCCTAAAATAGAAATGGCAACTTCAACTTATTTGAAATTAGGCGAAGATAGGTGGCACAGGCGAAGTAACGGATCACGACGGTATTTATTTTCTTTACTACCGTCTCCCTATTGGCATTAGGATCAATAGGTTTATACTTAATAATTAGCCTATCGTAGGCAGCATTTTTCTTGTTGCGGTCGTGATAATCTTTACTTTTCTTATTCCACAAGCAAACTTCATTTTTATAGCACTGGATAAACTCTTCCAATAACTCACGGACTCCGCTACAATCTTCTTGCGACATGTTTTAACGTGCGCCGACGCGTCCGCCTACACCAAGCCTTGCGAACGAACTGAATGATTGGTCCGACTTCCGTATACACACCACGATAAAACTGTGCAAACGCGATCGACAACGATTTATCGAATAGATTTTGAACCTTGCTCCGATGGCTTGCACCAACCAAAAAAACTGCGCCGATTTTTGTACATACGTTCGATAAAACTGCGCAAATGAACTGCACAGTTCGTTTGCGCAGTTTTATCGTTGTCGTGTATACCGGCCTTTTGTCGGATGGTTACGTAATGGCTGCGGGGACTCGTTGCGGTGACACAAGTTCACAAACTGCTTTCTTTTTTCAAATATACAATAGAATATATATTCTGAATGTATACTAAATATATTATATTTATCTTATTTACATGCTATCAAATATAAAATAGTTTCATTCCTACACACTATTTTGTTATATTATTATATAATATCACTTCTAATTTATAATTTTTCATTTTGTCGCCTTATTATAAGAGAAATGAGTAATTTGTCTTATAAGAGAAATGAGTGTTTGATTTTTACTAATATGATGTTTAATCAATGAATACTAAGGTTGGTTTTCTCAATGCTGGCTCACTAGGAACTAACCACGATGAATTTGTCGCCACTATGATGACTCACGACGTTAGTATGATGGCAATAAATGAGACTTGGCTTATAGTATAGGATCCCGATATAAAACGACCTTCACCGAGATGTTTATTTCATGAAACGTATTTTATATTTAATTTAATATGTCAATAAATATATTGCATATGGGTTGCCTAACAAATTTAGTCCAGGGTATTTTTAATGAATAATTAAAAAAAAAATTTGAAACATTCCACCGGTGTGATTATTAAATAAACTCTATACCAATCGAAAGTATGAAGCCCATAGAATATGCAAACGTTAGGTTGCCTATTTTTTTCCGGTCACAACTATCGGGTAGCCAGGTTTATAAACAGGTAAATCTATACTAGCATTTTGCAACGGTCTGCTTATTGAATTGAACTTAAATAAAATTAAAGATTATTTAATTATGAACACGGTGATATAGGGTTGCCTGCGAAAAATCAGTCCCTAATTCCGGTTGTCGAATTTTAAAAAGTAAAATATCGCTGCGAGTGAATGTGTCCGACTGAGAGGTCCCAACCAACCATCCCATGCGATAGAAGAGGACACAGCATAGCAGCTGTTTACGGTCCGTCCATTTAAAGAAAGAGAGTGCGCATGCTATTTGTGCTTGAAAATGAAAAGGATAGCGATAGACGCGTATATGCTGTGCATCATTTTGGAGTATTTTATTATTAAAATAGATAAATAGTCACATAATTTTTATTTTTCAATCAATTAATTATTTATGTGTGTTATTTTTTATGTGACACTAAAGTATAATGCCGATGAAGAGTCAATAAATAATAACTGCAAAAATGCAACTTTTCAGGAGGCGAAAAAAACGTTTCAAGTCCGTATAAATATTTTTTTAGTATGTTTTATTTTTTGAATGTTTTATGTAAACTGACTGCAATATTAAGAAAATCCAAATTTTATTAAAACTTTACTGGTTTTTAAATAAATTGCAGATAGAAGGTATTGTTTCGTTGGTTGAAATATAATGTTGGAATTTGAAGATATTAGGTATTGCTCATGCAGATTGAAGAAGTAGTTTTTAAATTTACACAAAAACATTTAAGTAGCAGGAAGATAATGTAATATTTAAATGTAATTTTTCGAATGAAATGATGATAGGTAGCACTTATGTGACAAAAGAGGGCTATAATTAGAAAATTATATTGTAGATAGATAAGACTATATAATAATGAAGATGATGCAGACATAAAAGACAAATATTTTGTGAAATCACTTTAATCAACTTGCATTGTGTAACAGTAATGCAAAACAATTTGCTTTATTTGTCTAAATTACAGAATCAAGAGCCTATAGTAACAAACGGTGTTTTTAAAAATTAAACCATAATCAGTCCGCTACTTTTTCTAATTTATTTAAATAATATTAATAAAATAGGTTTAACGGGACATCTTACATTATATGCAGACGACACCTGCCTATTCTATTTTGACAAATCAATTCATAACATTATAGAGGACGCTCAGCGGGACCTTGATCTACTAAGCGAGTGGTTAAAATATAACCTTTTTACAATTAATTCATCAAAAACCTCATTCATGATATTTACCACTAAAAATAAACGTATACCAGACTTCTCCCCTCTTAAAATAAATAACGAAATAATAAAGCGATCTACAAAAGAAAAATATCTTGGATTAAGGGTAGATGAAAAAGTAACTTGGAAATTACACATAGACCATCTCAGAAATAAATTAACATCGGTACTGGGGGCATTGCGGAAAGTAGCAAACTGTATTCCAAACAAAGTGCGCACTATGATTTACAACTCATTAGTCAAATCACATTAAGAATATCTAATTGAGATATGGGGATCAGCAGCGGTAACGAATTTAATTCCACTACAAAGAATCCAAAATAAAATAATTAAAACGCTGTTTCATTATCACACTCCTACAAAGACATTATACGAAAAAACTAAACTATTAAATATTAGACAGCTATACACTTACTACACTTGCATCCTTGTTAAAAACATAACCACTAATAAAATCCAAAGTAACATACAAATAAAGAAAAAAACAATGTCACATAAGCTGAGAAATAAAAACAAACTTGAAGCTATTAACGTACGCACTAATTACGGTAAAAAAACCATTTTGTTTGAAGGAGTCCAGATGTTCAATAGATTGCCGGACGATATAAAAGAATGCGATAACACGAATGCATTTAAAAATAAACTTAGAGTATATGTATGCACATTGTAATTTCTAATGCTCTGGAGTTAACTTGTACTGTTTTATTATTATACTTGGTTACTTTGTATTATCATTATAAGCGGACTGTAAAGTTATTATGATAAATAAATTCTTTAAACCGAAACATTCAAAAATATTAAGACAATATCTTTAATTGCTTAGACAAAACCACAAAATAATGATATTTTTCTGTTCCTTACTCTCTAGTATTTGGTAAGTAAAGGAGATCAAATAAGTAAATAAATTGCAATAGCCATTTTGTAATGAGTACCTACTAATTAAAATTAAAAATGGCACATTAATCACTTAAAAATACACACAATAAACAAAATAATTATTTAGCCAAAATTAGGCAAAGACTGCAACACTCAGTGCGCGTTTATAAAATACAAATATTTTATTAACACGCACTGAGTGTTGCAAGACGGGAATACTTATTCAAATCGCAAGGAATCATAATAGGGATGACAATCATATGGAAGAACTGCTTTTAATTGTTGCAGATGATTAAATTTTGTAGCTTTAAGGTCGATTCACACATATCAGTGAACACACAGTTCCGGCACAGTACCGTTACAGTTCCGTATCCGTGCTACAGTGGTACGTCAGTGCTTCAATTCACACATATCAGGCACAGTACAGTTCTCTGCGGGTCTTCGTGCACGACGTTCCCTTCAGACTAGCGTTGACGTCGATTGTTTTGATGGCACTCTTCAATAACACAGAATTAGCTATGATAGCCATTGCTTAAGACGAAGAAGAAGAAGAGAATCGAGGAAAAAAAAGAAAACGGGTACATGAAGCATGGAAGTTAAGAGAATCTGAAGGAGAATTTGTGACATTATACAAAGAATTAATTAAAGACGAAAGAAAGTATTTTGAATATTTTAAAATGTCGGAAAGCTGTTTTAATATTCTCCTTCAGAAGCTAGGAAATAAATTAGTAAAGAAAGATACTCGTTGGAGGAAGGCTATATCTCCTAGAGAGCGGCTAGCAATTTGTCTAAGGTAGGTAAACAGAACAGGACAGGTATGTTAAGGATAACTTTTTAATTAAAATTCTGAAAATATGTATTTAAATCAGTTTTATTACTTCGTATGTGGCACATAAACACATTATACTTTTAACACTTTGTTAAGTTCTAGAGCATTATCATTCGCGCAGGAGTGCGGGGTGCGGGGCGCACTAGCGCCATCGCCCTATATAAGTGCGTGTCCCGCGGTAAAACGATGTCTACGCTCGATACCCTTGCATTTTGTATAAACTCGAATCGTAAATTTAAGTAAAAGTCAATTGTAACGTAGAAGGTACATTAAACGTATGGAATCGTCTGCGAGTATTCTTTTTTAGCTCCTATCAATCAGACCTAGCACACACACACAGTCTAAGCCTAGACATTTTTGGTGCCGTGACCAGGATTATTGAGGAATAAAAGGCAATAATACGAGGACAAAGTAAAGGAATCTGAAGGAGGAAGGTTAAAGAGAAGAGAGAGTGAGATCACGGAATTCCAAACGCCACGAAACGAGGTGAGCCCGTTCCATTTTTACCTTCCTACCCGCTTATTTGAACCGTGTAACTGCTTGGCAAAGTATTGGTGAAATTCCGAATATTAAAGTGCAATTAACACAACGTAGGATTAGTCGTAATAAATAAAACAATGTCTCAATCATCCAGGAAACTTGCAGATCCAATAAAAAGGAGAAGTTATATAAAAGGTAGACTGACAATTTTCAAAGGTTATTTAGAGGACATTACAAATTTAGAAAAATTAACGGATCAGCAAGTTTCCGAGTTAAGGTTAAGATTATCCAAATTGGAAGCATGTTTTTCTTCTTTCGATGACTTGCAATCTGAAATTGAGATAGAATCGGAAAATCCAGAGGAACAAATGAAGCTTCGTTCCGAGATTGAAGGTCAATTTTATTTATTAATTTCTCAAGGGCAGTGTATTTTAGAAAAGGTAGAAGAAATTAACATCAGAAGGAAAAGTATGGCCCTTCCAAATATAAAGCAGGCCGGCAGTTTCGAAAGCGCGAATTCATTTTCTGGTTCAATCATATTACCCACGATTAAATTACCAACATTCGATGGTACTTATAGTCAATGGTTAGAGTACAGAGATATATTCGAGGCCTTAATTCATAAAAATGATTGTATTGAAACAATAAATAAGTTCCATTACTTGCGATCGTCATTAGAGGGTAGCCCTGCTTTGGTAATTAAATCGTTAACATTTAGCTCTGATAACTATCGTGTAGCGTGGGACTTATTATTTGAAAGATATAACAATAAACGCCTTCTTATAAGTAATCACATGAAGTCATTATTTAATATGGAAAGCATAAATAAGGAGTCTGATAAATTACTGCGTCTTATGATTGATAATGTAACTAGGAATTTAAGAGGTTTAAAGGCGTTAGACCAACCTGTAGATTATTGGGATACAATTATTATACATTTAACAGTAAATAAACTGGATAATGCAACGAATAGAAGGTGGGAGGAACACAAAAGTTCATTAGGAGAGGTTCCTACCCTCGTTGAGTTTTTTAAGTTTTTACGCGCTCGAGCGGATGTACTAGAAGCGGCGAGGCCGAGTAGAACGAATATTAAAAGTGAGAAAGCAGCTAGTTTTGTCGCATCCTCGCAAGCAAATACTAGCCGCAATTTAAATAATAACTGTGTCATTTGTAATCAAGATCATCGCCTATTTGAATGTACGAGGTTTATTTCTATGAGTATGGATGAAAGAAACAATGTAGTTTCTAAGAATAAATTATGTATTAATTGTTTTAAGCCGGGTCACCGAGCTTATAATTGCAAATCATTCTTAAATGAAGTGCAGGAACTTACCGAATTTAAAACAGTTAGCAGTACTTTAGGGTTAACATGGTCACCTCAATCTGATTTGTTTACATTTTCAGTACAAGTAGATATGCAAGAAAAACTCACAAAACGAAATATATTATCTTCCATTGCCAAAATTTTTGACCCATTAGGTCTTTTAAGTATATTTATTGTTAAGGCTAAATTAATCTTACAAAGGCTATGGTTATGCAAATTAGAATGGGATGATCCAGTAGATGATGAAATAAAAAAAATGTGGGGACTATCTAAGGGAATTCATGTTTCTTATAAAATTATAATTTTATAAGAAACATGAATTCCCTTAGTTGTATAGAGGTACCTAGACATGTGATATGTAAAGATGTATGGAATATCGAAATTCATATTTTTTCTGATGCGTCAGCCTGTGCATATGGGTCATGTGTTTATGTGCGTTCTACGAATCAGAAGGGAGAAATTCATGTACAGTTACTTTGTTCTAAATCAAGGATCGCGCCATTAAAAAGTTTAACAATTCCTAAGCTCGAGTTATGCGGCGCACTGTTATCCGCCGAGTTAGGTAATAAGGTGACTCATTCCTTACGATGTAATATTTCTCGCTGTGTTTACTGGACAGACTCGATGATAGTGCTTGGTTGGTTGCGTACGTCACTCGCTACTCCAAAACAATTAAAGGTGTTTGTTGCAAATCGAGTAAATAAAATTAATAGTATAACTAAGAATTGTGAATGGCGATACGTACCAACCGAACACAATCCGGCTGATTATATTTCTCGTGGAGTAGATCAAATGAATAATAAAGTACAAACTTTATGGTGGAGTGGTCCTCAATATTTAACCTTAGACGAATCTTATTGGCCTATTGTAGGTAAAAATAAGTTAAATAGTATAACGTTACCAGAAATGAAGGAGATAGGCTCATTAGTAAATCATGTAACCGTAAACAACATGTTAATTGAATTTGAGCGTTATTCTAAACTGCATAAGGTACAACGTACAATGACCTATGTACTTCGATTTGTTAAGAATTGTAGAATTAAAGTTAAGCAGAATAGACTTACCTGTATTTGGTTAACGGTTGATGAGTTGAATGATAATTTAATGTATTTGGTTAAGTTTGCGCAATTAGATACATTTAGTGATGAATATAATAGATTATTGAGTAATCAGCCGTTACATAATAAGAGTAGATTTTTATCACTTACCCCTTTCTTGGATCCACACTTTTACGTAATACGGTCGTCTTAATAACGCACCTCTTTTGTATCAAAGAAAACATCCTTTAATTTTAGATTATAAACATAGATTAAGCGCTCCTGCACACGATGCCGCCACCGCGCCGTCGCCGCGCCGACGCCGCACAACTACACTGTACATACGAGTCGCGCGAAGACCGCCACCGCGCCGCCGCCGCGCCGCCACCGCGCGCGGTCCTCGTCTCGCCACCGCGCATATATTTGATTCATTCCATTACCGGCCGCGTACGAACGTGCACGCCGCGAGATCGCACGTGACACAAATATGTCTAATTTTGTGAAAAAAAAGAAGTTTGTGCTTTGCTTACTACATGTATAGAAAATGGCAAAAAGAACGTCGAGTCGGAAAGTTGTGGGTACATCTTATGCTGTCGGCACGGGAGCAATATGGTGAATTTCATACACTTTACGAAGATCTCCGAAAAGACGAGGCCAAGTTTTGTGATTATTTTCGAATGAATTACAAGACATTTGATAAATTATTAGATTTATTAAAGAACAAACTGCAACACACAAATACAAATATGCGAGCAACTATATCTGCTAAGGAGAGATTGATTGTTACATTGAGGTAAAGTATTTAATTAATTATTCTGATTTAATGTAGAAAAATCAAAATCAATCAAGCTTGATGTAGATGGACTTGGGATGCTTTGTAATGAATCGTTTTCAATGCTATAATTCGAAGCCTGTGATTGAACTCTCGTACTGGGTCCAGCAGCAGTATTGTAACCATAGTGTGCCGGGGAGTCCATTGCATCTGTTGTGCGTGAATGATGTGGAGCGCTATAACTATTTTTATATTGAATATTTCTTATAATATTCAATACTTGATACTGGAATTCAACAATGTCTTCGTCTTTGAAGCGTTCCACGGTAGGAGCTATACCTTTAAAAAAAGACATCATTCTACTATCGTCATCTTTTTCTAACGTTTCCATAAACTTAATCATTTTCTTATCTACAGGATTTATTTCTTCGTTTTTCTTTCTTTTGTTGATATTAGTAACTTCAGTTTTTTTTTTCTTCCGGCATGTTTGATCCAGATTGGGGTGGCCGTGGGGTATTTTTTTTCAAAAATTGTAAATTATCATAATATTTATATTTATGTATTGGTTTTGCACCTGATCCAGATTTTGATTCACGTATCTTTTTGTCGCATTTCATCCACGCGTCTCTTATATTTTTCCATTTCTGAGATAATATTTTACCTGAAATAATTAATATTAATAATCCATTATATTTTTATAATGTTTTTTTTTCAATTGCAGATATTTAGCAACCGGAACTTCATTAGGCGATCTTGAATATCGATTTAGAATTGGAAAATCAACTTTAATCGTAATCATACGAGAAGTATGTTCTCTAATATGGTCTGAACTTTACCCAAAATATATGAAAATGCCATGTAGGAACGATTGGCTAGCAATAGCAAATACATTTGAAGTTTCTGCTAATTTCCCTCATTGTGTCGGTGCTGTAGATGGAAAGCACATCAGAGTAATTAAACCAAATAAGAGTGGATCGATGTTTTTGAACTACAAACATTACTTCTCGATTGTATTGATGGCAGTCACCGATAGTGACTACAACTTTATTTATATAAACGTCGGTGCTTATGGAAAGGATTGTGATTCAGGTGTTTTAAAAGATACAGCTTTCTGGCACAACATGATCAACAATACTTTGAACTTGCCAGAACCTGCTTCCTTACCTAATACTAACATTGTCTTGCCATATGTATTCGTAGGCGATGAAGCATTTGCACTACATCAGAATTTACTGCGCCCATATAATGGTCAACAGCTTCATACAGAAAAATCCGTTTTTAATTATCGGTTAACAAGAGCGCGACGATATGTAGAATGTACCTTTGGGATACTGGCCAATAAGTGGCGAATTTTTCATCGAACTTTAAATGTGTCATTGGATTTGGCTGTTGATGTTGTGAAAGCTTGTTGTTTACTGCAGAATTTTATACACAAAGAGGAGGGCGTAAAAGGGATGCAAGAATCTCTAAGCGGGTGTGGATTAGAGGAGTTTTTGCCCTTTGATTCAACAGAAATAGTTCCTTCAACAGCTAATGATATACGTGACAAATATAAGGAGTATTTTAATTCTGAATATGGCAATGTACCATGGCAAAATAACTATTGTTAATATGTAGCACGAAACGTGTTTATATCTAGCGGGAATACTTAAGCAACTACTTTACCTGGACTTTTAATTTTATTCAGTAACTTCGACAGTTCATAGAAAAATAATGATACCATACTACAACTAATAGTGTTGGATAATGAACGATTTTGCGTAAGGAACGATATATGAACGAATGATAAAAATGGTTTGATTTAAATAAAATTTTAAATATTGATTTAGAACATGTGGGAAATAAAATTATTATTTTTTATTTGCAAAAGTAAGTTCCTTGTTTTATTTCTCCTCATATAAACGAAATAGAAGTCATGTCGTTTTACTTTATAAAAAAAAACCGAAACAAAATTATATGTATAAACAATATTTAAACCTTTTAACCGTGTTTTTAAAATAGTTTTTCAATATAAGACATGTGCTTATAAGTACATTCTTAGGTTCATTCATTTTAGTTCATTCTAACACCACCTCACAATCGTTTTTTTTATCAAAACTTGTTAACTTACTGAATAAAATTAAAAGTCGGGGTATGGCAGCAAGTGATTGCTTGTTTAATTTAGGTATCTATCACTCTAAACTGCTCACGAGATATACTATCCAGAGTAGTGTGTGGATAGTATATCTCGTGAGCAGTTTCGTAAGTAAAACAAAAGTAAAATGACGGATGAATTTCGTGTGTAATGTTGTTTAATATAGGTACCTACGTATCTACATTAAACAAGCAATCACTTGCTACCATACCCCGACTTTTAATTGTATTCAGTTAGAAGTATATAGAAGTACCCTCTGTTGCATTACAATTTAATTAAAAAACATACTGATCATATCTTGTCCCAAAGTTCCTTTAAGTCAGAGCCTACTTATATATTTTGTCAATTGGCCCCACTAGATAGAAACACATTAACAAGAATTAATACAATTTTGCAATAAGATACTTACCGTATTTACTTTTCTCCGTATCAGGTAGTTCTGCAAAGTTCTCATTCATTATATGGCAGATATCAAACCAAGCTTTTAAACTTTTACGCTTGTCTTTATATACTTCCAAAGTTTTGTCCCATAAAACTTCTCTGTCCTCCACTAAACTTATAAACGTTTCGTAATCAAAACTTTCCATGATAATTTCTTAAAAAGTTATCACGTGCATGTTCATACGCGGCCGGAAATGGAATGAATCAGGATAATGAAATAACTGGGAACGCGCGCGGCGGCGGCGCGGTGGCGGTCTTCGCGCGACTCGTATGTACAGTGTAGTTGTGCGGCGTCGGCGCGGCGACGGCGCGGTGGCGGCATCGTGTGCAGGAGCGCTAACAAGGCTTATATTTGAAAATGAACATAATAAGTTGTATCATGCGGGTCCTCAGTTATTATTATCAACAATAAGGGAAAATTATTGGGTTGTGAATGCAAGAAAGGTGGCTAGGAGCGTAGTTAAGAATTGTATAGTGTGTAAGCGATTTAAATTTAAGTCAATAGCCCCAATTATGGGCAACTTACCTAAGGAGCGATTGAATCCAGGGACGCCTTTCGAAACTACGGGAGTTGATTTGGCGGGTCCATGTTTCATAACCGATAGGAAAGGTCGTGGTTGTAAAATAAGTAAATGTTACATGTGTTTGTTTGTTTGCTTTACTACGAAGGCGCTGCACTTAGAAGTTGTGAGCGACCTAAGCACCGAAGCATTTCATACATAAAATTTTATAAATATAAATGTGCGGTAGGCCTGCCTCGTTCCAAACTAATAGCGCGCGTGAAGATACGGCTCGCTCGCCGACGGCTGCGTTCGCGCCTAGCGACCGTAGCAATTCACATTCAGTGTGCACGGCTGGCCACGAGGGACGGTCGTGCGACGTCGTCTCGTATGCATCATCGATGACAATAATAATAATAATAAAACTTTATTTTCAGGCAACTTTGGCCCATAGATAAATACCTTACAAACTAGCATATATGATAAAATAATACAATTAATGTTAGTAAATATAAAACTTAAGCCTATGTTAGTCAGACACTTCACTTTGCACTAGTCACGGTGCGTTCTAGTGGCACTTGTCCGCGGAAGCGACGGAACACCACGTCCTGCGGCCAAAAGTCCTCTTCCATGACGAGGTGCAGATAACAAGTTGGTACTCGCACTACGAACGCCTTAAAGTTGACGTTGCGGTGCGATTCCAATAGCTGCACTCTCGGCGCGTACTTCAGTCTTTGGCGCACGTACTCCACAATATCTTCCGCCTTAGTGGTGTAATGTAGACGGGAGATGTATACCGGAGTGTTCGGCTTCGCGGCACGTATGGTTTGCTTCGGCTCAGCAGGAGCCGTACCGCAGCGGTTCTTGTTTGTTCGTTGACGGCGCTTCCTCCTTTGCACCGTCACGAAACCATCATCATCATCAGCCCGCTTCGATACCTTTTTAGGCCCGGGCTTCGTGGAGGGAGCTGTTGACACAGGCAGTTGTTCGGAGGGTCGGGTAACTCGAGCGGCAGCGCGGGGAGGAGCCGCAGGGGCGGGAGCGGGGTTGCGGGGCGCGCACGGTGCACACTCTGCAGTCTCAGCGTTCGACGGTGGCGGCGACGACAAAACAGCTGACGCGAAGCTTGCCCCCGATGTATCAAGGCCCGCTCCGCGACGCGTGCTTACGTTCGATGCATTTGATGGTGACCCACTTACCGCTACCGTCTTACGCAACTCTATGAGTTCGTTGCGCAAATCGGCGACGGTGTTTTGGGATGCATCCAACCTCTTCTGCACATCCACCAGGCTTGCTTTCAGAAAAACGATGTCTTTCAGAAGGCTCGTTACGTCGACGTGATCGAGGTGACGGGAGGAAGCTTGTACAGATCCTTCGCCACGAACGTCGGCACGTCGTCAGGGTCGGTCTCTTTTAGCAGCATTATGATGTCCTGCACGCTTTTCTTAGTCCCATCACGTCTGCGGGACACCATCTTGTCAGTCTTGTTCAACAGAGTGAACAAGAGCAGCTTGGAAGCAGCGATGTCATCCTCACTGAAGTTCGTTGAGCAGATTTGGACTGCGGACACCTCGTCCATCACGTCCAACTTCTGCTGCAAAAACGCTAATAGTTCGTTCGCCACAAGTTGTTGACTCATGGCGAATAAAAATTACGAGCGACGGCTTTCGCCGCGCTACACGACTTATAAAAATAATAAGCAGTCAGCAACACGTCTGCATCGAAACGCGACTAATGCGAGACTGACAATGACTACGCTACAACATTCCCCCGCTAATGAAAACGTACGGACGGCTTGGATGTTCTTCCTGATTTTGTCACGTATGCGTAGGTACTTGTAGCTGTTTCTGACTCTGTGTCCATACGAAATGTTGGCTTCAGTCTATCGATGGAGACTCGGGTGCGTCTGTTATGTAACTGTACTGTGTAGTATTTTTCGTTGCGATCGATGACTTCGTATGGGCCGTCATAAGTTGGCGTTAAAGGCTTTCTTGTTGCATCATTGCGTATGTTTACATGAGAACATTTATTTAGATCGTCGTGTATAAATGTTGGTCGGGATTGGTTTGATTGCCTCTGCACTTGTGCCTTCTTTAATGCTCCATTTAATTTATCCATAAAGCTGGATGGTGTGTCGCGACAACTCGTGGACTCGTCATAAAATTCTCCAGGTAGTCGCAGAGTTTGACCATATAATAGTTCAGCGGTACTTGCACCGATGTTCTCTTTCAACGACGCTCGCAACCCTAACAAAACTGTAGGTAATTCCTGTGACCATGTTGTTGATTTGAGTCTCGCAGTGAGTGCTGTTTTGAGCGATCGATGCCATCGTTCTATCATGCCATTACACTGTGGGTGGTAGGCAGTAGTCCGGGTGCGGTGAATTCCCATGCGATGCATGAGTTTTCTAAATAGGTCTGACTCGAACTGTCTCCCTTGGTCAGTAGTTATAGTTACCGGACAGCCAAACCTTGCAATCCAACCTTCATAGAAGGCGTCAGCAACCTTTTCTGCGGTTATCTCCTCTAGTGGGCTGGCCTCTGTCCATTTGGTAGCCCTATCTATCATCGTTAATAGATATCGGTACCCGTCCGATATAGGTAATGGGCCAACGATATCTATGTGTACGTGCTCTAGTCGATTCACTTGCTTAAAAATTGCTACAGGTGATTTGGTGTGTTGTTGCACCTTAGCTCGCTGGCATGGGTCACAGGCTCGAGCCCAGTTGTTTATGTCGCTATTCATTGAAGGCCAAAAGTAACGCGCAGCGACTAGTTTCCTTGTAGCCCTTATTCCTCGGTGGCTAAGGTCGTGAATCGCTTGATATACTATTTTCGGAAGTCTGGCGGTAAGTATGGACGAGCAGTACTTGTTGACATCTCGCAAGTGATGTTGACGATTGAATTCGGAATGTTGATACTTTTAAATACGTATTTCCCTGTATTTTTAAGCATTTTCAACTTTTCACTATGTGATTGTTGTTTGGCTAACTCGTCGTAATCTAATGGCGTCGGACAGGTTATTGTTTCGACTCGCGAGAGTGCATCCGCGACCTGATTGTCTTAGCCTGATATACGTTGAATATTCGACGTAAATTGTCAGATATATTCAAGATATCTTGTACGTCTTGGCGTCTCAGCGTTACTTTTTGCCGTCAACGAGTGTATCAGTGGCTTGTGGTCTGTATAAATTGTAAGCTCTCGTCCTTCAAACACGCGGCGAAAATGTCGTATCGCCATGTAAATTGACAACAACTCACGATCATATGTGCTGTATTTTTGTTGTGCGTCATTGAACTTCTTGGAGAAAAATCCCAGTGGTCTCCACTTTCCGTTTACCATCTGTTGTATGACAGCACCGGCGCATGTGTTTGACGCGTCCGTCATCAGAGCGAAAGGTGCTTTCGAGGATGAGTACGACAGTAGCACTGCGTTCTCAATGTCTTGTTTACATTGGTTAAAAGCTTCTTTTGCTATCGAAGTCCACTGTATCTTGGTTTTATCGTTTTTTTTAGCGTTGTGAAAGTATTTACTTAATTCTTTTTGATGTTCGGCAGCGTGGGGTATATTCGAACGATAAAAATTTAGCATCCCAACAAACCGGCGAAGATCCTCGATTGTGTTGGGCAGTGGGTACAGCTTGATTGCTTTAATTTTTTCTTCTGTTGGGGTAATGCCTTCTGGGCTTACTGTATACCCTAGAAAATCGAGCCTAGACTGGCCGAAAATGCATTTTGCGACGTTTATTTGTAAGCCATTGTTATTAAGTCGGTTGAACACTTCCTCGAGGTCTCGTCTGTCTACCTCATCATTCTCAGTAGCTAAAAGAATGTCGTCTACGAATGGAAATGCGGATAGGTCGCGAAGAACGTTGATGCCGTTGGAAGGTCTGTCCAGCGTTCCTTAGACACATAAGGCACATTCTCGTGAACTCATACAAGCCAAATGGAGTTATTACGGCTGTTTTCTTAATGTCTTCCTCTCTATTTTTTATTTGATAGTATGCTTTCTGCAAATCTATTTTTGAGAAGATCTTCTTGCCTTGAAGGTTATGTGTGAAGTCGTGTAGTCGCGGTATTGGGTAACGGTCAGGTGTTGTCACGGCGTTGAGCCTGCGGTAGTCGCCGCAGGGTCTGTACGTACCGTCTTTTTTTAACACCAAATGTAAGGGACTTGCCCAGGGACTATTCGACGGACAACAGATACCTTGGTTTATCATCAGTTGGAGTTCCTCTTTAGCAGCGTTGTATTTATGTGGCGGCAGTGGACGGGCTTTTGCAAAAATCGGGGGGCCAGTAGTCTCAATGTAGTGTTCCACCTCACTATTGTACAATTTGTTCAAGCTCGGACGAGTGATATCCGGGTACTTGGCCAATAGATCGTGGTACGGAAGATTGTCATCAATTGTTCGGATGCTTCCTTCTGATGCGGGTGAAAGGAAACCAAGTGTAGATAAGCTTGTTTTCTTATCCACCAGTCTTCGTCCGTGGAGATCAACCATGAGGGCATGATGATGAAGAAAGTCAGCGCCTAGTATCGGCCTACTGACGGTCGCAATCACAAATCGCCAACTATAGGGACGCCGCATGCCGATATTGAGAACAATGGTTCGCTCACCGAATGTAGGTATTTGAGTTCCATTAGCTGCGTATAAGTAGTTGTTTGGAGTCTGTTTCCTTTTCTCGTACACGCTAGCAGGTATAACAAAAACGTTTGCGCCCGTATCAATAAGAAAATGTTGTCCACTAGATTTGTCTTTTATAAATAGGCGGTAAAATTGAAAGGGCTTCTACAACGGTATGCTGCTTTGCCGAATCTTCTATGAAAATAGCACATTTCGTTCCGCCGGTCACGTGATTTTGAGCTGGAACGACTTCTAAAATGGTTAGGTCGGCGGTGCTGGTACCTGGAGCGATCCATCTTCAGCGAAGCAACCTCCCTGGTCAGGGCTTCGATCATACTGATGATGTTCTGGTCCGTAGTTTCGGGGGGTTTTGACGTTGAAGGTTGACTATGGCAAGAGCACACTGAGTTTACCTCCTTCATTTGCTCATGCATTTTGTCGGCCATGGCAGCCAACGCGTCTAACTTTGACTCCTCACTCACAGCCAACACGGCGCGGGTAGAATTTGGCAGATGTTCCATCCACAGCATGCGCAGTGTAGCATCGGGCATCTTGTCTCTCGCTAGTTCCCTCATTTTTCGAAGTAATTGTGAAGGACGCTGGTCACCAAGATCCATTTCGTTCAACAGTTTTTGCAGCTGTTTACCCTCCGATTCTTGATAAACCGACACCAATCTTTTCTTGACTTCTTCGTATCGCCCGGTGTTCAGTGGTGCCATAATGATGTCGCTGATTTGCTCCACGTTGGTTTTCGTCAGCTGTGCAACCACGAGGCCAAATTTACTTTCGTCGCCGAGTTTCTGGTTGGCGATCATCGTCTCGAACTGAGCAAACCAAAGGCTTGGTTTGTCGCACCAAAATTGCGGAATGCGCGATTTAACGCTTATCATATCGATCTGTTCTTGCGTTAACATTTTCAAATCGCGGGGTCACCACTTTGGCGGTCTAAGCGAAGGTGTAAAGCTGGCTCTACACTCGCCCGCGAACCGCGGCCGTGGTTCACGGCCGCGGTTCGCGCATTGACACGCCGCGATAAATATAGCCCTCTACACTCGCAACCTTTCGCATTAACGTTCGCGCATTTGACTAAAATGGACGTGGAAGTTGCTGCTGCTCTGACATTGTGCGCTTTAGCGAATTACAATTATGCATTTATAAAGTCCAAAAAACAAATTAAGAAGAAATGGAGGAGAAGAAGGTGGTGGATGACACAAATCCATCGCAACAGAACCAGGCAAGTCTAGTATGACCTTAATAAGTTACTACAAATGGGGTTGGCCGGGCGAAGGTATTTGCAGATGGCGCCAGCATAGGATGAACCTGTCAGTCTTACCAAAACTCAAATTCTTGTATTTTTCGGAATTTTCTTGTTTAAGCCAAATCCCATAGAAAAAGGCTATTGACAGATCTATAATGGCACCATCAGTCAAATATTTGATAGTTGCCAACCCCATTTCCTTTAGCAGATTATATAACATGGCTTGTTGCTGACTGTAGATAGCACAGCGAAAAAATATTATTAGCCATTTAAAAAAATATGTTTTTTTTTTCAATTATTTATTTCAGTGCGATTATGGAAAAGCAGCTGGCCGAATTAGTAGGAGAACCTTCGGGTGAATTCAAAAAGTTTACAAGAATGTCTCTCTTAGATTTCGAGAAGTTATTATGTAAAGTTTCTCCACTAATTGCTAAGGAAGATACGCAATTACGAAAAGCAATCCCTGCTAAAACACGCCTCGCCATTACATTACGATTTTTGGCAACTGGAGATAGCCTAGAAAGTTTACACTTTTTGTTTAAAGTGTCACCTCAACTGATATCGCTGATAATACCCGAAGTGTGCCAAGCTTTGAATCAAGTACTGGAGACGGAAATAAAGGTAATTTAATATAAAACAAATACATAATAATCAAAAACATTTATTACGATAAGTGTCATATTAGCTTTTACAATTTGTAAACTAAACTTAGTAATTCAAGGAACCTGTGTGCCTAAATGTGATTTGGTTTCAATATTAAGAGAACTTGAAAGCCTTATCAATCAAATTGTCATAATCTGTTGGACCTTCATTAGGTTGGTCGCTCGTGTCATTAGTATAATCTGTGTAGTCTTCAGTAGTTTTTGGAATCAACTCATTGCTTATTATAATCACTGATGAATCTCCTGCGGTTGCTGCTTCTTCTGGAATATGAATTACTGGTGAATGAAATGGTAGTGACTCTGAGTAGATGCGCTGTTGAATAGGTGCCCTCTGTTGCTGCATTGGCTGCTCTGAATAAGTGCTGCATGAACTAGTTCCCCTCTGTTGTTGCATGGGCGGCTCAGAGTAAGTACTGCGTGAACAAGTTCCCCTCTGTTTTTGCATGGGCGGCTCAGAGTAAGTACTGCGTGAACTAGTTGCCCTGAGTTGTTGCTGTGGTGATGGAGACTGTGATGAAACATACGTTTGAGCAGGCGAAAAATATCCAGGAATTTCTGATCGAGCTAGTGAAAAATAGGCAGGGGATTGTGGTTCTTTGCGTCGGTTATAACGCTGGAACATTTGATACATTTCACATATGAACTGTTCTCTTTCTTCTTCAGATAATAATCTCAACTTTTTGGCAATTATTTTACCGTGTAAGTCACATTCATCATCTTCCTGTGGCTGTCGAGCGCTTAATGTCGTTTTGAGTGTCGAAAGACAATCTTTAACCGTTTCTCCAGCAATCAAAAGCTCAGAGGGGTTGTTACGACGACGAATCGTTTTAGATATCATTTGTTGACTGTTTATATTACGACTCGGTCCAGCCTCCTGAGCCTCCTCATTTGTTTCATTATTTGCTGATTGTTCCCGAAATATAAAAATATAATATTATAACTACTCGAAAATGTGCAACTTGTTTGTTTACCTTTATTTAAATACCCTAAAAATACAGACTATAACGCTAAGTTGAATAAATTAAAGACATTTATTTTCTTTTACAGATACCGACGTGCGCAGAAGAATGGCTTGAAATTGAAAAAGGATTTAAATTTCCTCGAGCTCTTGGTTCAATTGATGGAAAACATGTCGTTATACAATGCCCACCTGAAGCAGGATCGGAATATTTTACATACCATCACGCCTGTATTCCCCGAAGGGTTAGGCAGAGGTGTACTAATGTACACCCACATTTCGCCGGTATGTTTAAGTCCCATGTAATAGGGGGCGAGCCTATTGCCATTAACCGGGCACAAATCCAGACTCCGAGCTGCTACTGAGAATTTCATAGAAAAACCCAATAACACTTTGCTCGACCTGGGGATCGAACCCAGGACCTCTAGCGTAGCAGTCGCGCCTAGGACCACTAGACTAATGAGGCAGTAAAGAGGAATATTTTAATTATAAGAAAACACACAGCATAGTATTGTTAGCTTTAGTTGACAGCAATTATAATTTTATATTTGCAGATATAGGATGCCGGGGCAGAATTAGTGATGGCGGCGTATTTAGAAATAGTTTACTATGGAAAAAAATATGTCTGAATACTTTGTTAAACTTGCCTACACCACACCCCTTGCCTGGTTCATACAAAGATGTGCCCTATGTATTTTTAGGAGATGGTGCTTTTGCGCTGTCGACACATGTAATGAAACCTTATCCGGGTAACCATGATTCAGGATCCCCAAAACGTATATTTAATCAGAATCTATCAAGATCAGGGGTTGTAGTAGAAAATACGTTTGGGATACTTGTCACAAAATTTAGAATATTTAAAAAAACCGATTCCATTTAACCCGGAAAAAGTCTCACTTATAACAATGACGTGCATTTTACTGCATAATATCTTACGAAAAAGTACCACTTCTTCACATATATATACACCGCCTGTGAACATAGACATTTATGATGAAAATAGTGTACTAATCGCATCTGGCTCATGGAGAAACGAAATCGAAACTACTTGTGCTGTTCGTAATATTCCAATCACAGCACGCCGATCAGCTCTGAATGCCCATAAAATAAGAGAAGAATTTACGAAGTACTTTGTAAGTAGGTACCTAGATAGATAAGTATAGATTATAATTAGGTATAAGATCTTTTTTTAAATTATCAAATAAAACATACTTACACTATTTATTGGTTTATTACATGCCACTCCTTCTCCGAGAAATGAATCCATAGTTTCATAGGCGAACCATATAGGTTTATATACTTCATCTGTGCTGGCACCACTGTGGATAGAATCCTTCACTTTTTTTCTGTACGTTCTGTAGCTGGACATTAGGGAATCCCTTTTCTTCTTCAAATCTGGCACTGGAATTTCCATGATTGCACTAATTCTCGTCCATGCATCGTGTATCTTATTTTTATTTTTATGTCCTTCATGTTGGGCGTGCCAAAGCACGGATTCTGCTTGATAGCACTCCAGGAACACTAATTCGCGATCGTTGCTCCACTGGGTGCTCATTTTGACGTCCGCTTGCTACTGCGTCTCGCACACAACTGTGAACACAGCGCGAGTGTGGATGCGTTCGCGTTCGCGCTTTGTTCGCGCTTCGCAAACCCTTTGAAGCGGACCAAAAAACCGCCACCGGACGGGGAACGCCGCGAAGCGCGAACGCGATGTCGCGAAACCATCCACACTCGCGGTTCGCGGCCTTCGCGGGCCTTCGCGGTGCGAGTGTAGAGCGGCCGTTAGCGAAATAAAGTCCAATAGCGATATGTATCATTTATTAGTTCGAAGTTCCTTTTATACTCTTCGTAAAACAATATAATAAAATAAGGGGTACATACATAAAATTTTATAAATATAAATGTGCGGTAGGCCTGCCTCGTTCCAAACTAATAGCGCGCGTGGAGATACGGTTCGCTCGCCGACCGCTGCGTTCGCGCCTAGCGACCGTAGCAATTCACATTCAGTGTGCACGGCTGGCCGCGAGGGACGGTCGTGCGACGTCGTCTCGTATGCATCATCGATGACAATGACTACGCTACACACATATATACACAACATATATAACATATATGTACATTAAGACGCAACACGAAAACGACAAAAAAAAATTACACAAAAATAAAAATTTAATAAAAACAACAAAATTAAATCCACGAAAGTCTTATCCATACTAAGCAGCCTACACACAAAATGGCCGACTCGGTGACGCCGCGCCGTGTGGCATCCGGCCAGATTCTGGCCGTTTGGGCGTTGCTATTTTAAATTTCACTTTATTTAAAATTTAACCAATTATTTGCATGTAACCAATACTATTACATATTTAGAGTAATATACTAATATACTTTTGCTATAATAACACATTTAACATACAAAATAGGTGAAAATAAAAAACCGTTAACGGTCATGATGGCCACCTGTGTTGACGAAAATATTATTTTCTGCACGAAATCTTTACAATTCTACAATTCTACAATCTATCAATTAGAAATTGTTTTTTACTTACCTCTCCATCCTCTATCACCAACTTACAGCAGAAAACACAGAAAATTTGAAAGAATTCGGCACGCTCACAAGACCAACGGAAACGAACCAAACTGGCGAAAGTGCCGCGAACTTGTGACGGCTTAAAGTAGTCACAGACGATCGAAATTGGTGCGGAGCGCACCACGAACCGCACGGTGCGATCTATACAACAGACGATCGCACCAGACTTCGAACCGTCCAGTCGTATCGTGCTAGCGTTGCGTGAACACGTCTCCTCGAAATGCCGCCCATTCTATCAAAACAAGCCAAAATTGCTTTAGTTGCGGCAGCTATCGTTACTACATCGCCGTTATATAACCAACGAAAAAGAAGAAAAGAATGGGCAAAATTTTATCTCAGAAACAGACAACGGTACAGTCATATGAATCTCATCAAAGATCTCGATGATAAAGATTTTCGTATATATCTTCGAATGAGTTCCGAAGCATTTATTGAATTGTTGGATCTTGTGAAATCGCATATAACTAAATCCGATACAGTTATGCGACAAGCTGTGAGTGCTGAAGAGAGATTGGTGGCTACTTTAAAATTTCTAGCGTCAGGTAGAGAATTCAGAGAACTTAAATTCAGCACTAGTATATCGTCACAGTTACTATCAGAGATAATACCAGAGACTTGTGTAAAATAAAAGGTGTTATTTTACTGGATATATTATTTATTGGCTAAATATCTATATTTTGGTAAGTAATTATTAAATTTACAATTTCATATATTTATATAATATTTATTCATTATAATTATTACTTATAATCACATATTATATACTTAACAATATTAATATAAATAGTTAATACTAAACAATCAATTAATCCACTCAACAAAGTAAAAGGATAACCAATAGAATTTACATAATTTACAGGATTCGTTGATGTTAACTTCACGAACACTCAATTAAGACTGAGAGAAAAGTATTTTTTTTTTTTTTTAAGTCGGACATAGTTTTTAGCTCGAGGGAGCTTTAAAAACTTAACCGGACTAGGGGAGAAAAGTATGGCGTCATCCCCTTTTTATAGACAGTGGGGAGGGCGCCATAATTTATAAACTACCTACATTTTATAGATAATACTTGTCAATTATTGTTTTGCAGCTAAGTTGCTAATATTTAGGTTTATATAATATATATAGGATAGTAAAGTTGCAGATAATATTGTGAGGTAATTATATAATTATGCTTACACTTGTGAAGCAATCTATACAGTGCTCAAAAACTATATGAAGGTATGTATAATTTATATTTTATAAATAATACTAACATAACTCCAATCACATTTTTTTTATTTATTCATTAAATTAAAAAATAAACATGAAAAGTAGGTACTTACTACTATTTAAAACGACTTAAAAAAAAGGAGGTTATTAATTCAAAGTTATTTATTTTTGTAGGTTATGTAGTTTTTTTTTGAAGTCAGTTACATTTTTTTTAAGTTTATTTTTATTTTTTAAATATCAAATATTCTTGAATGTCAGCCCCTTTTCCCCTAAAAACGTTCTGCTGGCGCATCTCAGAAGGACTGTTATTTGAAGGTGGTGGAACAATGGCATATTCTAATAGTTCATCTATGGGTAATGATTGTGAATGCTGTGGTGATGGCGATGGTGATGATGATGGTTGGTAATGAGGTGGATGTGGATGTGAATGCTGTAGTGATGGTGATGGCGATGGTGATGATGATGGTTGGTATTGAGATGGATGTGGATGGGAATGCTGTGGTGATGGTGATGGTTGGTATTGAGATCTTTGTGAATGCTGTGGTGATGGCGATGGTGAAGGTTGGTATGCAGATGGATGTGGATAGGAATGCTGTGGTGATGGTGATGGTTGGTATTGAGATCTTTGTGAATGCTGTGGTGATGGCGATGGTGAAGGTTGGTATTGAGATGGATGTGGATGGGAATGCTGTGGTGATGGTGATGGTTGGTATTGAGATCTTTGTGAATGCTGTGGTGATGGCGATGGTGAAGGTTGGTATTCAGATGGATGTGGATGGGAATGCTGTGGTGATGGTGATGGCGATGGTGATGGTTGGTATAGCGACTGTCGTGGGGTTAAGTAGTAACGTGAATTTATGGATATTGAAGTTTCTAAATTAAGTTCGCCTAATTTTGCGTAAAAAAACAGTTCTCCAATTAATTTCTCACAAATTAATCTTTGCATTTTTGGTAACTCCTTAAGCTGGGAGGCCACCGAGTGTCCAAAAGCATCAGCTGACGTCAATTCCGATGAGCTGTTGGCATTCACTAACTGTTTGGCAGACTCTAACAGCTCTTCTTGTTTCTTGAAGATAGCACTTTGTCGTTTAATTGAAGATTTTTCCTTTTTTGTTACAGGTTCCTGAAACAGAAGATGCTTGGTTAGAAATAGCAACAGATTTTGAAAGAAAGTGGCAGTTCAGTCATTGTTTGGGTGCCATTGATGGTAAACACATCATCATCGAAAAGCCACCAGGGACTGGTTCATTATATTACAACTACAAAGGAACATTCAGTGTAGTTTTACTAGGTATCGTAAATGCCAATTACGAATTTATTTACGTGAATGCAGGAGCAAATGGCAGTGTTTCTGATGGCGGAGTATTTAAACATACAGTTTTTCACGAAAAATTACTGAATAATCAATTACATTTACCAACACCTTCTGCCTTGCCCGCATCAGATTTTGTTGCCCCATATTGTTTTGTTGCAGATAACGCATTCGCAATTAATGAAAACCTTTTAAAACCATACCCACAGAGAAATTTGACACATGACAAAAGAATTTATAACTACAGATTATGCAGAGCTAGAAGAATTGTCGAAAATACATTTGGTATTTTAGCTGAACGTTTTAGAGTATTTAAAAAACCCATACAAATAAATGTCAAAAATGTACCAAAAGTGATAATGGCTTCATGCGCATTACACAATTATTTGAGGAAAAAGTCTTGCAACTACATGACAAGGAATTGTGTCGATTTGGAGGACACTGAAAAATATACATTCCGGCCAGGAGACTGGCGACAAAATGACAACTCTGTGAGCGTTAATAGAACAGAAAGGCAACGCACTGCAGATGGTAATTCTGTTAGGCAAATATTTACAGAATACTTTAACAATCAAGGGCGTGTTAATTTTCAAGAAAGAATGATTAATTTACTGAATATTTAATGCTTACCTCAATAGATGGATTATTAGTAGTTTCAAAGTTGTCTAGTATTTCAGACGTCGGGTTCGTCTTTTCGTGCAGAAAACTTAGGTATTCGTAGTACCACAATGCCGGGACATGTAAATCTTCCACTCCAGCGCCACTAGTTTTGCTAGATTCTACCTAAAATAAAATATCATGACGAATAAATAATAAATATTATACCTACTTCATTATTAAGTAAGTACCTACCCAATAAAAAGTAATAATAAAAATATCATCTGTTTTATTTTATTTCTCACCTTATTCCGTACTCGCCTATAGGCAGCTCTGAGATGTTCTATTTTCTTCTTAATATCGGTAATAGTTGCAAGGGGGTAATATGTCTTCCACTTTTCTAAAAGTATTTCAAATGCTTGATTGCGTGCATCTTTATTACAATAAAGGCTATGAGTGGTATTCCACAAACATGGAAAGTCTTTATACAACTCCAACAGCTCTATAATCGCTCTTTTCTCGTTACTAACGATGTGTTCTTGGCGTCGCTCCGAATCCATTTTTGTAAACGCGCAGCGACGTGTTGCGCGTACGATAGCACAATAGCGACTAAACCGACATGTGGTTCGGTGCGCCGTCCACACGATCGAATCGGTGCGGTACGCACCGCGTTCGATGTGCAAGCGCTCCGAACCAGCCGTACCGATATTAATAATAATAATGTCCGCCGGACCGTGCGCCACACGATCGTATTTGGTGCGGAGCACACCATGTTCGTGGTGCGCTCCGCACCAAGTTCGATCGTCTGTGACTACTTTTAGGACGCTTGATTCGCCATGAAGTTCGTTCAAACGTTGTATAATATGGCGTCTATTTCGTACCTTGTCTTTCACTCTATTTTTTCGTATATGTTAGAGCAGTATCGGTATAATATTGACGTTTATATTGACATTATAGTGAGACAAGTCCGACGCGGCCAGAATCAGGCTGCATGCCACATGCGGCCATATTGACAGGTACCAGATTCTTCTGGCACACCCAAAAGGTAATTTCGACAATTTTATTGAAAAAAGAGCATTTTTAGATAAAATACCGGATTTAGAACAAGTTAAAATAAAAATAACACTATATTTTTTACCGTTTTTCCCCTTCCTTTAGTACCGTGTGTCCTCCCCTTTTTCGAACACATTTTTGGAGCCTGGAAGGCATACTCTCCACCAGGTGCCGCACCGTCTCTTGTGGAATTTGTTCCCAGCTTGACTCAAGCACGTTTATGAGCTTTCATTATGCACCGGTTGATTTGTGTCCCTGACGCTTCTCTTTAACAAATCCCACATATGCTCGATTGGGTTGAGGTCTGGACTGTTGGCAGGCCATGGTAAGACCTCTATACCAACTTCGATTAGAGCGTCTCTGGTGGCTCTGGCTGTATGGGCGCGGGCGTTATCGTGCATTAACTTAAAATTTTCACCAAATCTTTGTGCATATGGCATCACATAAGGTCTTATGACCTCCTCAATGTATCGTTGAGCCGTTATCGTGCCTTCGTTGATGATTACGAACTCGGTTCGACCTGATAGTGAGATTCCTCCCCACACCATTACGTTGGGACCCCCAAATCTGTCACTTTTGTGGATGCAGGCGTCAGAAAATCGCTCACCTTCTCGTCTCCACACCCATATGCGACGATCATCACAAAAAAAATTCACTTTGCTCTCATCAGTGAACAGTACTGTGCTCCAATCATTTATGTTCCAGTCCTGGTGTTGCCTTGCGAATGATAATCGGCTTGCACGATGCTCACTTGTTAATGGAATCCGCACTACACGTCTTCTAGAGAACTGCTGGTCTTCATGCAACCGATTTCTGATTGTTTGGTCACTAACACGGATACCTGTTGCCAGGCGCAAGCGGTTTTGTAAGGAGCGTGCAGTGACAAATCGCTCTCTGCGCGCAGTCAAACGTATGTAACAGTCTTCTTGTGAGCTAGTTGCTCGATTTCTGCCAGATCCCCGTCTTCTGGATACACTGCCAGTCTCTTGAAAACGGTTCCATGCATTCTGGATGGCTCGACGAGAATATCCCAGCTACAAAGCTACAGTACGCTGTGAATGGCCCTCTTGGATCAATGTTATGGCTCTAGTAGTGGTTTGCAGGTCCATATGTCTCCTAATTCTTGGCATTTTGTAAGCAAAATTATTATTTACGGACTAACTTAGCAAAAGTTAATGTGTACACAAAGAAATCCACACTTTAAATGACTTTAAAATGCAGCTTCAAACGTGGGTAAATTCAAGTGGTTACAAAAAAATGTCAAAGTTTACCCACTTCACAAATTATGCAGTTGTAATACTCTCGCTACGTTTGTTAACACTTAGGGTAATAACGACACAAAAGAATTAACCACTTAAGAACGCTTTTAAGTTGTTAAATAGACCCGATAGTTGAACTAAGCAAGTGGCCCTTATTTTGTTTTGACTAGTATATATTAGAATAGTTTTTAAATGACGAAAATCCTTTTATATCTAGTGTTAGTTGATGCAACTGAAATATCAATTGCTTAGAATAATAGCAGTAAGTAGTAAGTTACTGCTGTTATTATTAGCAACTCATACTAGGTTTAGGTTATAGCTTAGGAATAAAAACAAAGTGTTAGATAAAAAACGTTTATGTTTATTAATATTTCTTTACTTACGTATTATTATTATATTAAATAACGAGGTTTTACTAGTTTCACTATCTGAGAACAATAAAATTTTAAGAAGATAAACTATTATACAAATTTAAATCAGTCTTTCTTACTTTGAGTCTTATAAAATAATTATATTTTTTTATTGAGCTTCATTCTACTCTCGTATATTATTACTAAAAACTTAAAAAAAAGATATAAACATTGGCTAGTCAGCCATATTTCAAAGTAACAAACAAAAAAATCAGCCTTTCTACGTTCAGAATTTGAGATCAAACTAAGTTAAAATACTAGAATAAAAAAAATCTAACATAATGTAAGAAATAAAATAACAAAACCTTTTTTGGGGTGTCATGATATAACAAAACACATAAAACTATCTAGCAAAACTTAATCTATATCACTGACTTTATCTGAAACCGGTAAATTTAACCAAAACCCCTTTCTGTTATCTGGCATTAGTTCTAACAGTTTCTTAAAAATCTCTAGTCTTCGTATATTCTGGAATTCCTCTGGGTGTCAATTTTGAACTGAATTCAGGAAATGTTCTTGATTTCAGGTACTTCAACTGTAAAAAGTATAAACTTTGTACTTGTTCGTTAGCATGGTTTGTTTTGTATTGCAGTGTGAACTCGCCTCGATTTGCGACTAAAACCATAATATCTTTAAGGTACACTCTAGGTTGTACTTTCCTCATTTTATGTTGCGAAGATAGGTCGATATAATTGTAAAAATTATCGTCTTCCATTATTTTTACAAAGATTTTTCTTGAGTTCGCTTGCTGCACTGCATCAACGAAGTCGTTAAAATCATAGACCTTATTTTTTCTTTGTAAAGCCTGTTCCACCTGATGGTGAAAGCTGTCTGCGGACATAAAAGTATGACCAGGTTCAAAATACTTTAAGGTGATTGTTTTCGCGTTTATTTCATTGCTGTTAATAATATACACCAGATAAAACAGCCCAGTTTTTATTTTGTGCAGAACAATTATCCATCCATAATACGATATGATCAGCATCACGTTTATGTAAAAGAAATGCATTTAGTGTCGAGATAATATCTTCCTGTTTTCTTCCAGTTATACTCTCGTTCCAGACGGCTGCAAAAGGCACGTTATCTTTTTTAGACCTTCCTAAAGGTACAAAGCTTTCGTTGAAGGCAATGACTCGTGGACAAAGTATTGCGCACTTAAATTGCTTCATTCGCGGTATCATTATTACTTTTTGTAAATCTACGGAGTAGATGGACCCTGTTGCCTTCTCAGCTTCTTTAACATCATTTTTGTACGCCTTACGGGACTGCGTATATCTGGATTTATGGATTGCAAAACTGGTGCAGAGCTCGCAATCCTTGTTTTGTAATTCATGATTTTTATGGAATTTGAATTTGGCACATACTTCGCATTCTTCATTTCCCAAATGTGCAAAAGAAATATTCATTTCTTCCCGAAAGACTTTCCTAAATACCTCGAAGGAAACTACTTGTTCTGGAAAAGCATTAAGGTCGATTTACATCAAACGAACATAGAGCTAGAGCTAGAACAAGAGCATTCTTTCGTAATCTTTTAGTGTAAATGAAAGCTAGAGGTATCGATTTACATCAAACGAACATAGAGCTAGAGCTAGAACAAGAGCATTCTTTCGTAATCTTTTAGTGTAAACAAAAGCTAGATCGAATGTTCTTTGCTCATTCGTGTCAATTCTGTGGTTAGTATTGGTAGTGCTTCGTTATGTCTGACTCTGACAGCGATATCATTATTGCAAGTGCTGCATTTATTATTTTGTCGCAAAAACTCAAAAATAAAAGAAGGAAGAGACGTTGGTGGGTTACAAATTTAATGCATCGAAGGAAACTGGATAATGTAGGTGAAACAATGACGGATATGCAAAAACAAGAAGAAAGTGGACAATTCCAAAACTTTTGTAGAATGGCGCCAGAGGATTTTGATCATTTACTATCTCTGACCAGCGAAAAAATTCGAAAATCAAGTACGAATTTTAGAGACTCGATTCCTGTATATGACAAACTAGCAGTGACTTTGCGATTTTTGGCAACTGGAGATTCCTATGAAAGCCTCATGTATTTTACTAAAATGTCTAAATCGACAATATGTAATGCTATATCTGAAGTATGTGCAGCAATAAATGAAGCATTGCAAGACTATGCTAAGGTAAGTAAAGTTATTACTTTTATACATGCCTACACACCTATTATCACTACCGTAATTATTAGTGAAAGTAAGTAAATAAACTAAGACAATTTATTTTAAGATATTTATTTAAAAAAACACAATCAGAGAACTTAAATAAACAAAAAGGAACTAGAAAAGATATACATGTTACTTAAAATTTTTAATAAAATGCAGCAAAGACTCGCTGGTTTCTTCAGTTGCGGTATCATCCGGAATGTGTAATTGTTGGTCTAAATTGACATTACTTTCTGAACTGGCTTCCATTTGGTTGGGTGGAGGGGATTGATCTGAGGCTACAGAATACACAATGCAAGTATTTTGTGAACTGTTTGAATATGAAGACATCGGAGTTGATGCTAAATTTGACTCATAATCAAATTTCCCCAAATCAGCGTCGAACAGTATATTATTTATGTAATGTTCAACATACGCTTTCGTCCTTTTTGAGTATTCGCGATGTTCTGAAGCAACATGATTTCCAAAAGCTTGACTCTTGTCCCTTATCTTTGAATCATGTGTATCTTTTAAAATACTGTAGGCTTCGGCTACTCGAGGGTCTTCATGTTTTGATTTTTTTGGTGGTATTGTGTAGCCAGATTGCAGTGATGTTGATGGTTGCCATTGTGGTGTGGTGTTTCTTGACCCTACTGAAGCTGCAGGTTGTGAATGTGTTGTTGAATCTGACTGTGTATCTGCATTAGGGTCCACTACCGGAGTTTCTTGTCCAATTCGCTCATTCTCCTGCTCATCAGCCTGTAAAAAAACGGTTTAATTAATATACACCCTAAAATAATTTTTTATTCATTTCAGACACCGTCAACAGAAGAAGAATGGCTATCAATCGCTCAGGAATTCAATGAGAAGTGGAATTTTCCAAACTGTATTGGCGCTGTAGACGGGAAACACTGCGTCATACAAGCACCTATTAACAGCGGAAGCGACTTTTTTAATTATAAATCCACATTCAGTGTGGTGTTAATGGCCTAAGTAGACGCTAACTACAATTTTATATTCGCCGATATTGGTTGTCAGGGCAGAATATCAGATGGCGGAGTTTTCAGAAACACTTCTTTCTATCAGAAACTACAAAATAATGAATTAAATTTGCCCAATGACCAAAGCCTTCCAGGAAGACAACAGAATATGCCATTCGTATTTGTAGCAGATGATGCATTCCCATTACAAAGACACATCATGAAGCCGTATCCTGGTACTCATGCCAGGGGATCCGAAAAACGAATTTACAACTACCGTTTGTCTAGAGCAAGACGAATAGTAGAAAATTCATTTAGCATTCTTTCAGCAGTTTTTCGTGTATTGCGAAAACCTATGTTGCTACAACCTGATAAAGCATCTCTCATCGTAATAACCTGCGTGTACCTACATAATTATTTGATGAAAAGGAAAGCTTCTAGGAAGCTGTATAATTCACCGGGCATGATGGACAGAATTGAAGATGACGTCGTCATTCCAGGCCAGTGGAGAAATATGGACCGTTTATCATCATTTCTCCCGTTACCCAACACTGGACGAAGACACACTTTGCAATGTGAAAATATCCGGAAAGAATTTTCAGACTATTTTAATTTGACTAATATTTTGCCATGGCAAAACAATATTGCATAATGAAAGCGATATGTTACTTTATAAAAAGCGTAAATAACCTAACCTAAAATTATGGTAGAATACCCAATAAATAAACATAACTACCTACTTACCATGTTTTTATTTTGGTTAGTGTCGAAATCAATTGTTTTCCTCGGTTTATATTTGTCCATCAAAAAGTGCATGCTTTTAAATGCAAACCATTTAGAATTATAAATACAATCGGCACCACTGCCTGACTTCGTACTCATTGTTTTTTTCCTTTCCCGGCGGTAAGATGCAAGAAGCGAGTCCATCTTTTTTTGTAACTCTTCAACATTACATTCCAGTTGTTTTGCGATTTCCCGCCGAGCATCTTGTTTGTAAGTTGTATTTTTATAGTTTTCATACGTCGGATCCCACAGACATCTGAAATTGCGGTAGGCTTCTATCATTAATAAACATTTTTCTTGAGACCAATCCATAACTTAATCGATAAGATACGTAAACAATCGCTAGAACACAAAAACGCTTTGATGAGACCGCTCAGTGGCGCGAGCACGTCCGAACACGCTAGAACGCTCTAAGCAACTGTTCGCGCGCTCTTGCGCCGTTTACATCAAGCGAGCGAGCATTCTTAGAATATTCCATAGAATCTTTGCGAACGCACTAAGAACAACGAAGGAATGCTCTACGCCTGTTTACACTAGAAGAATTAGCTGTAGTGGGGATAGAATGAGCATTCGCTCGTTTGATGTAAATCGACCTTTACAAAAGTTTTGATGCATTAAAGTAATGGTTATGTCGCTTGGTAAATACAATCGAAGGGGAGCATGTTCACGCCTGTAATGTGAGGATTGTTATTGTATTAATAATATGTGTTTTTATAAGGTCTTTGTCATATTTACTCTTTCTCTCATACTTTCCTTTCTGGTAACTTTGTTTATCTATAGCGCCTTATTCACCATCCATCCCAGCTGTTCGTCCGCTCAAGGCCGCGGCGCTAGATGTAACATACACACACTCGTGCGCGCATCCAGCATGCTAGATGTAATCGATCGATTATTCGAGGAGGTTGTGCGTGTTTATAATGCCGCATAATTTATCAAAGCACCAAAAAATGGGAGTTCTTCTCATATTGTCAGCAGCAGCAGAAGAGAAGAAAAAAATAAGAAGAGGTTCTGGATGAAAAAAATTTACCATAAGCGTGCGGAGTATACTCAAATTAATAATATAATGAATGATTTGAACGTCATAGATTTTCATACTTATCTTAGAATGGATAGTGAAATATTGGAAATGCTGTTAGGAATGGTTGGACCTGAAATTCAACGTCGTGATACTATTATGAGAGAGAGTGTCCCAGCAAAAGAACGTTTACTTGTAACCCTACGATACCTTGCAACGGGAGAAAGCTATCCTGAACTCATGGTTTCGTATGCAGTTTCACCACAGCTAATGAGTAAAATTATTCCTGAAACTTGTTTAGCTATTTATAAAGCTTTAAAGGATGAGTATCTCAAGGTAAGTCAATGAAACAACTTTTTATATATTTATTTATTAAAAAGAAAACAATCACAGTCATTCCAACCACTAATTATAATTTGCAAGCAGAAATTGCTTACCATTAGAAAACAAATGAAGTAAGTACCTAAATCATACAGTGAACAAATGAATATGAGACTCATATTCATTTGTTCATACTCATATTCAATAACATATTCATTTCTTTCTAAAAACCAGAAATTTGTTTAGCTGTTCTGTGTGTACTGGAGTAGAATTTTCAGTTTCATTATCAAGAATTATTGGAATTGAAGAAAATTGCGTGTTTGGTAATTCTTGTGATGTATCTTGATACTGGGTTAAAAAATTCGCCGAAAGAACCATCTGAGAAGATGGTATATGAGACAATTGAGTTTCAATGCAACCTTTTGATGTAGAAGAATATTGGATCGGTGTGGAAAAGTATGTTAAGTTTTGAGAAGCCGGTCGTTTGATAATTGTGATCGGAGATGAAGTTTGAATGTTTGGGGATGAAGGCAAGTCTTCACTGTATGGCGAGTTATGGCAAATAGGTGAAGCAGAATGTGCTGAATTTTGAGAAATCGGTCGCTGGATGTTTGAAGGTGAACGCACATTTTCTGCGTATGGTGAAGGTGAGTTGACAAATTGAATAGGTGATGAAGAGTATTCATTTAATGTTGTGGTTGTTTGAGAGGATGGACGCGTGAAGATACGTGAAGTAGCATTTAATTGGTTTGTTCTTGCCAAAAACAAAACATCTGACATTAGTTTTTCTGCATAAATTTTCTGATCATGTGACAGGTTTTGGAGTTGATTATTTAGATATAATCCAAATGTCATGTCCCGATCCGGAGCATTTTTAGGGTTGTCTTCGGTCAATAACTTTTTGGCAACATTTACTAACTCTTCTTGAACTTTCGTGCTTGCTCTTTTTCTTCTGCTTATACCTTCACTAGGTGTTGCCCTCTCCTAAAAACAAAAATTAGTGTATGTTACAGTCACATGAAATATTAAATTCTGTAAACACTTATTTAAACTAAAGTATTTTATCTGTTTCCTCTTCGGATATAACGTAACGGTATTTATTTATTTCTTAATATTTGTTTCAGTTCCCATCATCTGCTGAGGAGTGGAAGCAAATTGCAGAAGAGTTCCAGAATAAATGGCAATTCCCAAACTGCGTAGGAGCAATGGACGGGAAGCATATTCGTATAACAAAACCCTATTCCAGTGGTTCTCTTTACTATAATTACAAGAAATATTTCAGTGTCGTACTTTTTGCTGTAGTTAATGCTAAGTATGAATTTATTTACGTCCATGCTGGAATTAACGGTCGAGCAGCTGATTCTGGTGTTTTGAAAAAAACTAAATTTTACGAAAAACTAATAAATGAAAGCCTTAATTTGCCCGATCAAAGTATTTTGCCACAATCCCAAGTTACAGCTCCATACTTTTTTATTGGTGACTCTGGATTTCCGTTATTGCATAATCTCCTCGTACCGTATCCTTACAAAGATAATGATTATTCAAAAAAAATTTACAACTACAGATTATCTCGAGCAAGACGTGTGTCTGAAAACGCCTTTGGTATTTTAGCGACACGTTTCAGATTGTTCTACAGTCCTATAACACTTCAAGTGGATTATTTAGATTATGTTATATTAGCATGTTGTGCGTTACATAATTTTTTGTCAAAAATGTGTAGAGAATCTGCTATACCAAATTCACTGTTTGACCGAGAAGACACAATGCAAGGAATTGTGATACCAGGGGATTATCGTCAATACTACAATTTTTTGGACATTAAAGAAAAACTTAGTTTTTCTAATGAAGAAGAACAAGTGATTAGGGAGGGATTCAGAAGATATTTTTCTCATGAAGGAAGAGTTGATTTCCAAGATCGAATGATTGTTTAATAAATAATTTTACCTAAGTATATAATGTGTTTAATATTTAATACCTAACCTATCTTCTTCGATCAAATATAAAAACTAGATAGGTACGTCCGTAGAAACACTTTGACCTTAAGAGCGCTCTTATTCCCTAGCAGTAGCGGCGATATTTGCAGTGCAAGTGTTTCCACTGACCTGCGGCCGACTGTAACTATCACCCGAACGAATAATTATGAAATACAATGGTATGTATGAATTTATGTATCTAGTTGGATCGAAGCCTATCTTATTAAAAAACACAGTTAAAAACTTACCGGGTCGGCAAGGCCATCGATCCCAGGTCTAGATGCTTCTTGTGATGATAAAACAGACATCAAATCATAGTACCACAGTATTGGCGTATAGACATTATCTGCGGAAATGCCCGTAGACAAGCTGGCATTAACTTTCTTATGTTCTCTGTAATAACCGTTTCTAAGAATGTCAATTTTTTTTCGAACGCTATCAATCGTTGCACTTTCCCCTAAAATGGGCACCATATCTTGCAATGCATTAATTCTTTTTTTCTTATTCATATAATCAGGACTTGAGACGTCCCACAGACAAGAGTGGGATTTATATCTTTCGATAAAACTTGTTATCGTTTCGCGATCCATTTCGACACGTGCGGTCACTATGGCGATGCAAGCTCAAAATGGCGAATCGGCTATACAGCAAGTCTATACAAGATCAAGCACGCACGACGCACGACGCTCTGACGTACGTCCGCATTATTCACTGTCCATCTGCACGACGTTCGCGGTGGTGGCGGCGCTCGCTGGATGCGAAATTGGTCGTGCAAGTCCAGCAAGCAATTAATAATAATTATTGACGTACGTCAAGCATATTCACAGTCGCAGAGTCGTTTGCTTCGTGCATCGTGTATGACCTTGGCGGAACGTACGTCGAGATGGATGGTGAATAAGGCGCTTATAGGTCTTTGTAATGCTAACATCAGCCTCTTGTCATTTTTAGGATTATATCCTAAAGTTGATAAAAATAATGTTTTACACACCTCGACTTTAGTTTTTTCTTCATAAAAGTAATAAAAATACGATACATTACGCTTAGGTTGTTCGGTAGTAGTATTAGTTTTTCTGCATGCAACTTCTTTGGTATCTACCAGCGATTTTATATAATAGCCTTTCTTTTCCCAACTTAAAGAAACGTATTTATCATTAATCTGTTTTCTGCAAGTTTCGCATATTTTTTCTGTGCATTTTTTTCTGCATGTTGTTGTACACGGATCTTTTAGTTGAAGTTTTTCAGTTTCCTCTTTAAACTTTTTCTCTCTCCTTTCTTCTAAAGGTTCTTCGATTCGCCTTCTTTTTCTTAGCTGCCCTTTTTTTGTCAATCCTTTGTCTACCTGATTTATTTCGCCTCGTATTTTTGAAGTGTTACGTTTCTTCTGTATCTTATTTTTATCGCGCCGTACTTTATTACTTTTGCTTTTGTTTGTAATCATTAAAGAAGAAGAATGGTTCTGACAGTCATTGTAAGTATCTTCTGCTATGAAATGTGCATAACAAAGAAAACAAGCATTTTGAGCAGGCACTAAACACTTCTTCTTTACACTGGACATACTCACATCTAGATATGTATTTGTTCATATTTTCCTTGTTAGGTGTATTTATCTGAACTGGGTAGTTTGTTTGTGTTTCTGATGTAACATTGTTATCGTCGTGCTGGTGGCTAGTGGGTAGTGATTCTGTATTAAGTAAGTTTACGTAATTTATACTATTTTCTTTGTCGTCTATATTTCCTTGTAAATCACAAAATTTCGTAATTTCATTTGAATAAGGATAATGTTTTTCACATGAAGAGAAGTTCAATTGATAGAGAAAGTGTTCTGAGCACAGGAGACACAAACATTTGTCACAGGTACTAAATACTTTCAATTTACATTGTTCAAACTCACAATGCTGATGAGGATTTGGTTTTGGAAGAAATGTGACAGTCACATTCCCATTAGTTTGTGTGTTATCGCCTATTACTACTGTATCGTCAGATAGCGTGCTGTTCAAATCATCTTCCGGTACATAGTCTTTGTCCCTTTCATCATCAGACTCGGAAAATGGGTCTTGCGGTAAGTCAGAACTAATTTCCTGTTCAATAGATAAATTTAACTCTTCATTACTGTATAAATCATCGATTTTTAAAGAATTGCAGCTATTCAAAGCATCATCGATTGGAACGTTCACCAGCTGTCGGCGTCCTGCAGATTTATTTGTTTGCGTTAATGACATCCGATACATAGGATCACTGTTGTTTTTATGTTGTATTTTGTCAAACCCGATTTCCATATCTTGTAAGTTGTACACTTGTGCAGCAATTTTATAGTTATTTTGGTATTCATGCTTAAAATAAAAAAAATCCCTGTGATCACTAAATTTGATCGATATCTGTCGTATTTATTGCTGTTTTGCGGATGATTTTATCTTTTCTAGTAACCATAACCTGAAAAAAGAAATTAAATTAAAGCGCATGGACTGTTACTTACTATTTGATTGATTAAATCAAGGCCATATAAACATTGCTTTCTATGGCCCCCCATAGAAAGCAATGTTAAAATCTATGCTACTTTAAGGGAGCTTGTAAGCTTTGAACTAAAAATATAGGTAGATGTGAAGTTAAATTAAAGCTTGTAAAAAAATTATCACGGGACACTTCAATATCGACACTGCTTATTTATATCAACTACCTATTAACTACGTCTACGTTAAAGCATAGATTACAATATAGGCTCACGCGTATACTTAAATCACACTTTTGTTATATTATCTACTTACGTGGGTTATGGCGCCAAACAACACGGAGCGTGGTGCGACCCAGGGATGTAACGGAGGTAGTTTTATCGGAACCGAAGCGGAGTCGGAGTTTTTAAATTTGCTTTATCAGAATCGGAATCGGAGTCGGAGGCAGGGTCAGAAGTGGTGGCATGAGAGAGAATTTTTATTTAAGTACAAATAAAACATTATTTAGTCAAATTTTTTTTATTGATTTCTGACATTTACGCGAATATTATACATTGAAATAAAACTACTTTTTACGGATTTTATCGCGTATATTGATATTATTAATCCCGACGTTTCGGACCCTTTACAGCGTCCATGGTCACGGGTAGACTGAGGTGGAGGGCGTCTTGATGATATAATTACTGACAGCTACCCTACATTTTTAATTGTTACATGATCAATGACATTTATTACTAATTATTAATTAAAACTAGATGGAGCCGGCATTTCCTAGCTGACGACCTCTGAGAAGAAACGCCGAAACAAACTCAGAGAATCATGGTCTCTTTTAAAGTAACAATATTCAATGATCATGTTTTAGTTGTTAATTATTCCTGGTCGATACCTACCCAGGATGATTCGTGAGGCTATTGAAATTAAAAAACATCCAAATTTCAATAGAGAAGATGGCTGGGTCTTACCACCTGCTTGGAATCCCGTTATAGATTCTATTAAACCAAAATCCAGGCCTACAACTGCAAGACCAAAGGATACTGTGAGCTCGTTCTGCGTGAATCGGATTGCCAATAATTAACAACTAAAACATGATCATTGAATATTGTTACTTTAAAAGAGACCATGATTCTCTGAGTTTGTTTCGGCGTTTCTTCTCAGAGGTCGTTGTGGCATTTTAAAATATGTATTTATGCCATGCGCTGTCAGACTCAATAAAGACACATTCGAACTTGGTTCGGTCCAAATGTCTGTTGTAAATGAGATCTTTTCAAATTGTGTGAGCAAATCCTTAATTTTTTTTGCTAATGATTCATATAAATGACGAGGGCGTTTTTTTAATTGCGTTCTTTGTTCTAAAAAACGCGTCGCGGGCTGTTTTCCACCTTTGTTGAACCAGTTTTCCTGAAATAATAAAATTATTATTATTCTTTATTGCACACACAGTTATAAATATACAGGTAGTAAGAAAAGGTACATACCTTTTCTTACTACCTGTACCTTACTACCTGTTGAGTTAAGCTACAATGCAACAATGAGTTTTCTACCAGCAAAGCGATTGAGAGACGGAATATATTCAAGGGACAGAAACAAGTGTACAACAGAAAATAAATATACCAATAAACTTAAGGAGTATGTAACATACATACATATATAAATATATATTAACGATTATGTAAATATATACAATATTGTTCAAGATGACCGGAAATAATTTTTGATTCTTTTCTTGAAGACATCTAGTGAGGGGCTATCGCGAATAGAATGTGGAAGCGAGTTCCAAAGGCGCACTGCACGTACAGTGACAAAATCTTTTTTTTTTTTCAGATATCTTGCTACGGGTCGAACATATCGACGGTCCCTACGTAAAACATCGAAAGTTAAAAATGGTACTTTTCAGGAGAGCGATTTAAAGTTTATTTTTTGCATAACTTTTTCATTTATGGCTAGATCTTTATAAAATTTTCGATTCACGGTTAAATTAGGATTACAAACTATTACATAGCAGCAAAAAATAATAATTATGAACAGTTTTGGAGTGAATTGAGTTACGATAGTAAACCGCGGAACTGAACTCGCTTTATTTATCGAAACTGGCACTTTCGATTATTTACTGGGAAATGCATAAGCATAAATGTATCGAAACTGGCACTTTCGATCATTTACGTAACAAATATTGTAAAGGTATTTAACGTAACTGGTAGTTTCAATGAGTTACGTCGTAAAACAGAATTGCTTACACCTGTTTCGATATAAATGAAAAGCTGTATGTGGCATGTAAAAATAAATAAACAAATAATTAGGTAATATTTAATAAAAAATCCGAATGTAACTAACTTTATTAAAAATCCACACGTTTGTGTTGTTTGTTTGCATAATAAATGCAATATTATGGCACTAATAATCACATTTCAATTAAATCTTATTCTTTCTCCTCCTTGTTCTTTCTTTCTAATTAAGTCTTATTCCTTTTTCTCCTTAAATTAGTTATAATCACATTTCCATAAAGTCTTATAATTCTTTTTTCTCCTTACTTGTAATTGTAATAGGTACTCATGAACATAGTAATTACGAAACATAAATTTTAATCAGGTTCTAATAGAAAAAATAATAAAAGGACTACAAATTTTAATAAACCAACACAAAAAGCTTCTAGTAGAAAAAAAACTAAAACTCTGAGTTGAACTAAGTTAGATAAAAACAAAAATCTTTTTACTTAATCTTACCTATATTCTTCCGTCCTCTCTTTTATCAATATGATAACAAAATGAAAACAACTAACGTATAAAAATAACATCTTCTAAAAAATAAAACTTTTAACAACTGTTAAGCAATAATAATCCTACGAATACAATATCTGAGATCAAAATAGTAAGTAGTAAAAATAACTCTTCTTATTGAACAATACCTATCTACTATAATGCTTTTAATCTGATTCATCTTCGTCCGTCTTTTTGTCATGCTTAATGTTTTTATAAAATCTATGATACTCCCTTGGTATCACCAATGTATACAGGATGTAACAAAAACCCTGTCCGATCCGAAAGAGGCGTATTCCTTTTCTTATATACTTACTAATAAACATAAATAAAAATACGATATTAAAGAAACCAGAAAGTATCGATTTTTTTTCTTCTAATAAACTTACACAATTCTCCACTAAATATGGGAAATTTTCATAAGTTGACAATACTCCACCCAGCAGCGAAATCTTTTAATATTTACCAATTTATTTTTCATTTTTACCTCAAAGGATGCCGCCAAGCAGCGCTGCTCCGTGCGCTCTTTGTCGTCGCCGACAGACTGTACCTAACTACCTACAGAGCGGCACGTGTAAGCCAATTGTTGTCCTTGACATGTCAGTCTCGCGTAGAGTTCGCTTCCGATCGGACGTCCGTGAATCTCTTAACACCTCGATTACCTATCGTATCGTGAGTAATGTCGTGTTCCAATGTGCTTATGCTGCAATTATGCAGATGGTCGAAAAGACTACGAGTGAGTGAGAGTATGGGTTGCGTTTTGCTAGGCAAGGTATGCCAGTGCCGTCGGAGCGTGTATCCAACGTCTCCATGAACTTGAAGTTCACGTGTACACGTGTACGAACACGTGTCAAGCAGTGTCCATGAATGAGTACTTACAAGACTCATTACCCTAATGGCTGGTTTACACGGGCTTAGTAGCTAAGCGCTTAGTACTTGTCACTATACTAAGCCTCAATATGACAAGTGAAAAGTAACCGTTTACACGTTGGAGCTAGTAGAAGTCATTAGTGACCAGACATTCGAAATGGAACGACGCCGCCTGATTTTGCGCAGTGTGTTTAAACAATATTCAAACATTATTATTTCAAGCATGATCGAAGAGCTTGAAAGACAAACATTAAAAAGAAAACGTTTGTGGACAAGACAGTGGTTACTGCGCAGAGATGAACGGGGCCATTCTGCTCTTCTATTAAAAGAGCTAGCAACCGAAGATCCAGGAGAATATAGAGTAACTATGAGAATGTCAACGGCACAATTTGATATTTTATTAGAAAAAGTTGCACCAGCAATTCAAAGACAAGACATAAATATGAGGAGTGCCATACCAGCTAAAATAAAATTGGAGGTTACTTTGTCAGCGCCTGTTATAAACATTGTTCCTTAATGTAAGTATAAGTATAAGTATGTACAGTCGCCAGCACGTCAACCTATCCAAAACGTCAAACCTTCAAACAACAATGAACTTTATTATTTTGTATTAAAGTGGTCAATCTATTAAAGAAATCCGACAGATTGTGGCTACCTGATGTGCTGGTTACCGTACTTTAATTATTTAAATATAAAACAAAGTTGCGTAAATACATTTGTTGCTTAGTTAATCACAAACTTTTTGAAAACTCGGTAAGTAACACATGTTTTATTTTATTTTTTAAGGTAAGTTTACAAATTTTAATATTATATTTTTTGAGCAAGGTGTATTTATTAAACAACGTGGGGGTCAAATACTTGTTGGTTCTTTTGCCATAATAGTTTTTTATTTGTGGTCGGACTAATTTATGTTCCCTGACGCTTCGGGTATTATAAGTGTTATGCACATGTACTTTGTATTGATCACTATAAAACTGTTCTAACAACACCAAGTATTTGACTTTTTCATGCACGGGAAGTACCTTACATATGGCAAAAAGGTTTTCATAGTTCTCCTTACATTCAAGTTTTGTTTTCCCATCAACAAGGTATTTCATAAAACGAATTTGAAGAGATTTAATACTGTCTAGATAGGTTTTGAACGTTCTGCCATATGTATCCAATCCATAGCTCAGCAGTGACTCAGCGAGGGCAAAATAAATCACACGCAGCGTTTTCCTACTTAACGGCGCCTTCAAAGTATAGAACTTGTTGAGTACCGTCCTAAGTTTTGTACACACATTGTCAACCTGCGACCTCCAGTTCATATTACAGTCCACCCACAGACCGAGGTACCTGAACTTATTAACATATTCTAGACCTTGACAGACACAATTTATCATTCCTGCATGCAGGCATCCGTAATTATGCCCCACTATACTTACTTCCGAACTAATAATACTCTTAGCCTCAATGTTGTATGGCGAGTGTATATGCATTACTTTAGTTTTATCTAGGTTTAAGATAATGCCGTTGTCGTGAGCCCATTTTGTGACATTATCAAAGTCTGCTTGTAACACAGCCCTGGCCTCCTGTATGTTTTTAGAGGAGTACAACAAACACATGTCGTCTGCATACATGTAGACCCTACACTTCCTAACTACATTGCTTACGATATTGACGTGCATGATATAGCCGACAGGTCCGTATACCGACCCGGTCGGTACGCCTAGAGTCACATTAGCTTCTCGCCCAACCTCACAGCAATATAAGTTTGTAGGGTTCTGCCACTGAGGTAGTTTTGAAACCACCTGTTTGTAGGGCCTCTGATGCCACACTCATCCATGGCTTGGAGTAGCAGCTCGTGGTCCAAGGTGTCAAAAGCCTTTTTATAATCTATAAAAAGTGCCAGAACCTGCTGACCTTGGTCTAAACTACTGTTAATGTCTTCTGCAAAATGTGATAGTGCTGTTGCGGTGCTGCGACCGCGCCTAAAACCGTGCTGTGTGTCTGATAATAAGTGGTTTTGCTCTAAAAAATTACTGACTTGTCGAACAACTACTTTTTCAACTATTTTATTGACGACAGATAGTATGGCAATCGGCCTATAGTTAGCGTAATCTGTATGTACACCTTGTTTAAATAACGGTCTAATTAGCGCTTTCTTAAGCATACTAGGATATTCACCTTTAGACAAACATAAGTTGACAAAGTGTGCCAAAACCGGCGATAATTGTGTTTTATTTAACTTTAAATCGATAACTCGAATGCCATCGATGCCCGGCGCTTTGTCAGTGCTCATCTGTTCTATAATTTTACAAACAGTAGTAGTAGATACTGGCATATAACGAAATGTGACATAACTATAATTAACATATTGAGGTCTATTTAATAATTTTACACTACAGTGATGTTTAATATTAGTAATTTCTCTAGTAAATGTATCTGCAAATTTACTACATATATTATACAATGAGTCATTATTACCGAAATATCGTTTGACTACATCATCTATATTTGGTTTCCTTTTACCTATCCAACTATTAATTTTTTCCCAGATTTTCTTCGGATCCCCATTACATTTTCTTATTTCTTCCCTTCTATGTTTATTTTTTTCTCTAAAGATTTGTTTGTTTACTTTATTTCTAAATCTTGTGTATACTAATCTCTTAGTATTATTATTAGGTGTACATTTCCAATCCCTAAATAATTCATCCCTACGCAGCAACATGTTTTTTAAGTGTTTTCCTACCCATGGTTGAGTCACACGCTTTTTAGCCCTAGTCATTACAAATTTACTATGTTTGTATATCTCATTAAATGTGTGCTGTAATTTATCATACAAAGCCAAAGGGCAGTTAATAGACAATAACTGAGACCAATCATAATCAGCAATTTTTTTCGTAACTAAATTTGTATTAATCACATACCTAGTGTCCAAATCTTTACCGTCACATAATACCTGTGTTACGTTTGACGGTATCGAAACTCCAACAAAATGATGATCTGACAAAAAACATTCAATCACATACGATATACAGTCTGTTATGGCCTGTGATAGGATATTTTCATCAGAAATTAAAGCAGGTGTGGATGCATTACGTAACGATCCCGCAGATGAGATGGTTTCCAATGTTTCAATGGAAGCAGATGTATTATTGAACATGTAGTTCTCGATCGCTAGTTCACTCAAAATATTTTGTATTCTTGTTTGTGCAATCATACTTCTCTCGAATGATAATTCTCTTAACTGCACTGCTACGTTCTTTGCAAACACATCGAATCTGTCTTCTTTTTCAGGTACATCCCTATTGACAGCTTCTTGTAATTTTTTTAGTTCTCCAATCGCACGAAATATTCCTTTCCGCTGTGACATATTTTTACTGGAGGTACTTTGACGTTGTTCTCCCCTTGGTTCCGAAATAGATTCAACCTCTGAAGTGGAAGCCATAGAGATATCTTGCTCGCTACTTATAGGATTATGTTGCTCGCTGCTTGTAGATCCGCTATCCTGAAAAATAAAATTGCATTTCAGGTTCCTGCTACAGAGGATGAATGGAAGAAAATAGAAAGAGGTTTCAATACACGTTGGAACTTTCCAGGGGCTCACGGTGCTATAGATGGCAAGCATATATGTATTCAAGCACCTCCTGACTGTGGCAGTGATTATTTTAATTATAAAGGAAGCAACAGCATCGTGCTAATGGCCGTCGTAGATGATGATTACTGTTTTATATATGCTAATATTGGCGCAAACGGCCGGTGCTCTTGTTTTTCAGAACTGTTCGATTTTTCGTGATCTCGAAAACAATATGTTGCCAAACAATGGATTTTTTGTTGGAGATGACGCATTTCCCCTGAAATCATATTTATTGAAACCTTACAAGCATAGTCCTTTGACCTACGAACAGAAAATTTTTAATTATAGATTGTCAAGGGCCCGAAGAATCGTCGAGAATGCTTTTGGCATCTTAGCCAGTCGCTTTAGAATTTTTAGAACATCTATATCTACGAATCTCACAGTTACTGATCGCATTGTTCGTACAACATGCACTATACATAACTGGCTCAGAAAAACTTCAAGGACATACCTAACCACGAGATGTGTTGACTATGAAAATTTGGAAACTGGGGAAATTATTCCAGGATTATGGAGGGACGCCAACTTTGATTTGCAAAATGTTCAGCCAGTGGGTAGTAATCACTCGTCAAGAATGGCCCGACAATTGAGAGAAAGATATACGAATTACTTCGTAAACGAAGGTGCCGTATCATGGCAATCTAGAATGATCTATTAGTTTAAAATGTACAACTTTATTAATTAAATTAAATCTATTGTTAAATAAGTACATACCTACTAATACCTGTGTTATATTATAACACAGGTTTATAACCTAGCTTAGGCTTCAGTCTCCCACAAAACATATACCTGCAAGTATATGATAAATAATCATGGTTCGAGACTTATTATTATTGAATATAATACCTACTTCAAAATAAATCTAATACCTACCCTATGAAAAATGTTGTTTTATTACTTACATTTTCTATAGTTGTGCGCCTTTCGTCTATATCTTTCAACAAACTATGCATTTCTTTGTACCAATGCAGATTTGGCACATAGACAGTATCAGTCCCACTTCCTGATCGCATTGAATTTTGAATTTTTTTCTTTTCCTGGTAATAGGTTGACCGAAGTGTTCTCATTTTCTTTTTTGCCTCGGGCACTCCGAAACCAGCAATATTCATCTCTTCAACGATTTTCTGATAAGCAGCATCTTTTGCGAGTTTATTTTTATATAAAGCCGATTTGTGATTCCATAAACATTCATCGGATTTAAATTCCTGAATGAACTTGATTGTTTTTTCCGAATTCCACCTTTCCGCAGCCATGATCACAAAAAAATACGTAAGTAAATAAACACGTGTTTTCACTTCCCGGTACAACTTGTCACTAACTAACTTGTCGAGCTGTTTACATGCGGTCAGCACGCGACAAGTGCTTAGTAAATCGTGGTGGGGGTATCGACTTGTCGCTTAGTAAATAGGATCGATCTCTATTCACTTGCACTATTCACAAACACTAATACTAAGCACTAATCAGCGTGTTTACACACGAGGACTTAGTATTAGTGACAAGTACTAAGCGCTTAGCTACTAAGCCCGTGTAAACCAGCCATAATGCCGAAAAACCACGAAAACACGACGTGGAATATCAGTAAGTACCTATTGGAAGTTCACTTAAGGAACACGATCGCAGAATTTTGTCGATATCAAGTTCATGTTTTACAAAATAATTTTAACAAAGCAATACATTTAGTTCATTGTTTCTTGAAAAACATTTTCAATAATTATTTAGGTACCTATTACGTAAGCAACACTATTCCTGTACGATATCAGCTGATACCCACGCGTAAGCGGAAGTATTGGGTATCACGATGCTTGTACGATACCAGCTGATACCTACGCGTAGGCCCGGTAGGAGGTAATCATCCCTATGACTAATACGTAACAGCTGATACTTATGAAAAACACAAAAGAACGTCAATTATTAGGTGAACATAACTATGCCTAATCGATATCAGCTAATGTCTACGTGTAGGCCCAATAGGTAAGATTCATTCGCATTAAATTTGTTTGGCGGCATGCGACAGAGCGGGCTGGCGGCACATGACAAAGGATCAAAAAGTGGCAAATTGCTCGGGCGGTTTCTTTGACACTAGTGTAGATCGAATTCAATAAACTTTATTTCGTGGATTGAGTGTTGACATGTAAAAGGTTTAGTTTTTTTTTAAATTATATTTAAATTAATCGGGGAAAAAAAAATATCTCGTATCTAATTACCGTTTACGTGTTTGTGTACGTAATACGACACCTTATACGACCCTTAAGGATCGGACAGGGTTTTTGATACATACTGTATATACAAGGTCATTCTTAGTATATGCGAAACCTGAATATAGTTTGTTCAGAATAAGTAACTGAATCGATTCCAATAATTTTTACATCATGTTATTTTTTGTCCCAAAAACATTTAAAAAATGTTACGAGTAGGACACCGAGCGACACTAAGTACCTATCCGCAATCATATGCGCGCAACACAGGTCACTGACACTGAGCGGTCAGCGCGGGCGCAGTGGGGCGGGCGGGGCCCGGGGGTGAACCAATCACTTCAGTCAGTCGCCCGGCAGCTGTAGGGAAGTGTGCACGTATGTCGCTCCCGTTCAGACAAGTAGGTACATAACGCGAGCGCGCCGGCGAGCGCACGGCATTTCGGTTGATCTGTACCTATCGTATGTAAAAAGCATAGGTAGTGTTCGTGTAAGAAATGGTACGTACACTAGCGGTTTGTGGTGATAACGTGAGCGCGCGGCAGTTGTTTCGGTTGACGTGTACCTATCGTACGTAAAAAGCATAGTGTTCGTGTAAGAAATGGTACGGATACTAGCGGTTTGTGGTGATAAGTGATAACGTATTACTGGCAGTGCGGCACGAGGAGCAATCTGACATTAAAGTATCGTCACACACATGAACACACGTTTTTATTTGTACCTACAGCCTGTTGTTGTTAAGTAATGCGATGTTTAACATTTTTCATCCATTTTGAACTTACAGTGTTTGGTATAAGGTGCAACATATCGCATTGACTACATTTAATCACTTACGGCTGCATTTACAAATAAAGTACTTATTAATGTCTACCTACACTTGACCATTACGACAGTCCAAAGACTGCAAGTGTGATGGAAAATGTGAAAAGTGTGATCAGTTAAATACAATGCAATCGGAAATCGCCGTACGGTTAGGTACCTACTGCCACATTATTATCAATGAGCGCCGCGACGACGCGGGCGCGGGGCGGCGCCCGCGCGTGATGAGCATGTTTTTGTACGGACAAACAGGTAACTTAACAAGCTTCTAACTTTGTGATTTTTTTATGATATAGTTTTTAAGTTTTGTACATAGATTCTTTACATAAAAATACTGGACACGTGTTTCAGGTTTCGCATATACTAATAATGATGCTTTATACAAGGTCATTATTAGTATATGCGAAACCTGAATATAGTTTGTTCAGAATCAGTAACTGAATCGATTCCAATAATTTTTAAATCATGTTATATTTTGTCCCAAAAATATTTAAAAAATGTTACGAGTAGGACACCGAGCGACACTAAATACCTATCCGCAATCATATGCGCGCAACACAGGTCACGCGGCATGCCACGTGCCACATGCCTCGGTCGAAGCAGGACTGGGCGGGCGCGGGCGCACGCGGGGCAGGAGCTAATCCATCCCTTCAGTCGCCCGGGTGCTACAGGTCACTGCGCACGTATCGTGCTCCCGGTCAGTTAGGTACCTACATGTCGCGAGCGCCCGTCCGAGTAGTTGTGTTTCGGTTGATCGTGTGTAACTGTGTACAAAACGTGAGTAAAAAGTGTCGTGTAACAATGTATTTCTCATACACAAACATTGATAAGTACCTAAGATATTGTAAACATTGTTGAACACTATTTACAATCAAGTCAATTAGGATAGATTTTAAAGTTATTTCAACAACAAAAAAATTTACGTCCGCGGTGGCTTAGTGTTCATAGCGTCTGGTGTACCTAAAGACGTCGGTTCGAATCCTGCCCGCGTTCGGATTTTTGCTTCGCTAAAAAAAAGACCAACTTTCCAAATTGCATTGGGGCTATTGATGGCAAGCACATCCGAATCGTAAATCCAACCGGTGGTGGATCAATATTCTACAACTATAAACATTTTTACTCCATAGTTCTGCTAGCTATGTGCGATGCAGATTATTGTTTTACATATGTAAACATTGGAACATATGGAAAAAACTCGGATTCGACTATATTCCGAAACAGTACACTATACAGGAGTCTTGGACAAAACACTTTAAATATTCCAGGACCAAAGGCACTGCCTGGAACAAATACTCCAGTTGAACATGTAATTGTGGGTGATGGTGTGTTTGAAATATCAAATAAAATTCTGAAACCATATGCACGATCCAATATGACCCACAAGAAAAAAAAAATTATTATAGACTGAGCCGCAGTAGACGATACATAGAATCTACATTTGTCAAACAAGTTCAGTGTTTCATACACCTATTAATGTGAGTTTTGATGTTACAAAGAAAATAGTTAAAGCATGCTGCGTATTGCATAACTTTATAAGAATTCAAGATGGTTATCGTATTGAAGACACACTTACAATTGAGGGTATGGTGGACTTGCCAACTGTACCTACAAACAGGTCTGGACACTCTCTGCGAGAACATTTCGCCGAGTACTTTGTGAGCCCTATTGGAAGCGTGCCCTGGCAAGATTCGTGTATATTTTAACTTGAAAAGGTTTTGTCCTGTAGTGTAGGTATTCAGATAATAAAATAAGAAAGTAAACAAACCAAGTTGTTGTTTTTCTTCTCCTGAAATATTTTCGAATAATGTGTCCACAATATCCTCCCAGGCTTTGTTTCTTGCATCTTTATTTTTGTAGAGTGGATCGGATGCATCCCACAATATCTTCCTCAGACGTACGTCATCGATAACTCGACCTGTATCCACTTCGCGATTTGCCATGACTGTACGCGCTGACGACGTCCGCTCCGCTCGACACAAGAACGCTCACTGAACGCAGAGACGCTCGTGCGATCGTCAGCGCCGACAGCTACGCGAGGCCGACGCGCGACGCGTACGGCCGCGTAGCTATCAACGCTGACCACCGTGCGCTTTGATAGCAACGCGTCATTCAAAAACGCTTCCTAGAAGTTCATATATCTCGGATATCAGCGCTGACGGTACGCGTGCCGTCGGCGTAAGACTAAAATCAGCCTTACATTCAAGTAGGTAAGTATGTTTTGATCACTTGACTCGCACTAATCTAACCTTTCACAATTTTACATCTCCCGCGATAACTTCATTTATATCCCGCAGCAGGGGCGGCTGCCGCGGCAGGTTGCTGCACAGGCTGCATCCGGACCACAGGTGGGGCTATGTTTGCCAGGTTCACCTCACGGCGGATCCAAGTCTTGACACGGCGATGACATTGTAGCCTAATGCCATAAACGACCACAGCAATGACAAGGCAATCACTATGTATCCCATGGAATTTATTTTCTGATGTAATTCACCGGTATTGACTTGAGCCTGAGCCACTGCAATATTAACCTTTCATTGCCAATTTCCCATTATGACGCAGTTAAGATAGACTTGTTGTGACAGCTTCTAACAAAAATTAAGTAAAAATCAAACTCATCGGTTTATATTTAGTTTAACAAATACGTCATACTAGCTGTCGCAATACTGTTTATCATCTAGAAATTTGCCTATTCGTATTCCTAAATAAGTCATAATGGTCAAAATACTTACGTTGCTTAACATACTTACAGAATAACTTATTGCTTTAGGTGCCCTTCGACTAGAAAAAATGATCATAAGTAAACAATATAAGTATTAAAGTTATTTAGCGAAGGAAAAAATCGACCGCGGGCAGGATTCAAACCTGCGTCTTCTGGTTAGGTACACCAGACGCTATGACCGCTAAGCCACCGCGAGTATGTTTGCCCCTCCTTTCTTCTTCAATAAATCCTGATTTACTTTTTGATATGACCGTTGCAATAGGTCGGTTATTGATAGACAATGTGTTTTTAAAGAAAATTTTACAGACACCCTGTTTACAATTATTAATTTCGAATGAAACTGAATGTTTAGGTCCTCTATTGCTATTGTGGACTTTATATTGATATTTAGGTTGAATAACCGAAATACACTTTGAAATAAAATTCCTTTGTCTGGTTAAGTCGCTCAGTTTCCAAAAGTCGTTAAATATAATTTCTCTTTCATCTGGTTTAATTCTTTCGCTGCACTTTAGTCGACATTTTTCGCCACATGGAGGTCCTATCTGCTTCTTAGGCACAATCTTTCTTAAATTGGACACGGATGTATACTGTTGTCCACTGTTGCGATGCCTTTTAGCTTCTTGTTTTTTAGATAAATTATTATGACCTTTACACCTTCGTTTGATAGGTACATTATTGTCTGTCGGCTGATTTTTTGCATAACTTCATTGTTTAAATCTTGATCTTGTTTTATATTGTGGTCACTTTGAGGAGATGGACTGAATAATATACGTCGAGGCGACGTTGGCAATACATAGTCTGGATCGTGATCTTCTTCATCAGGTGAAAAGTCCTTACCCGACGTGGACGTACTAGATGATGACGAACTTGATGATGAAGAACTTGAAGATGATTCTGAGCTAGATGAATTAAATCTCTCCCTTTTGCTAGAGCCGGGTGCACTTATTTCTTTATCTGCAGTTAACATCGGAAAATCAGAATTGCCCAAGCATGAAATGTTCATTCTGTCTTTAACTGGATGCATGTTACACTCATCCACTGTTACATGGTCACCTGATTCTGGTAGCGTCTGTACTTGCAATACAGAAGGAGATCTAGTTTCTGCAGTTAATTCATCTTCAGATAAAAAACTTGAAATGCGAGGTTCTAATACGGAACATGAGTCTGTAGTTTCTGGGCATGGTTGAGATTCGATTCGATTTAGCGTAATAGTCTCATCTGTATCGGGGATATGATTCAACTCATCCATAGATAGATTTTTGGGGGCTTCGATCGATAAGGGTTCTTTTACTGTTTCCATAGCGGCCACGATACGTTTCATGCGCGGGTTCCGTAAATATGACATTATCTGAAGCAAAGTTACCTTTAATTACTACCATGAATATTGAAAAAAAAACCTGTTATACATAACTATAAATTACACAACAATAAAAATAAATTCGACACTACTAAATAGTTTTCTATAGGTAGAAAAATGAAACTCAATTAGAATAAAATTATCTGACATTAACTTTTTATTATATTATTGTAGTGAATATTAAGAGTAAACAGTATTTAACTAAAATGTAATATTTCACCACTAACATTCTAATGCAAATGTGCCCTGCGTATAGTGGCAAACTGCAACTAACCTAAATGTCCCATTATTGGATTTAAATGTATTACTTATTTGCTATTACAGTAAAGAAATACTGTGACTAAACCAATAATAGCTCTTTAGAAGTATAAAACAATTTCATAAATATCTCAACACTTAGTAGTAAACGGTAACTATACGAAATGTAACATTTTACTAATAAAATTACATTTTGAAGTGCATAATTTGGTAAAAGGAAAACTGAGACTAAACAAAATGTTATACTGTACCAATTACAGGGATTAAACAAATTACCTTTATGTTGACGTGCAGCCGGGGTTATACAAATAGTCACATTTTTCCGTCAAACTTCCGTCATCACTCTTCAAGGAACAATTCACAACTAGTATAAACACGATGTTGCGCTTAGCAAGCAAATCTTACTTGGTTTTTTAACGGTCAAAATTAGCGCCATCTATCTCTAAAAATTGTATTTTAATGAAAGTGTCAAATTCATCGTATAGTTTACGTAATTGTACGAAAGATGGCATTATTAACTCGATTCGTGAAAAATTTCGTTTAGTAACGGTTTGTCTTTAAAGGTGCGACATAATATTCCAGCATTCCCGTTGTGTCTACTGATAACCTAAGTACCTACCTATGCAATTATCTTATCGTAACCTATTTAATATTACATAATTTATTTATTACATTAGTCATGTAACTTTATGTTAATTTAACGTTATCATCAACCAATGTTTATTTAATTATACAAAGTAGCTTTAGTTAGGTTACTGCGGAATCCTAATAAGATTAATACTTTACGCTACTCAACATTTCAATGTGTAAACAAAGCTATGACGCGAATCGCACGGGTGCTCTTATTACGCGTCCACTTCTAGTCACAAATTCCTTACGCGGCGGTTCCTGTGGCGATTCCGGTAATTGAGTAATGCGATTATCCGTGGGTTTATTACTGTAATCATGGGTTCCGTTTTCTGTTACCAGGAATGCAGGCTTTGATCTGTCAATTGAAATGCGAGCTTCACGTCCCGGTAGCTTAATTTTAAAAACCTTGGAATCTCTTTCTAAAACTTCGAATGGTCCATCATACGGTGGTTTCAGGGATTTATGCACAGTATCATCTCTTACGAACACAAATTTACAGTCTTGCAACTCCGAATGAATAAATATCTTTCGTGAATTTAGGTTTTCTCGAGTAGGACGATAACAGCCTATAGTTTCGCGAATTTTTTCGACTAGGCTATACGGATCGTTGACATCGCTGTCCTTAGAACTATCATAGAATTCGCCTGGCAAACGTAAAGTTTTACCATAAGCTAACTCTGCGGCATTAACTCCGTTATCAGTGCGTAAAGCGGCGCGTAGGCCAAACAATACAGTAGACAACTCATCTATCCACGTAGTATTACTATTTAAACGCGTCATTAGCGCTGCTTTCAAGGACCGGTGCCACTTTTCCACAGCCCCGTTGCTCTGGGGGTGGTAAGGGATAGTACGGATCTTATGAATACCTAAAAACTTCATTAATTTAACACATATAATGCCTCGTCAGCCACATATGGCTGACATTTTCCAAACCAATTGTGAGCCGCGTCAGCCATATGTGGCTGACGGAATATGTTTCTTTTGAAAGTGCGATTTTTCGTCGTCAGCCACGTTTTTCGTATTAAACTGTATGTAGTATGGTTGACAAGGCCTGGTGAATTATAACTATAGTGATGGCATCGATACTTTTACTTACATTTTGAGAAATATTAAGTTTGTAAGTGGAAGTTTCGAAAACAAAAGAGTGATGGGAAAAGTAGTTAGTTTTTGCAAATGAAACACTAAGTAAATGTTTTAATTGTTTTTATTCATATTTAAATTGGCATTGGCTACATAATAAATCAAATCAATAATCATGTTCAAACACGTTTGAACTCAAACATATCTATGGTCTAAATTGAAACAGTTGATACAATAGTGTGGCTCATTCGGGCAATCTTCGCAGTATGTTACCACTCTTTTGGTTTTATTTCGAGCATGAACTCTTCCGAATTGGGCACAGTTTTCTTTGTAACACCTAACACAATATTTACGACAAACAGAGGCCAACCCTTGCTTTTTCTTCAATTCATGTTTTATTCGCCTAGGTCTAGCGGAGGCACTAGTTTCCGGGACTCCTGTATTCACAAGGTAGTCAACCAACGCGGTTCTAAACTGGACGACAGAGAGCTTCTTATTGGTTGTTAATTTATATAAAATATATGAATTTACAATCGCTGTATTAAGTAATAGCTCCATCGCCAATCTCTTGGGCCATTTCGTTGTCTTCCGAAGAGGGGTCGTGTAAGAGGACATTTGGTCTGACAAATCAACCGCTGATTTTGCATGATTATAATCTACCACAATCTTCGGTTTTATTTTTTCTTTTCCTTTTTTAGTTATTCTTCTGAAACTTACGGAGTGCTTAGTAGACAGAAGTAGTACATCTCGCTTGTCCTTCCACTTCATAATTGTTATTCCGTCGTCATTTTCTTGAGCTGAGAATTCTCCTGTCTTCAGTTTGGTTTGGACAACTGTTTGAGGTAAACCTCGTCTATTTTTTCTAAGTGTGCCTTTGAGATGAGTTTGTCCTGCTAGTAGTTTCCGTGCCAGATCCAAACTGGTATACCAATTATCTGTGCAAACAGTATGTCCTTTATATAAATAATCGTCACATAAGGCAAGGACAACATTAGTCGGTGTAGTATTTATATTATCATAGTTTTTGCCAGCATAAACTTGCACTTTTACAGTGTATCCTGGGTTTGAGCACAGCTTAAAAAGTTTTATTCCATATTTATGTCGCTTATTTTTATTGTATTGCCTAAAAATAACGCGGCCACGAAATGGGATTAGACTTTCGTCAACACACATTTCTTGATTTGGTGTATAATAACTTTTAAAATTAACATTCAGCATGTCTAATAAATGTCTAACTTTAAACAGTCGGTCGTCATTGTTGTGATTTATTTCATTATTGGCAAAGTGCAACATCCTCAAAATGAGTTCAAATCGATTTCGGCTCATAATGGACTTAACAAATGGTTGTTCAAAACATTTGTTAGTGCTCCAGTACAAAGATAATTGGGGTAGTTTCACTATCCCCATCCAAATCAAAATGCCAAAGAAGCGTTTAATTTCATGGCAATCTGTAGGCATCCATTTCTGCATTCGGTATGATTTTGTTGCACTTTTGTTTAAAGTTTGTAAAGCAAAGCGATTTGTTTCTTCGGCTATGTACTCGAATATACTATCAGGTACTAGCAATGAATAAAATTCTGCTGGTTTAGCTGAACTCATGCTGGTTCGAAATGAAAATGGCTTAAGCCCAGGACATTCAGTATATGGAATAATGCTTGGTTGCTTACCCAACGGATTGAACGCCTTTTGGATTCGTTTTGAGCTTTTTTAGTTTTTCTGCCCAGTCCCATTTTATAAACTAAATCTGAAATACCTACCTAAGATATCTAATAGCTATGAAATAATTGTACAAAAGTTGAATAATTAAACGAAGAAAATACCTAATTAAACACTAAATTACCTGGATCTTAAAACGCAAGAAAATAAAAGAAATTAAACAAAATACGAGTAACTAAGGAGTCCCTACAAAAAGAGTGAAATAACAAATTAAATTAAAAATTAAAAAAAACCCCCGACCCAAAAAAATCAACTTAAAACCTAAAAGAAAAACTATGATGAAATAACCACAAATAGAACAAAAAAGGTATAAACCTGAATCCCTATAAAAAGAAAAAATAATCTTGAAATTATAACCCTTCGTAAGTACGTATAAAGTTTTTTGATTAAATTTTGTCGCGTCGGGGGACCGCTCTCTAATTATTAGCCTAACGTTTTCGTAAACAACATTACGTTTATAAAGGTTTTAAGTCCTCAATCCATTTATTTCGTATTGGGATATTTATGTCCTTTCCTTTCCTTTTGATTCTCGAACGTGAATCGCGCGAATTCAGAATTGATGTGGATTGTCGCGCGCGACAATTCAACGGATTGAACAACAATGGTTAGACACAAGTGCACTTTGCATTTTATGCACTTGATGCGGGATTTTCCTTTGCATCCCGGTAATTTGCAGCGTGTTCCTGACCCGACGTCATGAGCTGGAAAGTGACCAACACCATCTCGAGCTATTTCAGTTGACGGACACAGTTCTCCCGGTCTTCTTGAAACAATTACCGGGTAAGGACTGCTGCAACTACTTGGTCGACCCCTTTTTGAAGCTGAAATCTTGTTTCGGAGAACTAAACTTTGAGCTAGGTGTTGGCGAAAGTGAAGAAGTGTAAGCCGTTTTGCTTCAGGTATTCCGAGCAAGTCGTTATCAGTATCATATTCACGATAGGCTTGAACGACGGCCAGATCTGAAGGATGAAAAATCATCCGCAAAGGCCACTTCTTCGACTTTATGAAAGTCCTATAATAGCTCATTAGTTGATCTAGTAGATCAACGCCTCCCATTGCGTGATTGTACTTTTTTACTATTTCAGGCCTCTCAACTTCTATAAATCTTTTCTCTGTCTTTGACCATCTTTTCACCATATCCTTTTCTCCTATACCAATAAAGTTAGATGCTAAGTTGGCTGGCTTGTTATCTAGCCATTTGACCATAGTAACATCCCCATCGGTACTAGTAATCTTTCTGCAAAACCTCTAGGTTTCTTTTTTATATCTTTATCACTGACCAATGGTGGTCTTGCAAATCTATTGACACGAGCTGTGCAAGTAGCCATAATACCTTTGTGTTTTAAAATTTGGAGCATATAATAGGACGAGAAGTAATTATCTCAGTATAACTCATGGCCACTATTCTCACCGACTCTTTTTATTAGATGCAATACTACCGATGCGCCAAAACCAACTTTTTTTATCAATGTCTTGTCTAATTCTGGAATGGAGCTTTGATATATTATAAAATCATAAGCTCGGCCATTTTTGCCTCACAGGAAAGAACAATTTGATTCCCCATGGACAGGGTTTGCCTTTTACATATTGTTTAGCAGAATGCTTCCCTGTAAAAGGAACTATTTGTTCATCGACACACAGTTGTCTTTCTAACGGCAGTTCTAAGCAACGGCTTCCAATTCCATCGTAGATGGGTCGTACTTTATAAAATACATCTTGGCAATTTGGGGGCTTTTTCAAATTATCTACTAAATGTAGATTGTTATGGAGCTCAAAAAACCTATCTCTTGACATATTGTTTATAAAAGAGGAATACTTATGTTGTTTTCCCAGTACATTTTCAAAACTGGATAATTGAATACTCCGGTTGCCATGTGTAAGCCAAATAATATCTCTATTTCATTGTTGGACGTCGGCTTATACCTGGCTTTTCCTGACTGCACAGCATATAAATTTGTCATTTCAGCCATCTGTATAAAAAGCTGTTTAGGAACATATTTATAATAATAATCAAAAGGGTCTTGCACAACTGGATCAAATGCTATTTGTGGCTGGAAATCTGTCGGTATAGTGTTATTTATTTGTCTGTGCCTCCATTTGATGTTCGGTTTTGGTGTAAGATAATCGAAATTCCCACCATTCGATGCAGCTAGCTCTTGCTCGTCCTCTTCAATAGCCAGCTCCTCTGACTCATCGGTCTCAAGCTCAAAATCGAAAGCTAACATACCTTCGTCTTCATTTTCGTCTTGATGTTCATCGATGGGGTCAGGTGGGGTGTACTCTCTTTGGTTCTGTGTTATCACATCAGCACCCAATCGAACATGTCTCGTACATGGGATATTACTATTATTTCCTACTTCCTCATCATCCGAAGACAATTCCAAGTCCGACAGGTGTCCATGTCCCAAAAGTTTCAAAGCGTCCCTCGAGAACATGATTTTTGATCATAAATACGCCTGTAAAAATACATTATAAGATACTAATGCTAACATTATAGATTATAATTTCGGTGGCGGACGCCATTTTGGAATTTCTGCACTCGTGGCAGGCCTCCCGCGGGTGGAGTGCGCGATTTCTATGTGCGCGCATTAAAACGATGATATCTCTTAATATTTGTATGGTAGCTATACATAAAGCATATTACAGTATATGTAATATATAAATATATTATAGTACAAGCTCTGCTTAGTTTGGGACTAGATGGTGTTGTGTAAAGATGTCCCAAAAATATTATTATATTATTATTATATATCGATAGAATCATTAATTATTAAATAAACTATCTTATTTTGTATGAGTTAGTGCCATTCTACCTATTTATGTAAGTTAAATCTTAGTACAAAATAAAGGAAACTATTTTTTTCCCGTTTCTTGGACAAAACCTGTAATAAAAAAAATAAAAAACCATATTTCAATAAAAGTTGTTGTTTTATTTACATTAAAATACATAACAAATAACATATAAACTACATGTGTTACAAAACTTGCGTATTTTACAATAAAATATAAATACGCAATAAAATACGCTATGTTTATTGTTCAATTCTGAGAACTCTGTGAGTCAAGCGGCTTCGAATGACTGTTTATCTTAAAGTATGGTCCATGTACTTATCAGTCTCGCATTAGTCGCGTTTCGATGCGGACGTGTTGCTGACTGCTTATTATTTTTTATAAGTCGTGTAGCGCGGCGAAAGCCGTCGCTCGTAATTTTTATTCGCCATGAGTCAACAACTTGTGGCGAACGAACTACTAGCGTTTTTGCAGCAGAAGTTGGACGTGATGGACGAGGTGTCCGCAGTCCAAATCTGCTCAACTAACTTCAGTGAGGATGACATCGCTGCTTCCAAGCTGCTCTTGTTCACGCTATTGAACAAGACCGACAAGATGGTGTCCCGTAGACGTGACGGGACTAAGAAAAGCGTGCAGGACATCATAACGCTGCTAAAAGAGACCGACCCTGACGACGTGCCGACGTTCGTGGCGAAGGATCTGTACAAGCTTCCTCCCGTCACCTTCGACCACGTCGATGTTACGAGCCTTCTGAAAGACATCGTCTTTCTAAAGGCAAGCCTGGTGGATGTGCAGAAGAGGTTAGATGCATCCCAAAACACCGTCGCCGATTTGCGCAACGAACTCGTAGAGTTGCGTAAGACGGTAGCGGTAATTGGGTCACCATCGAGTGCATCGAACATAAACACGCGTCGCGGAGCGGGCCTCGATACATCGGTGGCAAGTTTCGCGTCAGCAGTTTTGTCGTCGCCGTCACTCCCGAACGCTGAGCCTGCAAAACGCGCACCGTGTGCGCCCCGCAACCCCGCTCCCGCCCCTGTGGCTCCTCCCAGCGTTGCCGCCCGAGGTTCTCGACCCTCCGAACAGCTGCTCGTATCAACAGCTCCCTCAACGAAGCCCGGGCCTGAAAAGGTATCAAAGCGGGCGGATGATGATGGTTTCGTGGTGGTGCAAAGGAGGAAGCGCCGTCAACGAACCAACAAGAACCGCTGCGGCACGGCTCCTGCTGAGCCGAAGGTAACTATACGTGCCGCGAAGCCGAACACTCCGGTATACATCTCCCGTCTACACTACACCACTAAGGCGGAGGATATTGTGGAGTACGTGCGTCAAAGACTCAAGTACACGCCGAGAGTGCAGCTATTGGAATCGCACCGCAACGTCAACTTCAAGGCGTTCGTAGTGCGAGTACCAAATTGTTTTCTGCACCTCGTCATGGAAGAGGACTTCTGGCCGCAGGACGTGGTGTTCCGTCGCTTCCGCGGACAAGTGCCACAAGAACGCACAGGGACTAGTGCTCAGTGAAGTGTTTTACTAACATAGGCTTAAGTTTCTGTATATACTAACACATTTTGTAATATTATAATATATATGTTAGTCTGTAAGGTATGTATCTATGGGCCAAAGTAGCCTGATAATAAAGAGTTATTATTATTATTACTTATCGTAAACAAAGGTTCAGATGTGAGAAGTGTTTAGTTTTTAAACTATATATTCAAAACAAACCACTTGAAAATAATCGCTAAAAGTGGTCCTCTCAAACTTTGCATTACAGAACGAGTTCTGTTGGATTTATTCTTAGTATAAATGTCTATTCTACAACTAAATGAAGTGTACAAGTCAAAATAGGCATAAAAAAGGCATGTCGCCATACAAAAACATTTTAGAAATAAACAACAAAGACAAACAATTTCATCACAAAACGTGCCAAAAATGTCTATGATAGTATGGATAAGACTTCAGTGGGCTGTCACACCTGCATACCGGAATAAAATGTTTGAAAATGTTAAGTGATTAGATTATTCATAAATATCACTTTATAATTTTTTTTAATGGATTAGAGTATAAAAATTACGATTTTTAACTGTGTAAGTCAAAATAATAAAGCATAAAATACTAAGCAAAATATGCTAAGACGAGTCGCAACTGCGTTTTAAGCCGCACATATAATGTATTACGCACATCACGCTATGGATGACACTGCTGGACATAGTTCTCTCCCAAGAAGTAATGTGAAGATGTTATAGTCGCCGTCTACTGTTGGATGACACTGCTGGACATAGTTCTCTCTCAAGAAGTAATGTGAAGATGATACAGTCGCCGTCTACTGTTGGACATAGGGCTCCCCAAAGAAGTAACGTAAGGATGATGCAAGTCACTGCTGGACATAGGCCTCTCCCAAGTCCACTATAACCTACTAGGTACTACTAACGAACAAGGTTAAGGTACAAAAAGAAGATGATACTTTACATCAAGTATGTAAAGTAACAAAACAAGGCAACATACAGGATGTTTTCTTGCAACCTACACAGAACGTTTGTACCCTTTTTTTGCATACCTGGCATAACCGCCGTAGCCGGCAGTTACCTCCAGGCTGCAACGGGTACCCGGCCAGATGATGTGTCTTCACAAAATCTGACCGTAGTTGTGTAGGTGGTACAGGTGCAACAAAAGAATTCGAGTGTCTCGAAAGAAGAGATTTTATCAGCGACATTCTAAAAGAACGGTGGGTCACAGAAGACCTAGAAGATAAAGGGGTAGATTGCTTTACAATTATGTAAGCATTTAAACATGAAACATTAAGAAGTCTACGGAAATTTTTTTTGTACCATATCTTTGTCCGCTTGCGCTCTATTGGGTACATAGCCAGCATCTGGTCTTTCTTGTCCACCCCACCCATCATGATATTGTAGTCCAATATCACAGTGGGTTTGATGACACCACGGTCATTAGAAACGCCGTTGCCATGGTACGTTGAAATCGTCGCCACGCGGTTCTGATCTTTCCATACCATTACATCGACGTCGCCTGACGTGAAGCCAGTAATTTCGCCTCGACGCATCACACCCTTCGTAAGCCTAATCAAATCCTCGGGCACAAACTGCCGATTAGTACGGAGTGTGCCAACGCAATCAAACCCTAAAGTTTTCAACTTCCGGGCGAGAGCAGGCGAGTTGTAAAAGTTGTCCATCCATAGCGTGTGACCCCTATTTTCAAGACCATTAATAAGCCTCAAAACAGTGGTCGACGTAAATCCGTCTAACGGACCTTGTGTTTGGTGTGGTACCAACCGTTTATGAGCGTGAACCTCAAAGCGCCACAAGTAGCCACTCTGAGATTCACAGATCTCATACGTCTTGATACCTACTGTGGCGGCTTTGTTTGGAATGAATTGGTTGATGTCCAACCAACCTTTCCACTGCAGAAGTGACTCGTCCAAAGCAATATTTTGACTCAAGGTATACATCCCTGAAAATTTCCTGTTGAGGTGTGACAGCACCGGCTGAATTTTATATAATTTCGCCTCGGAAACGTCCAGTTCTAGTGCACGCATGCCACTGTTGCTGTTGAAATGCAGACACCTGCTAATAATCTGAAATCTGCGCAGTGATGTGTGCACTAAAACCGGGTGTCCAGAATACGTCATTCGACCCAGACCAGTACTCCGCGATGCGGCTTTTAACCACTATCAACATTGCCAGCACAATGGCGAGATACACGTACATTTCATCTACTGTTGTATCTCGCCATTGGCAGATGTGGCTCTGGGGATAGAGGTTGCCGACTTGGAGCATCTGTTCTGTAATCTCCTGAGCGTATCTGTTCGTTTCCGAGACTATGTGCTCCATAATCTGCTGATCCCAAATGGCAATAAATGTGTCATAAGGGTCAACACAAGGAGTTGCCGGACCTACATTAATATTGGAAAACGGTTCCCTCCTCAATTCAGGTTGAATTCGAGGCTCTGGAAACGAAATCCATACAAAATCGAACAGTGAAGTTGGCCCGTACTCCACTGAACCACCTACAAGTTCGGCCACCTCGGCGTCCTCGGCGGCGGCGACCTCTGCGTCCTCGGCGTCCTCGACCACGTCCAGTGGAGTGTCCTGAGCTGATGTCCATACTCGCGGTATAGGGACGGGTCATAGCATCATCACCATCATCGTCACATTCGTCACTGCCATCACTCTCCGGTTCGCTTCCTGATTAAACAAGTGATTGGTTGATGTACAATCCCTAACATAAGTTGACTTTATCAAAAGGTATATAAAATCAGCACCACTACTTACCATAGTTAACATGAAACATCACCAGGCAGTCGGTTGTGATCACGCATCACTATCATGTCCATAGAAAAATCTAATATGGTTACATATTTCTTTAAAATTCAAATTATCAATTATAACACAAACTTAACAGATTAGTGTAGTACTATCATTTAACAAAGTATTATCTTTATGTAAATTAATTTTTAAATGGATTTATAATTTACCATAGAAAACCGGCGGATATTCAGAACCGACGCTTTAATTGTTTACTTGGCAAAATTTGTATAAATACACGAATTATAACAAAGTAAAATGTTAATACATGTGAGAAATTAAACGCCGTCTTGCACAAAACTTAATTATTTCTTCAAAAAAATTTTACTCGTCCGTTATCGTTCGTACAGTTATCAGTTAACGTCTTAGCTCAGTCTCCGCCATATTTCTTTTCCTTTCTCTCTCTCGCTCGCACACACGCTCTCTCTCTCACACTCTGTCTCGTTCATACTCATACCATAAATAAAGGAACAATACTTAGGCTTAGGTTTCCACACATGACTCCAGGTGACCATCCATCTCTTTCATTCCCACATTCGGCCGTCCTGCAATTAGTCTGTCCCTAGACTAATAATACGTTACATAAAGGTTATCATAACTAAACAATCGTACTGTTACAAAATCTGACATCTAACATTAATAGCAAACCTTTAATTCTGTATGAACCAAATACAAGACAAACTACATTACTAAAATCTAAGAAACTTGAGACTTCACAGTGGATTTACTGAATCAACAATTTGACATTGTAATTACAACCATTGTTTACCTAATAGTCATGTCTTTGAGGGAAACACAATATCTTCACTATCAGTAAAGAATCTGAAAAATGCAGATTAAATTAAACATTAACATACTATTTACTTTTGTTCTAACTATCAGTGTCGGTTAAGCCAGGCCATGGTTTCATTGAGTCAGCTGCACTAGATGTTTTATTTGGTCCTTCCGTGGAAGCGTCCACTTTAACTACATCATATCTGTCTGAACCCTTCACCTTAGTGACTCTATAGGGGCCTAGATACTTTGGCCTTAACTTCATACCAACCCCAAATTGTGTACGTCATATAGCCACTAAATCCCCGACTTGATAGACTCGACTTTTCTTTCTTCCTTTATTGAAATTACGTCTGTTCTCCTCTTGAATTTTCAATATTTGCTCTTTTGCTCTATTTCGTACCTCTTCTCTATTGTTTATGAAAATATTTCGAGTTTCTTCCTGAATCATATCCAAAATCTCTGGATCTGCTCGTAATCGCATTTTTATGCCAACAAGTAACTCATAAGGTGCAGCATTTACACTCCTTTGATAAGTACTGTTCAGCGCTTGTTGCAGACGACTAACATGTTGGTACCAATGAGCAGGTTGCTCTAGACACAGTTTGGTTAATACTGAAATAATCACTCTGTGGATTCTTTCCACCTGACCGTTTCCTCTGGGGATTCCTGTAATAATGATGGAAATACTCTTCGATTGTCATAGCGATCAGACGTGTACATCTTTTTAACGTAATTATTTTAACTGAGTAACCAACAAGTGTGAAACAATAGTGGTGTTAACTGTGATTGCAATAATATACAAAATAGCTTCACGCAGTGAAATCTAATTGCACCGGTTGTACTAGGCCCAGCAGCGTACGCGGCAGCGGTAACCGCTCTTCACCACCTCGGGTAAACGAGACCATCTATTTTTTATCTCACCCGCGCGCTGTGACACTGTTCTTACGCATTACGGTATCGCACGAGTTGCGCTATAAGGATGAGTCTACAGCGAACACCGCCGAGCGGGGCTGTTATGAGCGGGAGCGGAGGCGGTTCCTTTCCTGACTTACGCATCCTACAAACAATTCAAACAGAAGAAGGTCATATTACACAAAGACCTAAGAGGAAACAGCCTGAACCAGATTTAAGTATCAAGGAAGAACTTTCGGAGTTTCGGAAGGATATGACGAAAATGTTTAAATTGTTTTGTGATACACAGAATGCCCATCTAGATAAACTTAATGAAAAAATGACAGAGATTTCAAATGAGATGAATAATATAACTGAGACCCTCGTTTCAGAGCAATCTGAAATAAAGGGGGAATTAAGCAACCTGAAGATTCAAAATTGCGATTTACAACAAAGAATTACAACCCTCGAGAGCGATCTATCAGTAGTAAAAAAATCCTCTAATATAAATCCGCTAAGTCTTGACTATGAGACCTTGGCCTTAGAATTCCAGGAGCGAGTGGAGCGCCAGTGCAACGTCGTTATTGTCGGTATACCCGAACTTAATCATAAAAACTCGCAAATGAGGCGTGAACATGATAATAAACAAATAATTAACACACTGAGGACAATTTATGACGAATGTCCCACCCCAATAAAATGCATACGTCTTGGCAAGTACTGTATTGGTAAAAATAGACATATTAAGGTGTATTTTGAACAGAAAGACATTGTTATGCGAATTTTACGTAACAAAACAAAACTGATGAGTGATAGTATACGCATTTATGCGGACCAAACACCGATGCAATTAAAATTTATAACTCAACTGCGTGATAAATTGTCGCGCCGCCAAGAAAACGGTGAGTCAGATTTAGGAATAAAGTATATAAAGGGTATACCAAAAATCATTAAAACTGAACCAAAAAACTACAGACAAACTATACCAACCAACCTGGCGATAACTTTGACACAGGACTAGAAAATATAACTTACCAGCACGTTAACACCTATCAAAATATAACAACAACTACCTCCTCTTTGAGATTATTTTACGGTAATATTCGCAGTTTGAACCAAACAAAGAAACTTGATGAATTAAAATGTATTATACAGTCCTTCAAGGTGCCAGTCCACGTTATCTTACTTACCGAAACATGGATAAAATCAGAGACTGATGCGCAACTGGTGACTATAGCTAACTATGTACACATTTCCAATATAAGAACGGACGGCATCGGCGGAGGCGTATCTATGTTTATACACAAAAATATTAAGTTTGACATCAAAGAGAATCGATACGTACATGGAAACAATTTTCTATTTATACAATTACTAAACCTCTCGCTAACGATTGGTGTGATTTATAGGCCACCCAGTACAAATATAACAAAGTTTCTTGATGCATATACATCTACTTTGGAAAAGATAAAACAAAAATCAATAATACTTGGAGATTTTAACATAGACCTCCTGCGAAATGAACGTAAAACCACCGATTACTTGAATATAGTCCAGGAGTCGGGCTACCACATATTAAACAATCTGCACGAAGAGTATGCCACACGTCAGACCACAACATCAAGAAGTATAATTGATCATGTGTGTGCAAATATTATGGGTGCGAATATACACGTCGCTGTAATAGAATCATCGCTATCTGACCATAAACAAATCTATGTAGAACTTAAAAAGTATAAGCAGTCATTTAAACATAAAATACAATACCAAGCAATAAACTACGAGAAATTATATAAAAATACACAAGGAAAACATTTACTAAATGAAGAGGACAGTTATGACAGTTTCGAAACATTTTTAAAACAACAAATTGACGACGCAAAAATAACGAAATATAAAATTCTTAACTTACCTCAGAAAGACTGGATTAACAAAGAAATAATCGAATACATTAATGAACGAAATCAACATTGGTATAACTATATTAAGACGAAACCTGAAAACGAAGCACTAAAAGAAAAATTTAGAGTCGCAAAAGAAAAAGTAAACAATACCAAATAAGGATAGAAAAGAAGAAGTATTACCATGACGCTTTTAATAAATGTAATAAAAATCCTAGGAAGATGTGGAAATTAATTAATACTCTTGCTAAAAATAAAGTCAGTGATGGTTGCGCTCCTCCAAAGTTAATTTTTAATAATAAGCCTGTTCTACACGGAAATGATATTTGTAATTGCTTTAATGAATATTTCTCCACCATTGGTTCTATATTGGCTCAAAACATACAGTCAAACTACAACCACCAATACACCACCCTAACTAATAAGAACCGTACCACTGTACTGGCAGTGCTGCAACCCTGTACAAAGGATGAAATAATAAAAATTATAGATAATTTAGATAATAATACTAGTTGTGGTATAGACGGGATAACTACCAAAGCCGTTAAGTGTATGAAAGACCTTATGGCAGTCAGTCTTACCAGCTGTATCAACAAATGCCTCGACGAAGGTGTGTTCCCGGATAGCCACAAAGTGGCTAAAGTAACCCCTATATACAAGTCCGGACCTAAAACTGACTCTAGCAACTACAGGCCCATTTCGGTACTTCCTGTTGTGTCAAAAGTATTTGAAAAGGTATTATATAGCCGCTTGTTTCAATACATAAAAGACATAGACTTCCTTTACAAACATCAGTATGGATTCCGACCACATTCAAACACATTGTCAGCAAGTATAGATTTAGTAACTAAAATTAAGCAAAACATTGATCAAAAGCAATTAGCTCTAGGAGTTTTCATAGACCTTAAGAAAGCATTTGATACAATTAGTCACTCTATCATGTTAGAAAAGCTAAAAAGCATTGGTATCACTGCAAAAGCTTACAACATTTTTGAATCTTACCTTACAAACAGAAAACATATAGTAAAAATAGAAAATTATCAAAGCGAACCAGCAAAAATGGTGTGCGGAGTTCCGCAGGGTTCAGTTTTAGGGCCGTTACTTTTCCTAATCTACATCAACAACATAAGTACTATTGAGCTCACAGGTAACATCTCACTGTATGCAGACGATACTTGTCTTTTTTACTTTGGGCACTCAATTCACTCCGTTGTCACTGAAGCTCAACAGGACCTTAATAAGTTGAACATATGGTTAAAGCAGAATTTATTAACAATTAACGTAGGCAAAACCTCATACGTAATATTTTCAGCTAAAAACAAAAAAAAACCTGATTTCCCCCCACTTACGGTAGATAACCAACAGATTTTAAGATCAAACCGGGAGAAATATTTGGGACTAATTTTAGATAACAGACTGACATTCAGACCGCATATTGAACAAGTTAAAGCGAAATTATCATCACTAACTGGTGCTTTGCGAAATATTTCAAAATGTGTACCGTTTAAACTGCGTCATACAATCTACAATACGTTAGTTAAGCCTCATATAGATTACTTTATACAAGTTTGGGGACAGGCCGCTCCTGCCAACTTAAAAGACCTACAAACTACACAAAACAAACTAATAAAGGTTCTATTTAACTTTAAATATCACACTCCAACTAAAGAAATTTATAATAAAACAAAACTACTCAACTTGCAGAAACTATATATATATCACACTTGCATATTGATCAATAAAATACTTAAAACTAATATTCACTCCCAAATCAAATTCAAACATAAGAAACATCGTTACTTTACCAGAAGCAGAGGCAATATAGAACTACCCATGGTCAGAACCTTATATGGAAAGAGGAATATACAGTTTGAGGGAGCTCAACTATATAACAAACTACCGAAAACTATAAAAGATTCTGAATCTGTTAATATTTTTAAGAAAAGGTTATTGGTACACCTTATTAATAACTAACACCTATTGTAATTCGTAGCTATGGTAGAATCGAAGAAATTTATGTACTTTAATGTTAATTAGTTAAGTTTCATTTTAAGTGAACTATTGTAAAGTTCTTTGAGAAAATAAACATTCTTTAAACCGAATGGTAACATGCTCAATCTTTTCGTCTTTGCAATAATTTGTAAAGTCACCACTTGTAAAAGCAGTACCACGGTCTGTTATGATTCGTCTAGGATTTCCAAAACCTTGCTGGTGAATCTGTAGCTTTGCTATTACCTCTCGACTTGTAGTACTTTTTGTTGGGAATATCCATGTGAACTTGGTGAAAGCATCAATTACCGTCAAAATGTGATTATATTGTTTTCTCGTTTCAGTCATAGGCCCAATATGATCAATGTGTAATGTATCCAATGGTAATTCTCCCTTCTCAATTGGGGATAAAAATCCTTCTTGTTTTCCAGCTTTACGACTCGCTAACAAACAAGGTATACAGGTTGGTATGTACTCTTCAATTTTTCTATCCAAACTCCTAATGTAGTAGTCTTTATTTAGCAACTCAGCAGTTTTTTTCCTGCCAAAATGTCCATTTTCATGAGCTACGAATTAACTCTGTCTCCATACTCTTGGGCACTACCAGGTGTTTCTCAGGACCTTTGAAGAGAATATCATTTTCGAGCCAATAGTCTTCATATGGTTTGTCCGCTACAATTTCAATTATTGCTTTCAACAGAGGGTCTTTGGCTTGATTTTGTTTCAATTTCTCATGTAGATCTGAAGAGATTATTGCTACATATGGATGCCTACTCAGAGCATCAGCGTGTCGCATCTGACTTCCGTTCCTGTGCTCAATGGTGAAGTCATATTCCTGCAATAGTAAAATCCACCGCAGTGTCATCTGAAAAGCTTTACAATCTGTTACTATTCTAAATTTTATCCCAAACAAATATTTCCTAAACTTCTATATTCCTTCAATAACAGCGAGTGCCTCCAGCTCATAACTCGAATACAGACTTTCAGCATCTGATGTTTTCCTGCTCATATAATAAACAGGATGCAAACATCCGTCATCCCCACTTTGCTGCATCAATATAGCAGCATATGCAACTGTTGAGGCATCTGTGTGCAATTCAGTGTATGCCTTAGGGTCATAAATCTTGAGCACTGGGTTACTAGACAACTTCTCTTTCAATGTTTCAAAGGCAACCCTTTGTGCTTGATCAAAAACAAAACTACAATTTTTTTTCATTAAATCAGTCAGTGGTTTTGCAATCAAAGAGAAATTCTGTATAAACTTACGAAAATATGATGTTAATCCAATGAAGCTTTGTAGTTGCTTGATGTTTCCAGGTTCTGGGAATTTCCTTACAGCATCAGTCTTTCCGGGAGATGGCTTTACTTGACCATTTTCAATTATATGGACTAAATACTCAGTATTGGCGTTAGAAAAATCAGCGCTGCCACCCTCGGATGACAACTGAGTGAAGTCTGTCCTGAACATCGTGCGTTTCGGCCCGCTTCCCGCACTAGCATTTCCTTGCGATCTTGTATAACCTTGCCGTGTCAATTGCTGACGTCGGTCGTAACTCGTACCGGGTTGGTCGCCACTGCCACCACCGCTTCGTGATGTACTCGGCACTGGTTCGGCTATTTCAGTCTTAGTGAGATTACAATGTGGGGCAATATGGCCGAAACCATTACATTTAAAACACTTCAGCCCGAGTTGTCTGTTAGGGCGTTCTTTGGAATGATGATTTTTTTCACCACAGCTGTAGCACCTTAACTCTCTAACACCTTTCGATAACACATCACTGGCAGCTTGGTATCGTCCTCGCCGTGATTTTGAGTCCATTCTCAGTTTATTTTGAAGAGTTTCGTAAATGCGTAATTTCTTTGAGGTCGGTGTACGTCGTCACCCCATATAACAATGAACTTCATCACCTTGAATCCCGTCAACAATGTACTTTATAGTGATGTAATCCGGCATTTTACCGCGTTTTCCCAATTCACGGCAATATCTTTATTTATTGTTCTTTTTCTGTTTAGTAGACTAGATTAATTTGATGGTCCAACAACATCAAACTGCATTGTTCTCATGTAAGTCGGACATAACAATGATTTATATTCATTTAATATTAACAGACATTACTGTAATGGTTATTGTGATTATATTTTTCTTATTATTTAATAACTTTTAACTCAATAAAATGTAAATGTGAGTACTCTGTAGGCTAAATATACCTACTCAGCTCTGAACAGTCTGGCGGCTTTGAGCCTTTTTAGTGGCCTACGCAAATGTTTCTCTGATCTGGTATCGTCGTGTGACGGGTTGTTGAGCTCCCTAAATTATGGTTGAGCTACACAATGACTGATGCATGCGAGCCATCGGTTGGGACTGGTCTACTCAAAGCCGCTATGACTCTTTCTTCAAAAGGCCATTTCAGACTTTGCCCTACATTGTAAGACACATATTTGTTATTATACCTTGTTTAGGAAGCATCGCCTACAACTACAAACAGTATGCAAATGTAAATTTGTAACTAATTGCGGCCAAGCTTCATCAGGCGTTCTCTCCGCCGGTGAATGAATTTTAAGTGTACCTTCACAATTTTATATTATCTGTACTTAAGTCTTTGTCGTTCATATTACATTCTCCTTTACAGTTCTAGTCTGCATTTTTTATTTTTCCTGCCTAAACACACATCCAAACATAATTTGGTCCTAACGAGACGGATGAGAGAATCAGGAATAAGGATAAGTCCAGGAAATTAATTGGAAATACTACCATTTAAAGATTTATTGTGAGTAGCTGGCTAAGGTCAAAGGCAAAGGTCATCATCCAAGGAAAAGGATATTTAATGGTATTTGGCCAGTGCTGTGTCCCTTATTACATTTATTTCAGAACCCATTACTCATAATCAGGTAGTGTTTAATGTGTTTTTATCGAATTGTAAAGGTTAGTATCGATATTGGTATAATTTTTTGTTCTTTTGCACATGTATGATTTCTTGTCAGGTCACCAAATTAATGTTATAATTTGCACTCAATCTATTGTGTTAAAGGTAATTAAGCAGCAAACTAGGTTAATCATACTGTTAACCATTATTTCATGTAGTTTCCTTTGTTATCTTGCAATAGATATTATAAGAAATCTTACTTTGTAGGTACTTACTAAACTAACAGTTACTTTATATTTTCTTACATTTTAATGTAATTAAGAAGGTTTACATGTACCTATGTGTCATTAGTAAAAACGACAATTTATTATTAACATCAACAAGTCCATAGTTTGTAAAGCAGAGTAGTATCTACTTGTGTATAATAGTATTAGGTATATTGAGTATTTTACGTTACCAATACTTATAATTAATTATTAGTGCTCAAATACCTATCAATTTCGTAGCAGTATTTCATTGTTATTGTAAAGTAATCAGAGTGAGTAAACCTCTTAGCCTGTTGTAATTGACTATAATATTTTAACTTGTTATGATAAGTTAAACTTGTAAAATTTCAGTGTGGTTACCTGCTTCCCAAAGAATGACTGATAGGGAAGAAAAGGAGCTCATTAAAAAACGAGCAAGTTATAAAGGTCGATTAACGGTATTTTCTAACTACTTAGAGGATTTAAAGGATTCTTTAACGCAAACCCAGATCAACGAACTGCAGTTACGACTCGGTAAGATTGAACATGTTTATTCGCAATATGACGAGCTTCAGTTAAGGTTGGAATGTATAGCGGAGGATATTAATATACAGTTATCAGAACGAACTGATTTTGAATCCTTATATTACAAACTTGTTGCAAGGGCACAGGACTTACTCGCTAAACGCAATGATGTTGCTAATAGTGATAAGTTTTCTCGCATTGGCAATAATAAGCTAGTTAAGTTACCTACCATCCAACTGCCCAAGTTTAATGGGACATATGACAAGTGGTTAGAGTTCCGTGATACGTTTTCAAGTCTGATACATTCAAATGACCAAATTGATGAAATTAACAAATTTCATTATCTCCGCACTTCCTTGGAGGGGACAGCCGCCGTAGTTATACAATCTATTGAATTTTCTGCTAATAATTATACCATTGCGTGGAATTTACTATGTGAAAGGTTTGATAATAAGCGGCTCCTCATTCAAAATCATGTATCAGCCCTATTTAATATTGAAATGGTTACTAAAGAATCCTCAGATAATATTAAACGTATAATTGATTCTTTAAATAAAAACCTACGAGCGTTAGAGTCTTTAGGTGAGCCAATTACGTTTTGGGATACGTTAATAATTTATATAGTAACTCATAAATTAGATTTAAGGACTTATCGACACTGGGAAGAAGAAAAGGGTCATATAGATAAAAATAAATCAATCACATTAGACATTTTCCTTGAATTCTTGAGAAATCGTGCAGACTTGCTTGAAACATTAGATTTATCTCGCAATCAGCCTAATAATAACAGTAGTACTAAAACTAACAAGCATAAAACAATGATTTCAATGAACAGTGAAACACCACCACAGAAAAGTAAAACTAATAACAGTTCCTCTCAGGTATCATGCCCGCATTGTAATGATAAACATAGTTTAATCAACTGTCCGAAATTTCTTGGTCTCAGCAACGAGAAAAGGCTTGAGCTACTGCCTGAATACAAGGTATGCTTCAATTGCTTTCGGTCAGATCATTACGCAAATCATTGTAAGTCTTATGGTTGTAAAATATGTCGGCGTAGGCATAATACACTGGTCCACGTAGAAGGTGCTTCACATAAATCTATACCTAATGTTTCTACTTCGCAAATCGGTAGCACTGCTACTGTTGATGCCACATCATCTGAAAATAAAGCCAATAGTAAGGTTTTAGTATCTGCACTTGCTACTGCTTATGTTAGTAATAAAAGTAAAAGTCAAGTTCTATTGGCTACTGCATTAATAAAAATTTATGACAAGAATAACCATGAATATCTCGCGCTGGCTATATTGGACACGGGCAGTACTACTTGTATAATGACAAATAAGTTATGTGATTTATTGAATTTGCCAACGGTTCAGGTAAATGAGTTAGTACAAGGCATTAACAATTCTCAATCACAAATTAATAAAATGTGCAGTGTCTCTATTAAGTCATTATGTGAAAACTTCACTACTAATATTTATTGTTGCATTTTACCATACATAATGGAGTCCAAGCATCGTGTTCACCAGCACGTCATAGAATTAACATGGCAAAACTTAATTCAAGTTCTTCACATCATTTCACATCTGAAGATGACATTCAAAACCTCTTATCGCGTTTTTGGGAACTGGACGAAGTTGCCCATCAGTCATCTTCATATTCTGATGAAGAAGCTAAGTGTGAAGAACATTTTGTACAAAACACAACTCGAATGTCAGATGGTCGGTTTTGTGTTAGGATACCACTAAAACAATCACCCCACGTTCTGGGTGACTCACTGGCTAGAGCAAAACATTGTCTTCTATCTATTGAACGTAGATTTAAAAGTCAGCCAGCTTTAAAAATTCTTTATTGTGATTTTATGAAAGAGTATATTTCGTTAGGACACATGTCTGAGTGTTCAATTGATTTACAACAACTAACATATTTTATTCCTCACCATGGTGTCTTACGCGAGTGTAGCATAACTACAAAATTAAGAGTAGTATTTAATGCCAGTAGTCTTACTACTTCTGGCATTTCATCGAACAACATTCAAATGGTAGGCCCAGTTGTTCAAGACGACTTAATGTCTATACTTCTGAGATTCAGAAAACATAAATACATTATTTCTGCTGATGTAGAAAAAATGTATCGGCAGGTGGTTGTACACCCTGGTGACAGATATTTGCAAAAAATAATGTGGCGGGATAACCCTTCAGAGTCTATTAAAACCTATGAACTTAACACTGTGACATATGGAACAGCCAGTGCACCCTTTTTAGCAACTAGGTGTTTGAAGCAAATTGGCTTGGATTGTAATGATGAAAAAATTGCTAATATTATAATCCATGATTTTTATGTTGATGATTTGCTCACAGGTGGGGATACAATATCTGACGTCACATATATCCGTCAAAAAGTCACAAACGAGTTGGCCTCCGCTGGTATGCCACTTAGGAAGTGGAAGTCCAACAATACTTTGATTATTTCAGACGAAGTCTCAAGTTCATCATTAAAACTAAACATTGGCGCCACTGAACCAAGTAAAACATTGGGTCTTAACTGGCAAACAGACTCTGATGAACTTCGCTTTTCAATAAGTAATACGTCAAAATCAAATAATGTAACAAAACGTGAAGTTTTGTCTGTTACATCTCAAATATTTGACCCTTTAGGTCTATTAGCTCCATGTATCATACCAATGAAAATAATAATGCAAAAACTTTGGTTGCATAAATTGTCATGGGATGACTGTTTACCCCCAGACGTCGCTAAGACATGGAAAGATATTGTTGAGAGGTTATTTATTTTAAATAGTTTACGCATTCCACGTTTAGTCTTTTGTAATTCTTGGAAGGTGATAGATCTACACATATTTTGTGATGCATCACAAACCGCTTATGGTGCATGCATTTATGTACGGAGTATTAAAAATAATAATGAAGTTTTGGTGCGTTTACTTACAGCAAAAAGTCGAGTGGCTCCTATCAAGCCGACTACAATTCCGCGACTCGAGCTCTGTGCTGCCTTGGTTGGGGTGAGGCTATATGAAAAGGTGATTAATTCACTAGCCGCACCAATTCAAACTAGTACATTTTGGAGTGATTCCACAATAGTCCTGGGGTGGTTAAAAATGATACCAAGTAAGCTGCAAACGTTTGTACGCAATCGTGTAGCAGAAATAGTAGAAAAATCGAATGCCAATTGTACTTGGAGACATGTTCCTACTCATCTTAATCCCGCTGATTTAATATCTCGAGGAACTGATGTAAGTCAAATTCAAAATCTTAATTTATGGTGGTCAGGACCTAATTTTTAAATCAGGATATAAGCAAGTGGCCTTCTTTTCCAGCTTCTGTGGAACCACTACCGGAAACTAAAACTGAGGTTTCTTTATTAAGTTCCGAAACTCCGATACCTCTAATTGATTTTAATCGTTTTTCAAACCTTTCTAGACTTAAACGTGCAACAGCGTACGTGTTACGATTTATTAATATTTGTAAAAAGCAACCACCGACCACTGAACACCTTAGTGAAACTGAATTGCAAAATGCATTAAATCTAATTGTCAAACTATCTCAAATAGAATCATTTCCTGAATATAAATTATTAATTAAAAATCAGTGCTTACCGAGAGGAAGTCCATTAACTAAACTTAACGTATTTTTGGACAAGTGTAATTTAATTCGTGTAGGTGGTCGCTTACAAAATTCTTCATTTTCATATGAAAAAAAGCATCCATTAGTAATACAGTCCACTCATCGATTTTCAAAATTATTATTTGAATTTAAACATAAAGCTCTAATGCATGCAGGGCCGCAACTTTTATTGGCTTGTATTAGAGATAGTTTTTGGCCAATAGGTGGTCGCAACCTGGCTAAATTGTGTTATCATCGTTGCGTCATATGTAGTCGCATTACCGCTAAGCCAATTAATCCCATTATGGGAAACTTACCTGAAAAACGGGTGGCTTCCGGTGGTCATCCATTCGAATGTGTTGGGGTTGGTTACGCAGGACCTCTACTGTCAGCTTCGCGACAAGGTCGTGGTTGTAGACTTGTAAAAGTGTATATTTTACTCTTTGTTTGTTTCACGACAAAAGCTGTTCACATTGAATAGGTGGGTGACTTAACTAGTCATAATTATTTATCAGCACTTCGTCGCTTTATGTCTCGTCGAGGTAAACCTACGCATATATATTCTGATAACGGAACCTCGTTTGTTGGCGCTTATAACGAACTCGGTAAATTTTTGAAAGAAAATAACAGTTCGTTGTCTGGTGACATTGCCGCTGAAGGAATCAACTTCATTTTTATTCCTCCTTATTTATGCTCCACATTTCGGTGGTCTTTGGGAGGCAGGTATCAAATCAGTGAAGTATCATTTAAAACGAGTAATGGGAAATTGTCACCTTACATATGAAGAATTATATACAGCACTGGTTCAAATTGAAGCCCTGCTTAATTCGCGTCCGCTCACGCCGTTGTCATCGGACCCTAATGACCTTCTGCCGCTAACCCCTGGACACTTTTTGATAGGAAGGACACTGACGTCCTTGCCTGTACCGTCTTATGAAGCTACTGCTATAGGTCACTTAAAACGATATGAACGGATAGAAGCTTTACGTCAACACTTCTGGTCGAGGTGGAATAAAGAATATATTTCGGAACTACAGCAGCGGACAAAGTGGAAGTCTTCAAAGACAGTTTTAGAAACTGATCGTCTTGTTGTAATAAAAGAAGACAATTTACCACCATTGAAATGGCGACTAGGCCGAATCTCAGCAGTCTATCCAGGACGTGATGGAATCAGTCGTGTGGCAGACATAAGAACTGCGACTGGAACAATCCGGCGTGCATGCAGCAAAATATGCCCACTGCCATTAAACGAAGGTTCTGGTTGAAAGATGGCCTTTCAACGCCCGGGGGCATGTTTAGGAAGCATCGCCTACAACTACAAACAGTATCCAAATGTAAATTTGTAACTAATTGCGGCCAAGCTTCATCAGGCGTTCTCTCCGCCGGTGAATGAATTTTAAGTGTACCTTCACAATTTTATATTATCTGTACTTAAGTCTTTGTCGTTCATATTACATTCTCCTTTACAGTTCTAGTCTGGATTTTTTATTTTTCCTGCCCAAACACACATCCAAACATACCTACTATGTCTGGACTTTAAAAGAGACTGTGATTCTCTGAGTTTGTTTCGGCGTTTCTTCTCAGAGGTCGTCAGTTAGGAAATGCCGGAGCCATCTAGCTTAAAAAAATGTTAAATATTGACTTGTAAAAGTGTCTTTAAAAGATCTATTTACAGAAATAAATATCATTTATCATTTATTTATCAACGCATAACCAACAGGTAATCAAGATAGCTCTCATCGTGGCGTTTTTTCCGGCTGCTCAGCAACTCGTGTGCAGTTTTTTGGTCTAGGGTATCAGGGAATTCCTTACTTATAGCTTGCTTAAATTCGTCCCACGTCTTAAACGTTCGTTCCGACCGGAGCCACAGCGCCGCGGTGCCTACCAACGATCGTCTTGCTACAACCAACTGTTGTAATACCGTCCACTGAAATAATTCACGGTTGTCTTCTATATCTTGGATCCATTTCGTTACGGGGTAACTATTATCCTGGCCACTGAATTTCGTAATCAAATCATCCGTGTAGAACCCGTAGCCGGCTTGCATCGTGAGACCAGGACCTGCTGCCGTAGATCCGTCCTTCGCCATTGTTCATTTATTTTCTTCGAGGTTGTAGTGGAGTCTTCGTCGTCGAAAGTTGGTGTAGCACGTGTTCGTCGTTGATTTATTTTCCCGTGCGTGATCGTCGTCCGTCTTCTTTTAATCTCTCGGAATCCACTTTTGTGGGCGTGAAATGTGAGAAATTAAACGCCGTCTTGCACAAAACTTATTTATTTCTTCAAAAAAATCTTACTCGTCCGTCTTTACAGAGTTATCAGTTAACGTCTTAGCTCAGTCTCCGCCATATTTCTTTTCCTTCCTCGCTCTCGCTCGCACACACGCTCTCTCTCTCACACTCTGTCTCGTTCATACTCATACCATAAATAAAGGAACACAATACTTAGGCTTAGGTTTCCACACATGACTCCAGGTGACCATCCATCTCTTTCATTCCCACATACATAATTCATTAATATACCTGGAGTCCCTTGTATACAGTCCTCTTCATCAATGCACTCTTCAGGAGTAATATTCGTAATTTGAGCATTTTTGCGAGTTTCTTCCACAAGTTTTAACATAAGCTGTGATCGTCCTGTTTTCATTGTGGCATACCTTTTAAGGTAGAATGTAAACAAATAAGCACGAAATAGTGAATAAATACGCAAACAAAGATAAATTCGTATAATTGTTAAGAAAAATCTAATCCGCTGCGACGCGGGGGCGAGTTCGATGAATAGAGGCGATTGCGCGGTTTCGTCGGGAGCAGGAGGGGGCGGCAGGGGATCCCCGCGCGTCGTACAAATAGGAGTATACACAAGCGTCATTCTACTACGAGCGCCTATCAAATACGTCAGTTTACCGACTGATTAATTTGATATCCAAAATACATATAATTTTTTCTTTTTTGTAATAATAATATTTAGACAATGTAGTATTCAAATATGGTAAAAAGTTAATTTCGTATGTTTTTCAAAACCGACATTATTTTATGATCATGACGTTATCGTAGCGCTCAATCGTGGATACAGGCTCAGCTCCCACATAAGTAGACAGCAAAGTCACTTGTCTGTTATCCTTCTAACTTACTGAAGACATTTCAATTGCATCGTAGCTGGACACGTATTCTTCATAAGATCCTCTCTCCACAGACTTTGCCATCACTTGTTGCTTTGTAGGCAATTTGCAAGATTTTACAAGACGGTTTCTTTGCACGGTTCCTAAACACCAAATGCCTTGTTTTGCCATATAGTACATGAGTGGCAAAGAAGTGTAGAAATTGTCAAAGTAGACAATGTGATTCATTCTTCTTGGAATGGCTCGAGATAGTTTTATGACGACATTACCAACGGTTCCTACATCTGTTTCATTTTCTAACATGGGCTTATTGCCAATGCCCATTATCCTTTCCTGAGTATACACCGTGACTTTATAGTCGTTTTGGAACCGAAACGTGGTAACTTAGGATAATTAGTAGTACAAATAAAAAATATGAAGTTGACTGTACAGCTAATAATAAAAAAGTTGGCATTTCAAAAAAAAAATTTCACTTGTTCGAGTTTGTTCGTAGTAATTCTAAAACCGCCGCAGTCTCAAGCTTGCCATTTATCAATGATGCGCGGCGGGTGGCGCGGGCGCGGGGCGCGGTGGCGCGAGCGCGGTACGAGTCAGCTCATCAGCTGGTCACCTACCTACAGCAACGCGAGCGACGGACGACGGTCGGATGATTCGTCCGAGTACCTACTACGCGTGATTTAATAGCTAGTAGCTAGACAAGTACATTTTATTATTAAAATAAATTGCATTACGATGCAGATAGCGACGTAATTTGATGTTAGGTTAGTACCTAGATCGCAGTTCAAATACTATAAGTATGGCGGTGGTATACCAGCGAATCAGCTGATACGGGACACGAACGTAATACCTACATTCTTACTAAAAAAATTTGAATAAGACTGTGTGTAGGTAGGTTTTATCGTAGTTTTTATTTAAGAAAAAAACCAACACTAGGATTTTCTCCTGTGTCATGGGTGCATTTACAAACATAAATTTTCACATACACAAACACGCAAGCCCAGAACATTCACCCACAGATCATACAAATTTGTTCCGAGCGAGGATCGAACCCGCGACAGGCGCAGCAGTCGCTCGCACAGCCGCTGCGCATCAACATTTTCACGCCAACTACGTAAATTGTACCTACTCCAATTTCGTTCATACTTTACACGGGCTTAGGACCGGCAGAAATACTTTATTTGAATTGAACTTATCTTTATTTTACTGTAGGTATCAATAATTAGAAACAGAGAGCCAATGAACTGAGTAGGTACTTCAGGCGTTTGGATTTTTGGAATTTGAGCTAAATTTACAAAATAATTAACTTATGTACATAGCTAAGTACTTACCTATTAAAAGTTTATTTATAAATTGTTTACACTTCCCTGTACCGAAGCAACTACACGAAATGGAGTCTGCCGCGTTCAATACACAAACGTGTCTGTTTTATGCTATTGTCTTTTAGCCTATCACTTTTCACTTTATCAAAGGCGTCCACTATCGCACTGCGTAACTCGTTAAGACTTTCATGTTCACGGGTATAAAGGAGTCTTTTTATTTCCGACCACAAGAAAAATCCAGGGGCGTTAAGTCTGGGCTCCGTGGTGGGCAAGCTACGGGACCGCCGCGCGACGTGGCCTATCCATCGATCACGGAACTGATTGTTTGGGTAAGCACGCACAACACTTGCATAACTAGCCGGGCAGCTGACATAGGGCAGTTCTTGCCGGTGCATCATTGTTGTTGATGACGTGAGCTCGACGGAACTTATAGGGATGTTAAGCCATTATTATTTAATGTTTTCCATACAAAGCATTGGCTAACATTAAATTCTTGTGCCGCCATTCTCGTGCTTCGCCGCGGAGCCCGCTCGAAGTACCTACTCCAGAATAGCGTCTTCGTTCTCCTGCGAGTCATTTAGGCGCCCTCGACCTTGCGCGTGAGCCGGCACACGGAATTGTCCATGATTGAGAAGGCGCTGAGTTGCAGCCAAGTTGGTAGGGGTTGAAGGTACTTGAGGACTTTTAATCCCTCGTAGCCGCAGCGCCTTTAAATGTTCTGGCCGGGAATACAACCGCTTGGCCTTCCAAATTGTAACTAGTAACAGTGTACAGCTGAACCATTGTCAAGTACCTACTCCGCGTTCAAATATTCATACTGAAGACTCATTTTCGCGTGGCTACGTAAAACGTAAACAATGCAACCTTTATCGCGCGCGAGTTGCAGCAGAACTGGCGGGTGCGTTCGGTTAACGGGGGTGGGTGCGGCGCGGGCGACGGCGCGGGAGCGCCCGCCGCGCCGGCGCCGCGCAGCCTGTTACTAGGGGTAGGTACATAATACATTACAGCTGTGTGCGTGGATTGTAGGCAGCGGGCGCCGCGCCGCATCCAATGGGCGGATAACGTGTCTATGCATGTTTTACCGCTTAGTGTTGTGTGTGTAACATTGAATGACATCGATCGTAGTGATCGTAGTACGTAACATTGAGTGGAATTATCATGAGTTCTCACTTTTTGTTCGAATATGACATTACTTTTAATAATCAATAAAATAATATATTTTTATTTAATTTAAATTATATTTTAATAGGTTCTATTACTGATATAGAGTCTAAAATTTTCGGTTCCAAAACGACTACAAAATCATCGTGTATAATGAATTTATAGACATATCCCATCAATGAACAAAGCATGAACAATTTGAATCCCCACTTATTTGGTTTCAAAGGTAAATATTGTTTCATGAAATGACGTATTTTTGTAGCGCACATTTGCTCATCGACGGATATGCGTTGATCCAACGGTATGCTAGAAAATTTTTCGTTTAGATGATCTATAACTGGACGCAACTTGTGAAGTTTATCGTGATTGGGATCGTTTATAGGTTTGTGCATATCGTTGTTATTAAAATGAATGATGCGCCTTATTTTTCAAACCTGTTTACAGGCATAGCTTCAGATGTGGGCCGAAAGCCAAATTTAGTATGCCAATAGGAACGAACGTGTGGGTAATGGTACACAGACTGAAGATCAATATCCCCATATATTTACGTATTTCAACGTCAGTCACACAATCAGGACGATCTGGTTGCTTTTGAACGGAGTATCTGTTCGATTCTTCAGTGATATTGCTGATGAAATCCGGAGTAAAATAATAGGAGAAGAATTGAAAAGGCGTTTCGAGTGCCATTATTGATGCAGGAAGATCATTACAACCTTGAAATCGTATATTATCTTCTTGGAATGTAAGTGACTTCTTTTTCCTTATAAGCCTTTGCACATCAATATGGTTGGCTACTACTAGTATTATTGTGTATACCTGGCACAGGGTTGATGGTTGTGTTTATCCTTGTAATTTTTTTGAGTCTATTTAATATGTAAGTCGTTGCCGCGTTGTTTCAGCATCTGTCTGGATAGGTTAATTGTGTATTCAGTTTTTAAGTATGTTAAGGTTCACTTATAAAGTAATTCTTAATATTTAGTTTGATAGTTTCGTTGTAATTTTAATAAAATTTTAATACACCTACCTTCAGGTAGGTGTTTTTTATAGCTAGAGAGCGGTCCCCCGACGCGACAAAATTTAATCAAAAAACTTCATACGTACTTACGAAGGGTTATAATTTCAAGATTATTTTTTTCTTTTTATAGGGATTCAGGTTTATACCTTTTTTATTCTATTTGTGGTTATAATAATAATAATAATAATATCATTTATTTTCGGACAACAATGATCCATAGTGTTAGTAAACAATATTAAAGCTTATTACTAGTGTTAGTAGCTATTAAAATAATTACAATACAATATACATATATGTTGTCCTTAACTTATTTTCCTTGAATTGTCACTACATTAAGCATGCAACAATGGTTAATGTAGTGACAGTCGAACCTCTCAGCCATCATCCTCAGGATGGTGTTGGAGCTGGCGCGGACCCTACGCACCAAAGATGTGCACCGTTTTCGCATCGTCGCATAAAAGCAGTCAATGCGCGCCTCAGCGAACATCCCCGACGCACTGCAGTACCGAGGCAGCCCCAACAACATTCTGTAGGCATTGTTGAATTGGACTCGTAGGGCGCTGTACTGTTTTTGAGTATAGTAAGCCCACAGGGCGCTCGAGTAAAAACAAGTGCAATACGCTCTGAAAAGAGTGTTTTTTACTTCTTTCGAGCATCGAGCAAACCTGCGAGCTATCATGTTCGCTCGAACAGACAACGCCCTACGTTCCCGTTCTATGTCTGAATCGTCTTTCAGGTCAGAGGCCACCAGATGCCCAAGGTATTTGAAGGTGTCAACCCTATTTAGCGGTACATTATTTAATATAATGCTAGGGATACTATCTGGACATTTACCCCTGGCCCGAAAAACCATAAATTCACTTTTTTTGCTGTTATAGAGCAGGCCATGGCTGAGAGCATATTCCTCACAAATGCCTAGCAGCTTAGACAGGCCACAAACCGAGGCGCTCAGCAGCACCATGTCGTCCGCATAGCTAATGTTGTTTACACAAACTCCACCAACATGACATCCGACATGTGTGCTACTCAGCCTCTCGATAAGTGCGTTTACATACAGGTTGAAGAGCGTTGGCGAGGTCAACCCCCCTTGCCTCACCCCGCACTCCAACCTGTATGGTTCAGACAGCGCCCCCGACCACCGAACTACGTTGACCTGGTTCCCGTACCAATATTTAAAAATACGAATGCATTCACTTGGCAGGGATGTGTCATTCAGTTTATCCCAGAGGATATCATAGGACACCAGGTCAAACGCTTTCGAAAGGTCGAGGAAGCAAGCATAGACTGGTGTTTTGCGATCAGTATAGTACTTGACAGTCTGCTTCAAACACAGAATAGCTGTTTCAGTGGAGAGTCCCGATTTGAAACCGAATTGATTGTCATGTAACTCGAGACAATCACTCATCAGTGTGTTAAGAAGACTGTCAAGCACCTTAGACAGAATTGTAGCCAGAGATATGGGTCTATAGTTGTTGGCGTCGCTTATATCCCCAGTTTTACTTTTCACGATCGGTACCACCACGGTCTGAATCATAGCTGGCGGTAGGTATGAATGCCCCAGACATATGGAGTAAAACATAGCCAGAACCCTTGGGAGATGGATGCCAGCATATTTAAGATGCTCGATACTCAAGTCATCGTGGCCAGGAGACTTGCCTCGGGTCATGGTCGTGATAACCTTTCTAACATCTTTGGCCGTAAATCTTACACTGAGCTCCTGCCCACGAGTCATACCCTCAAGTCCCGACCGTGATGATTCCAATGGTGAAGTTACCATGAAATGGCTTTTGAACATATCAGCTATGTTTTTCGGATCAGTAAGGCCAGCAACGCTCACAGGCAAGCCCGGCCTTCTGTTTACCTTATTAGTAGACTTCCAAAAACTACGAAAATCATGTTTGGCGTGATGCGTTGCCAGAATGTCCATTTTAAGTTGGTCATGGTTATTTTGACACCACTTTAGCCGGCTTTTAAAGATTTTACGGCTTTCTTGCATCTCACTCCAAACACGACCCGACTTCGGTCTGCCATACAATATCCATAACTGGAACTTAGACCTGGCCTCCCGGTGAGCACTACTAACATGTCTGTTCCATCCTACTACAGGTTTCTTCTTATGTATCCTATTATCTCCAGAATAACTGTCATTAGCCGCTCGGCCTAAGATGTCTACAATTTCGTCATACATTTTGTCGATAAAATACTTATGTTCCACGTAATCGCAAGAGAAATCACAACAGTTACTTAAATCACTCGGAAAATCTATTAATTTTAATCGTTCATTACATAATTTATTATATAGTGCAATTTGTTCAAATGTTCTCTCGCCCCAACGTATTTTATTACACGGTTCGATATTATTACAAGCTATTTTAGGTTTAATGCTATTTAAATTACAACATATAAACAAAGGAAAGTGATCCGACCACATGACATCATACTTAATTTCTACATTAACAACTGTTTGCATAGCCGATTCCGTAGCTAGACAGTGGTCTAACCAGCGTCTAGACCCGTTCGCATCACTAATAAAGCTATACGTATCAGATGAGAGCCCGAGTAATTCTATATCGGCACATATCCACTCAGCCTCCGTACAAAAGTCTTTCAACTCGTTAAAGAATAACTGGCCCGGATGAGCGTTAAAGTCCCCGAGTAAATAGACAGTCTCAATATGTTCATTATTAATAATAGCACTCACCAAGCTAAGACAATCCGTAAATTCCGGTAAGTTCACGACACCATCGGTAGGCATATAAATACTGAACACTAAAAACGACCTTTGCCCTAACTCCACTTTAATGGCACAGACGCGTGCGTTGTCACACTGCACTATGGACACATTCTGTAGGACACTCTTCTTCCACAGTATCGCCACTCCTCCATACGGCCGGCCCACGAGCATGCCCGCCGTAGTATCCACAGCTGACGTCCCCACGTAGCCATAATCAGAATCAATGTCGCTTAGAAAATCTATATCATTCGGTAGGAGCCATGTTTCTTGCAAAGCTATTATATCAGAGGTATGACACAATTGCCTGACATAGTCTACCGATCGCTTGACACTTTTACAATTGAAGCTAACCAATGTGTATAGATTGTCTTTATCCATTTACTATATTCTCAGACCGGACACGACGCGGCAACACCTCGACGTTCGTTATTTTGCGCTTGAAATTTACAAATCGTCTGAATATGATTCCTTGAGGCCACAAACCGCTATCGAGGAATAATGACGACTTGCTTTCTAATATAAAGAATTTATAGGCCTTGTATTCCCTTTCATACTTAAAAGATATTTTCTCTAACATAATCATTTCCTTAGTTTTGTTGAATACGTAATCTGTTATATCTTTTTCCGTGGTATCATTATGTATTCTCGTAATTAAAATCGGAATCTTTCTATCCGCTGCTTTAAATTTACCCTCATTGTCGCGACATACTCCCGCCGAGCCTGTATAGCGATATCTCATAGGTTTCTTATGATAATTCACTACCTGCCAGTCGTTATGATTATTATGATCGTGGTCATTTCGCTGCGAGTTCGAGTTAATGGTAGGTACAGTTGCACTCGACGTAGCTTCATTCTGGGTCGCATCACAGTGTGGCGGTAACGTCATGGTTACTGTCTTATCACTCGATGCAGACATGGACGGCTTTGTGACATTAGTACCGCTACCGTCAACCGGTTTTATAATAGCCGACCGTTGAGAAACAGCTGATACGTTGCGGTGATTATTCTCATCTACCCCCACAATACCTCTAAATTGTATTGAAGTAGTTTCGATTTCCTGTTGTTTACACACGATACTATTACTTTTCTCCGGTGATAAAAGATCAATGTGTGAAAGCCCTATAGGGCCACTATCTAGCATCCAGGCGCCTCGTCGTTTGTTTACATTTTCTTCATTCGGCAAAGAGTCATATTTCATTTGTAGTAATTCAGACTTTAATTGATCGAACTGACTTTGCGAAACACATGTAGACTTGATATTCTTCACTTCTTCTTGAACTAGGAGCAAATCCTTAAGTAGCTTTGTGCAGTCCAGGTGATCAAACAGCACTGGAGGGAGACGTTCTAATTCCCTCGCGACATAGATCGGAAACAGATCCGGTTCCTTCGATTTGAAGACCTGCACTATATCAGCGAGGTCCCGTTCCTGCTTGCCCTTATTTTTACGTTTTATATTAATCCCGGGCATAGACTCGAATAACAATAATTTCGATTTTTCAATTTCTTCTTTGGAGAAGGAAGAAGTACAGATTTGAACTAACGTGACCTCATCTATCACTGACACTTTGTTCTGTATGTATGCTAACATTTCATCAATCACGATATTGCAAGATGCACACTTTACTACGTTCGTCATGTCGATTTACGGTACGCGACGCGCGTCGTTCCGTCAAAAAAGCAGCACGTCCGCAAAGGGGGGGTGCGCGGGCGCGACTGACTTATTTCATCATAGTTTTTCTTTTAGGTTTTTAAGTTGATTTTTTTGGGTCGGGGTTTTTTTTTAATTTTTAATTTAATTTGTTATTTCACACTTTGTAGGGACTCCTTAGTTATTTTGTTTAATTTCTTTTATTTTCTTGCGTTTTGAGGTCCAGGTAATTTAGTGTTTAATTAGGTATTTTCTTCGTTTAGTTATTCAACTTTTGTACAATTATTTCATAGCTATTAGATATCTTAGGTTACCTACCTAAGATATCATTTCCTAAGATTTCAGATTTAGTTTATAAAATGGGACTGGGCAGAAAAACTAAAAAAGCTCAAAACGAATCCAAAACGCGCAAATTAACTCAGCCTGAAGAGAATACTTCTGAAAAAAAATACTTTTTGTTGTCACAAGCTACTCGAACAGCTGAACTGCGTAGTCAAGAGGGTTCATTAAATAGACAGCGTCGTATGTATAGTGATGCAGCATCAAAAGCTTTACGGCGATCAAAAGAAACTAGGGTTGAACGTTGTTTACGTAATACAAAAAACGCCAGATATACTAGTACTTCGCGATCTAATGAAACTCCAGATCAACGTGCTTCCAGACATTTCAGAAATGCACAGTGTACTGCTGAGTCTCGTTTAAATGAGACTCCAGAACAAAGTACGCTCAGGCGTCCTACCAATGCACAATGTACTGCTGAGTCTCGTAAAAAGGCTAAACGGTGTCGCTATTTGCGAGCTCGACCAAAGGAAGCTGTTCAATAATCCTCATGACATATTGGCTTTGGCAGAATTGCACAGATTGAGAAGCAGTAATGATTAAACTGAAATTGGTCATCTCCAATTTACCCCCCATTTAAGCTGTTTAAAATTTTTATCTAGATTTTAGATTTAATTTATTCCTTATTCCCTTTCAATGTAGTATACCTATAGTATTTTACTAGTCAAGTCCTTTTATTTGATCCCCATATTGAGGGGGTTTTAAAAAACATTTAATTCGCCATTTTGTGATGGCGGCCATTTTGGATTTGAAATTTATTATAGTATATTCTAGGAAATAAGACCAGAAGTGATTTTTTTTAAAACACAATTTTTAATATCACCGAGCTAACAATAATGACGTAATGACAAACCACAAAAATCTAACGGTAATCGGACAGAGTAACACCCTAACTCGACGACGGTTGAAATGCGAATGTTCCGCGATGCCGCGAGGCATCGTCTTTTATAGGTTTTCCCCCACTCTTCTCACTTCATCTTCTACACGGCCTTTCCTGACAGGAGGCCGTCCTCGGGCTCCTTTATCTTCTAACTCTGGAGATCAGTCTCTAGAGTTGGCAGCGATGTTCCAGAGTCTTCGTCGACGACATGCTGGGCAGCGCAGCAAGTTCATCAACACATCTGTGTCCTGGACGAGCTGGCTTGTGGCATGTCAATCATGTCACCAGGCATATCGACTCCGGAAGGCTGGGCGACGCTCGGAGCAATAGACTCCTCACCCTCGTTGTCTGATTCTGTGATGGCATAGAAACTACAGCACAAAACCATGTCCAGAAGTAATAGTAAAAATAAGTGGCAACATTTTTCATACAACGTTACTCAACTTGTCAACAGGTATGTTAGCCAAGTTCACCTAAGCCTAAGCGGAAGGGTGTAAAATAAACTGATAGCTGTACCGATCACCCGGGGCAGGACCCGTCGGGGGAGTGCCACCTCACGACTCGCTAGAGATCTACGCGGCCTTACGTGAGACATAACTATGCGTGTGTGAACCAGTTCAGCTAAAAGCGTATTTCAACCCAAAATATCCATAGCATACAGACAATGTTTGTAAATTAAACTGATATCCGTACCGATCACCCGGGGCAGGACCCGTCGGGGGAGTGCCACCTCACGACTCGCTAGAGATCTACGCGGCCTTACGTGAGACATAACTTTGCGTGTGTGAATCGGTTCAGATAAAAGCGTATTTCAACTTGAAATATCAATAGCAACAGACAATGTTTGTCATACAAACATTGTGTCTCACATCACGACTCGTCAGCGGCCAACCCGTGGCATGACCCTGCGTGAATCTCCACAGAAGAAAGAAAGAGAAAGAAAAAACATTTATTTGCCGCAGAAACACATACAAGCAAAGTTTTTAGCTTAATTAAGCACGATGTACAGAAACATTAACAAAATACAATTTACAACACAGGAAACACAAATCACAAATCTTAATACCTAACTGCTGCATGTCGTGTCCGCGACAAAACAGGTTACCACTCAGCATTATAGCATATAGCATGCCTATATAGCATGCCTGAGCGCACTCCAAGACAGCATCCAATAACATGAAACCACACCTTTCTTGGAAGTGTATCCGTCGGTCAGGATAACATATCTGAGTACGAGGACCTCCGAGATAGAGGCTATCCCAACCGCAAGACAAAACTTCCCTTAACGCGTTTACCCCCAAAGAGACGAAACACTTTACACAAATAGAGGTCTTTACCTACACTCTAATTCTCAAAACAACAGACAGAATCGAAAATCGTCTGAATAAATTAGTAAAGTACCGAAATATTTAAAGTCACTCACCAAAGAAAAAAATCAGCGCACACATCGGGAGTCCATTCTCCTCGCCACGGAATCATATATTCCGCGGCTGCTTGCGTCGACTTCCCATACGAGCCGGCCAAGAGCTGAAGCTCATAACGACCATGTGGAAGTATTTTTATCACACGATATGGCCCTCGCATGCAGGAATCTAACTTCCCGGTCGACTGCGCCTGTTTTCTAACAAAAACCAAAGAATTAAGTTCAAAAACACGAGGCGCCTTGCGACCTCGGTTGACGTAGGCATCTTGATTCTCTTGATTCGAATGGAGGCGTTCAGAGGCCCTCTGTCTTCGCATTTCGCGAAGAGCCTCTCTGTTCGGACTGGAACTTTCAATAGCCACATCACGTACCAGACTTCGGATAAGTGGTGTTGCCGCGTCAATGCCAACCAGCAAGTTAAGCGCCGAATGTTGAGTTGTCCTGTGCTTGGACAACTCAACAACGGCCTTAGTCAAAGTATTAAGAACTTTACGCAGCAAAAGAAGGCCCTGGGCCACTGTTTTGCTTAGAATCAAAACTAAGGCCGGTTTTTCAATCAACTTGAAGAAGTGCTCGTTTTTAGCGACTGAGATTGAGTCTCAGTCGCTAAAAACGAGCACTTCTTCAAGTTGATTGAAAAACCGGCCTTAGTCAAAGTATTAAGAACTTTACGCAGCAAAAGAAGGCCCTGGGCCACTGTTTTGCTTAGAATCAAAACATCGTCAATGTAGACGAGGATATCACCAGATTCAATGAACTCGCGAAGTGTTTTTGTGATGATTCGTTGATAAATAACGGGGGCATTCGTCAAACCATAGGGCATTTTCAAATATTGATAATGTCCCTCAGGTGTGACAAAGCCTGTAAGTGGTATAGAATCCTGATCTAGGGGAATTTGGTGAAACCCAGTAGCCATATCAAGGCTGCTGAAGTACCTATTGTGCCCTAATCGGTCTATGTGATCGTCTATACGCGGTAGAGGAAACCGATCTTTAATGGTAACATCATTAAGCTTGCGGAAGTCTACACACATCCTATCCGACCCGTCTTTCTTTTTGACGAGCAGGATAGGGCTTGCGTATTCAGAATCGGACTCTTCAATTATGCCCTTATCCAAAAGATCCTTAATAATTTCCCGAACGCGAAGTGTCTCGGCATGTGAGAGTCGGTAAGGGCGATAACTAATAGGGGTGTTGGAATTTAGTTTAATCGACATGCAGCCCGTATTAACAGTCGATGTCGCAGTACCGGAAATTGAAAATCTAGAAAACTCATTGATAATCTCTAAGAGCTCCTGTAATTGACTATCAACAAGAGGTGTGTTAATTGGGATCGAAAGCTGTGGTTGAATTGTCATTACCCTATTAGCATTTCTATTATCCCTCGTAAGCAACTGATAGTCTTTAGTACGCACATACCTAACACCCTCTCTATTCAAAATGTCCGTACCTACTATAAACGGGATATTCATGTATTGGGGTGACACTATGAACAAATCTACGTCAAGAGTCAAGCCGTCAAACTCAATTGGCAAAGTAACGTAGGAGGTACTTTCTACTTCCTGACTTCCTAGCCCCTTCAAGATCCGAAAAGCGGGTTTGCGTGAACAGTTAAAATGTTCAAGCAGAGACGAAGACATCAAAGATATAGTTGACCCACTATCGATCAAAACATCTACCGGCACGTCTTGGATAACAGCTACCACTACATCCCTATTACTAGAAGCCGTAAGACAAAAATGTATAGTGTCCTTATTTGCGACTTCAGACCTTTGCTTGGCAAAACAGGTTTCGATTCTGTGACCTAGTTTTTTGCAAAATGAACACGGTTCGGGTTTGCTCGGAACAAAAGCGGTCTTAGAATTTGTGGAACTCGAATTACTTCGCAAACTATTCGATCCCTGATCGATTCTAGGTCGCTTTGTACATGAAGCTTGCCTATGACCCAGCTGGCCACACGAAAAGCACTTGACATCATCACTACCCCTTTTTCGAGAATAATCCGTAGTTTGCTCACCCTTATTACTTTTAATCGGAACTGAACGTGAAGAAAAATTCTTTGAGGTACTAACCGGCTTAACATAAATTGAGAAAAAAACAATTAAATCATTTGGTAACAACTTGGCATTTGTTGCTGCCGCTCTAATATTTGGATTAGTAATGCCACGTATAATTATCGCAGAAATTAATTTGTCACTAAGTCCCCGCACTATACGTAAGCGAAGTAGAGAACGACGCGCGTAATCTGCATACGTGGAGTAATTATCCGAATTTGTGTTTATCACATCAGCCAGAATGCTCGCGATATCAGGTGTCCGTGGACATAGCGGCCTAAACTCCCTCTTAAAATTACTCCAACTACGATCATTCGATACCCACTCATTTAACCATGATCGAGCGTCACCTTTCAAACAGTTACCAATGCGCGAGAGACATTCGTAATCACTCCAATTGTTAATAGATTTAGCGCGATTTACTTCAGCACACCAATCGTCAATATGATGTAAGTTTGGATCAAAATTAGAAATATAAAAATGATTCGATCTACCGGCATAATTAATTGAACGAATCGCGTCAACAATACGATCGGTAACTGTCGAATGTTCTGGCGCCCTACTAGAAACGGGTTCTGAACGACGAGGCGGCGATCTAGACGGAGAACGCGGACGTTGACTACGATCAAGGATAGGCGAAACAAGCCGGCGAGATCGCGACACTATATCCCTACTAGGGGATGCTAACCTCCGGGTATGGTCAGACAGGGGTGAGCGACGCGCATCGCGTGTCTCCGGGCGGTCCGGTGATCGTAGGGAATTGCGCCTAGGTGACGGTAACACTCGCTCACGTTGCGATGATAACCTATTACGACTTGTATTTTCCTCCAGCACCCGCACATCGCAATTACTCGAACGCCCTGGCATTGGCGAAGCCCTAGACTTGTTTTCTAATACCTTAAGTCGAGCAGACATTGCTTGGATTTCGAGCCGTAACCTAAGATTTTCGTTAGGAGAATTCTCGCGAAATCTACTGTTTCGACTACTACGACTACGACTGTCACGACGCTTCGCACTATAATCACGCTCACGGTTCGACATAATGAAAGCAATGAGAATCGAATACACAAAGCAAAAAAAAAAATCACGTAACAACAAAAAAAAAAAAAAAAAAAATATGACCAATGTAGGTACCTACCTACAACACAAATATTCAATTAAGATGCACAAACAATCACTACGGAAATACTGTAAAGCACACTAAACCGAAACGAAAGAAATGGGCGAAAGAACTATCCCACTTCTGATCTAGGAAATAAGACCAGAAGTGATTTTTTTTAAAACACAATTTTTAATATCACCGAGCTAACAATAATGACGTAATGACAAACCACAAAAATCTAACGGTAATCGAACAGAGTAACACCCTAACTCGACGACGGTTGAAATGCGAATGTTCCGCGATGCCGCGAGGCATCGTCTTTTATAGGTTTTCCCCCACTCTTCTCACTTCATCTTCTACAATATAGTATTCTACTAGTCAAGTCCTTTTATTTGATCCCCATATTGAGGGGGTTTTAAAAAATATTTAATTCGCCATTTTGTGATGGCGGCCATTTTGGATTTGAAATTTTTCATAGTGTATAGTATTCTACTAGTCAAGCCTTTTCATTTGATACCTTTATTGAGGGAGTAGTGAAAAAAATTAATAAATTCACCATTTCGTGGAGGCGGCCATCTTGGATTTGAAATTTTTCATAGTGTATAGTATTCTACTAGTCAAGCCTTTTCATTTGATACCTTTATTGAGGGAGTAGTGAAAAAAATTAATAAATTCACCATTTCGTGGAGGCGGCCATCTTGGATTTGAAATTTTTCATAGTGTATAGTATTCTATTAGTCAGGCCCTTTCAAACACTCCCGACTTATTCACCTTTCAAACAAAAAAAAACAAAATCAAAATCGGTTCATCCACTCGGGAGCTACGATGCCACAGACAGACATCACACACACACACACACACACACACAGACACGTCAAACTTATAACACCCCGTCGTTTTTGCGTCGGGGGTTAAAAAAGGAAGCTATGGGTGCATCCCTTTATATCCGATCGAAGCCAGTGGTGTTTTTTTAAAACTATATGGAGTCATAGCTATAGTCATAGCGTCTGGTGTACCTAACCAGAAGACGCAGGTTCGAATTGCCCGCGGTCCAATTTTTCCTTTTCTAAATAACTTTAAAATCTTAGCATGGAAAATTCCAAAAATATACAAAAAGATAGTTACAAGGTAAGGTGGCATCGTTCGACACTTAACTAACTGTAAAGTAAGTTGTGTCGGTTGAAAAGCAAAAAAAACTTGCATTTCAATAGGTGTTACTGACGTCACCATAAAGACGTAAATTCAGTATGTGAAGGAAAAATTCGACATGACGGGTAGGTATCGCGGTGGCTTAGTGGTCATAGCGTCTGGTGTACCTAACCAGAAGACGCAGGTTCGAATCCTGCCCGCGGTCCAATTTTTCCTTTTCTAAATAACTATATGGAGATTTACGAAAATATCCTGAAAATTTTTTTAATTACACGAGAATTTCAATAGCATCTTTTGACGAATTATTAAACTTATGTAGAAATTATTTAACTAAACAGGATACGATATTTAGAAAATCGATAAGTCCGGAAGAAAAACTATTTGTGTCTTAAAGGTAGGTACAGTCGCCTGCACATCAAGTTACTACACCTTGAGCGCGTTATAAGCAGATACAGCCAGAATCGTGCGAAAGAGATACATATCTGTTAGCCGTTCTTACTTGTAATGTTTCGTGCTGCAGCGCGTCGTGAGCGTGTGTGCGTTATGCACGTCGTAGTGTAGAATGAGATACTTACTATGCGATATGAGAATTAAATAACTTAGCATTGAATCCTAACGAAATAATGGCATGGTAGGTAATAAAAACAGGCCGTCCGCACGCGCGCGCATAAACTAAAATACCTTTGAAAGCTTATAATATTTTTTTATATAATTAATTATCTTTTACTTGTATTCCTTCATTTTACATATTTCGTCTATCCCTATTAACATTGTCGGATGTGAAAATCGGCAACTTTACAAGAGAGTGCGTCAAAGTTTGAATTGTAGATATTTTTTTTATTATACGAACTAGGTTAACAAAAACTAACGAGGTTGTAATACATGTTAAAGAGTTTACTTACGTGATAATAAAGTACGATTATTGCTTTTTTAAGCATGTTAATAGTCAGAAAAGACTTTTTTAACCGTTTTAAATCAAGTGAATTTTGTCGGATCTGCGACATACGACAATATTACGTGTACAATCTAATTGACTGTTTGTTGGAAGTGCCACATACGACATAGTTACGTGTATAGAGTTATTGATTATTTGTTGGAAGTGGTACATACGCCACTGTTAATGGTAAATCCTAGACCAATGTTTGTCGTATCTAAATCAAAATTATAAATAAAACAAATTTTTTGATATCTTTGTAACTAGACATTTATTTAAAAAATCAACACCAATCAAAACAAAACTGTAGAAGCATAAAAAAATAAAACTGCGTCACTTACACGCCCTTAATAGAAAATAAAACGAAAATCTTATCAAATTAATACAAGTAAAAAAACTCCAAAAGTTTAATAAAAAATAAAAACAACCTGACTTAAACGAAACGACAAGCTTTCATAAGTGACTGTGGAGAGGCGAGGTGTGTTGCCCCTCCAACGAAAAGGGAGGATCCTCCAACCAGGCGGGTGTTGTGCCTGGCGGGCCACGGCCCGACGGTTGATGTCGAGCGGTTGTATATATGCAACTTTTCGTTGCGAATGTTGCTTGCGCGATTCAGGACTTCGTAGTTCTATGTAGCGCGGTAGATGTCGCTACATCACTCCCCCCCGAGACCGGAGGTCGATGATCCAGATGAGTCAGCGGTCAGTGCCTCTGAAGAGCTTGCCAGTGCCAGGAGTGCGAGTTCCAGTGAGTCGGAACGGATGCCGCGTAGTCCGCAGTGAGTCGGGACTGTGAGCGGTGAGTGCGATGAGTCCCCAGTGAGTCGGGGCGATGCTGCGTAGACCTCAGTGAGTCGAGGTAGTGCAGTGGAGCGTAGTGAAGCGTAGCGAAGCGTAGTGGCTGGCTGCTGCGTCGACCAGGAGAGACGGCCTCTGCTTGTTGACCGGCCGAAGTGCAGTGTGCTGTGCCAAGTCGCTGATGTCGGCTGAGGGTTCTGACCAGGCTGCATGTCTGCTGCAGGCATGTGGTCAGGCTGCCCGTTGAAGCCGGAAGAGTGCTGGCTGGCTGTATGACTCGCTGCTCGATTTCACTTCCTCCAAGTATAATTTCTTTGAATCCTTTCTGGTATAATGGGATTCCACCAAAGAAAATGATTTGACGTGATCACATACACTTCTGACCATTTCTTCATCTATTACACTATTTCTATGTATATATTTTCCTCTTTTATCCTCCGATACCGTTATATCGTCATTTTTCTTCCACGACGTAGTCACAATTCTCTCTCCCGTTGAAATTGTATTCAAGAACATAGTCTTACATACCTTTGTGGTTTGTTTATCCTCGTTAGGAAGAAAATAGTGAAAAGTATTTTTACGGTCATGTTTGGTTACTTCGGTTGTTTGACGGCGTTTTGGTACTTTTTGCGTATACTTAATAACGAATTGCCATTGCTTTTGACGGTCTCCGAGATCCCAAAATTTTAAAAAAATTGTTTTTCGCTGAATCTCACTAAATTTCGTGGTACATTTCATTCGACACTTTTCATTACATGGTTCTTTTAACTGCTTTTCTTGTACTTGTTTTCCTCTGTGATTTGTAAAACTCTTTCCCTGATTTTTTAAAGTTTTTCTCTTGTTTACCACCCGGCCCTGTTAGGACAAAACGCTGTAATCTGTAAAACGTCAATTTGAGAAAAACGAGTTTAAAAGTTTACATCTTTAACTCGTTACCAAATTTTATCCAGTATAGATAATAGTATAGTTCTTTTTATAACTTATTTTTCATAATATTTACTCAATTTCATTTTAACATCATAATATCCTATCTAATCAAGAAACCTCACAAATATTAAAAAATATGTTTTGTTACAACAGCATGTAGCTAGCCAATATTCGTCTTTGTTATGACATAACAATGTAATCGTTGATTACTGCGTTTTGAAGAGATAGTCTTGTGTACTGTTTAATTGTTACGAGTATCTGCATTAACTCATTCCAACAGTAAAAATAAATGTATTAAAGATATTGTAGAAATTGAACAGGTTAACAAAATGTACTCTTTCCAACAGGTACTTATTTGTAAGGTAAAATAATAAAATAAAAATTGGTCATAAGTACGTTAAAATTTTATTGTGAAGTAGAGAACAAAAAAAGACATTTAAAATAAAAAGTAATAAAAATAAGCCTTGGTAAAAGTTTCTGAAGCAGATTCGTCCAAATCTTCGGTGATATTTTCATTGACCAGCAAATCTTCATAAAAGCGATGCCTGGATTTTGGCATAAATTTTAATAGTTTTATTAAGTCATCCTTCTTTTTTCTTGAAATCCCCTCTGCTTCAGTTCTTCTTGCTACATTCATAAACATGTCAACTTCTTTTCCTACAGTATTCATGATTTCTTTCTTAAATGCTTTAGTCAAAACATCGAGCTCCTTGAAATCATCAGCTTGGTAATTATTTTTTACGAACAGTTTAGGTTTGCCTCTTCGGAATTCTACAATTTTAAAACTGGAAATGTTGTAATTTCTAGGGAAAACAGTTTTCAGTTCGCTTTTAAATAGCATAACTTCTCTGTGGTCATGTACATGAGATGTCAAGTTTTTTCGAGACCTTTTAAACGTCTCAACGTAATCATCTAAATCATACAAATTACCCGACTTGTTCATTTTATTGGTTATGGCACCATGGACACTGTCAGCTGACATGTAAGTATGACCAGGCTCGAGATATTCAATTTTGATAGTTTTGATCTCATTGCAGCAATCGTTGATTAGTCTCAGTAGCGCCGAGAATAAAATTTTATTTTTGTTTTGCGCGTTGCAATTGTCTGCATACAAAATTACGGTTTTATAATCTCTGCAATACATTTTCAGAAACAGAACATATGCCGTTGCTACATCAAATGCTTTTCGACCTGATTCACCCTCATGCCACAACATCGCCGTCGCCGGCTTATTTCCTTTACCTATCCCGGCAAAGGTTTCATTGAAAAGGTTCAGTTTTCGGCTAAAGAAAAAATCTTTATTATTTAGTTGTGGCATGGTTATACATTTTTGCATATCTACGGTAAATACCGCGATCCCCGAGTTCTCTTTTTCAGCATCCTTGCTGTCCACATTCATGTGAGCTCTTGAAATATTTTTATCGTCCAAATGTTGCGGATACAGAAAACAAACTTCACAATTACATTCATGGCATGAATGGTCCGTGACATTTCCATCTCTAGGTAGCTTAGGTTTAGGGTGAGCTACGTCATGAGCCTCACACTTTGGACATTTATCCTGTACAGGTTGCTGAGTTGAAATGTTTTTCCTTTTAATCCTCTTGTGGAATGCAGACCAGCTACATGGCTGCTTGTTTTGACGTTCTAAGTGTTCTTTTAGAAATAGAAACATTTGAGAGAGCGTCAGTCCAGATGGCAAATATCGTCTGTTGGGTGCATGCTCTAATCTATAATGAGATGATGCCGGATGGAATAGTTCAATGAAGTCATCTATATCTTTTAAATATTCATCGGAAAACGAATGTTTTGGTTTGTGTCGACCTCTCAAATCTGGCGCTGCTGATATCTTCGCCGAAATTGGAGTTTTAGAAATCTTGAAATTTGCTTTCAATACAGCTAACACTGCTTGATCATTAGTGTAACCTAAAGTCCTCAGGAACATAGTTTTGCATACACGATGATTAAGTAATGTGTACGTATAGGTGTGGTTTCTCTTGGTGGAGTTAGAATACCGTATGGCAATTTTATTGTTTTCAACGTTACGCGAAATAAAATCTCTTCTTCTTTGTATATCCATATTCCAGTAGTTATCCCAAATTGTTTGTCTTTGTTCTTCATTAATATTTACTGTACACTTTCTTATGCATTTATCTTGACAAGCAGTGCCCATTGGATGTTTCTCTTTGCTAGCTTTTAGTCTATCTTCAGGATCTTTAATACGTTTCTTTTTTGCAGGTTGCGGTTCAATAATTTCATCTTCTGCTACTTCATCCGGTTGAATGTTTGGGTTTTGAGGATTATTTTCAAAATAATTCACTACTGTCGACATTTCTTCATCTTCAATGATTCTATCCTTTTCCAGCTGTAAACTGAATTGATTGTGTTCTTCTACAGGGGGTATCGTGTCATTATTATTTTGGGATTGGAAGTTTAAATATTCGTTTGTTATTCTAGTAGGTGTAACATTTCTCATTTCCACAAAATCAGGCTGTAGATGCGTTGGTGAATAATGGATATCTACATTTACTTCATCCATGTGCCAATTTTGGTTTTCAAAACTATTTTCGATGTTAGGAACTGCTGCTGACATGTTTTCGTCTTCATAAAGTCCGTGCTTTTCCGATTGTGTTTTTAAAATTTCAGTACATAGGTCGACAGGTAGTTTTGCTTCTTCATTATGTTTCTTGTTTGCTAGTGGTAATTCGTCCTTATTATTTTTAGGTTGGTGATTGTCGTTTTCAATTATCCCAGTAGTTTCAAAGTCGCTTTTTAAATTTGTCTGACCAATTGGAATTTCTTCGTATTCTTTACAGTTCGATGGTAAACGAAAGTGACTATCCTGAAACAAAACATGCAGAATCCATTTAACTATTTACAGGTAAAAAACATCCTACCACAAAAAAAAGTTAATTTCATAATTAAGTTCAATTTTTAAGAAGTCTACATTACTGTTGTATGCCTAAGGAATAAGAGAACTTTATCAAAATATGCTGATTCGTCCCAAAGGCAATGTAAATCGTACTGTAAGTCCTTACTTAAAACAATTATAATTAAAGTCATACAGTACGTGACAGTTCGCGGCCGAGTACCGTAACGGCTATTAAAGCTTGCAATTCTCGGCTAGGTTAAAAAACTTGTATGGCTCGGCCTTTTCTATTACTCGACGTAAAAACTACTATTATTCAACGAAATTACGCAAAAAGGGTGGTCGCCAGATGTGTTCATTGCAGCAGAACCCAAGTTTGTTAGAGCTTTTTTGTTTTTAACCTACCAATAAAGTGACGTCGACCAATAGTTGATGCAACGCATTTTACAGCTAACTGTGGTCATCATGTGCACGGAATTTTGTTTTCAAAATGTACAGATATAAATTCCTGTATTGGTACTGAGCTTCGCCAACTCTGCGTCTTCCTCAAACTGCACTGTCATGTAGGTAGGTACTTATCATTTAATGTTGATCCGTCACTAAATGTCACAAATATACACCGTGACTATTTAGTCGTCTTAAAAAAGGTCCTGGTCCACTCAATGTATCCGACATAAAATACCACTAGGCATGATTATTATTTTCAAAATCCTTTAGGCTGTTCCAGACAATATAATCTACCTCTGTGCTAATTTCATGAAGATTCTTACAGACGTTCTGACTCATGGGAGTAACAAACATTCATCCATCCAGCCTCACAAGCTTTTGCATTTATAATATCAGTAGGAAGTATGATTAGTGAGATAGGAAGTAGGATAGGATGTTATGTTACTCAGGAACCTACTTACCTACTTATATAAGTGTCATCAAATAATTAAATTATGTTTACCTATCAAACCTATCATAGAAATAAATTTAAACAAAACGTTACTTACCTGTTTACTGTATGAATTATTTCCTAGCACTGCCAAACTGCACATCTTCTTTATACGTTCATATTTCGGCATTTTATTGATAACTAATTGTCACGCACCCACCCAACTGCATAAAGCGATAGATAAACACTAAACTAATGCAATACGATACGCGTAACGAGTGCTGGCTCTGGTGCTTATTATTTTGACAAAACGCAGCAAACAAAGCTTGCAATGTTTTACCAAAATACAAGGACGACGCACGCCTCACCCGCGCGCCCGCACCCCCTTCTACTATCACGGTAAAACGCTGCAATCTAGAGTACAGCGTTTAGCAAAAACAATTCCTGCGAATATTAGGTTACCGTGAAGTGAAAGATTGAGTTATTTTGACAATAGAAACTGTTATTCAACAGTAGATCGAACCCGCACCAAGCTTACATCGTGTAGATTATTTTACGTTGTATTATCCATAAAACAATGTAACCCGGGTTGCAGTGTTTTGTCCTCACAGGGTCGCACCCAATTTTCTTTATGTATGAGTCTTTTCTTGCCTTTATCAGTTTTAAAAGTAGACTGGCGACTATTTTTAGTAGAAGTGGGAGTATTAACACTTGAAAAGTAAGTCACAGAAGGTGTGGGTATGTTTCCATATAAGTCGTCGTTAGTCAAGATTGGTGGAGGTGGTGCCACATATTCTGAAACTGCGAACTCACTTTGAGAATACGTGACACTGAAGGCGTCATTGCTATTTTCATGAGAAGACGGGGACGGTAGTGGTGTTCTTGATATTTTGTTATGGTCAACATCAACATTAAGAACTTCAAAATAACCAGACGTCGAAACAGTGGGTTCATTATTTTCTGTTTCCGGACTTTCATCTTCATTGAAAACGTCACCAAGCATTTCGCTCAACTTAATGAGCTGATTGTGGAAACCACTTGGTAGTGGAGATTCTCTATTAACTGAAAAAAAAGTTTTATTTAGCAATAAATAAAAAAGCCGGTACATTTTTGGTTACCTTGTATTGCGAAAATTATATTTGTCAATAGAACCAAACCAGTGTAGATGAAACAAAAACGTCAAAATGCATTTTTAAAATAACAATTTATAAAACCAAAAATTAAATGAATGATAAAACCAACATACAAAACATAATATTAATCGGTGAATAAAGCAATATGTACCACATCCAACAAAAAGTTTTAAAATAAATACCGCTAACAAAGTTGGAAGTAACACATCTGACAAATAGAACATAAACTAAAACGACCAATAATGTCAGATCTGGCACTACCGACATACTTTACCTCACTAAAAACAATTAACAATGTTGGATGTGATACTACCGACATATTTAACTCCATAAAAGACAGTTAACAATGTCGGTTATGTCACTTCCTACAATTTTAACCGAACTAATTACAATACTTACTTTTATTTTATTGTAAATGAAATAATAAATGTTTATTATCAATCAAATGAAAGTAAGTAGTGTAATTAGTTTATTTTTTATTAGTATATAGTTAGTACCATGTTCGAAAAACTCATAATAAAATAATAATTATTTTTTATGTACCTACCTGTTTCTTCATCTTCATCTGCATTAGTCAAAATATTTATATCAACACTCTTGTTTTTATTCATACAATGTTGTTCAGATGATTCAGTGGCTAGTTTTATTATGTGGGCGGATCTTGTATACATTATTCTTATTATTAAGAACAAAAATAAAAATAAAATAATATCTTTAGCAACGCAATGTCACACAAGGTGCACTCGCCCGCGCAACATGGTCCGTACAGGCACAACCGCACGCGCCGCCGCCCCTCGCGTCCCGCAAACGTTGTCGCGAGTAGACATCCGACATTGTTAACTGGCGGTTGTGACATCATCCGACAATGTTAACTTGGCTATTTTCAAAATTACTGGTAAAATATTTATTTTTGTGGCAGCTTCAAAAAGAAGAGACTTTTTAAGAGTGATTAATGAAATAAAAAGAAAATGGCAAAAATGCACATACGACAATGTTAATAGGGATAGGCGATTTGTTGGAAAATTACCCATAGTATCTAGAAGGTATAACCTAATTATATGTAGGTGGAGGTAAGGCATACACCTTTACAAAATTAATTAGCGAATCTTCACGACGGTGATAAATATTGATAGGTAGCTATAATTTAATGGGAGATAAACTTTTTATAACAACTATTATCATAAATAATATATATATATATCCGGAAAAGGTGATTGAACCTTTTCCGGGTTTTGTTACCTTCATACCTACTTACTGGCGGGCTGGCAGTCAACAGAACTGTTTTCGTGCATTCCTTGCTTTTCAACTCTTAAGTGTTTTTTCTTACAAAATTTAATGTTGAAAACCTAACGTCGACACCCTATGAACACGAACGTGTGTCAAGTTTAGCCAATTAATAGGTAGGTATTATACTTACAAAAGACTTTTTTGAAACTGATTGATACGTACTAACACTTCGTTCGCGATTCAATCATATTAACTAAAATACAATTTTGGCTATTACCTATAGCGTGGGTATTTTTGCTTTTGCATGAGAGAGTGATGTATCTGTTACATACCTAGCTAGGTAACTAGATATTCTAATTTGATATGAGTTAGGTAGTTTGTTACGCATAATGAAATTTTGCATGAAACTCGTTGTCAGGGGTACAGAAAAGGATATGGGATAGGTTCCTACTGAAATACGGGTGAAGGCGCATTATATTCAAAATGCGAAAGTAAGTTTATTTGTTACGCATTCACGCAGTGGCGTAGCTAGCCGTAAGGCTCAATTTACACCGGGAAAGCAGCGGCCGGGCGGCGCGATGAGCACTTTCAGTGTGAACTGTGAAATAATTTTAAACTTTAATTACATACCTAAAAGACGTGGCGGCCGCGCGCTCCCCGCTGCTGAATGTAGAAACTAAACTAGAGACCTAGGCATGTGGTGTCCGGAGTCCGCGTGCGGCGCCGGCGGCATCGTGTGCCTAAGTAGGTCTAGGTATGCCGTCGGGGCCCCGTATAATAGATACGGTGGTAGGTACACTCTGCTTTTGGCGGCTTAACTCTACAACCGACCATCATGAAATTTTGCATTCCACCTACCTACACGTTGTCAAGGGTTCAGAAAAGGACATAGGATAGGTTTCTACGGGAACGTGTGTGAAACCGATGGAAAATATCAAAATAAGACACGAAATTAACAATATTAATCTTTTTATTTTAAGGTAAACATTACTATTTATTAAAATTAAAAACTTAAAAAAATCTTACTCTAGATAAATAGGAAAAAAATAGGTGTGTAATAACAGAATTTATACCTAAAACTAAAATAGGTATCTATACAACAGATTAAAAACAAGTAGGTAGATAATACCTATTTATTTTTACAAGTTTTTATTTTTATTGCTATTTTAGCAAACGAAATATGCAGTTACATCAACCAATGGCTACCTACAAAACAAAATTAACCCAGTAGTAAATTTTTGAAAAAAACTTTATTAACGTGACTATTAGAGGCTAGAAAGACAATTTATAAAAAACATGCAAAAAAAAAACTTCCTTATGTATTAAAAAACACCGTCCTCAAATGGGGCCAATGGGCTCATGTATGATATTTTTCAAAACATCCTTTTTCGATGCACAATGTTTTGCGGCATTTTTTACATTCCCAACGTGCTTTCATGTGACATTCGTGGCATCGTAACTGGCTAGGCAGTTTCTGGGGGAAGTGTACTTGGCACCGCAGAAGAAGGTTTACGACGCCTTCCATCGGGTCTTTCAGTACCTACACTCCTCAAATAAGCCCGGGCGATACTTCGGCGAAACTGTAGCTGGTCTAGTTTCTCTTCAGTGGTCATAACATGGAGACGCCAAGCATTAGCTACTGCCAAGTCCAGCATGTATGTAAACAGAACCCACCACCATTTTTTGCCTCGTATAGCTGTTCTGTATACTGCAATAGACTGGTCAGCTAGATCGACTCCGCCCATGCCTTTATTGTAGTTCTGGAAGACATATGGAATATTCACGTCGACCTTTCTTCCTTCTTCAGAGCTCCATCTTTTTACTTTACCAAGAGGGTAAACGAAGTCGTAGTTTGTATCCATGGTACAAACACTGTTGTCAAGCCATCGCACGAACAAAATTTGATTGGCTGTATCGAACCGGTAATCAAATTCTGCTCGGTTCTTCTTTTTCATGTCCTTGACAGATACAAGTGGGCATTTCTTTGTTCTATTTTCTCTCACAGTACCAGTTGCCCGATACCCAGCGTCACGCAGATCTCGTAGCAATGCATAACTGGTGAAAAAATTGTCAAAATATACGATGTGCTCATGTGAAACGCAGTTTATTTTTTCCAACAGACCCTTCACCACCTTTGATCCCAAAGGCTCATTACTGGATCCCCCTGCTGATTTACCGCAGTATACATCGAAAGCATAACAATAACCATCAGCACTTGCAATCATCCAGTTTTTATAGCCAAATCGTACGGGCTTGCCCCTTATGAACTGCTTGGCTGGATGACGTCCAAAATATTTCACCATTGATTCATCAACCGATAGATGCTCGTGGACTACACCCCACTGAAGGAATTTCTTGATCAGCAAATCAGCAAGTGGTCGTACTTTGAACATCTTATCGGTGGACGTAGCAGCAGCTTCGTTGTCGCAGAAATGCAAAAATTTTTTTATTTCCATGAATCTGTTTTTTGACATTGCTTTTGAAACAATGGTAACATTGCAGTCCTCATCTAAAGACCAGTACAACCGTTCTCGTGGAAGTGAGTGATATCCAGTCAAGAGAAGAATGCCAAAAAATAATTTGAGGTCATCAACAGTTATTTGGAAGTCATGTTTGTTATGTTGTGCGGCATATAACTTCGTGTTTATAAGGATCATATCAAATACCTCCACATCAAATAACTTTTCAAAAATGTTGACTGGCGCTTGGTCTTTGAGCTGGTTTACAAGGTCTTCCTTTCGTTTCTGAACATTATGTATCGCTGAAGGCATGTCGACATAAGAACCATCACATTTACGCCAACGAGGTTCCTGGATTTCTACTCTCCTGTGTCGTTGTAACGGTTCATCATCGCTGCTATCCCATTGATCGTCGTTCCTGGACTCAAACACTTCAACTCTACCTGGGATATCACGCGGAAGAATGTTTTGTTGGACATCGTCCTCATCGCCTTCTTCTTCATCCGTCAGAACACTCGGGTCTGGAGGAATGGCCACTATGTCGTACGTAATATCTTGATCATCCTCTTCATTCAAAATGTTTTCTATAGCCTCCTCAAGTCCTCGATAGTCATTTGAAACGTCAAACGATCGCTTAGTCATTGTTCACGCCGAAACTAAACCTGCCGAATAAAAATAAAAAATATAGCAATCAGCCCATTGGACCCATTTGGGGACACCTACTAAAATATCTCCCTTTACCGTAAAATCTTGTAAAATACTTGACATAATTGCATTATTTACTAGTACAAAGTATGGCAAAGTGAAAAATACAAAAATAGATAGATAAATACTATTGTAAATATAAAAAATATGACTTACCTTTGGTCAATTACCTATTTGTTCAATGAAGGGAATAAATTAAGTTATTCCAACCACTAAATCCAATAAATTACAAAATTTTATAATTGTTCCACAAAGTTACACTCCTTGGCACTCAAAATTTGCCTGACAACTAAAGTTGTTGGAATAATTTAGAAAATGTGGGTACTTAAAGAAGTGGCCCCAAATGGGGACAGCGGGCTTAAATGGGATAAGGCGGCACGGCAAGGGACTTTTGTGTTACAAATGATTTTGAATCTTATTTAACACTGTTTTATTCATGTTTATAGCCGAATAATTATACAGTTAAATCTACCAGTGGTTACCAAATAAAATTAAATGCTAAGCCCTTAACCGCCAAACAAAAGTAAGCTTTTACGTAGATTAGTATAATTTGACTGGACTGAATTAAATTATCTATCACCAACGATAGTAAAGGAAAAATTCTCAAGAATATAAAAACAATTGTGCGAAAAGAATTAAGTATAAAATTTCAGTTTACTGTATTCATTATTTTAATAACTATATCACAGTATTAGAAGAATTTTATCCATACTAATATTATAACTGCGAAAGTAATTTTGTCTGTTACTCTTACACGGCCAATCCGCTGGACATTTGTGATGAAAAATATACAAGGTCATTCTTAGTATATGCGAAACCTGAATATAGTTTGTTCAGAATAAGTAACTGAATCGATTCCAATAATTTTTACATCATGTTATTTTTTGTCCCAAAAACATTTAAAAAATGTTACGAGTAGGACACCGAGCGACACTAAGTACCTATCCGCAATCATATGCGCGCAACACAGGTCACTGACACTGAGCGCCCAGCGCGGGCGCAGTGAGGCGGGCGGGGCCCGGGGGTGAACCAACCACTTCAGTCAGTCGCCCGGCAGCTATAGGGAAGTGTGCACGTATGTCGCTCCCGTTCAGATAAGTAGGTACAAAACGAGAGCGCGACCGCGAGCGCACGGCATTTCGTTTGATCTGTACCTATCGTATGTAAAAAGCATAGGTAGTGTTCGTGTAAGAAATGGTACGTACACTAGCGGTTTGTGGTGATAACGCGAGCGCGCGGCAGTTGTTTCGGTTGACGTGTACCTATCGTACGTAAAAAGCATAGTGTTCGTGTAAGAAATGGTACGGATACTAGCGGTTTGTGGTGATAAGTGATAACGTATTCCTGGCAGTGCGGCACGAGGAGCAATCTGACATTAAAGTATCGTCACACACATGAACACACGTTTTTATTTGTACCTACAGCCTGTTGTTGTAGCACGGTATGTACAGACGCCAGCACATCAAGCTACCACAATCTGTCAAATTTCTTTGATTGATTTCCAACTTAATTACAAAGTGATAAGGTTCATATTCAATTGGGAAAATTTGACAGATTTGGATAGGTTGACCTGCTGGCGTCTGTACATAAATACATACCATACATCTTATCATATCAACTTTAAGCACGCACAAATCACTCATTTATTATATCATAGGTAATATTATAATATTATATGAATTTTATTGAATTTTATTAGATATTCATATTCAGATTCATTTATTGCATTCCATAATGTACAAAAATATATAAAACAGATGGTAGGCTTAAATCTAGGAATCAATTATGGACCCTGTTGGGCACAGCACAGCTTAGTAGGAGACAGGGAGACGTGTCTATATTATTATATTATTTTGTTCTATTTATATTTTCCAAGTTGAAGTCAATATTATTTATTATTATTCGTTTTATTTATTATATTTACGTATTAATTACGATTTTAATTATAATATTTTATTGCACTATTTATTTTTTATTTTATCACAATGAGTAGGTTAAGTATGGTTAAGTGTATCTAATTTATTTTCTAACCACCTCTATTGGGTATATATTTTTTATTATGTTGTGGCGGCTGCTGGTAATAAAACCATATAAATAAGTTTAAACTGGACTGTATTGAAATAATGCACAAATACAAAATTACGTGTTACACTGGCAAGGTGTGAATTGTGACTAACTTAAGTCCGTTCACTTGAACGTAATGAAGTTGTTATGTATGTTTCATACATAAATTGGCAACGCCATCAAAGAAAACAAAAGGTTAGCGGTTAATACAAACTAAAATTTGACTTAATCTTAAATCTACTTATTATTAGACAAATAGGAAACTGTGTCCTTATGCTGGTATACATGAAACCTTTTAAACTTAGGTACTATTTATTATTTTATAACATACAAATCTTTTACTATTTACTTATTGAATGGTCCAATACACTTGAATAAATTACAATACAATTGTAGAATTGATACAGAATGACTGACAGACAATCTTAAACAAAGTCTATATTATCTTTAAATTGAATAAATTATAAACTGGTAAGCTACTTACAAAGTTGTTAAGAAATTTTCACTGAAATTAGTCATTCATATAAACTCGCAGTAATATATAGGACAATAGTTATTACATATAACAATATACATGTACACCTGTATTATATTTTACCTTTATAAAGTAGGTAGGTATAACTATCTATCTGTTGATATTATGTTTAATTATAATGTATTAATCTTTGTTTTTTTTTATTTTTTATAACAGAAGCTTATACAATATTATGTTTTATTTATTACAGTTTTACATAGAAAACATTGTTAATAACAAATTTTAAGTTTTTGAATATAGTAGGTATAATATCTATGGATGGGCACATCATAAATTTCTTTATTTAATCTTACAACTATCAGATACAGACCATAACATTGTGGATGAGATTAGTTTTAAAAAAATCAAAATAATTAAAGAAAATGCTACATAGGAACATGCCCAGCTGCGTCCAGTAGCCACAAAAAGGTAAGTTGGTAAGCATAACGTTTATGATTTATTCATAAATGGGAAGTACACAAACTTTCATCACACTAGTACGCATGATTTTACCACCATTAGTTCTTACAGATAATGCCCTGACCTTGCCATCTGATCCAGGGAAAGTTTGTTCTACTCTAGCCACTGGCCAAGTTAATGGAGGGGTGTTGTCAACTCTTAATAGCACTAAGACCCCTTTTTCGATATTTGGGACACTGCTGTGCCACTTTGGCCTATTTTGTAATTGAGTCAAATATTGTTTTGACCAGGATTTCCAAAAGGATTGAGCCATGTGGGTACATTGCTGCCAAAATGATAAACGATTTATGGGTACATTTGTCACATCAGGCTCAGGGAATGATGTAATAGAAGCACCTGTTAAAAAATGAGCAGGAGTTAGATAAGACATGTCGTTTGGATCAATGCCTGGCAAAGAAAGTAAAGGTCTGGAGTTCAATAGACCTTCTATTTGAATTATTACGGTGTTCAACTCTTCATAAGTTAATATTTGTTGCCCTACAACTGTTTTTAAATGATATTTTGCACTCTTAATTCCTGCTTCCCATAAGCCTCCAAATACTGGCGAATAAGAGGGAATAAAACTAAATTCAATACCGAGATCTGAAGTAAAGTTTATAATTTTGTCCTGATGTACCTGATTAAAGTGTAATGAGTATAACTCATGCAATTGATTATTGGCACCTTTGAAGGTAGAACCATTGTCACAATAAATTATAGAAAGTTTATTGCGACGGTAAATAAATCTTTTTAATGCCTGTAAAAAACATTCAGTTGTTAGGCTTGATACCAATTCAATATGAATGGCCTTTGTTGTAAAACAAACAAATAATGCTATGTATGCTTTTAAAATTAGTGGTTTTCTAGCACGGTGTAATTTAATTGAAAATGGACCACCATAATCAATCCCAACCTTTTCAAAAGGTCTGCTGGGGTTTACCCTGTCTGAAGGAAGAGATCCCATCATTTGCTCTGATGCCTTAGCTCTTAGCTTGAAGCACACTAAACATTTATGAATAACCCCCTTGACTTCTCTAAGTCCATTAATTATGTAAAACCTCTGACATAAGCTTGCTAGGGTCAACTTTTTTCCTGCATGTAACAAAGATTTATGTTCATTAGTAATTATTAACCGTGTAATAAATGATTTTTTAGGTATTATGATAGGATATTTCTGATCATATGGTATGTTAGCATTATGTAACCTGCCTCCTACTCTGAGGATACCTTCTCCATCTAAGAAGGGATTTAAAGATTTTAAGTTAAATTTAATTGGTTTTTTGGACATAATACAAGCAATTTCTTCACTAAAATGTTTTATCTGATCTTGTCTAATTATATTTTTAAGTGCAAAATTTAGTTCTTTTATTTTTAGATGACCAGAGACCCTGTCTTCTTTCTTTACTCTACAATTGTTAAAAAACCTGTAAATATTGGCAATAATTCTTTTTAATTTGTTAATATCAGAATAATATGAATATAAATTGAAATCTTTATTTGTCTCAAAAGTCAAAGCAGTATTATAAAATTTAAGTTCAGGAATTTCCTTAAGAAGTTTAAAATTTGTAAATTTATGTGTGTAATTCTTATCATGTAAAAATTGTGGTCCATGCCACCATAACTGGTTGTTTTTAATTAAGTGGGGTTCAATGCCCCTAGACAAACAGTCTGCAGGATTCTTAACGGTATTGACATATAACCATGAGGCACCTTTTGTGAGATAGTTTTTACTCTGTTGGCAACATATGCAGATAGTTTTGTGGGCTCTGTGTTGAGCCAAGCAAGAACAATTTGAGAATCCACATATAAATGTACATTAATGTTAAAATTATTTTTAAGTAGTTGATCATACAACTTTCTTGACAGTTTTGCTAGTATCAAAGCACTATTTAACTCTAATCTTGGTGTGGTTAATGATTTTATGGGATTTACCCTTGATTTTGAGCATAACAAGTCAACATTTACTTGACCATTGGTATTAATGGTTTTTAAATAAACACAACAACCATAAGCCTTCTGCGAGGCATCTGCAAAACCTATTAGCTCAATGCATGCAGAATTTTGTGTGTCCATATGTCTTTTTACTTGAATACAATCTGTTTTTGATAAATTTTCAACAAAACTTCTGAATTTTTTGTTTAAGTTATGTGACAATGGTGAGTCCCATGAAACCTTCTCTAACCATGTTTGTTGCATGATTAATTTTGCAAGTACAATGATTGGACCTACTAAACCAAGTGGATCAAAGAGTTTGCTAATAAAACTTAATGTCTGACGCTTAGTATAAACATCTAACAACTCAGTTTTTGGACAAGAAATGTTCAATATATCCGTTTGTGGGTTACCTAAGGTTTTTACATATTGATCATCATCACCTTTGCATAAATCAATCTCACTTGATATTTGCAAGGCACAAGGAATGTCATTTAAAATATACTCACTATTAGAACTCCATTTATGAAGTTTAAATCCACCAAGTTTTAATATAGAAATTAATTGGTTTTTCATATCAAGTAGTTTTTGTAAATCGTTACTACCAGTACAAATATCATCAACATAACAGTGATTTAATAATATGTGCGCACCATCAGGGTAAATGTGTGCAAATCTGAAAGCCAACTCATCTAAACATCTAGTAGCTAAAAATGTTGAGCTTTTAAGGCCATAGGTGACTGTTTGCAGTTGAACACATTGTATTTCCTTTTCTGGTGTATCTCTCCACAATATATTTTGAAGAGCACAGTGCGCTGGGTTGAGTTTAACTTCTCTAAACATTTTTTGAATGTCACAAAATAAATCTATGTAATCTGAATAAACTAATATATTAAATAACTCATTTTGGATGCAGGGTCCATTGAGCAACATGTGATTCAAAGAAAAACCTAGATTTGTAGTCATTGAGCCATCAAAGACTACTCTCAATTTTATAGTTTTGCTATTTTCGTTTAGCACTGGATGGTGCGGTAGAAAGTATACCTGACCAGTTTTTAAATCATAACTTTGGATATCAATATATTTAGCATGACCCATTGAAATGTAGGTGTCAATGAAATCTTTATAACCTTTAAAGAGAACAGCGTCTTTGTGTAGCCTTTTTTCTAAATTGTTAAAACGTTTTATAGCTCTTGAGAAAGAGTCCCCCATGTTTAATTGATCTAAATTTTGTTTTAAAGGTAAGTCAACTTGAAACTTGTTGTCATTCAACATTACAGATTCAGAAAATATTTTTTCAGCAAGAGCTTCTTTAGAAACCGACTCAGTAAAAACTTCTGTCACTTGTTCACATCTCCAAAACTGCTCTAATGTTTTTTCTATATTTTTAACGCTATCACTTTCACTGTTTTGTAAAATGTGTGTGGTACACTTGTTTACCCTATGACTTACTGGAGTGTAGCTTTTAGTCGTCACTCTTCCAGCCACTATATACCCAAACTGGGTGCTGCGTAAATACAAACCTTCAGGGCTAATAGGAATTTGTTCACGCAATAAAATTTTAAAGAAAACATCACAACCTAATAAGATGCTTATTTTTCCTGTTTTGTAAAATTCTGTGTCAGCTAACTTGACATATGACGGAACTTTTAAATTATCTGTGTCTATCTCACGCTGAGGTAGATCAGTAGTGATGTTTGGCACTACACAGCATACTATCTGAGTGTTGTAAGTGTTTAGAGTAGAAGAGATGTTAAAAGTAGCAGTTTGAGAAATTGTGTTTGATTGACCACATATTCCTTTAATGTAGGTATAGTTATTGACTAACCTACAATCAATTTTTTCTGTTAGATTTGATAACACAAAGGAAACTTGACTACCCGAGTCACAAAGAGCCCTTACTTCAATTTGCTGATCAAACTTGTCAGTTATATGTACCTTTATAGTAGGTAATAGAACATCATCACATTTATTCATAGATAGTGAAACTTGCCTTAACTCATGTTCAGGCTTATTTTGATGTAGTAAACTATTATGGTTCTGTTTACAAATGGAACACTTAAAAGTAAATTTACATTTTGATAGGTGTTTGTTTAAACATAGGTTACACAAATCATTTGTCTTTACATAGTTGAAACGATCAGATAGCGAGGCAAGCTTAAATTTTTCACATTTATATAGTTGGTGGTTATTAGACTTACAAAATTTGCATACTTGTGTAATATGCTTACCCCCTGTTGTGGCTACCAAACTTGTCCTGCGGCCGCTGTTCACTGCACTATTTGAGGATGTTTGGCTATCTGCCACAGTTTCAAGTGCTGCTGCCCGTTGTTCTAGAAATTTAAGAAGCGAGTTTAAGTCAGGGTCAGCATCTGATTTGGTTTCCAGATGAAAACACCTTAATGTGTGCATATCAAGCTTGCGTTGCAAAATGCATACAATAATTGCATCCCAATGCTGAACAGGTATGTTCATGTTCTTTAAGGCAGCTAAATGCTGTCTGGTTTGAGAAATAATGATTTCTCTTAAAGCTAAGGCAGTGCATTTAGAAATAGGTTTTAAGTCTATTATAGAATTGACATGATAGTTAATAACTTTATTTTTGTTATCATAGCGCTCACTTAGCAATTGCAGTGCGATTGCATAATTATGTGTAGTTAGTGATAAATGTTTAATTAATTCGGCGGCTTCGCCACATAAATATGTTTTTAAATAATAGAACTTGTCACATAGTGATAGTTTAGTATTCTTATCAATAACACTTTTAAACAGGCTAATGAAGTCGTGGAAGTCACCTACCTCACCTCCAAACTTGGGAATATTTATGGGTGGGAGGCGTTTCATAGCGTCTTTCCCTTCCTCGTCATGCTCGTCTCCGAGTTTCGGAGATTTACATGGACTCGATTTTTGTTCGATGGCATCTTCGAATGCGGCTAAGGCACTTAAATATATGGATTCATAGTGACCAAAGTCTTCGTCGTTTTTCTCATCTAGAAGGGATATATCAATATTCAGTGAGCTGTATTCTGAAAAGGTGGTGACCAACCTGTTCTTCTTTACCATAAGCGCCTTTATAGAGGCCTTTTCGACGTCATCGGAATCAATGAACTTACTTATTGTTGTTATAGTTCCTTTTGCCTGGCCCCTGGCCAATATTAGGCGTTTTAAATTGCTTGCCATGATGGCTAATATGTTGGTTTCCAAATGTAAAACTTGCAATAATAGCAATTTTGCGCATATATAGATGCTTATTTCTGCAGAATACAATAATTGCACAATGCTGAAAACAAGGAAACCGAAAATCGTGCACGTGCTTGAACACTTTCTCGTAAAAAAAAACAGTGCCTAAAGACACCACACAATAAAAAATGGCGGTCAGAAAGTTCAGAAACTCGGTGCGGCTTACAGCACCCGGCTGCTATTGGAGCTTGCCGGAAACTTCTGGAAGCTACGACTTCGCCAACCAACTGGCGCTCGCGTTGATCGCGCTTCTTGTTCTGGCGCGTACGCGCGTCCCGCTTGCTCACGTAGGCGCTCCTTGACTGCTTCTTCCTCGCACGCGACGCGAAAGTTGAGACGCACGATAGAAACGTGAACAAACAAGAGAACGCGGACCGGCAATAATGGCCGATATTGCCCACGCTGATAAAAATGAGACACACTTCACAACCTTAAAAACTGCCGTGAACACTATTATTACCCTCGAAGGACCATTTTATGTGGCGGCTGCTGGTAATAAAACCACATAAATAAGTTTAAACTGGACTGTATTGAAATAATGCACAAATACAAAATTACGTGTTACACTGGCAAGGTGTGAATTTTGAATAACTTAAGTCCGTTCACTTGAACGTAATGAAGTTGTTATGTATGTTTCATACAATGTCTCATTCATAATCTAATTAATGCAATTAGTGAGAATTTATTTATGCGTTTTTTTCCCATTATAGCTAAATTCTATTTTATTTTTGTATTTAGTTTTTGGTGTTAATAGTTCTTATTTTTAATTGTTTTTTTTTTTATATTTCTCAATATATTATTATTATGTTGTTATGTTTATTATTATTTTATTTTATTCGGTGTTTATTTATTTTGATTTTTTTATTAGAATATTTATTAAATATATAATTGATAATATTAAAGTACTTACTTTTAATTAAATTTAGTTATATCTGTATTGTTAGCAAATATTATATCATATTTTTAATGGGTTATTATAGTTTATCGTCAAGGTATTCTTTTATACTGTAGTAGCTTTTTCTTATTAGGAAGTGTTTTAATTTATTAACAAAGATATTAAACCTATTTTCATTTTTCATTTTGTTTGGTAGTTTGTTGTATATTTTTATAGACATGACCAGTGGGCCTGAGGAGTGCATATGTAGTCGAGATGTTGGTAGGTTTAATCTGTTTTTATGTCTAAGTATAATTTTGGTTTGTATGTATTCGCGTTTGTTATAGAATTCAGGGTATTTTCGGACAAATTTACATAGTTCTAGAATATAAATGCATGGTAGGGTTAAAATTTTGAGGTTTTGGAAATACGGTTTACAAGAGTCAGTTTCTTCAATATTGACCAAAATACGAATTAATTTTTTTTGTAGGATAAAGAGAGTAGATGCGTCTGTACTATTTCCCCATAATATTACACCATAACTGATCCAAGAGTAGGCGTATGCGTAATAGGTAATAAGTGCTGTTTGTTGGTCTGTGGTCTTTTTTATTTCGTATAGGGCATATGAAAAACTTGATATTTTTGCTCTCAACTTCTTTAAGTGTGGTTTCCAATTAATATGAGTGTCTATTGTCAGTCCCAATAAGTTAAATTCGTTCACTACCTCTAATTTTATACCTTTGAAAATGAAGTTTATATTTAGGGGTATTTTTTGTCGGGGGTGGAAGGATATTAGTTTTGTTTTAGAGAAATTTATTTCGAGGTTATGATCATTCATCCAGTCAACTGTGTTGGTGAGTATAGAATTTAAGTTGTCGTTTAAATTTAAATCGGTTTTGCATGAAACTAGTAGAGAGATGTCATCAGCGAATAGGACGCATGGTCCCTCAACGGTTTTAGGCAGGTCGTTTATGTAGATCAGAAACAATAAACATCCTATAACACTGCCTTGAGGAATTGAAGCATTTAGGTCTTTTTTATCTGAACGAATGTTTTCGATTTCGTTAGTAGATTCATTGAAGTGTTGTATCTCCACAAGTTGTTGTCGGCCCGTTAAATATGAGTTAAGCCAATCGTAAGTTTTTCCACGTATACCCACTCCATACAGTTTATGAAGTAATATTCCAAATTGCACTTTGTCATAGGCTTTGGTCATATCTAGTAATACACCAACAGCATATTGTTTGTTATTTATGATATTGAGGGCTTCCTGGATGTATTTATATACTGCTAAAGTGGTTGATTTGTTTTTGCGGAAACCGTTCTGACAAGCATCGAATATTTTATATTTTTCGCAGAATGAGTATATTCTATTAGTCATAGCTTTTTCAAAAATTTTGGAAGCGGTGGGTAACAAAGCTATAGGGCGGTAGTTGTTGACGTCAGTTTTTGCATTTTTTTTGTGTATTGGTTTGATTATAGCTTGTTTTAGTTGATCAGGGACAGCGCCTTCTTCAAATGACTGGTTTATTAAGATATAAAATGGTAAGGTCAGTTCATTTGCGCAATATTTGAGTAGGGTAGGTGGAAGCTCATCTATTCCGTGGCTTATTTTGTTTTTTAGGTGTTTTAAGAGATTGTTTACTTCGCGAGGATCTACTAGGCTGAGAAACATGGTATTTTCGATAGGGTTAAGAACAGGAGCACCGTTTGGTTTTGTACCGGATAATTGAGAGGTCATTTCTCCAATGGACGGAAAAAAGTTATTAAAATAGTTAGCTATTTGTTTACAATTCGTTGTGAGGTTATTATTTATTTCTAATTTTATATTATCTTTATCTTTTTTTACTTTTTTGTTTGTTCTTTCATTAATAATATTCCACATGGTTTGTACTTTATTCTCGGATTTTGTGATTTTATGTTTGTAATGTATTTTTTTTGCAGTTGCTACGGTCTTTTTTAATATCTTTTCATATTTTTTATAATATTGTGTTATTGTTGGGTTGTTTATTTTTAGAGTCAGGATTTTTAATAGTCTTTTGTTCTTGCATGAGAGTTTAATGCCTACTGTTAACCAGTGTTTTTTTTGTTGCGGTTTTAATTTTATTTTTTGTATTGGTATGCACTCATTTAGAATATTATGTAATGTATTTTGGAACGCTTCGTAATTTTTATTTATATTTTGATTATTTAATAAAATATCATCCCATTTTAGGGTACATAGATAGACTAGACTTAAATTTTTGCATGTTTGTGGTATTGTATATTCTTTTTTTAGTGCACCACGTAGTTTGTTTATTTTTTTCGGGTAGTACTAGGTGGATAATAGTTCCACTATGATCCGAAAATCCTAATTCTTGTACTGTTGTAAATAATTTGTCATCTGTAAAGTTTATAAATATTAAGTCTAAGCATGTTGACGCATTTGTTGAGATACGTATCGGGTATTTTATATGTTGTGTGAATTTATATTCCAGCATAAGGTCTAAGAATTGATTACTTTTTAGTATATTATCTAAAATATTAATATTGAAATCCCCACCCAAAATTACATTGTTTCTTGAATGTTTCATGTTTATATATTTTAATATTAGTTTAAGTTGGTTTATAAATACCTCTTCCTCTCTTCTATTTCAGTATACAGTTATTAATAATATATTTTGTTTAGGTAGTTCACATGCACACACTTCTATAACATATTCAATAGACATGTCTGTAAGGTCGATTATTTCTTTTTGGTTGATATCTTCCTGTAGTAGGATGCACACACCTCCGCCAGTTCGATTGACCCGAGAGTAAGAAGATGCGATTTTATAGCCGGTGATCTGCACGGTGTCTAGTTTTTGAGGTGAAAGCCAGGATTCAGATAAACATATTGCTTTATATAAAGGGTTTTGTTCTACAAAGGCTTCCAAGATATGCTGTTTGTTAAAGAGGCTTTGTATGTTTTGAAATAATATATTAAACTGTAGATCTGTATTTTCGAAAGGAATTGTTAGAATTATAAAGACTACTTTCGATATGTTCAAATTCGTAGGTTGCTTGGTAACTGCTGTGATTTATTTTCTGGTTCTCTTTCAAATGTGATATTGTATTGTCGTTTTGGTTTTTATCCATTACATCCTTCATATTAACCTTTTTCCCGTCTATAAACAATTTATTATTTCTAATTATTGCATATGAGCCATTTTTCCGAGCCTTAATCATTTCTTCTCGCAGGAGATGTCTTTCTTTTCGTGCATTGTCGTCTAAAAAATCTGATATTGATAATCTGGTACCTTGAAAGTGTTGTCCATTGTTTATTATGTACTTAGCCATTCTTTTGCTCAATAATTCGATGACCAGTGGTCGGTTTGTGTTTGTTTTTTTGCCTATTCTATGTACATTCTCTATGTAGCCCATCAGATCTACGTTCATGGTATCGCGGAATAGTTCAATAAGTCTGCTGTGTAGGTTAAATTCTGGTTCTCTGTCATATTCGGCAAAACCGTAGAGTACTATTTTCTTCGTGTTGTTTTCATTGCAACACATTCCGGAGGGTATTGTTTTAGTGGATAAGTCATATATTTCTTTTTTTAGTTGTTCATTCTCTACTTTTATACGTTGTATTTCTAGGTTTATTTGTTGTATGTCTTCTTTTCTTTGTTCATTTTGTTTTGTTAGGGTGTCCGTCTTTTGCTCCATTTCTTCTCTTAGTTTATTTATAGCTTTATTTATTTCAATTTGTATTGTATGTTTTAGTTCGCATATAATTAGCTTATTATTTTCTTTAAGATTTTTTATAATTATTTCGTTAAGGTTGTTCAGTGTTAATTCTGTTTCTTTGTCTTCGGTGTGAAATGTCTCGCCTAGAAAACTAAGGTCTTCTGACGTTGCGGTGTCATTTCTGGCGTTTGTTGTCCTTTTTCTAATGGTGATATTATTATTTTCTGAAGGTGTAAGTATTTTTTGGGTAGTTTCAGCATAGTGAGGTCGTATTGGTGTATTTGAATTATCCCCTTTGGGCATTTTGCAGCGGCAAGCTTGACATTTCCTTATTTTTTTATGCTCTATTGTCATCGAGTTAATAAAGTAATCATTAGAAACATTTGCGCACTCTAAATCGTATGTACTTTTACATAATACACAGATTAGGTATGTTTTATTTACGATTTTCTGCTGACATCCAGCGCATAAAGGTGCCATAATGAGTGTTTCAAGTTTATATTATAGTCTTTATCTAATGAGATCGGCAGCTGATTTGTGTAAATAGCGCCCTCTAGTTGCAGTAGTACGTTACACTAGGTCGACTCGTTCGCTTCTATCATGGGTTAGAAATTATTGATTTGTAACTACTTCGTCGACGAAGTAGTTCTTATGATTACTGGTAGATGGCGCTTTTTTATCTATTTGTGTAGGAAGATGATTAGCATTTTTCGTTTTTATTGTCAATTAGTTTTTCACACAAAATGTACACAGTTTTATGTTAAAAATGTGGTCTTGTTGTACTGAAATTCGTGTTATAGTCACTACGAGTATTTGGATTTTCCAGTTTAGCACTTGAATTAATAGTCACAGAATGTACGTTATTTTTTTATTTTTGAAATTTCATCAAGTTGTCTGAGTTTTCACTAAAACCTCCATATAATCCTCACAGCTTATAATCTAAATAACAGTTTTTACACACTTTCACTTATTGTCTTGCGGTAGATATATTTTTTATTTCACATAATATACGGACTCGATGTAAACAGTGGCATAGTAGCGCCCTCTTCGTTATTAGATAGTACACTTAATTAAAATTTTTAAGTAGTACAACCCATCATATTCGCTTTGTTGGCATTTGTTATTACTAACAATTCGAGGGAAACTGATAACCGAAATACAGGCTTTGCCTAGTTCGGATACAGTAGCTAAATCCATTTATTTGAAATTATTACTGCCAAGCTTTTTTTGTAAAAGTAGTACTAAGTTTTCTGAGAAATAAATTTATTATTATTATTAAATAAATTTATTATTATTATTACTAAGTCCTTGACCTTTTCATCTGGTAATTGCTCGACACCCATAATTTCTAGGTTATGTTTTCGTATTGTCCAAAACAGTGCCAAACACCAACGCAATGCATCGTTAATGTCTTACACACACATGTATAACTAATACAGTCCACTTATTTTAACGCTACACATTTGTAAAAAACCCAGTATTAAATCAGCTGTTAAGTAAACGACACGTCTTCTCATTCGCAAAACAACCCTCAAGCAAAAGTGCACCTTATCCACGTGAACATTTGGTCCAATTCGAGACGGATATTGATCGCCGGCCGGCCACTGCGAGCGAGCCGCGAGAACAATAGGCACCCGCATTCCACAGCGATAAGGAACTGTTGAAGATACTTTTTACTAATAACTGCGTATTTAGTGAGTTTTGAGTGCATTTCGTGAACATTATGACGAATATTGGGATTGAGGAACTTCTGGTGTATCAAAGGGAGCTACTAGACAATTTGAAAAACGCTGAGAAGAACTACAAAAAGTCACCTAAGGATAGAATAAAACGGGCTTACTTGGAAACGCGGTTAGAATCATTAGAAGAATTATGGAATAACTTTAAGGTGGGACACAAACAAACTATTTTAAAGCTTAGTAAAGACGATGACAAGGAAGATTCTTATTTTGAAGAAAACATTTACGAACAGTTTGAAGAGACATATATACAATACAAATCGAGTTTGAAGGAGGCTCTTCAACCGTTTTTGGATTCACCTAAGCTTCAATTCCCTACGTGTCCGCAAACATCTACACCGAATGACGGTACACAATCACCGTTATTTAATTGCGATGTTAAGTTACCCGGTATTCAGATACCCACGTTTTCCGGGAAATATGAGGAGTGGCAATCGTTTTATGACTTGTTTTGTTCCTTAATACATAGTAACAAATCTTTATCGCCCGTACAAAAGTTACAATACCTCAAGAGTAATTTATCTGGAGAACCAGAAGTATTACTACGAAATTATTCTATCACGAATGCAAATTACGAGGAGGCGTGGAATGAACTAGAGAAACGATACAATAACAAGAGATATAATACTAACGAGATATTGAGAAAATTATTTACACAAAAATCTATACAAACAGTTTCGGCGAGTTCCATCAAACAATTAGTGGATACGACTTCGACTTGTTTAAAGGCTTTGAAGAACATGGATGTGAAAATTGATGCTTGGGACCTAGTCATAAACTACTTGGTGCTGTCAAAATTGGATTCCGAATCGGTCAAAGAGTGGGAACAACATTTGAGCATGAATAACAATGACACGCCCACTTGGCCAGAACTACGAGATTTCCTGAGTGCGAGATTCCGTTCATTAGAAATGATGGATGGCCATAAACCAAGAGTGGTGAAAGCTAAGCCTGTCGCGAAGCCTAAAGCCTTTCATTCGAATATTATCAAGGACGAGAAGAAACACGAAGCGAAATGTGCGTTATGTAACGAAGGTCATTACGTTTATTATTGCAAGAAGTTCGTTGATATGTCCACTAAGGAACGACAAGACTTTGTTCAACGTAGCAACTTGTGCTTCAACTGTTTAGCGCCATCGCATTCTGTAATGAAATGTCGACAGTCAAAGTGTTGCCGGAAGTGTGGACGACGTCATCACTCACTTCTGCATTTCGAGAAAGGGGTTGTCGCCGAGAACACGAGTGGGAGTGAGTCTACATCAACAGGTACTGTGACCGAGGCACAGAGAGGTAAGCCTAGTACTTTGGCTAATGATATACACATTGTAACCAACTTTTCTAAAGAGAATTTTCATACAAATAGTGTCCTGTTAGCTACTGCACAAGTTTTAGTAGATAGTAGGAATGGTTGCAAATTTATACTTAGAGCATTGTTAGACCAAGGGTCACAGGCATCATTTGTGACGGAGGCTACGGTTCAGTTACTTAACCTTAAACGTAAATCGGTGAATGGTTGGGTGTCAGGCGTGGGGGAGGAGCAAACGAGAATTAAACACATGGTGTCACTTATTGTGAAATCACGCTACGATCCCCAGGCATTAGTCAGAGTAAATGCATATGTATTGCGATCATTAACGACACTTTTACCTAATACTAATCTTGGTACTCCTGAGTGGTCAGACATAAATAACTTAGAGTTGGCTGATCCAGGATTCAATACACCGGGTAAAATAGACATTTTACTCGGCGCTGAAGTATACAGCGACGTTTTGTTAGACGGCGTTGTTAAGCATCCTAAGAATAATTTACTAGCACAAAATACAATCTTAGGTTGGGTGTTATCAGGAAGAATGTCACAAGAATCTACCTTAGCGCACATCACAAGTCTGCACGTGCAACACAAGGAAGACGAGCTACTTAAACTATTTTGGGAAGTGGAAAACGAACCAAACATGATACAAAAGAGACAAACAGAAGAAGAAAGGAGATGTGAAGAGTTCTACGACACTACCACGGTTAGAGATAGGAGCGGAAGATTTGTAGTCAAGCTGCCATTTAGAAAGGAAGTTCCCGAGTGCCAAAATGGTAGATTGATGGAGATAGCGGCTAAAAGGTTTGAATTCTTAGAGAAAAAATTAGACAAAAATGACAAACTGCGTGAAGAATATCATAAAGTAATAAACGAATACATACAATTAAATCATATGGTTGAAGTTGATGTTACAGACATTAATAATTCCAAAGCTTCCGCATCATGCCGTAACGAGAGAAGATAAGGATACTACGAAGCTTCGAATAGTCTTCGACGCATCGTGTAAAGGTGTTAATAACGTTTCCTTGAACGACGACCTTCTTATTGGTCCCAAACTGCAGCAAGACTTACGTCACTTATTGATGAGGTGGAGAGTTCACAAGATTTGCATTACTGCTGATGTCATTAAGATGTATAGGATGGTGCGCGTGGCAGAAGAGGATACAAACTACCAGAGGATACTATGGAGACCAAAAGAAAACGAGCCAGTCAAACACTATAAACTACTGAGATTGACTTTTGGAACCGCATGTGCTCCATATCTTGCCGTGAAGTCATTGCAGAGACTAGCTGATAATGAGCGGTTTGAATGCCCAATTGCAGCAAATATAACAAAGAATGACTATTATATAGACGATTTAATGACAGGGTGTGAGACAGAAGATGAAGCGATAATAACCATATACAACGAAATGAACAGACTGATGAACTTGGGAGGGTTCGAGCTTCAAAAGTGGAGTAGCAACAATGAAAACATATTAAAATACATCGGAGAACACAAACGGATCGATCATGAACTTCCTCTCAAGCTCAACAGCCTAGTAAAAGTACTTGGCGTGATATGGAATCGTCTAACAGATAACTTTGAATATACTATTAACTTACCGGAACCTAAACAGTCAATTACTAAACGTCAAATCTTATCAGAAGTCGCTAAACTTTACGATCCATTGGGGTGGATAGCTCCTGTTGTTGTCGTCGCAAAAATGATTATACAGAAGTTATGGAGATCAGGCCTAGAATGGGATGAAGCTGTACATGGAGAGTTGTTAGAAGAGTGGTTAAGTTACAGAGAGAATTTAATACATATCAAGGGAATAAATATACCGAGATGGTTACACTACTCTTCTACAGCTAGGACAGAACTGCATGCCTTCGCAGACGCCTCACAACTGGCATATGGGGCAGCAGTATACATGCGTGTTGTTGAAGAAGACAGAGTTTATGTTAGTCTTATATCGGCTAAAACTAAAGTCGCTCCTATCGAGAAACAGCTTTCAATACCAAGACTGGAACTTTGTGCCGCAGTATTGGCAACAAAATTAATTTGTGAAATCTCTCTAGTGATGGATATACCTAAAACAAACTTATACGCCTGGACAGACTCGACAATAGTCCTAGCCTGGTTAAAGGGTGGGTCCAGTAGGTGGACAACATTCGTTAGCAACAGAGTGTCAGAGGTACTTAACATCCTAGACTACAACCAGTGGGGGCATGTTGCTACTGAATTGAACCCAGCAGACTGCGCGTCTAGAGGACTACAAGCGTTGGATTTATTAGACCATAGATTATGGTGGGTCGGACCCGACTGGCTGTCTTTGCAGCACATACACTTGAGTTCAGACGATATTATTGAGGACACACAAGAGGAGGAGAGAGTTAAGGTTTTAAATGTCTCAATAAACACGGAAGAGGAATTTGTTTGGTCTAAATTTTCCAATTTATCTAAAATGTTGAGAATCATATCCTACTGCAGAAGATTGGCGAATCTAAAACTACCTAAGGAAACCCGACAAGTTTTCAGTAAATATGTAACTGTGGAAGAAATAACTAAAACCTTAGAGATGTGCATAAAACAAACTCAGAATAAGGAATTTGGACAAGAAATAAAACAATTAAAATCTAACGGATGTGTACCTAGTAAAAGCAAACTCCGATCTCTTTGTCCAATTCTTGATGAGAACGGGATATTAAGAGTGAGCGGACGTATACAGCAGTCACAAGCATCGTATGACACACGGCATCCTATAGTTTTACTGGCTAAGAGTCATCTTAGCAGACTCATAATTAAAGATGCGCACATAAGGACTATGCATGGAGGACCACAGATGATGCTGAATTACTTAAGGTCAAAGTATTGGATACTGCGAGTTAAAGATGAAACAAGGAGGTGTTATCGTGAATGTGTCACTTGCGTGCGGTATTCTACGAAGAACACCACTTAATTAATGGGCCAACTACCGGAGGTGAGAGTTAAACCTAACAAGCCATTCAAATCGGCAGGAGTAGACTACGCGGGACCTATTAACATTAGATTTTCACCAGGTAGAGGAGCAAAGTCCTACAAAGGATACATATGCTTATTTGTTTGCATGGTGACTCGGGCTATTCACTTAGAAGCCGTGACAGATTTAACAGCAAAAGGTTTCATCGCAGCCTTCAAGAGATTCACGTCAAGACGAGGACACTGTCAGGACCTCTACAGTGACAACGGCACTAATTTCGTTGGCGCAGACAAACAATTAAGAGATATGTTCGACAAGGCCAAGTCATCAATCCCTAGTGAGATAGCCCAGTTGTTAACCTTGGAAAGGACCACATGGCACTTCATACCACCGCACGCCCCTAACTTTGGAGGTCTGTGGGAAGCCGGGGTGCGCAGTACGAAGACACACCTAAAAAGAGTAATTGGTGACACTACACTTACGTATGAAGAACTATCTACAGTGTTAACGCAAGTAGAAGCATGCCTTAATTCGCGACCGATAAGTGTTCTAAATGACGACCACAATGATCCCCTCCCACTGACACCTGGCCATTTTTTAGTCGGTGAGCCGTTATTGAACCTAGCTGACGAGGATTACACGCAACTTAATATCAGTTATCATGAGAGATGGCGACTCACACAGAAAATGGTCACCGATTTCTGGAACAGATGGTACAAGGAGTATCTTGTCAATCTTAATCAACGGTACAAATGGAATAAAAAGAATGCTGAACCAGAAATCGGTGACGTAGCCATTTTAAAGGAGGACAATATTCCACCTAGTAAGTGGATAATGGGTAAAATATTACAAAAACATGTAGGTCCCGATAACAGTGCTCGGGTCGTATCAATTAAATGTAAAAATGGAATTCTAAAAAGGCCTGTGAGTAAAATATGTGTCATAACTAAAGTTCAATGAAAATAACCTATTGTAAAATGTAACTTAATAATATTATGTAAAAATAAAAAGGGGTGTACAGTCAACAGCACATCAAGTTACTACACTTTGACCTTGAGCGCGTTATAAGCAGATACAGCGAGAATCGTGCGAAAGAGATAAATATCTTTATGCCGTTCTCACTTGTAATGTTTCGTGCTGCAGCGCGTCGTGAGCGTGTGTGCGTTATGCGCGTCGTAGTGTAGAATAAGATACTAAGCGATAAGAAAATTAAATTTATAACATAGCGGGTTGCATACTTGAATCGAAACGAAATAAATGGCATGGTAATAAAATCAGGCCGGGCGCGCCCGCGTAAAAACTAAAATACCTATGAAAGCTTATAATCATTTTTTTATTTAAATTATCTTTTATTTGTATTCCTATTCCAGTTTACACATTTGTTTGAAAATTACCCATAGTATCAAGTAGGTTTACCTACTTACTATATTTCTGAAATTTATAATTAGGTAATCCTAATTATAAATTTCAAGCAGATTTCAATTACCTTTTCCGGGTTTTGTTATCTACTTACTGGCGGGCTGGCGATGGCGGTCAACAGAACTGTTTTCGTGCGTTCCTTGCTTTTCGATTCTACTGTGTTCTTACAAAATTTAATGTCGAAAATCCATAAAATCGACGCCCGTGTGTCAAGTTTATTCAATTAATACTTAGGTATTATACTTTCAAAAGACTTTTCAGTCCAAACTTTTTGATACCTACCTACTACCTAACATTTCGTCCGCGATTCAATCTTATTACTAAAATACAATTTTGGCTATTATAGCGTAGGTATCTTCACTTTTGCATGAGAGCGATGTGTCTGTTACATACCTACCTAACTAACTATTATCTAATGTGATATGAGTTAGTTTGTTAAGCACGATTATGAAATTTTGCATGTGAGTAAGTAACTCGTTATCAGGGATATAGAAAAGGACATGGGATAGGTTCCTATAAGAACTCTGGTGAAGGCGTATTATATTTAAAATGCGAAAGTGAGTTTGTTTATTTGTTACACATTCACGCAGCGGCGAAGCTACCCGTAAGCCTCAGTTTACACCGGGAAAGCAGCGGCCAGCAGCGGCCTTTTGCATTCCTCCTACTTACACATTGTCAAGGGTTCAGAAAAGGACATAGGATAGGTTCCTACGGGAACGCTTGTGAAACTGGTAGAAAATATCAAAATAAGACGCGAAATCAATAATCTTAATCTTTTTATTTTTAAACATTAATGATAAAATGAAAAACTTAAAACAAATACCTACTATAGATTAAAAGATAACAGCAGAATTTATAAAACTAAACTATGAAGTATATAAAAGATTAAAAACAAGTAGATAATATTTATTTATAACTAGGTTTTATTTTTATTGATATTTTTAGCAAAAAAATTATGCAGTTACCAATTGGTTACCAAACAAAACTAAATGCTGCCTCCAAACAAAAGTAAGTTTTTATCTAGACTAGTAATTTGACTGGGCTGAGGCCCGGCACCCACTTACGGCACGGCGGCGGCACGGCAAGGGATTTTTTATAGTTATAGATGATTTTGAATCTTATTTAACACTGCTTTATTAATATTTATAGCGGAATAAGTATACAGTTAAATCTACCAATACCAAATAAAATTAAATACTGCCACCAAACAAAAGTAACCTTTTACGTAGATTAGTAGGTATAATTTGACTGCGCTGACTTAAATTATCTATCACCATTACAATAGCAAAGGAAAAATTCTCAAGAATATAACAATAATTGTGCGAAAAGAATTAAGTAGGTATACAATTTCAGTTTACAGTATTCATTATTAAAATTATTATCTACATAATATATCACATTACAAAAAGAAAACATATTAATAACTACCTTTTTGTATATTTTTGGCATTTTCCATGCTAAGATTTCAAAGTTATTTAGAAAAGGAAAAATACGACCGCGGGCAGGATTCGAACCTGCGTCTTCTGGTTCGGTACACCAGACGCTATGACCACTAAGCCACCGCGATACCTACCCGTCATGTCGAATTTTTCCTTCACATATTGAATTTACGTCTTTATGGTGACGTCAGTAACACCTATTGAAATGCAAGTTTTTGCTTTTCAACCGACACAACTTACTTTACAGTTAGTTCAATGCCGAACGATGCTACCTTACCTTCTAACTATCTTTTTGTATATTTTTGGCATTTTCCATGCTAAGATTTCAAAGTTATTTAGAAAAAGAAAAATACGACTGCGGGCAGGATTCGAACCTGCGTCTTCTGGTTCGGTACACCAGACGCTATGACCACTAAGCCACCGCGATACCTACCCGTCATGTCGAATTTTTCCTTCACATATTGAATTTACGTCTTTATGGTGACGTCAGTAACACCTATTGAAATGCAAGTTTTTGCTTTTCAACCGACACAACTTACTTTACAGTTAGTTCAATGCCGAACGATGCTACCTTACCTTCTAACTATCTTTTTGTATATTTTTGGCATTTTCCATGCTAAGATTTTAAAGTTATTTAGAAAAGGAAAAATACGACCGCGGGCAGGATTCGAACCTGCGTCTTCTGGTTCGGTACACCAGACGCTATGACCACTAAGCCACCGCGATACCTACCCGTCATGTCGAATTTTTCCTTCACATATTGAATTTATGTCTTTATGGTGACGTCTAACTATAAAGTAAATGTAAACTAATGAACGTCTAACTGTAAACTAATGAACTAACTGTAAAGTAAGTTGTGTCGGTTGAAAAGCAAAAACTTGCATTTCAATAGGTGTTACTGACGTCACCATAAAGACGTAAATTCAATATGTGAAGGAAAAATTCGACATGACGGGTAGGTATCGCGGTGGCTTAGTAGCCATAGCGTCTGGTGTACCGAACCAGAAGACGCAGGTTCGAATCCTGCCCGCGGTCGTATTTTTCCTTTTCTAAATAAACATATTAATATTATAAATGCGAAAGTAACTGTCTGTTACTCCTAAACGGACAAACCGCTGGGCATTTGTGATGAAAAATAATTGGATACCTATAGTTTGAAGCCTGGGGAAGGGCATGGAGGAAACCAGTTTATTATGAAAACATCAACGAACGACATGTCTGGCATCTTTTCAAAATCGAGCAATGGAAGAGTAATCCTTTGACAAGCAGTGGTTGGAAATTTAGGTATACTTATCTAAATAACGTTATATTTATAAATAAAATAATAACAATATTAAATTACTACTTATAGATTGTAAACTGTGCTAATATATTTTTATGCGAAACTTTGTGAGAATGGATGGCCGTTTGTTATCACGCCTTAACGGCTGAACATATTTTAGTGAAACTTGGCAAACTTGTTCATTAGTATTTTCTTGCCAGGGCAGCAGTATTTCTTCCGGCATCTTTTATGTGTCTTCTGACAGTGTCCATTGATATCTAAAACAAAGAAAATTTTGTCAATTTCAATATTAACGTAACGTTCTTTATTATGAAATACCTACCTATTGCGGGCCAACTTAACTAAATGAGTATGGGACTTTGTTTACTTAATTGAGACCTTCCACCTTTTATGAGGTAGGTAGTAAAGAACTGAATACTTAATTATCTAATAGCAAGTATTAGCGAATGATACTTATATCATTAACCAACAAATTTATCGATAAAAAAATTAACACTTCTACCTGCCTATTCGATAATTATAAATATCATTTAAAAATGCAATAGCTAATACCTACTACTGTTTATAGATATTGATAGGTAGATCATCACCTCACCGCGCGCGCATAGATCATACTTACTTAACTAATTCTCGGAAGCCTCGTCCACGCGTTCTCGGAATTATGCCTAGACGATGCGATGCATTCAAATTTCAGCTTTATTTTGCTACTGTTAAGATTTATTTTCGACTTAATATAGACCGTTTTAACTTATCATAATAATAGTTTTACAATATTTTTATTTGTAGCTTGACAATGTTGTTTTTATGTAACTATTGGTATTGTTTTTCAATTTACGTAATCTATATTTCGGCCGGTCAGTGCAGATTTTCTGTTATAGATATAGGTAGGTAGTGATAAAGTTGCATTATGTGATAACAAGGTATACTTACAGGGACTGACGCTGTACGAAGTTGAGGTTCGTCTGCCGCCGTCGTAGCTCTGGCGTATAGGTAGTTGGCGGGGGTGGGCTTCATGGGTTCCGCTTTCTTGCCACCGCCGAAGCCAGAAGTAAACAGTTCAGAACTCTAGAACGAAACAAATTGCTAAAGTTTATTTGCACATTTTTACTCATTAGACATACGCAGTGATAGCCTAATGGTATGAAAATTGGCCGGGCAAGACAGGTCTCGAGTTAATCCAAGACCTTTTCAAAACCATGTGCGTATTATTAATTAATTATCACTCGCTTAAACGGTGAAGGAAAACATCGTGAGGAAACCTGCATGCCTTAGAGATTTTCGAGGTGTGTGCAGTCTGCCAACCCGCATTAGGCCAGCGTGGTGGACTATAACCTAATCCCTCACCTGAGAGGAGACCCGTGCCCAGCAGAGGGACAGTATATCGGTTGATGATGATTGATGACTCATTAGGCAAAGATGTATTAATACGTAAATAGATATATGATTATCTGCAATAATTATTCATCATCAACCCATATACTGTCCCACTGCTGGGCACGGCTATCCTCTCACAGAATGAGAGGGATTAGGCTATTGTCTATAGTTCTACAAAAATTGCTAGCTTACTATTATTTAATTATTTATTTGCACACAAACATCACTGAAAAGGCCTTATCTTGCAATGTTACAACAGGCTTATAGAAAGTTCCTAAATGCGTAATTTATTAAATTCAATAAAAGTAGCTTTAAAAAGATATTAAATGACGCGTGGAACAGCGCGCCTAGTTAAAAACTTACATTAACGGGGACTCGTTATGAAAGAAGATCCCGTTTGTTTACATAATTCGTAAATTCTATAGAAACATTGTTGACAAACAATCACCATTGACACATTTTTTCATTATTAGCCTTTCTTTATTAAAATTTAAAAATTATAATTATTAAAAATACTACTCACCGCTATCCCCGTCTGTATAATCCGGCATCCACTTTGTTGAAGTCCGGAATTGTTCTCCCTTTCGACTTACGTCAATAAATTGAGGCGCCATTTTGCACACTTGCAATCACGCACACAACACTATCACTCCAATTGTTAATGACAGACTGACGGAAAAACTCGGAAGTAGTCGAAAGCGGTCGCGTACGCGCAGGGGCGCGGAGGTGTGGCCTATTTCTAGTGCGACATGGTTTATTGGCTCCTAACTATTAGTATGAGCCACGATTGGTCAATTTTGGGAACGTTGAAAAATCCACCAATCATAGCAAGGATACTTTCTTTCTAACACTCCATATCGTGTCGTAGTTATAGATATGTATAATGTTTAGCTTGATGTGCTGGCGTCTGTACATTCTATTGAAACAGTTTGAAGTTAGCATTAACTATTTTTCAATGTATCATTGTAAGTACATATACTTAAAACTTACTAGATTAAAATGCTAATGTTGTGTATAATTTTATACTTACCTGTTTCTAATTTACCTATACTTACCCATTTTAAAATACTTACCTGTTTAAGTGTACCTATACTTACCTGTGTTGAATTTATACTTACCTGTGTCAACATTGTTACGTTGAGCCATGTTATAGCTTACTAATTTTTATAAGCGTTTAGTACACGCTCTGTACGCATATTGGAATTATTTTCATGTATGAGTATCACGGTGGGCGGTTAATTATTTCAATAAAACCACACTTTTCTTTTGTATGTCTATTTAATTTCCATAAATTCTGTAATGATTTTATCTTTATCGTGCATCACATAAAACGTTGTTAATTAATTACTTTGTTTTGGCTGTGTCACTTTATTATTAACTTATTCTATGTGACGTTGGTTGGTGTTTGAATTAGAATAGTTCCTATTAGAGTTATGTTTGAGTTACCTTTATTAAAGAACTGCGTTCTTGGTGGGCGGAATGTCCAAAACAGTGCCAAACACCAACGCAATGCATCGTTAATGTCTTACACACACATGTATAACTAATACAGTCCACTTATTTTAACGCTACACATTTGTAAAAAACCCAGTATTAAATCAGCTGTTAAGTAAACGACACGTCTTCTCATTCGCAAAACAACCCTCAAGCAAAAGTGCACCTTATCCACGTGAACACGTATTGATTGCTCGAGCTCATGTACTTTTTGTTCTAAAGCGAGGTTGCATTTTTCGAAATGTACACACTTATTCACCACTGACTTCTCAAGCTTCATGATTTTATCCTTGGCTTGCTGCTGTTCAGACTTCTCAGAGAGAACGCTTATACTTTGTTGTATAGTATCTAAGTGTTTGTTCAGGCCGGGTATAGCACTAACCTTTCTTTGTATATCCTTCAAAATTTTTTCAAATCCTTGTACCTCCTCTTTTTGTTCCTCATTATCCGTACCCTCATCCTCGCAGTTGTTACAAAAAAACCTATTTATCCCTGCTTTCATATCTGCTGCAAGTCCTCTCACACAGCTCCTATGGAAAGTTCCATGGCAGGGTCCTTGACACATGAAGTGTGAACCCTTTTTAGATAGTATTTTTTTACACTTTTGACATTCCATGACGAGATGACAACAATGAACGGTATCAACGGTAACGTACGTGCGCATCGGTTGACGCTGCGCGCGAGACTGTTATTCACAATTATTGTATAATCGTCCCAACATAAATTGTACCACAATATTGTATTAAATGTTTTTGCTTCCTTTTTTGTAACTAGATGGCGTTGTACCGGTCGGCTGAATCGCGGTATGGTTTCGTTCACATAATTTACCTTAGCCGACCGGTTTAATAAATTTTTGTAGTTACTCAGATCATCTTGTTTCATTTCTTGGACTTAGTGAAGTGAGCTATCGTTTGTTCAATTATCAGGCATTTATTAAAAAAAATACAGTTGAAAAAGACATAAAAAGTATGTACAATCAGTCGTGAATATTATATAAATGAACAATAAATTACCTATAACGTACCTACTGTAAAACATGATATTTATAAAAACAGTTCCTTTTAGATACAAAACATAGCCGTAAGTTACATTTTGTACAATTCACATTTGAAAAACCCGTTTTACAGAATTTGCAACGCCCATAGGATACAAATTTAGGCCAGTGGCCCGTGTTGTCATTGGAGCAGTAGGAGTTTGTATGTGCTGCTTGGCGTTGTCGACTTTTTCATCAGTTTGTCTAATTCGGTTTTTGTGTAATAGTTCATTTACAATTTGAACTCTAAACTTTTTCAAGCTAAGACATTTTTTTTGCATCTGGGCTTTCTCGTCTGTGTAACAACCAGGCATTGTATACGCATATTTCTAGCGTTTGGGAGAAAATCGCCCTATACCATCTTTTCGTTTTAAAAGCAGATCTGTACAATGCAACCAACATATCCGCCAAGTCTACACCGCCCATGTGAGCGTTATATTCCTTTACTATTCGAGGACAGTTCACTTCAATCTTAGCTTTACTTTCTTTGCAGTATCTTTGAATTTTCCCCAACGGATAAGAGTCAACAAACGAACTTGCTAGTGTGACCACCTTGTTATCGAACCATTTTACAACAGCTATTTTATTGTTATTGCAGATGACCTGTTTACTTGCACCTCTACCTTTCTTGGACAATCGCTTGTCAGTCAACATTATATTTTGACATCCTCGCAAGCGATTGGCTTTTATCGTTCCAAGGCTGAAAATACCGTATTCATCCCGTAAATGGTGAATTAACTCTAAAGAGGTAAAAAAGTTGTCAAAGTATACTGTTGCCGGCTTCGCTTCTATTGTCTGACAGAGCGCCAAAACAACTTTCGCCCCAAGACTTAAACTATTTTCATAGTCCGTGAAAGTGTTATTCCGAAAAGTGTCCTCCCCAGCATAAGGAATAAAATCGTATACTAGCCCAGATACGCCAGCTCTCACAAATATTTTAAACCCCCATTTTTTGGGTTTTTTCGGTAAGTATTGACGTCGACTGCCTGCCCTAGTACCTTTATAGGGTACCATCATTTCGTCAATACTGTATCTGTCTTCTTCCTTAAGTTTTAGGCAATTACGTCTCACCATTTCTAAAAGTGGTCGAACTTTAAAATAGCGATCGTCATTCATGTCCATGTTGTCTACAAATTGAAGATTTTTTCTGATTTTTTCGTACATTTTGACAGGCATGATATCTGCGATGGAGGGACACCTTAATTCGCGACTCCAATAATCCTTATATGATGGCATTTGTACCACGCCCATCATAAGAGTAATGGCTAAAAAGTCCCGTATATCATCATTAGAGACGTTTGAGCATTTGGCAGTAATGTTTTGTACTGAATATAAGTTTGTATGATCTGTAATTAATGTAATAACATCCTCTGAGAAAAAAATATAAAAGTAGTCTAAAGGGTACATCGTACTTGATGATTCAAGTACGATGTCCCCTTTAGACTACCGAACCAACTATATTTGATGTTCCTATTGATATAGGAACATCAAATATAGTTGGTTCGATATGCGCTGTGTATCTAAATTTACCACTTTTCCATTTGAATAACAATGGTTTTCTGACATACTTTTTTATTTTCTTAGCAACAATTTTAGGTGTTGTATTAGCTCTCCTCTTGGAACGTGTCGCTGGGGATATATTTGAAGAAACTTGTGGGGATAAGATAGATGACACTTGAGGTGATAAAATAGACGAAACTGAGTGGAGAACTGGAAGTTGATGTGATGTTTTGTCTGGAGGGAACATGTTATTCATGACGGGTGTCAATGGAACAGTTTCTTCATCGGATAACAAAGGCGTGGGAGACTCATTTCTAGAACTATCAAGATCCAAGTCATTCAGTGAAAAAGGGTATGTATGACCTGGGTTCAGAGCTCCAATCAGAGTTTTCACGTTCTTTCGTCTTGTCTGCAATTATAACTTCATCGTCAGTACTAGTAATGCTACTATCTGATGGAACATTCTCTGGAGGAACTAGTGCCATAATTTTGCGCGTTCTTTGCCATATTGGCTTAGTCTGAAGCAAGCAAAAAAAACATGCAAAACCGTACCCAAAGCATGACAAAACACCAATATATAAAATAAAGTGTTAAAATTAATAATAATAAATACATGCTTAATTAATCGTTAGTAAAGCCGCAATGTTGAACATGCTGAACATACATAATACGAAGTACTTTACTGGTTACGTCGCAACGTTGAGAATGTTCAACGTATCACTTTATGAACTCTGTGCTCGTAAGTTAGTTATTACAATGAAGTTATTTGTAATTATAATACTAAAATGGCTTTCTAAAAATAAAATGCCGGTGTCCACTACCAGAAAAACTCTTAAAAATATTTTTTAGAGAATAAAATTACCTGCAATTCACGGAGTCGCTGCGACCGTGACGCCATTTTGCACAAAATTTACGTAAAATTCGTTCGGAATTGTCAAATTTTTTTCTTTTTATAATTGCGTTTAGTTATTCGTTATAGGCATTAAATAAAATCTTATAAAAAGTTAGTAATTTTTGATCAACATTTTTTTAAAGTAAACGTTGAGCCGGCTTGTCATTGCGAGCTAAAGGGTTAATGTAGTTCATAATTTAGAATATTTTAGTATTTATTTCTGTAATAAGTGATTTGTAATCTTTGGAAATAAATGATTTCAAACCGTAAATTTGAAGTACGGCCAGAGTTTTATGATGGTGCCTATTTGATGTGCATACCTTGTGGTTCTGAGGTTATAAGTGAAGTGCCGGCAGTACAGGAATTGATTGACAATTACAAACCATTGAAAATTAAGGAGGCACCTATCAAAATGAAAATAGTATTAAAGATGACATACCAGTTTCCCAACGTCCACGCTGATTGGCCCTAGCTGAAGAGGATGTGGTAAAGCATCAAATAGAGTAGTGGTTGTCACTCGGAGTCATCCGTCCGAGCTATTCTGAGTATGGTAGTCCGCTTGTTCTTGTCAAGAAAAAGGGATGGAAGTACACGGGTTTGTGTTGATTATAGACGCATCAATCAGAAGATGGTGAAAGTGTAGGGATGTACTCGGGGAGACGAAATGAAAGATGTTACTCGTGCGACAGATTACTATAATGTGTCTTAAATACAATAATAATCATACTTAAATACTAGTTCGGTTACATGTACTTATATTATATAGTTATGTGGGTATCGATGAGGAGGTACTACACTACACCCTTCCTTTACAAAAAAAAATAAAATCTAACTTATTTATTTATTTATTTTTTATTATTTTATAACTCTTATCATAATCCTAAACGTAACATAACAAATTATGAAATGTAAATTTAACTTTTAAACAATTTGGTTCTATTTTTGTGGACAGTCTCAATTTTATTATCTTTTAACATACGAACATTTGATGTGATATCCTCAATAACTTTATATGAACCGTTGTAGACATTCTGCAACTTATTACAATTTTCGTTTTTTACCAATATCATGTCATTGGGTTTATAAACAATAGGATTAATATTTTTATCATACTTTGATTTTCGTTTTTTTTTGATAATAACAAATTTTTCCTAGCCTGTTCATGTGATTTTTGTAATCTATATTTTAGGGTCATAGGATAGTTGTCACAATTATAAAGAGGTTCTACTTGCTGAGTTAAGTTATTGGGTAATTTGCAGGATTTACCGAAAACCAGTTCGTACGGAGTAAATTGTGTTGATGTATGCACAGTCGTATTGTAAGTAAAGCTCCACTATGGAACCCAGGTGCTCCACTCTCTTGCGTTGTCATTAGTTTGAATTCGAAGATAAGCATTTAAATTTTTATGCGTATTTTCGAGAGTAGCAGTCGAAAATAATTGCTTAATATGGAGTAATTTACAAACCTCACTCATTGTTGACGCTATTGAATGTTATGAAAGGATCACAGAGTACTTTTAAATATAGGGTATAGAGGCTTTACTTGACGGATCCAGAAGGTAAGCGATTGATGGCGCCATCTGTGACCACAAACCTACAACTTTCCTACCATATATATAATTACACATAGAGGTATCTATCATCGGTACCACATCGGTTCACTGTTCAGCCTTGCTGTATGGATAGTTTTGGCATAACATCCTCGTCGCTAGCCAACTCCTTTTGCCCAGATAATATTTTATATTTTTATAATATATATACAATACGTAAAAATAAAAAAATTACATATTATGGTAATTAAATATTCGATTAATTTTTCTTTATGTTCGGGAGTTAGGTAGTGCTTTCACGTCAGTGAAAGGCCGGAGTTAGCGACAAACTGGTTTATTGATATAAGTTAAATATCTACCCGCCATCATACAATATTATTCCCGTGTTGACAATATGAATCGGTGCATTTCTCCCCCTTAAGTTAAAGGCTTACATACTAAATAAAAATCTATTGATCCACCGCTGCTCGAGCACGATTATAAGCACGTAAAGCGCGGGCAGATGCGCCCGATGGTGGAGTGGGTGTCTCCGGCCTAGGTGCCTCTTCAGATCTACTGATTGGTGACTTCCCACAAGCACCATCGGACGCGTCTTCAAACGTATCCTCAGCTTCCTCACAAACCGATGGAGTTGGATTTTTACCCTCAGCAACTATATTAGTGCGTGCTAAAGAATGACGATTCTTGCTTTGCAAGGGGGTAATAATTTGATCTACGTGTCTGCGCCACCCGACTCCACGTCCCACGTCTACTTTGTACGAGACCGGTCCAGTCTGCTCGATAATTTTACCCGGCAACCACTTTTCTCCCCTCGCTGTGTAGTCGCGAGCTAGCACCTTGTCATCAAGTCGCAGAGCGCGTGGCTACGTGCCGCCCGCAGCGGCCACTTGCCGCTCCTGTGCGGCTCGTACAACGACCGCCACGTCGTCGGGTCTCAGTGCGTCAAGGCGGCCCCGCAGTCTCCGCCCTTGCAACGCTACTGCCGGGGATACCCCTGTTGTTGCATGCGGGCAATTTCTATACTGAAATAAAAATTTACTTAAAGCCGTGGCGACGTCCTCGCCTCGTATACCGCTCTTAATCGCTTTTTAACTGTTTTTACTGCGTTTTCAGCAGCTCCATTTCCTTGCGGTCTATAGGGAGCTGAGGTCACGTGTCTAATACAATTCTTTTTACAAAATGTTTTAAACTCTTGTGAGAAAAATGGAGGACCGTTGTCAGTGACGAGCATTGATGGTAATCCGAAACGAGCAAAAATACTTCTCAACACCCCGACAGTTGTCTCCGCATCCGTCTTTCGCATAGCAATGCATTCGATCCATTTTGAGTTTGCGTCTACCAACACTAAATACCGCGTCCCTGCACAATCTGCGAAATCTGCATGTACTCGCTGCCAAGGATGCAGTGGAAACTCCCAGGGGTGTAACGATGCGCGTGGTGGCGCGTCACGTACGGCGCGGCAAGCCACACAAGCCCGGCACACTTCCTCTATGTCCTTATCTAAACTGGGCCAATACACATAGCTTCTTGACAGATTTTTCATTTTATTAATCCCTAAATGCCCTTCATGAATCTCATCTAATATTTGTTTTTGTAATTTACTAGGTATTACGATTCTATATTTATAAACAAGACAACCTAATTCTAATACTAAATCCTGTTTCCGAGCGAAATACGGTTTCTCAGCGTCAGTCACTGTTAACGGCCAACCAAAGGTAACGTAACCCTTTATTTTGCTTAATAAATTATCATTTTCTGTTTCCCTAGCAATATCTTTAAAACCAATGGGGAACGATTCCTCTATTAGATTTACATAGCTAACAGCCTCTACTGAGCGACCCTGCTGGGGTAGTGGCAGCCTTGATAAAGCATCAGCCGGTCCATTGTCCGCTGAACGAACAAATTCTACCCTAAAATCATATGCGGCCAAACGCGCCGCCCACCGCTGCAGTCGGCTAGCAGCGGTCTGTGGTATGCCCCCCTTTGAGTCAAATATGTGCGTCAAAGGCTGATGGTCTGTACGCAAAATAAAACTCCTGCCGAATAAATATTGGTGGTGTTTCGTTACACCAAACAATATCGCGAGTGCCTCCTTATCGAGTTGGCTGTAATTACGCTCGGCAGCGCTCAGTGTGCGCGACACACAGCTGACCGGGCGCTCGCTGCCGTCTGAATAACGGTGGGCCAAAACGGCGCCCAGCCCGTACGCACTGCTATCGACTGCGAGTATAAGCGGCCTTCCTTCCTCGTAATGAGCTAACACACGCTCCCCAAAAAGGGTCTGCTTAGCCTCCTTAAACGCTCGTTCACAATTATGATCCCATTTCCAGCTAACATTTTTTCTTAATAAATTATGCAAGGGGTACAATAACGTGCTCAAATTACTAATAAATTTCCCATAGTAATTTAACAACCCTAGAAAACTTTTAAGTTGGGTAACATTTTCTGGTCGGGGAGCACTGGAAATAGCATTCAATTTAGTACCATCGGGCCGCAGGCCTTCTTTATCAATTACAAAACCTAACAACAACCTAACAAGTATTTAACGCTATCCTGCAAAAAACTACATTTACTTAATTTTACCGTTAAACCCATATCGCGTAACCGTTCGAGCACAGTTTTTAAATTACTGATATGATCTTTAACATTAACCCCAGATATACAAATATCATCAAGGAATACGACACATCCTGGAATGCCGCGTAAGGTCTCCTCCATCAACTTTTGAAATTTCTCGGGTATGCAAGCTAGGCCGTACGGCGTGCGACGATACGCATAGGTTCCGAGATGAGTTGTTATTGCAGTGTATGCCTGGGAGTCTTCAGTTAACATGCACTGTTCGTAAGCATGCGTTAGATCAATTTTAGTAAATTTTTCGCCCCCGCTTAAGCTCGCAAATAACTCGTCAATTCGAGGTAAGGGATAATAATCACGTCTTAATTTAGAGTTTATTGTAATTTTATAATCCCCACAAATACGTATTTCGCCATTCTTTTTTACTACCGGTACAATTGGGGTTCCGTAATCGGAATAGTCGACGTGGTATATGGTCCCGTCGGCTTCGAGGCGCACTAACTCGCGCTCAACACGCGCGCGCAGTGCCAGCGGGACTGGACGGGCACGCACGTACACCGGTTCATTATCAGTCACATGTAATCGAATGGCCCGTTTACACGTCCCTAGCTTATCCGTAAACACTTCCGGGAATTCGGCACATAAGCGGTTCACGAATCCATCGTCGGTTATCTTGTATAGATTAATTTGAGTGACCTTAAGGGCACGCAACCAGTCCCTTCCAAGCGAAGGACACGCTCCATTCCTAATTATGTAAAGTGGTAGGGATTTCACCTCCACATCGCGCAATCTAACATTGACTTATACTTGATCTATAATATGGGGCCTCGGGAGTCTCTTAAAAACATATTCAAGGATATCAATATACTTACAATGCCGTCACTTTATATCTTAGAAAATATTTTATATGTTCGCAAAAATCAGCAGAATTATAGTATTAGGAGTGATATCCACAGCTTAAACACACGTTACAAGTATAAATTAGTAATACCAAAATATAAGTTGTCTAAAACAAGTAAGTCATTTTTGGGTAATGGAATAAGATTTTATAACAAGTTGCCCAAATCTGTATTAGAACTTACCGATGGAAAGTTTAAGGCACATGTTAAACGCATCCTAATTAAGAAAGCTTATTATAAAGTACAAGACTATGTCGATGATAGGGACGTTTGGGGATAGTTGGACTGATACATCTGCACATGTGGCTTCCCTGGAACCTCTGTAACGACGTATGAGTATATCTATTAACTAATCCCAATTTAGTCATTTGTATTTTATATTAAATGTCATTGTTTTTGACTTGATACTTACATATAATATATAATTCGTAAATCTTGGTGACAAGTTTTGTCAGTTGCTTTATATAATTTATTAGTTTCTACCGTTTGTAAATGGGAGAACTGTTTAGAACTTTCTTTTATGCCTAGCTGTATTTTATATAATTATAATCTTCGAAACATTCCTAAATTGTTCTCTCATGTAAGTATCCAATCCAATTTATAATCCATCATTGTACAATACAAAACGATATTTTAAAAGAGTAACCATGGAGTTTCTTGCCGGTTCTTCTCCATAGGAAACGACTACTTTGGAACCGTGCACCTAGACTCGACATTTCATAAGTGCCTGTATATGGTTTATATGAAAATAAAACTATTTTGATTTTGATTTTGATTTTGACTTCAATATAGCCAAGCGATTCGATGCGTTAACCAGCGTAAGACCGAAATATCAAGTTGTCTGTCTTAATGCTTTTATGAGAGAATCTACAGTTATACATCTCTTCGTTGATAGCCGAAATTCGAGTACCGGTATCGATTTCGCATTTGATATCAAAATTATCGATAATTACGTTGATAAAGTATGGTTTACTGTCCTTACCTCGAACGTCAATTTTAAACATATCGTCCGAATCGTCGTCACCACTGATATAATTTTGCTGACTGTCCCCCTTACTACCGCTACGTTTAACTAACTTGCACATCACTTTAAGATGACCTTTTTGCTTACACTCATCACAATTATAATGCACATAACGGCACCTATCCGCGCGGTGCGCCTTTCCGCAACGCCAATAGATTTGCGAGGTCGCCGAGCCGCTCCACGCCGTGCGTTCCGTACCGGCCGCGCCAGCTACTCCAGCAGCGCCCGCTGCGCTCACCGCTCCGGCCGCACCGCGCCGTCCGCGCGCGCGCCCGCGTCCTCCCCGCGTAAAGTGTAGGTCTTCGCCCACGTCGCCGCCAGCACCTGAGATCGTAGTCGGCACCGTACTGCCGCTCACCTCCGCATGCTTCTCTGCGGCCTCCAGAGCTAGTGCTAACTCCACAGCCTCCTTGTATTCGATCTTCCTCTCCGCGAATATTCTAGAACGCATTGCGTCATTCGCTAGACCAGAGACAAACTGATCCCTCAGGTTTTCCTCAAGTGTAGAACACTTTTTACACCTTCCAAAATTACAGGTTGTTGCGAGATGTTTGAGCGCCTGTAAATATTCCGTCAAGGGCTCACCGGTGCGCTACCTGCGAAGTCTGAACACATGGCGTTCAGCTATTTCGGATCGTTGCGGTTCCAAATGATCTGCAACTAGTTTCACCAACTCATCGTAAGATTTGTTCTCGGGGAAGTCTGGTGAACAGAGGTTACACATCAACGAATAAGTTGCTTCGCCCACGACCGTTATTAACATTGGTACTTTCAAATTATCTTTTATGTCATTCAGCAAGATATACTGATTAACCCGACGAATGTAGGCCGGCCATTGTTTGGAATTTAAACTGAACGGTTCCAACTTTCCGATAGGCATTATTTTTAACATAAACTCACTCGCGTTTTATGAAAGAAAAAATCCCATCCTCGTCGCCAATGCAACGTCAGTGAAAGGCCGGAGTCAGCGACAAACTGGTTTATTGATATAAGTTAAATATCTACCCGCCACCATACAATATTATTCCCGTGTTGACAATATGAATCGGTGCAGGCGAAGGCAAAAGGGTTTTTAAAAACAAGCGATTGATGTTTTCTGCTTGAAGAGCAGCGCAAGACTAATGTTTATTTCACATTTTAGATTATAAAAAGGCTTATCTCTACTTCTAATAACAAAGGGCTATAAACTTAATGATAATGTCTTCCTGTTATCAAGTACCAGGAAGATATGTGTAAAGTAATCTTATTACCTAATTATTCTAAGTAACAAAGGTGATCCTTGTGTAAGGGCATAGTTACGAGGACATAGCTCCTCCCCCCTTAAGATGGAGGCGCAATGGCGGCTGCGACCGAAGATGGATTTCTTCAGGTTCAAGTTGTTGTTGAGCTGTGATATGCGCCGATCTAGGCTTCCACCAGAGTTTGTAGACTGCTACTCCGACTCCAGTGAAAAGTGTACATTGTTATAGATGGCCAACTAGGTGTTGATGGTATAGTTATTGTGTCCTCTTCGGGGATATCAATATCTTCTGAGTGGTGTAGAGCGTCCTTTAGGTTGTCTAGATCTATGTTATCTAGTTTTAACTTGATTGATGCCACGTTCGGTGTTTGATATGCACGTGGTAGAGGTATAGTTTCTCTAATGTTGATGTATCTCTGGTGAGTTGATAGGATTCTATCTTGTATTTGTATTTTGCAACTATTGTCTGTTGTTATAAGGAAAACGCCTTTATTGCGTTGGTATTGAACATCCTTGTTGCATATGGTTTTTATGACTTCTTCCTGTTTCATAACTACTATCCAGCTATTGTCCTTGATTTGTTGTATGATGTTGTTCTCGTAGCTTGCTGTGGCGTACGTACAATTATGTGGTTCTTGATGTTGAATAAGTTGAGCTATGCAATCGTTGGAGTGCAGTAAGGTTTTCCATTCAAGGTGTGTGCAGATTACTTCATCTTCTGTTATGCTGTCACAGGGCTCGTGGGGATAAGCAAACTCTTTATTTCCCAAGATAAGGTAAGGATTTTCGGGTATTAGGATAGTGTTGTTGTTGTTAGGGATAGAATATAGGTGTAGGAGATTGTATGGTTGTTCTGTAACTATAGGCAAGTCTAGTATGAAGTTCAGTGTTTCATTAGTGCTATATGCTTTTACTTTGTTTTTTCCCACAGGTAAATTTTATTCATATTTGGGGCAAAAATGCTAAATTATCGTTAATTTCGTTTTGTATTTGATCGAGTTCTTCGATTAGATAAGCAACGTCAATTATGCTAGGATGCATCTTTTCTAGGTGTGCAAATGTTATTGCATTTTCAAGGGTTTCTAATCTGTCGTAAAGTTGCTGAAGTGCATTTTCAATTTAGCTGAATATGGTTTTGTTAAAAAATTGGTTTCGAATTCAGTTCTTTGTGCTGAGTATCTTTCTATAGCCCTGTAAATTTTTATTTGATTATTTTTGATTACATTTAATTTTAAATTACGTTCGTAGTTTTTCATGAAAGTCTGCATAATATTTATACTTTTACGCTGATTTATTCTATTGTTATTTAGCGATGCTTTTATTAACTTTATTTCGTTATCAAGTTTAATAGCATCTTCTTGGTCGAGGTTGCCTGTTATTGATTTTATTACTGAACCTAAACCGTTTATTAAGCCATGTTTTTGGCGGTAACTTGTTTTAAAACCTATGGTATCGAATCCTAAATAAAGTAACTTACTTTCTATGTTATCTATAAGGTAGTCTATTTGCTTAAATGTAGTTGTTAAATCCAATGAGCTATTTTGTTTTAGCTTTATAGTGTAGTAGTTACTACATATATCTACGTATATATCTCTAAGTTTTGTGTTGTTGTATATAACGGCTAGATGATATGTGTCAATTTGATATTGAGCTTTTGCTTCTGTTAATACCAGAATGCCATTATGGTTGTCTATTGGCTGTATGATCGCTGCTGTTGCGGCGAGCTGGAGCACTGCGAAGCAGGCGATGGCGTTCCTGAAACATTTTCAGGGCGCCTTAATAAGCGGAAGTGGACTCTAATTGTTTTAGCGTTCACGTGCTTTCCTACGATTTCTGCGATTTGTTCTGGGTGTATGCGTACTATTGTGTAGGGTCCTAGGTAATTTGGTTCGAGTTTATTGTTTCTTGTAGTTTTAGCTACCTGTTTATAGACTATGTCACCTACTTTGAATTGTGCTGTTTCTTTATCTTTGTTGATTTTTTCTATAACTTGTTGTTTTTCGTTTGATAATTTAGTGTTTATTAGTTTTTGAGTGTTTTCCATGATTTGTTTATGTTTACTTACGCATTCCTGATAGAATTCTTTGGGACAGTGTAGTTCTAATGGATTTCTGCTGTCTGTATGCCCGTATAAAAGTTCAAAGGGGGTAAAGCCCGTTGCGGAATGTATAGTGTTGTTATAGGCTATAATCGCGTATTTCATGAGGTTGATGGATTCGTCTTTGTCGGTTAAGCGCTGTATTCTACCTCCACTACTATATAGGTCCATAAACATATGTTCCATGGGTTTATGGGGTGTGTCTGTTAAGGATAGGGGTAGTTTGAGCGGGTTACGTTCGTATTTGCTTTTCAGACAGCTGTCACATTTATTAATAAACTTTTGAATCGAGGTTAGCATATTAGGCCAGTGATAGTTTCTGTGAATGTGTTTGTATGTTTCTTGAATACCTCTGTGTATTGTCTTACCTTCGTGATATTTTCTAATTAGTTCGGTTTGCTCGGAAATGTTTTCTATTAGTGTGACTCTATTCATGCATCTAATTAATTTTGGTCCACGATTGCTAAATATTGTTTTGTATACTTCGCAAAATATTGGAAAGTATTCTTCATGGTGAAAGTAACAGTGAAATATTCTATCTGGTATGGTGTGTTCTTTTAAGAATGGATGACTTGTTCCCTCGTATTGTTTATTGGGATCCATACATCGTCTATTCTGTATGTATCTCCCGGTGTTTTCCTGATGTGGAATTGTTTCAATTGTCTATCGATAGCATCGTCTGTTTTGGGTATATTATCGCTACTTGGGTTCAATGCAATTTCTGTTTGTGAAGGTTGTGTTTGTTCTTGATTCGGTTTTGAAGTGTTAGGTTGTGATTCGGTCTCTTGGGGTTGGTTCATATTATCGGGCGTGATTGGCATGTCCAGTAATGTTCTAATGTCTATATTTGCTAGGTCTATGTCGTCCGCTGATGTGCTAGGTTGGGGGTTATTAGTGTGTGTTCCTAGTTCATTATGGTGTATTATTTGTACTCTTGACAAAGCGTCTGCGTTTGTGTTAGCTTTGCCTTTTTTGTATTGAACGTCATAGTTATATTCTGCTAGTCTCAAGCGCCAACGTGTAAGTTTTGAGTTCGGGTCTTTTATGGACATAATCCATGTGAGAGGGCGATGGTCTGTGTAAATGGTGAACTTTTTCCCATATAGGTAAGGGCGGAAGTATTTTATTGCCCAGACTATACTTAAAAGTTCTTTTTCTATTGTAGAGTATCTTTGTTCTGTGTCTGACAGAACAAAGATAAACCAATAGCATACGCTTCTTGCACGCTGCGTATGCTATTGGTTTATCTGTTCCTATTGTTCCTTGCGAAAGTACTGCGCCTATTGCTACGTCTGATGCATCTGTAGTGAGTATAAAAGGTTTTTCGAAGTCTGGATACTGTAATATAGGTGCGTTAATTAGTATGTCCTTGCATTTTTCGAATGCTTGAATGTATTCGGGGGTTAAATTGATTTTACTACCCTTTTTTAAACATTTGGTTAAAGGTTTGGTTAGTTTCGCGAAATCTTGTATAAACTTTCTGTAATAACCTACTAGTCCTAGAAATGATTTAATTTCTTTTTGTGTTTTTGGTACCGGAAATTTTTTTACTGCGGCTATTTTATCTTCATTTGGCTGAAGGCCTTTGTCCGTCAAGGTGTGTCCTAAGAATTTTACCTGTTTTTGTAAGAATTCTGACTTGTTTAACTGTATTTTTAGATTGTGAGCTCTGAATCTTTCGAATACTTGTTTACATTTAGCTAGGTGTTCTTGTAAGGATGTGGAATATATTATTACGTCATCGAGGTATGTTAGTACATTATCTATGCCTCTTAGGACTGAGTCCATTAGTCTTTGGAACGTGCTAGGGGCGTTTTTTAGACCAAACGGCATTCTGAGGAACTCGTAATGTCCTCTATCAATTGTGAATGCAGTTTTCTCGATGTCCTCAGGGTGCATTTCCACTTGATGATAACCTGACGCTAAGTCTAGGGTAGTGAAGTATTGGGCTCGTCCTAGTTTATCTAATATATCGTCTATGTTTGGTAATGGATATTTATCTTCAATTGTTTTGTCGTTTAATTTTCTGTAGTCTATTACAAGTCTGTATTTTTGTTCACCTGTTGCGTCTAGTTTTTTTGGTACTATATGTACTGGGCAGGACCATGGGGAGTTACTTTCCTGTATTATATTCTGTTCGAGGAGTTTATTTATTTGTTTCTTTATCTCCTCTTTTTGTTTTTGTGCCTGTCTATAATTACGAACATAGATTGGTTTGCTATCGGATAATCTTAGTTGGTGTTTTATTTCGTGGGTAAAAGTTAGTGGGATTTCCTCGCAGTGAAATATGTCTCTATAATTATAGCAAAGTTTTTTAATTTCGCGGTATTCTTCTTGATTCATGTGTCCCGTCCTAAGTCTTTCTAGATTTTGTTTTAGGAATTTATCTGTGATTTCATTGTTTTGTTTATTTTTTATGTTTAGGTCTTTCCTTTCTACCTTGAGGCGTTGTAAATTTAGGTGGTGACTATTTTTAAAGATAATGTCGTTTTCTGATGTGTTTATCACCGTTGTTAAGGCATTTCCGTTTTTGACTGTTACTAGAGCCGGTGGGAAGATTAGGCCATTTTTTGTAGTTTTACCTTTTGAATAATATTCGCCTTCTTTGTAGTTGCACAGCAAGTTTATGACTTGTTCGCACTTAGGTTCTATTTTACTATATGATTTTATGTCGTCTCTAATAGGTATTTCAGTTTTATCTGTGTGTAGTTTCATGTTTTTTATGTCTATTTTACAATTTAGTGGGACGAGCAAGTCAAGTCCTAATAATCCTACAAAATCTGAGTCGAAATTAAAGATGAGAAACTTATGTGTTATTTTTTCTTTGAATAGTCTTTCTGGTAGTGTGATATATACTACTTCGTTATGTTTTGATACTGCGTGAGCTGTTTTAATTTAGTGAGACTCTTTTTTGATCTCATAATCTATATCTGAAAATTTGTGTAGCACTTTTGGATTGATCAATGACTGTGAAGCGCATGTATCTAGTAAGAATCTGCCACCTAGTTCACTTATGTAAATGTAGGGGAGTTTACTATAGCTTTTTATGTTATTCATGAATACTATATTGTTAGTTGTTTTAGTAGATCTAGTTGAAAATTTCCGTCGCTGTCTTCGGATTCGTTATCGTCATTATCCTGCTCTTCTTCCTCCTCGTCGTCGTTTTCCTCATCTAATTCGCTTTGGAAGTGAATTTTCTTTTTATTTTGTTCAGAGTTATTCTGTACTGTTTTATTTTTGTTAAAGCTATATTTATCCTTTTTAATAAAATTGCCTGACTTATTATTACATTTATTATTAGAAACTTTAGAGGGGTTGGCTTTACTCTGTTGTAATCGTCTAGCTCTGAGGTCTACTTCCTCTTGTTTCGCTAGTATGATTGCCTGATCTAGGTTTTCTACGTGTTTTATTTTAATAGATAAAGATGTTATAGGATTTAAACTTTTTAGGAAAGTCTAATGCAAGTTGTTCATAATGAATTTGTTTTTCAGGTTCGGCTGTAATGAGCGCGGTCATTAGAACTCTAATTCTGTCGCCAAAGGCGTCTAACGATGTGTTGTCTCTTGTGACATGCGTTAATGCATGTACCAGTTGAGTTGCTGTTCTGAATTCACCGAATTTTCTAACAAGTACCTGTTTGATTTCTTGCCAGGATTTTGCACGTGGGTTTTCCGAAAGTGCTTCAGCGGCTTTACCTTTTAACTTATTCCTAATTAAACAAGTGATGCTCATGTCATCGGTGTTATGGATAAGTTCTAATGCATTTTCTACGTTTTCAATATAGAAAGCTGACGTTCTCCTATTCCCATCATATGTGGGTGAGAGTTTTGCGAAAGCAGAGTACTCCGTCTCTATTTTCTTTTCTTCAAATATAATGGATTTATCGTCAACCATACTCTTTCCTTGAGCCATGATAATCTCGTAGATTAAGATATGAATTTACAATAAATCAGCGATGAGGTGTGTTACTAATATAACACTAGACCTTTCACACTAGATACACCCTAAAATGCTTGGAGTGTGATAGGGAAATAGTTAAGGAATCTCGGGAATAAACAGAGTATATGCTTACCCCACGAGCATTGCCAATTTTGAGGCTTGAGTCTGCCTGTTCTTCAAACTGCTGGTGTTGCTGCTGCTGATGCTGCTGCTGGTGCTGCTTTGCCACGTTATTCACTCACTGTAGGTTCTTTTTCGCGTCGCGGATACTTGCTTTAAGATATATGCTTAAAGCTTTCTACCACTTAGATCACGACGTACCGACTGCGCCAGTTAGGTAGTGGGCGAAGGCAAAAGGGTTTTTAAAAACAAGCGATGTGTTCTGCTTGAAGGGCAGCGCAAGACTAACGTTTATTTCACATTTTAGATTATAAAAAGGCTTATCTCTACTTCTAATAACAAAGGGCTATAAACTTAATGATAAAGTCTTCCTGTTATCAAGTACCAGGAAGATATGTGTAAAGTAATCTTATTACCTAATTATTCTAAGTAACAAAGGTGATCCTTGTGTAAGGGCATAGTTACGAGGACATAACTCGGGACACGTAAAAAAATTAAAATCTAAAAATAATAAAATCATTGTTTTTAAGTATTCTCTTAAACTTTGCGTATGAATTTTTTTTATTAATATTTCATTTATAATGTCTTGTATATTTGATAAACATGTGACAAAAGCTGGGCTAGCAGTGGAAAGCCAACGACGACTGGCGTATTCTCTACTTGCTATGAAGTCATTTTCTATTTCACTATGTAGATTACCCTTACAGATTCCACATTTTTTTAATATTTTATTTTGTGACTTTTTAAAAAAATATCCTGTCACATATTGAAGTGGTCCCATTATTTGAGGGTGATTTTTTTCTTCTAAAGGTGTAAGGGTAATCTCATTTACAATATCTAGAGAAATATTACCAGTCGTCACCGCTTCACTGTTCTCCTTAACGACGAGTGCATGTAGTGCATTGCGTTGATCTTCCTCACAATTTGCTCCAGGGGCATGGACACTGGACAAACTATTGATCAACAATGACGTTAGTGCCGACTCAAACCTTTCTGGTGTTGGATTAGTATTACAGCACCCATGACTTCTTATGGCCCCAAAAAAATTCTCAATGGGGTCTTGGTTTAGGTGCCGCATCCAGACAGAAGTAATTTTGTGGTCTCTACTTAATATTTTAGTTAGTTTTTCTATGCCGTCCAGTGTCCATACCCAATTACTAATGCTAGGTATATTGGCAATTTTATTAACATTATTAAAGAATCTCATAGATTTTAAAATTACTTTTGATTTCGCCCAAATTTCGTGATGTTTTGATTGTGGCGTAACCGGTCCTAGTAGAGGTTTTGAGAACCTATTTTTTACAAAACTTCCGTTCACAGAATCGAATAGATCATCGAAAAATAGAAGATCTGCTGTTTCTTTGCATTCTTCAGGGAGAATTTCATGATCTGCAAAATAATAATAATTAACATATTACATATTTTTTGGATAGAGTTAACTCTGCTTCTTCACTGACACTTATTGAAAAATGGAAAATGCAGGTTATTTTTAAATATACCTAAGTGTAAGAAACCAGTATACTCATTTAATATGTTTCTTTCATATTGAAATTTCAATCATTAGGTTCTAAGAATAAATATTTGTTTTAAATAATTTTTTTTTAAAGAATTCGTTTATTCGTGGATATTATACATACAAAATAATACAATTCTTCTGCCAAACTGCAGTACAGTTTGTCGGCAGTGTTCTCGTGGATACAGTTTTTAATATCCAAGTATAATAAGAGAAAATAAGAAAACAATAAAAGAAAACAATAAGGGGTTCACACAAATAATAAATAAATATAAATATGATAATGACGGGCTCAGGTCGTCTTTCCCACCAGGCTGGCATGAGCAACGCATGCACAGAACCCAATCCCCCCGACCGCCGGCGCACCTCCCCGTCGGAGGGAGACAAGTAACCCCGCGCGAGCGTGACGCCGCAGCGGCCGCTCGAGCGGCGACAACAACAAGTAACAACACGCCTCGTGCGCATGCCAGGCTGGCTAGCCTGCGCCTGCCTTACAGACTTATTAGCTAAACTCCGTTTTTTATTAGCATTAGATATGAGTTAAAAAGGTTCTTTTTAATATAAACTTTTTACAAAAAAAAAGGACATTAAACTTGTTACAGCTACGATTACTGCCAAAATTATTAAAAACTACTTACAAACCATATTGTAATCATATTTACTTTTTATCTTGGAACTACAATATGGAGTTAGGTTCTTACGCTAAGGACATAAACCTAAATAGTGCTTACGCAGGACATTTTTTAAAACATTTTTAGAGACTACTTGGGTTGCTTTTTGAGGTAATTCATTTAGTATTGTTGGAATTAGCCATCGCTGCGTCCTTTGACCAAAGTAATTATCTATTTTAGGGACTACGTACTTGCTTCTTTGTCTCTTTTTCTTACGGGTCGGCCGGTTATAAACTCTCTCAATTTTGTGTTCGTTTTTGTTATGGTGTCCTAATATTATAGATAATTTGACTTTTATTTCTATAGGTAATATTCTGCAAATTTTAAATAACTTTTCGTAGTCCTTATTCAGTTTGTCTTTGGATGTCTTGTTTGTTAATAATTTCAATAATCTAATTTGCAATTTTTTTATTTTGTTTAAGTGCACGGGAAACGTCAGCCCATAAGCAGCCAACCCGTAATTTATTGTTGCATCTGCCAGTGCGTGGTAAAGAACGTACAATATTCGCTTACTAACTACATATTTTAAATTATTAAGTTTCCCCAGTACTGAGCGCAATCTACCACACACAGTGCCTTTAAGTGCGTCCCAAGTAAATGATTCATCGATTGTCAGTCCTAGGTACTTGTAGTTCGTCACGCGCTCAACACACTCACATTGACAGTTTGCTTTGCGATCATGGAGACATTCATACGAGTGGCCTTTTACTGAGATACAGGCATTTTTAGCAATACAGTTGAATAAATGAAAATAGAATTGAAGGAACCCATTTTTTTATTTAATATCATCAGTCCGCTTTTGTACCTTGACAACAGTGGACTATCTGGTATCTGCCCTAGGCATTCTATACCAATCCAGACATTTTTTTTTAAATGAAACAGTTCTACTGAACACTTGGCTTGCATATTTGACCTTCATTTTTGTCCTTGTTGAATCAATATGATTTTCGGTAAGCTTGGGCATTAATTTGATGCCTTTATATTTTGTTCGTGTAATAGTTTAATATGATCCCATTTTGCCGTCTTTTCTTTATTACCTAATACCTTTTAGCAAATGAGGGGGATCATATAATAGAACAATTTCCTTGTTATTTATCATAATCACATTATCGTCTGTTACTTCCTGGCCACTTCTTAGTATGTGGCCCCTGGTTTCATTTATAAGAATTTTTAATGCTTGTCTATTATTTGTGCCTTGGTCACAGACTGTAGCCACAATATTCAGGCCAGATTCTTGAACATGGCCTATAATATTTTTAATTTGCACAGCTAGCTCTGGTCCTTTGGTAGTTGATTGAGAAAATGTATAAGCTATTGGTTGCTTATATTTTCTTAAAAGGCCCCTGATCATAAATACTTGTGCATGGTCTTGTTCAATTTTGCGTCCATTATTGACAAAACCGATCACTAAATCTTTTCGCTCATTATAATAATAATAATAATATAGAGCAGTGCAGGATTGAGTGCAATATTACTGTCAGTACCGGTCAGTCATGCCGAAGGTGATTGGATACGTGACGTTGAGCGAGTGTGTGAACCACTACCAGTTATGGGAGAAATTGTCATCAGCCCCCAAGTCGTAGCCTATGCAGTCCACCCTATGCCGAACTGGAAAGCTCCTGGCCCGGATGGACTGCATAGTTTTTGGATAAAATGGCTGCGTAGTTCTCACGCTCGCTTGGCGTCTCAATTCCAGTCATCTTTAGAAACTGGGACGCTCCCACACTTTTTAACTACTGGAATTACCCATTTGCTCCATAAATCTGGTAGTACTGCAGAACCCAAAAACTATATACCCATCACCTGCTTACCAACGGTCTATAAACTTCTTACATCCATTTTGAGGGCAAAAATTTGTAATCATATTGATGAAAATTTAATAATGTCTGCGTCTCAAAATGGATGTAGGAACAGGTCCCGTGGTACTAAGGAGCTACTCCTCATAGATATGACCATTAGCCAACAGGTTCGCCGATTTAGAAAGAACTTGTCGACATGCTGGATAGATTACAAAAAGGCCTATGACTCCGTGCCCCATGCATGGCTCATGAGGGTGCTGGAGCTGTATAAAGTAGATGCTACTCTACGCGCCTTCCTGTTGTCATGCATGGGGCAATGGAGGACAGTCCTTCGTTACCCAGGATGCCGACAAATTCAGAGAATCAGTGAACCGATCAGGATTGAGCGTGGTATATTACAAGGTGACAGTTTAAGTCCTCTGTGGTTTTGCTTGGCCCTGAATCCTCTTAGTACACTACTAGAGGGGTCAGGGATGGGCTACCGGTTGAGGCAGGGTGGTCAGGTGATATCTCACCTCTTACATGGATGACCTAAAACTCTTTGCTCCCTCTGATCGACATCTGATGGATTTACTGAAGGTAACCTTCAGTGACTCCATCAGAATGGAATTCGGTGTGGAGAAATGTGCAGTCATGCATGTAAAGCGAGGGGAGATTGTGGAATCTGAGGGAATACAACTCTCAGACTCCACACAACTTAGATCACTTGCCTCAACGGAGACTTACAAGTACTTGGGCATGTCGGAGGCATTAGGCATAAACGAGGCTGACATGAAACAATCGTTGCGAGAGCGCTTCTTGGGCCGTCTGACGAAGGTCTTAAAAAGCCTTCTGTCAGGCGGAAACAAGGTGCGTGCCTTCAATGGTTGGGTCATGCCAGTCTTGATGTACTCCTTTGGTATACTCAAGTGGACTCAAACAGAACTTGATACCCTTGATAGGAAGGTTCGTACACTACTGACTACATACCGAATGCATCACCCACGCTCCTCGGTAATGAGGCTGTATATCCCGCGAAAGTGTGGGGGTCGAGGCTTTTTAAATGCCAAGACCCTTCACAATCGCGAGGTATGCAGTCTCTGGGAGTATTTTCGGAAGTTTGATGGTGTGATGCATCGAAATGTGGTCGCAGTGGACAAGGGACTTACCCCACTCTCCTTGGCTAAAGAGAACTGGCGCAAGCCTGTAGTACTTAGTACGAACGATCGCAAGGAGGTATGGCAAGGCAAAGAGCTACACGGAAGCTTTTACCGGGCTCTCTATGAGCCTAGTGTAGATTTTCTAGCGTCCGTATCTTGGCTACGTTTCGGAAATCTCTTTGTAGAAACCGAAGGTTTTGTATGTGCAATTATGGACGAAGTTATGATGACGAACAACTATCGGAAATATATCGTGAAAGATGGTACGGTTGACATATGTCGGGCATGCCGCCGTCCGGGAGAATCTATCCGACATTATCTCTGGTTGCTCGCGTCTGGCTAACGGCGAATACTTGCACAGGCATAACCTCGTGGCCAGGATTATCCATCAGCAGCTCGCTTTGAAATACAATCTTGTGGAATCGGAAGTACCGTACTACAAGTATGTGCCCGACCCAGTTCTCGAAAATGGTCATGTTACATTGTACTGGGACCGGTCTATCATTACAGACAGGACTATTGTTGCCAATAAGCCTGATATTGTAGTGATAGATCGATTAGAGCGTCGTGCAATGATTGTTGACATCACTGTACCGCATGACGAGAACCTCGTGAAAGCCGAGAAAGAGAAAGAAATAAAGTATCTCGACTTGGCACACGAGGTTGTCGACATGTGGGAGGTGAATTCAGCAATCATTGTACCAATCGTTGTACCAATTATACATATATATATATATATATATATATATATATATATATATATATATATGTAAATACATATTACCTATACAACAGAAAGATAAGATAGATTGAATTGATTGAAAAGAAAACAACGACAAATAACAAAATTATATCGACAAGTAGTGTTCCTTCACAAGTCTTTTAAAAACTGGCAGTGATTGGGCACGCCTTATTGGTACCGGTAAAGCATTCCACAGGTGCACCGAGCAGCTTGAACCGAAACAGACTTGTCAAAGAAAGTTGTGGAATGCATTGGCATTTTAAGTCTTAGGTTATCTGATGACCTTAGGAATCGAGAGTGGGAGTCCCCAAGAAACTCGAAGCGTTTTTTAAGATATAGAGGAGTAGAAGGGTGGAAGAGCACATTGTAAAGTAAGGAAAGAATATGAGCATTCCGGCGAAGGCGAATTGGTAACCACTTGAGCTTTGCACGAAATTCTGAAACATGGTCATATTTGCGTAGGCCAAATATGAACCTTATAAAAAAATTTTGAAGGTGCTCCAGCTTATCAAGTTGTTCCTCTGTTAGGTCAAGATAGCTGACATCCGCATAATCAAGGATTGGAAGAAGGAGCGACTGAGCAAGTGCAACTTTGGTGGCAGTCGGAAGGAAGTTGCGTAGTCTTTTTAGACTTGCAGCAGATGCAAACAGCTTGCGACTAACTTCCTGTATTTGAGCAGTCCAGGTAAAATTTTTGTCGATAAAAATCCCCAAGATTTTGACTTTTTCTGCATAAGGAATGGCGACATTGTCAAGAGAGACTTGGGGAAGGGATTTCCAGTCGATCCGTGAAATGGTTCTGGAACTGCCTACAACTATCACCTGCGTCTTCGTGGGGTTTAACATCAGCCCGTACCGTTTACTCCAGTACAAGAAAGGTCTAGATCTAAAGTGTATACCGCTTGCGGCAGATTCCCAAGTGGAGCTCTACAGTAAATTTGCAAATCATCTGCATATAGGTGGTAGGAAGAAGTTAGTCGTTCGGAAATAGAATTTATAAAAATTGCGAAAAGTAGAGGAGATAAAACGCCAACCTGTGGTACACCGGCAGAAGTATTGCTCCAAGAAGAAGAAGTATCTTCAATACAAATACGTTGCTGACGACCGAACAGGTAACTACGAAACCAGTCAATCGCCGATGGAGATATGTTAAGAGAGCGTAATATGCCCAGCAAAACATCGAAATCGACAGTATTAAAAGCATTACTGAAATCCAGCAAAGCCATAACAGTCAGATTTCCGATTTCCATGCTGGACCTAATGTCATCCGTAATATTGACGAGAGCTGTGCCTGTGCTATGACCTGGCCGGAATCCAGATTGGAAGGAGTTTAGAAGGTTATTTTTAGAAAGGAAATAGCTCAGTTGATTATAAATAAGGCGTTCGAGGACTTTTGATAGGAAAGGTAAAATGGATATAGGCCGATATTCAGAGAATGACATAGGGTGGGACTTTTTAGGTAGAGGAATTAGAATTTTAGTTAATTTTAATTTAGAGGAATTTTGTAAATGTTTATTTTATGTTGTTTTTTAGGGAAACTTGAATGAAAGAGATATTGAAGATTATCTTAGTAAGTTACAAGGCGGTTGGCTCTCAGAAGATGACCTCGATGACCAAGATTCCGATGATGAAAACCGCGATTCTGATGAAGTTATAAGAGTGTTGCAGGAGGAGAACGACGATGATGATGATGATGTGGATGAAACTGCTGACATTGATCCTCGTCTTGTAGAAACAGAAGATCAAGAACCCTCTCACCCATCAACTTCATCCAATTTGCAGTCTTATTCCAGTTTTCCATTTGACAAAAGAAGCTTGATTTGGAAAAAAAGGAATCTGGTGTATGACACAGATAAAATTACTTTCTTGGGGAGTTCTACTGCTTCAGGTGGTCTATTACACCTAGAAACTCCATATCAATGTTTTAACCATTTTATCACTGAAGATTTTATCAAAACATTAGTAGAGGAGACAAATTTATATATAATACAGAGTAATCCCAGTTCATCTATAACATTTACAGAATATGATTTGTAAAGTTCTTTGGTATATTATTGTACATGTCAGTAATCAAATTTCCTAGCACAAGATCATTCTGGTCGCCAAAGTTTGGATATGAGCCCATTTCTTCAACAATGCCACTGAACACGTTTGAGAAAATAAAGTTATCATTACATTTTAATAACAATGATCTTCACAACCCTATAGGTCATCCAGAACATGACAGGCTTTATAAAATCCGCCCTGTTATCATGCATCTCAATGAGAGGTTTGCCACAGTGCCAATGAATCAAAGACTTTCTGTGGATGAACAGATGTGTTCTACCAAAATAGGGCATTTTTAAAACAATATCTGCCTAAGAAGCCCCATAAATGGGGCTTCAAATTATATGTTCTCTGTGATTTGATGGGACATGCCCACTAGTTTGAGGTATATTCTGGACAAGAGAATACAGAGAAGCTCACAGATGAACCAGATCTTGGTGCAACAGGAAATGTTGTAGTTCGTTTGCTTCGAGGAGTGCCAAGAAAGCAAAACCATATCATATACTTTGATAATTTTTATACCTCTTTGCCATTGGTAGTTTTTTTAGCTAAATCAGGAATTCACACAGTGGGAACTGTGCAACAAAACAGGATACCAAATAATAAACTTCAGAGAAGAAAAATTTCATGAAAAAATCTGTGCCCAGAGGTAGTTTTGAGGAAAGAGTGTCTGTGCATGATAGTATAGATTTGAGTTGTGTGATGGATAGCTTTTTGGGCAGAAATCATATAACAATGAGGTCTAAAAAGTGGTATTTGCGTATTTTTTTTCATCTATTTGATCCAGCTATTACAAACTCTTAGATTGTTTATAAAAAAAAATGCTCAAGAAAGAGGTGAACCTAAAAAGAGTCTGCTTACAATGGGCCAATTCAGAAATGAATTGGCCTTTAAGCTATGCAACAGAGGAACCACCAAAGAAGCTAAAAGAGGGCGTCCTAGTACCAGTGTACTAGAAGAAGAATTACAATAAAAAAAAAGAAAAGGTTCTCCAGCTCCACCACCTCCAAAAGACATAAGAAAAGATGGTGCTGAACATTGGCCAAAAATAGGTGGGTCACTCCGGTGCAAATTTCCCAAATGTAAAGGCTATTCCACAATTTCGTGTAGTAAATGTGGCGTCAATTTGTGCTTAAATAAAAATAATAATTGTTTTTTAAATTATCATAAAGAAGATTGAGTAAACAATATTTTTTTATTTATTTAGTACTGAGCTAGATATGTAAATTTCCATCATATTGTTTTTTACATAATACATATTTTTATTTACATTAGGATTTTTTAATCTAGAGCATTAATTACATCACCCTGATTTATTTTAAAAAAAATAGAAAAAATCATGCAAAGAAGGGTTAACCAACTGACTTTGGTTTTGCCCGTGAATTTTTTTCTATTGATAATATTTCTTTCCAATTTTTCTGTGCCATAAAAATCAGTCTTGTTCATTTTAAATACTTCTAGAGGTTTTCTTTTTTTACATGTTTTAATTATGGACATATATTCTTCGGCTGTATAAATACGTTGTTGGTGTTTGAGAGCAGTTTCAATTTTGGAAAAGTCTGTGTCATTAGGCAGAAAGGTATGCCCAGACTCAAGAAATCGCATTGTAATGACTTTTAAAGTGTCATGTGAGTTTAGAAGTGCTTTCAACATGAGAACTATTTTTATGTTACGGATCTGCCTTCCACAACAATCGCTCCAAAGAATAAGGTGTTCAACAGTGGGCCTTAGTTTAGTTAGAATATATTTAATAAGGCACGATCCTACTTATTGCGAGCCCTCTTCCTGCTTCCCCTTCATCCCATATGTAGGAAAGACCAATGTCATCTTAAGCACTATGGATGCCACTGTTGTAGAGCCACAATTGCCTTTTATAAAACGCAACATTTGTAGGTATTCGTGGTAATGGTAAAGTTTTTTCTAAGTCGAATGTTACACATTCAATAGTCGACATGTTTCGAGCTTCTTCAAAATCGGAGTTCATCTGGTTCCTCAAATTTTCAGCCTTTCCTAAATGTCGAGTCTTTTCTGTTCTAGCTTGTTCTTTTTCTCGCGGGTACTAGCATTTTGAATTTCTACAGCTAACATATCGCACTTATTGCAAGTGTCTTTCTTTAATGTTTTACACTTAAGGTTAAACTTAGTGTAAAAAATCTTTTTGACTGATTCGAAGGAAGCGCACTTTTGCCCTTCACCATAAGTATTTGTGTACTCCTGCTGAAATATATCGTAAATTTTGGTTAATGTCATCCCCGGTTGTAAATATAACGTGTCATTGTTATTTTCTCTTCTGTAGTGCGACTCATACTTTGGTAGTTTTGAAATAGTTTCGACTATGAAATTATACATTCATCTGATAATTTATTCTTGCCACCTGTGCTAACTCCTCTACCATCCATTATGGGCTCACTACTTCTAAGTTTTTTTAGTGCAATGGTAACTTTTTGAGTAGTAATTTGAAAAGTATTTAAAAACATATCACGACATACCTTTGTATCATTAATAGAATAGACACGGCTGAATTGCTTTGGCTTTTTTTTGCCTCAGGAACATTAGTCATAGTGTAACTTCGTTTTTAATTTTCTTCTTTAATACATGATCCTAAGTATAAACATTGCGCATTGTACGACCCTAGACGGACAAATTTTTCGAACTCTTCCTTTCTTTTCTCTATTGGAATCAAGCTAGCACAATTTTTTAAACATTAACAATTGTATTCAATTAAGGTTTTTGGTTTCACTAATTTATTTTTAGTGGTCGTGTATTCTAAATTATTGTATTTATTATGTTTTCTCTCAGATCTAAGTTGAGGATTAATTCTCTTACGACCCCTTTTCGGTCTACCAGTTCCCAAATTAGGTCGTAAATCTTCGTCACTTATAGGTGGAATAAGTTCTGTTGATTCTTCATTGTTAGGTTCTAGCATTTCTACACACTCATTGTTGAGCTTTTCTTTTGATGGAGATTTCATATTTTTACTCACCTCATGATCTACACTATCACTTAAAGACGAACAAGAGGTTGTCGACTCATCTATATGTATTTTGCCATGTGAGACATAATCCGGATCTCTTACGCTGTCATCACTATCATAATAGTCAGTCTACGTGTTTTGAAATGTCATTATTTTCGTTAATGTTGTTAATTGGTTCATACTCAGCTAATATTCAAATTCAAATTCAAATTGTTTATTTTCTTTAACAAGTTTACAACATTTAGTTTGTGATTGGAGCCTTCTTTTAAGCAAACAATGCCTGTGTTAGAAGACTCCGCTCTTCCATAACAAAATAAATATAGAAAGTAAAATATTAATAACTTAGACATTGGTAAGTAGACAGTATAATACAGACAGGATTGACATAAGTACAGTTTGTGTGTGTGTGTGTGTGTGTGTGTGTGTGTGTGTGTGTGTGTGTGTGTGAGTGAGAGTTTAGGTTATGTGATTGGTTTCAGGAGTTCTTCCGTTTCCTCATAAGTAAGAAGTTTGATCCATTTCAGTATATTTTTTTTGCATTCATAATATTGTTTATTATATATACATATTTCTTTATTGATCCTATTATATAATCGGGCAGACCGTGTATTAAATTGCATGGAGGCAACCAATGCTTTTGTTTGGGGGACTTCTGCAATGTCATGCTTTCTTCGTTTTGCTAATTTAGATGCATCGTACGGTAGGGTCTTGTGTTTTTTTAATATAGTCTGAACAATGTATAGTTTTCTTACTGAGAGTAATTCGCTTAATTTATAAAGACTATCTGTGGCGTATCTCATTTTCTTAAAATACATAGTTTTTATGAGGGCACGTTGTGCACGCTCTACTACTATGAATTTAGTTTTAGCTGACCCTCCCCAGTTAGGAATACAGTACACTAAGACAGACTGAGCCAAAGCGACGTATATCTCATTGAGCAGATTCCTAGAGGTGTTATTATTACTAATTATATTTTTAGGCACAATATGTCTCAGTGCACTAAATATCCAACACAGTTTTCTAACTCTGCTAGCAACTTGTTCAACTTGGGGGTACCAGGATAATCTCTGGTCTACTATTATCCCTAAGTATTTAGTTTGTCTTACTTTATTTATTTTTGGACAATTACAATCATTATTTTTGAAGTCCTCGCAGTCATGTATTTTAATTTTAAAATCATCCGTCGGTTCAGTTCGTGCGCTAACACTGAAACACACGAAATTAGTCTTTCCTGTATTCAAGGTAAGTAAATTCATTTTTAGCCATTTAGCTATCTTAGCCATGCCTATTTCAGCTGTGTACTCAACATCTTGCCAAGAGATACCAGAAAAAACTATAGCCGTATCATCGGCATAAGAGAAAATTTTAGCGTTTTTGATATATAAATTGCAGAGATCGTTAATATAAATTAAAAACAAAGTTGGGCCCAATACGCTTCCTTGCGGTACGCCGTAAGTTACATCCGAGTAGTCACTGGTGTACTTTCCAATCCTAACGCTCTGCCTCCTATTACAGAGATAATTTTCTATAAGAGAGAGTGGAGTACCTCTTATTCCGTATTTTTCTAATTTACACACCAGGGTTGGAACAGAGACGGTGTCAAACGCTTTTTTTAAATCTAGAAAGACAGTAACACATTTGTTACCGTTGTCTATAGTATCAGCTACCAGCGACGTAAGGGCAGTTACTGCATCCTCAGTTGATACCCCTTGTCTGAACCCAAATTGTGTAGGCGACAGTAAGTTGTATTTACTGAGATAGTTAATGAGCCTATTATTAATAAGTTTTTCCACAATTTTAGAAATTGCTGGTAGTACTGATATTGGTCTATAGTTGTTGACATCGTCTCTGCTCCCTCCCTTGTGTACAGGTGTTACAACGGATCGTTTTAGTGCTTCTGGGAAGATGCCCTTATCAAAGCATAGGTTGGTCAGATGAGTTAAGATTGGAACAGCCTCCATTTCAATATATTTAAGAAATTTTGTGGTTACATTATCCCAACCGGGGGCACTGTCAGTTTTTAAGCTCATTAGAACTCTATCCACTTCATCACAGTCAGTATCGTAAAGTACAAAAGAATGAGATACGGTAGATTCACTTCTCATTAGGTGTTGGGGGTCACGGTTTAAATCGGGTTGTATTTGCTGGGCCAGTTGCTTCCCAATGTTAACAAAAAAATTATTGACATGATTAACTGATTCGATAGGTGATGGCATTAAGTTTAATAATTCCGTATTCTGGTCTTATTTTTATACGAATAGGTAACATTTTTTATATTTTTCCAGAGTAATTTATTGTTGGTAACTGAGTTGGTTAATAATTCCTTCTGATATTTCCTTTTCAATTTTTTTATAAGATTATTGCAATAATTTCTATATCTATTAAATGTGATTTTTAAAATGTCATTGTTAGGGTCCTTTTTAAGCGAGTTTTGCATTTTATTACGATTATTAATACATTTTAATATACCTTGAGTAATCCACGGCTTAATTATGCGTTTTTTGCTAGGAATTGTTACAGTAATAGTATTATTATTTATAGAATCAGTTAGTATCTGTATGAAACTATTAATAAGTTCAATTGGATCATTGCAAAAGAGTAGTTCCGCTATTTTATTTTCCCGTATATGTATAAGCGCCCCTTCAAAATCTAAACTAGTTTTAGTTTTTGGTGCAACTTGTTTAGTTTTTATTTTAGATAGAGATAAGAGTGTTGTATAGTGGTCAGTAATTGTAGTATGTAATACACCAACAAAAGCAGATTTCTTGTTGTTATTAATCCCGAGCATAAAATGATCCAAGCAATTTATTCCTCGCGTGGGAAGTATATGGCCCGGTAGTATGCCATGAGTTGATAGCATAGTAAGGTAATTGACTCTATTTTTACGCTCATAGGATTGTTCTGAGTCTTTGGGTTTAATATTAATATTTATATCACCTGCTATAACAATACTTTTATGCTTGCCTAGATCATTAAGTTCTTCACTGAGTGATTCTATAAAACTGTCACTATTTGTATGCGATGGGGAACGGTAAATACACAAAATAATATTATTAAGAATGTCCAATCGTAGGCAGGATGCCTGGACTAACTTTATTTCCTTAATTTTGGGCGTAAGAGAGTTTTTTACGTAGACAACTACCCCGTCATTTTGATTTAAGCGTCGTGTTGTAATATGGGAAGTATAGTTTATAAGTTGCGGAATAAGTTTTTTATCACTTAATCTACACTCAGTGAGTATTATGACATCTGTTTCAAATGAAAAAGTGGATACAGTTGCTATGAAATTGTCAAAATTACAATAGATGCTCCTTATATTTTGGGATAATATAGTGAAATCGTTCGTATTTATATTTATATGTTTGGTAAGGTCAGATGGGTCACATTCAACAGATCGTGCAATTTTGATGTTGTCTATGTCAGCCAGTGTTTTTAAACAATCACTCATCATATTTATTAAATTGGATTAATGCCATTTCTAGATAAGGGTAAAAATAATTTAGTATTAAATTAAGATAAGTCTTAGTAATAGCAGTATAATAAAATATGTAGTTTGTAGAATTATACCATTTACCAAGTAAACCCCTTACGGTGCTATTGCTAGTACTGGGTATATATTTTCGGTTACTTATATTGTGTGTTATATATAGTTTGTAATTAAAGAGTGTGTGTAAGTGATTTGTAGTACGACTTTGTATATGTGTGTGTGTTTGTAATTGTGTAAGTATGTTTACAAAACAGTAGCATGCAAAATAACTTAAAGGTTTAGGATAATTATAATAAATGTTAAATGATCTAAAAAAATACGTAAATAACAATACCAAATAACAGGTTCGCTGTTGATAGTTCACCTTGAGACAAGAGAGAAGTATGACTAGTCATTTTCCTTGCGCAAGTTGATGTACCTGGGCCTCGGATTTAATCATTATAGTCGGCCCTTGTTCATCTTTTTTAAGATAAACTTTGCCATATGCAGTCCAGCAAAACTTGTATGCACCAGATTTGGATAGATCACGAGCAAGAAAATGTAGACGAGACGCTTTTGGGGTCAGATGTTCGGCTAGATAGATGGGAGTATCCTCTTGAACTTTAAAGCCTAGGTGTTTAGCGCTTAGTTTAGTTTTATGCTTTATATTGAAAGCCTTTCCCATTTTAAGTATTTCTGTTTTCTGGAAGGTTGAACTGCTCTCCACAACTATCGGCATATTCTTGCTCTCATTATTCTTGCCTCGTACTCTGTAGATATCCTTGACGTCGTATTTTCCGATTTTACAGTCTATACTACTAGCGAGACACATAACCATTTCTAAAAGATCTTCTTTGGATTCGTTGGCTTTTCTTGGTACATTTTTTATTAGAAAATTTGTTTTACGACAGCCGATCTGCATGTCCTCGATTTTATCCTCTAGAATGGTGATATACTGCTTATCTTCCTTCTTCTGATTCTCTAGCAGATGTACTTTCTTTTTAAGCTCTTCAAATTGCCCAGTCAGAAATGTAATGGAGCTATCTATATTACTGTTGGACTGTTGAATTTCATTTAATGTGATTTTAATTTCATGTAATTCTTTTTCTCGCTTTTCCGTGAAAAGTGACATCATTTTTCTCATCTCTTCCTTAAATTCATCTAATTGCAAGCCCACTGATATTTCTTCCCTGGTTCGCTTAGTCCGTCGAAACACAAAGTTAGGTGGTGTTTTATAGGCACCCAACACGTTGATATCAGTTTCCGAAGCCGATTTATTCAAGGATGAATCCATCACTACCAGGTTACCAGAAGCGTAACGAAGCAAACCGAGCGAGGACGTACTTGTTTTAGCAGCCAATGCCTGCAACTTAGTAGGAGCTGGAGGTGTGCCAATATACTGGTGGGCGGTCTCCGCTGGCCTACTTATCCAATTAGGTCATCGAGGGCGTGGTCACTGGTAGTGGTGGTGCGCCCACGCAGTTATAAGTAATGTTATTGGGTTCTTACGGTCTGAAGGGGCGAGTCTTGCATAGACAGCTGTCAGGTACCAGGCGAGCACGATCGAAGGAGTTACTATCGCAACCGTGACTCGGTTGTCGTGCCTCTAGCTTCTCGATATTTATGCACTCCTATTTTTGATGATGAATTAAAATAATTTGAAATTGCTTAAATAATTTTGATAAATAGTTATAACAGGTCTGACACGTCTGCACCTTTCGGAGGTCCAGGGGGAAGAAGAATAAGAAGAAAGAAGAAGAAAGAATATATTAAATAGTTGTTGCGTTTCTGATGATAATGGCGAACCTTCATCCTGTATTTCTTGTAGTATAATAACAGGATCACAAGTATCTAAAACAATGTACATATTCACGTAAGTTATCTATTCGCACAATTTATACAATACTAACTGCGACCGGCGGTGTTACCTGGGTAAAGTGTAGCAAATATATTTAAAGGTTTTAATAATATAATCTGCATCAGGTGACGTGTACTTTTGGAGTTATAATGTTAAAAGAATCATCTTACCTTGTAAATTATTATCCGTACTTTTTTTATTCATATAATTTAGTGGAGTAAGTGGTGAATATGGTGGAGGAGAGATTGAAGGCTGCGTGTTTGAATATGGCGTAACTGGATTAGAGTCAGCTGAAAAAAAAAACAATTTATGCAAACTGACACATATCTCATCATATCCAATCCCATCCCATCCCTTGTAATATACATATTTTTCATTTAACGGTAAATTAATTTAGTAAGCATAAGTCGTATAGGCAATAATCATATGGCCAATGCAAATAATAAAATGATTAATAATATTTTTGATAGCCCCACCAAGAACAATAATCATGCTCGTATATCATAGCAAAGCACCAACAAGCATACACACAATACAATGTAGAAGATACGATTCATATTGCAACATGCAACCGTAACCGATCTTCGACTCGAAACGCGTTAACTCCCTCTGCGGGGCTTATTATGTTGACTCGTCGACCGCTTGGATGTGTAAGACACGTAAGAATGGACCTAAGAAATGGCGATACAATAAAGTTAATACGCCGTCAAATTCATAAAAAATATGATGTGCCTTTAACTAAATTCCAACATACCTCTGGAGTCTGCAACTTCGACTTGACCGTTGATCTGTCCTTGAGAGATAACTTTGTTTCTGAGTTCCATTAATTTTCGTTTTTTAGCTAATAACTGTTCTAATGATGAAATCTGTAAAAATAAAATATAACCAAAATTAGTTAAAATCGTCTTTCGATAAAACTAATGACCATAAATATATATAGTACTTATTACAAAATATTATACAATCATTTAATACTTGCATCTTTATTAGCTTCCATTGTTTACTCTAATTATATTGACACACAGTACACTACAAATTCACCACGGTTCACTGTTTTAAACGTAATAGGGTTTTCAAAAATAATGGCCCGTTACTTATGTGGAAACCTTATTTCTAATGTACGGAATTCTGCATGAAATTGATGATAAAGCCATAGATTATTAAATAAATTATTTAAATTTAGTAAAATTTATATAGATATATGAAAAGAAGCTCAATAAACATCAATCTGTTTTCAAAAGTTATTTACAATTCGTTCCACTAAGTAACTTTTTAACTTGGCATTTAGACAAATAAAACCATAGGTTTATAATTACTAGTATGTTTTATTCAACTTATAGCATATTAATATTAAAAAAAACAGAACAATCAACTAAAGATTAATCAATAAATTGGCGAATATTTTCCGAAAAACATCCATTACGTCACTTTTGTGCCACATATACTATACAAAATATCTTTTATTTAACTTATCAGTAAGTTTACAAAATTTTAAGGTAACACAAAATGATATTTGGAGAAATAAAACAATGTTTGTTATTGTTACTCTAATATAGCTCTAAGCTAAATACAATTTAAAGAAATCTTAGAATTTATATCACATTTTAATAGGACAGTTACTTAGATGGAACACAAAGTTACTAATAGGAATAATTAGGCTACGTGTACAATGTACTAATAATAATTAAAATCCTAGTCAGTCATAATATATTAGTCTGGGTTTTTCATTTACAAACTTAGTACCTACTTTTAAAATCACTAATCAGAATCAAGGCATGTTGGGCAAATGTAATCAAAAGAATCAGTGCCACTACATTTTAGACACATCCAATTTTTACACACCATACATTTAATCATCTCTTTGAGACATAAATAATCACTTTTACAAAGGTGGCAGACAGCAATGAAAATTTCTCTTCGTAGTTGGTAATAATACTTTAACTTTACGCTTATTTTCTTTCTCGCTTATTTTCGCTCTGCTTTTCTTGGTTGGTGGTCCAGAATTTCCAGGCGTCCATATTCGGTCACTTTTTCTAGGATCTGGAAACTGTTGAGCATTCTGTGAAACCATTTTTTGTGTACATGTAAGGTCAATTACAGGTTTATTTGTTGCTAGTGTGGGACTGAGACTAGAACTATGGAAATCCTCTTTTTTGGTATCCACCATAGTTGCTTTTTCTGCTGCTACAATAGATGCTTGCTCAATATTATAAGATTGCTCTAAAAGTACTTCATCATCAATTATAAAGTTTATGTCTTTTAGCCACGAATCTGAAATGATTAAATCATCAACGCCGCCGGCAGTAGTAATTGAGGGAAGTAATGAATCATCACCGAGGCTATTTTCTATGCTGCTGGTCATAACTGCATTGTCAATTTTAACAGCATTACTCGTGATGTTCTCATGGAGAATATGAAGTGAACCATCGCCTAGGATATTCTGTGTGCTGCTGGCCATAACAGCATTGTCAACTTTTACTGTATTATCCGTGATGTTCTCATGGACAATGTGATTGCCTGCAGTTTTAACTTCCCTGATATTCTCAGTCATTAATATAGAGTCATCATCACGATTAGCTCCAACTGGCAGTAGCATATGGGTTTCCGGACAATGGCAATTGCATAACCCTCCTTTATCACCACAAAAGCAACTAAGTAGTAAGTAAGTAATTTGTAATTAATCATATATTTTTGTTTCGATATTATTTGGTGTAATTTCATCGTCCCAGGGACAGCTTTGATATTCAGTGGAATAAGCTTGCGAATGCTTTCAATGTCTTTTTGGTTGATATAAAAACATTCTACAGATTTCATAAAGCCATTCAAAACATTGTAGGCATCTGTCGCATTAGTCACGTCTGTCCCATAACGTACTCTAGTGTCAAGCTGTCTTTTAACTGACCCACCAACACCGTCAGCAATGCTTTTCCCATGCCCGCTTTCGGAAAAAGGCCACGTGGCGAATTTCAATTTCAGTTTGTCAGCAAATAAGTTCAATAAATAAAATTCTTCTTTTGCCGGTACTGGCTGGTAGGACCATCGGAAAAAAAATGGATTACATTTATAGGATTGTTTCCTTTGGCGTATCTAATAATGGGTAATAAATGTGCCCAAATGGCATCAGGTTCATGGTAGTTACTATCGGAAACTGAAGCAAATGTTTGACATTCTTCTTTAAAAATAATAATACCAGTTTGTATTGTTATTGAGGTTTTTGAAGCACCAAAAGATTGTATCTCGTTTGAATATTTACAATCGAAATTTTCAGAAAAGTCACACAATATCATTATCTCGTCTTCCTTTAAATTATCAACGCACTTGCGGTACTGTCTCTGTTGTTCCTTCCAATTAAAATAGTGTACTTTGAATGGTACTAACGCGGTCTCCAATTCAGTTACTAAATTACCGACGATCCCATTCTGCTCCTCTCTTATAGTTTTCTTTGTAGTTATTTCTCGGCCCGCTTTCTCATATTTGTGATCTACTCGTACCCATTTCCACCATTTTATTTCTTCGCTTGACCTTTCTTTGTTATATTCAATGTGTGGAGTTTTACAATTTATGCACTTTCCATGCATACAATCAAATGATTTCATATCACAAGAAAATACATGAACCATCTCCTCAATATTTTTGTATGAAACAATTTTATTTGATTTCAAAGCTCTTAAGATGAAATATATGTTGCTGTGCTTAATACACATACAGGTATCTCTGGCACCGATAGTTGGAGATAAAACGTAAAATGGTTTACGTTTTTTGAGCCCCAATATTTTATGAGTATGTTACTTTTCTGTGTGTAGTTTTGCACAATCTTCTTTATTAGTCTTTTGCTTTCTTGAGTTTTACAATTGTTTTTATATGTTTTTTTAATAGATTTTTCTAACTTTTCCCTATCTTCTTCTATGTCTTGAACTTTATTTTCTAGTATTTTGATATCTCTTTCTTTGGCTTTTAAAGCTGATTTGGTTCTTTGTAATCTTTTCCTAAATCGTCCTACTATCAATTTCAGACGTTCCTCGCGTTTTTCAGACTTTATTAGTGAATTCTTTGCACATTTTAGTTTCTTCTTTAAATTATTGCTTACTTTTAACTCTTTGGTATTTTCTTTCTCTTTCTTTGGCTTCTGTGCACTTTTTTTCTTTTTTTGGGCTGCTTTTTGGTTTCTCCATTGTTTTCTTTTCATCTCCTTTTCTTCGTCAACACGTTAAGTGCTAAGCGTGGATTTCAAAAACATCCCTATTTGCGATACGAAGTAAATTTGATTCGTCAGAGACTTGTTATAACTGCGGTACGCATCATTTCTGACCAGTAACGTAAGATATCTGTAAGAATCTGAATTATAGGTTTTTTTTTTATTTATTTTTTTGTGCCAAAATGGCATCTATATGAATAGAAGTAGACCCTACTTTTGTAGCACGGGGCTTGTATGAGTCCTATCGTGGCCATGTGGTGTCAAAGTTATGTATCAATACTGATTCGTATAGCAGGTGTGTAGTCATCATATTCATAGTTTACGAATCAGAACTGATACGTGCCGCAAGTATTTAAATGTTATCGACAAAGGACTAGTGATGTGAAATAAAACTCCTATCTACCATCGACAACTTTTATTTTATTAGATATTGGAATGATATGTGTTGAAACAGTTAAGACACATTGGTTTTTCACACTCTACACAAATTGTATAAACTTGTTTGGCTTTTTTCTCTGCGTCACGATTTTTCATTGTTTTCTTGAATTCCTGGTAGCATATAGAACATCGTTTTCGAGAAGGTCGTTTTTCAAATGTATGTATTTTATTGGCTTTATAATTTTCGTTTGATATAATTTCCTTAAAGTTCTTTTTGGTAAGGTTTTGTTTTATGTCTTCGGTAAAATGTAGTAAATTTAACTTGGTTTCATTATTTTCATTGTGTACTATCCATGCATTAATCATACAAGTACCAAAAAGAATGCTCATCATCAGTTTTCTATACCACTTGATTCCCCTTTTAAGTGTGGTATAATACGCGGTCATTTGGTCTGAATAATCAACACCCTTTTTATTTTCATTATACATAGTGACACATTTATTGACCACAGTTGCAGTGTGCTAGAGTTGCGCAAACCATATCACTGAAAAGAATAGAGAGATATATATCTTTTCGATCTGGGATATACACGATGATTTTGTAGTCGTTTTGGAACCGAAAATTTTAGACTCTATATCAGTAATAGAACCTATTAAAATATAATTTAAATTAAATAAAAATATATTATTTTATTGATTATTAAAAGTAATATCATATTCGAACAAAAAATGAGAACTCATGATAATTCCACTCAATGTTACGTACTACGATCACTACGATCACTACGATCGATGTCATTCAATGTTACACACACAACACTAAGCGGTAAAACATGCCTAGACACGTTATCCGCCCATAGGATGCGGCGCGGCGCCCGCTGCCTACAATCCACGCACACAGCTGTAATGTATTATGTACCTACCCCTAGTAACAGGCTGCGCGGCGCCGGCGCGGCGAGCGCTCCCGCGCCGTCGCCCGCGCCGCACCCACCCCCGTTAATCGACCCGCACCCGCCAGTTCTGCTGCAACCAGCGTTGCCATTTACACGGCAATTGCCGTTTTACACGGCAATTTGGGTCTATTCACCAATAAAACACGGTACACGGCAATATGTTCATTGCCGTGTTCTAAAACACGGCAATCCAATGGTTACCAACTTTTTCCGATAATTTTATCGATAAGTCGTACATCGTTGGACTACACTAGACGTAGCCATGACTATGAGCGGGGAAATCCCGACGCGCATTCGAGGAAGATTCGCGCACACTTTATTGTTTATAGTACTCATTTCATTCATTCATTCATTTTGTGTAAAGTACATTATAAAGATATTCTGCTGCTTAACATTTATTTACTTTCTTTAGTGTGGTGTGTGAATAAAGTATTAACATGGATAGTGAGGAAGAAGGGCCATATACTCCAAAAAAGGTAAAGAAACGAAACATTTACCCCAAAAATACCGATCTCAATGGGAGCAAGATAATAATTTTAAAGATTGGATTCAACCCGTGGATAACGACGTATATAAAGCAAAATGTAAATTATGTGACGTAAAATTGAGCTGCGAATTGTCAACTTTGAAGCGACACAACGAAAACAAACAACATCAGAAACATAAATCAAGTTTAAGCAATTCTAAATCAATTCAATCATATTTTAAAGGTGCCTCAACCTCTAAGGATTCTGACACAATGGTGACGGAAGCAGAAATTAAATTATGCGCATTTGTTGCTGAACATAACATTTCGTTTCTCGCTATGGATCACCTTAGCGAACTCATGCGATCCTGTTTTCCGGACTCAAAAATAGCAGCTGAAATAAAATTAAAAAGAACCAAATGTACGGCTACAGTTACAAATGTCATCGGCAAACAACATAAAGACACCCTCGCACTAAAGCTTCAAAAAACAAGATTCAGTGTTTTAGTAGATGAATCTACAGATATTGCCTGCTCCAAAACCATGTGTATTGTGGTCAAATTTTACGATACTACTTCTTCAAAAATTGAAACATGTTTATGGGAATTAGTCCCACTGTTTAGACACGGCGATTTTGACAAAAATGTAGAAGGCTGCACTGCAAATGTAATATATGAAGCAATTATTAAAAGTTTTTCTGATCGGGATGTACCTCTAACAAATATAATTGGATTTGCATCAGATGGGTGTAACGTTATGATGGGTGCGCACAATTCTGTTAGCAGTAAATTGAAAAATAATTTTCCGGGCATCAAAATATTCAAATGTATATGTCATTCCTACATTCCTGCACCTATGTGCCAGTGCGGCCTGCAAAGAATTACCGCGGCGCTGTGAGGATCTTGCGAGAAATATATACAGCTTTTTTAAAAATAGCTCGAAAAGGCAAGCCGAATACACAGAATTTCAGATTTTTACAAACAGTAAGATACACAAAATTCTCCATCCCTCTCAAACACGATGGTTGTCATTATTAGCAGTTGTTAACAGAATACTTGAGCAATGGGTCAGTTTACAATTATTTTTTTCGAAAAAATGGTTCGATGAGCGTATCTTTGCCACTGAAATAATTTACCACGACCTAAATGATCCTTTTGTCAAATTGTATTTTCTATTCCTGCAATGGGTGCTGCCAAAGTTCGTAAAACTTAATGAATATTTCCAGAGTAGTGAACCGAAATTGGTAGAATTGGATGAGAGGATGAGGATGACATTCAAAGAATTGTTATATTGCTTTCTTTCTCGAGACTATGTCAATCAAACAGATTTTGCAGAAATTAATCCGGATAACTGCGATAATCATATCCCTACGTTATATCTAGGTGTGAAAATCTTAAATGAACTTAAAAAACCGGATATTATAAATAAACCAGATCATTTGAAAGAATTCCAAACCAGAGTTAAGAAATTCTTAATTACTGGTTGTAAGGAGATCCAAAAAAGATACGATTTTTCCGATCCCTTATTACCTTTATTAAAATATTTAATGCCAGAAGAAGCAATCAGTGAGAAAATCCGGGTAACATTTCCCACATTAATGCCTATAGTCGAAAGACTGCTTATAATTACAAGAGACGAAGATCTTCATCAGAAAATAGATGACGAGTGGCGAATGCTGCCGTCTGTAATTAAGTATTCCAAATTAGAAGTATCGCAAATGAAGACAGATAACTTTTGGTCAAAAGTTTTAGCGCAACGTGAACTCGGTAGCGAAAATTTAGCCGGTTTTGTCCTTAGCGTATTATCCCTCCCACACGCCAATGCAGACTGTGAAAGGATTTTCAGTGAGGTCAATTTGATAAAAACAAAAACGAGAAATAAAATTATTACTTCTACTATAAGTGGAACTTTACTAGCTAAGCACTTTATCCGATCCCAAGGAAATTGTGTAAATTTCAAACCGACAAAACAAATGATAGACAATATGAAAGAAAAAAAAAAAATAAAATGAACAAAGATGAAGAAGAAATTTTGGATACCATAAGAAATTTGTATGATAACTGTGAAGAATAATGTTTTTATGTCATGTTTAATCTTATGTGTTAATTTAAAATAAAAAAATGTACACGGCAATTTTGTAGTTTTTATTCCAAAACACGGCAATCCAGATCCCAAAACACGGCAACTTAAAATTTCGAAATGGTAACCCTGGCTGCAACTCGCGCGCGGTAAAGGTTGCATTGTTTACGTTTTACGTAGCCACGCGAAAATGAGTCTTCAGTATGAATATTGGAACGCGGAGTAGGTACTTGACAATGGTTCAGCTGTACGCTGTTGCTAGTTACAATTTGGAAGAGGCCAGGCGGTTGTATTCCCGGCCAGAACATTTAAAGGCGCTGCGGCTACGAGGGATTGAAAGTCCTCAAGTACCTTCAACCCCTACCAACTTGGCTGCAACCCAGCGCCTTCTCAATCATGGACAATTCCGTGTGCCGGCTCACGCGCAAGGTCGAGGGCGCCTAAATGACTCGCAGGAGAACGAAGACGCTATTCTGGAGTAGGTACTTCGAGCGGGCTCCGCGGCGAAGCACGAGAATGGCGGCACAAGAATTTAATGTTAGCCAATGCTTTGTATGGAAAACATTAAATAATAATGGCTTAACATCCCTATAAGTTCCGTCGAGCTCACGTCATCAACAACAATGATGCACCAGCAAGAACTGCCCTATGTCAGCTGCCCGGCTCGTTATGCAAGTGTTGTGCGTGCTTACCCAAACAATCAGTTCCGTGATCGATGGATAGGCCACGTCGCGCGGCGGTCCCGTGGCTTGCCCACCACGGAGCCCAGACTTAACGCCCCTGGATTTTTCTTGTGGTCGGAAATAAAGACTCCTTTATACCCGTGAACATGAAAGTCTTAACGAGTTACGCAGTGCGATAGTGGACGCCTTTGATAAAGTGAAAAGTGATAGACTAAAAGACAATAGCATAAAACGGGCACGTTTGTGTATTGAACGCGGCAGACTCCATTTCGTGTAGTTGCTTCGGTACAGGGAAGTGTAAACAATTTATAAATAAACTTTTAATAGGTAGTACTCAGCTATGTACATAAGTTAATTATTTTGTAAATAGCTCAAATTCCAAAAATCCAAACGCCTGAAGTACCTACTCAGTTCATTGGCTCTCTGTTTCTAATTATTGATACCTACAGTAAAATAAAGATAAGTTCAATTCAAATAAAGTATTTCTGCCGGTCCTAAGCCCGTGTAAAGTATGAACGAGAAATTGGAGTAGGTACAATTTACGTAGTTGGCGTGAAAATGTTGATGCGCAGCGGCTGTGCGAGCGACTGCTGCGCCTGTCGCGGGTTCGATCCTCGCTCGGAACAAATTTGTATGATCTGTGGGTGAATGTTCTGGGCTTGCGTGTTTGTGTATGTGAAAATTTATGTTTGTAAATGCACCCATGACACAGGAGAAAATCCTAGTGTTGGGCAACGTTTTTTTTCTTAAATAAGAACTACGATAAAACCTACCTACACACAGTCTTATTCTAATTTTTTTAGTAAGAATGTAGGTATTACGTTCGTGTCCCCTATCAGCTGATTCGCTGGGCGCCATACTTGTCCTATTTGAACTGTGATCCTAGGTACCTACCTAACATCAAATTACGTCGCTATCTGCATCGTAATGCAATTTATTTTAATAATAAAATGTACTTGTCTAGCTACTAGCTATTAAATCACGCGTAGTAGGTACTCGGACGGATCATCCGACCGTCCGTCGCTCCCGTTGCTGTAGGTAGGTGACCAGCTGATGAGCTGACTCGTATCGCGCCGCGCCGCGCGCCCGCGCCCGCGCCGCCCGCCGCGCATCATTGATAAATGGCAAGCTTGAGACTGAGGCGGTTTAAGAATGAAATATTCGTGCACTACTACGAACAAACTCGAACAAGTGAAATTTTTTTTTGAAATGCCATCTTTTTTATTATTAGCTGTACAGTCAACTTAATATTTTTTATTTGTACTACTAATTATCCTAAGTTACCACGTTGCGGTTCCAAAACGACTATAATATCACGCTGTATATCTCTCTTTTATATCTCGCTCAGAGCGAAATAGAACGGAGTAACTGGAAAACAGAGATTGTAACGAGCTATTAATCAAACTGAACCGTTTGATTGATATTGTTAAAGCAGAGTTTGCCGGGACCGAGATGAAGCAAAGCGGTGACGATAGCGATATTATTTTCACGAATAATTCAAATTCCCTTCAGGCTTAGGACTGTCAAACTGGAAAAAAGAACTATGATTAAGGTGGACAACGTATGTGACAGTTAGAAATGAGTGCACAATAATTCTAGTTAAACATATTTTTTATTCATTTTTATACATTGGGCTTATTTTTTTTTAAATTATTTTTATATAATTAGGTAGTCTGAGAATTAGCGCATATAAATAGCAATTGGGATAATTTTTTTGAAGCTAATCGTGTTCTTCGCTCATTTAATGTATAACCAGCCTTTGAAAATATGCGTTCACAGGGAACAGATGTTGCCACCAAATTTAAACGTTTTAGTATATATTGAAATAGGTGTGGGTAAACGTTTTGTCTTTCGTGCCACCAGATAAGTGGATCTTCGGTTCGTAATAACATCGGCTCTTGTATGTATTTATCCACTTCAATTATACCGGCCGCAATAGAGTTCTCTGGTCTTAATAGCGCTACTTCTTTGTCGAATTCATCCCACATTGATCCCATACGAGACGTCACTTGCTGTGCAGTATGAGAAGTCGTTGACTGCGCAGTAAGAGAAGTTGATGGCTGCGCAGTATGAGAAGTCAAAAGTGTTGTAGTAGAAGCTGGTGGTTGCAAATTTATTCTTCCTATGTTCTGTCTAAGATTATCCAAAGCTCTTTCATAATTTCTTTGATCTTTAAACCATTTTTGCTTAAATCGGGGATCTAAGATTGTAGCTTCAGCGTAAATAACTGTGCTCTCAATGTTAGCAAAACGGCGATCTATTTCGTGGTTTAATGTTTCCAGCACAGCTTTAATTTCTGGAATTGTGCTTTCCATTGGCAAACGACTTTTTACGTGTTTCGACATAATACGCTTTATAGGAATCACTTTAGACAATTTGACATTTTTTTCTGCACTAATTTCCTTGGTTACTTCGTAAAATAATTCTAGGATAGGAACTGCAGATTCTATGACTTCCCAATCGTGACTTGACAAAGAAAAGTCACTTCGTAATATGGCGATGGTAGATATTATTGCGTCCTTCGCTGCCAACATTCTCGAGAGCATATCAAAAGTGGAATTCCATTTTGTAGACACATCTTGCTTCATTTTTAATTTAGGTAAATTTAGCCGGGTTTGCATTTCGACCAGTTTACTTTGAGCATGTGAAATTCTTTTGAAAAACTCAACAATCAATTTAACTTTAGTCAATGTTGAACTTAAATGTCTTTAAGAGGTTTGGACGCAGATATTAATAGTGTGGGCGAGACATGGTATTTGGCGCCAATTTCCCTGTGTTATTGCAGCCGAAATGTTCGCTGCATTGTCACTGGCAATTGCCGTAACCTTGTGTTCTATATTCCACTCTTTACACATTTCTTTTAAAAAATTACATAGATTGGCGCTTGTATGGCGTTCGGAATATTCTATGCAGCCCAACATAGCAGATTCTAATTTTAAATATTTATCAGAGCTTACTATAAAATGAGCTACAACTGCTATATAGCTTGTATTATTAATGGAAGTCCATCCGTCCGTGGACAAGCAAACTGCAGAAACGTTTTCTAGTTTGGTTTTTACGACTTCTAAAGTTTTTAGGTACAGTTTTGGTAATAAACTCTCTGAGAGTGTTTTTCTCGTGGGTAAAGTATACCCAGGGTTCAGCATCGACACAAACTTACAAAACTCTGGATCCTCAACAATTCTTAGAGGATGGTATTCCTTCGCTATCATGCGTATTAATTGTTCATCAATTTTTTCAGCTAAACGTGGATTTATGGGCTTTGTGCTCCTCGCAAAATCTTTCATTGAAGTTTGGTTGTATGTGCTAAGCGGAATAGCCGGCGGAGGTAGACGGACGCCTATATTGTCATTATCTGGCTGTTGTAAATCAGCATTATTAGCTAGTTGCACTTCGTGATTTTGTATTGCAACTATTGGATTTGGTTGCCTTTCGGTTATGAGTGAAATTGTAGGATGTTTAGTTTTCATGTGTCTGCCTAGTTTACCGGTGTTTCCACTCGGCAAGCTTAACACTAGCGCACAATATGTACACTTTGCTTTTTTTGAATCTACCTCTTCGAAATGGTTCCAAAGGGCGCTCCGTTTTCTATTTGGGGGAGGCATGATTTAAAAAATAGTTTTATTTACACTAGCCGGCTATTTACACTATAGACTATTAACACAATATTATAGACTGTAACGTTCAAGTCATTCAAACAAAAGAGTTATTAATTTAAAATATTCATAGGACACTAACTTTATTATATTATATTTTATATATACTATTTGCAATACACGAAAACATACGACATACTATTACGATAATTATTTATATTAGAGAACGAACAACGGTCAAAGTGCACGACTGCACGAGTCAACAAATCACGCGTATTCAAAGTATTCATTTTTCAAATATAAACAAATACTTAAAATTACGTAGGTACATTAATTTGAAAATCTAAGTCCAACGAGAATTACGTAACGCAACCTATATTGTGCTTTATTCTCATGGATTAACGTACATTTTATTTTGTTACTCATTCGATTCTCGCTCGCTCTCGGCTCGGCACATTCGCGATCTAATAAACAACGTCGACTATCTCTCTCTTTCCCCTTCCTTATGCATCTTTTTATTCATCTAATCTGCGTCGCATTCAAAATGAATCTTAATAAAAGGATATAGAGATATATTTAAGAAATTGGTGAGCGAGAGATATATTCGCTCTTTCGGCAAGATATATATCATTTATATCTTTCACTCGCGAGCGACACAACTCTACAGTGTGCCCTTTGCAGGAAGTAATCATAGCTCTCTTATCATGCCATTTTATAATTTTAATACCTTCCGCGGTCAGCTTTCCTACAACTTGCCCCCTCTTTAGTTTTTTATTGATAACGTGTTGTTTAGGTAGTTCTTTTTTATTAACTCTTATTGTTCCACATAATAGCATTTTTTTTTCAACAATTCCTCCCCTAATTCTACGGATGTATAAAAATTGTCAGCTATTATTACTCTGCCTTCTTTCTCTAGGCCTCTAATTAACTTCAGGACAGTTGTTTGCCCATGCGGGCTTTCAGACTTTTCTTCAGATTTTCCAGTATAAATTATAATTACAACAGTATAGCCCTCAGGGGTGCATAATTTATATAATTTTATCCCATAACTATGGGCTTTATTTTTTATATATTGCCTAAATTTCAGGCGGCCTCTCCAAGGAATCATAGTCTCATCAATAACCAAGAATTTTCCTGGTTCGAGAACCTGGGCAAATGTTTCGAGAATCATTTCTAAGCAACTTCTAATATTTGCCAATCTATCTGTATTAGATCCAATCAAATTGTTGCTGAAGTGCCAAAATTTCAAAAGTAAAATAAATCTGTCTCTTGACATAAGCGAACAAACATATTCATTACATGTACGATATCAGCTGATACCCACGCGTAAGCGGAAGTATTGGGTATCACGATGCTTGTACGATACCAGCTGATACCTACGCGTAGGCCCGGTAGGAGGTAATCATCCCTATGACTAATACGTAACAGCTGATACTTATGAAAAACACAAAAGAACGTCAATTATTAGGTAAACATAACTATGCCTAATCGATATCAGCTAATATCTACGTGTAGGCCCAGTAGGTAAGATTTATTCGCATTAAATTTGTTTGGCGGCACGCGACAGAGCGGGCTGGCGGCACATGACAAAGGATCAAAAAGCGGCAAATTGCTCGGGCGGTTTCTTTGACCCTAGTGTAGATCGAATTCAATAAACTTTATTTCGTGGATTGAGTGTTGACATGTAAAAGGTTTAGTTTTTTTTTAAATTATATTTAAATTAATCGGGGAAAAAAAATATCGCGTATCTAATTATCGTTTACGTGTTTGTGTACGTAATACGACACCTTATACGACCCTTAAGGATCGGACAGGGTTTTTGATACATACTGTATAGGTTTTAATTTTAGTAACTAGATCCGTTGCAGCTCATAGTGTGCTTGATTTCGGGCGGAAACCATATTGCTCATCTATTAGGAACTTTTTATGGGTTAAATAGTTACTTAGGCGATTATGTAATACGCGCTCAAATATTTTTGACATTACGGGTAGCACTGACACTGGTCTGTAGTTGCTCGGGTCGGTTCTATTTCCAGATTTGTAAATAGGACTGACCCTAGCCACCTTTAGAGTATCAGGGAAAATACCATGTATTATACAGACATTTATACATTTCGTTAGCTGCTCAGCGATTATATTTTTCAAACATTTTATTGCCTTAGTGCTAATACCGTCCAGTCCAGTGCTAGTATTACTATCGAGATCGTCAATTATTTTTATTATTTCCCTGGTAGTGCATGGTGTTAGTTCATTTAGCATTATGTCGTGTGTGTAGTTATGATCATACATTAATGTGTTGCCTGTGTTTGTATGAAACACAGGCAACTGTCTGGTATTTTTTTTTGCTAAGTCGGTTCCTATAGATACGAAAAAAGAATTAAACAAGTCACATATTGAGTTACCTTCTGTTATGAGTCCAGAGTTTGACATTAGTTTGGGGGGAACGGCACTGTCTTTAATTTTATTTAATCAGGTTATTAATCAGTTCCCACATTTTTTTGGTTGATTGCTGCAGTTATGAAATAAATCGTAGTAATAGGTCTTTTTACATGTGTTTGTTAACGTCTTTACTTTCTGTTGTTCTTTCTGAAATGTTTTTCATAAATCATCGTTGTCTGGCTCTGATTTGGTTTGTTGCCATAAACAGTTTCGTGAATTAATTGCATCTATTATATTCTTGTTAATCCAGTCTTTTTGAGGGGGGTTTGAAATTTGTATCTTATCTATTTTGTTCTTGTTTATCTGTTCTGAGATAAATGTCTCTAGGCGGTAGTAGTCGTGGTCGACATTGATGTATTTTGCTTCTAGTGTAGTGTTGTATAATTTTTCATAATCAAGTGCCTTATAATATTTCTTTTTGTTGAGTTTCGGGGGCAGAGTTCCTATTTGGAGATATATCTGCTTATGATCAGAAAGACTTGATTCGATTATCGAGACGTTAAAGGAGTGGTTGGTTATGTTAGTACATATATGGTCCAGAATTGTGTTCGTTGTGGCCGTGTCTCGTGTACTGTATGATTTGCTGATTTTATTTATTATTCTATAGCCAGCTTCTTGGATTTCGTGTTGGTATTTTGACACGTTACTGTTTGCACTAAGTAAATCTATATTAAAGTCTCCCATAAATACTGATCTTCGTCGTCGCTCTAATTGGGATGCATATATTTCTAAAAAGTTGTTTATATTGGTATCTCCAGACTTATAAATCGCTCCCACATTTAGTGATAGTTTGTTTATTTGTATCCATAAATAGTGGTTTCCGTTCTCTTGTAGTTCTTCTGTTACATCATATTTGATACTATCGTGCACATAAATGGAAACACCTCCGCCTTTACAGTTCTGTCTGTAGTTATAGATATGGTTATAGTTAGGTATATGGTATAATTTCGCATCAGTCTCTGAGTTAATCCATGTTTCAGTGAAAATTAATAAATGAGTAGTCATATTTATGGCCTTTAGAATGCATTTTATTTCGTCGAACTTTCCCGCCTTACGAATACTGCGTAAATTCGCATAAAGAAATCTTAATGAAGATGAACATAATGGAATGTCCTCGTATTTATTTATTATTTGATGACATCGGTTGCTATCGGTGGACTTGGCATTTTGTAAGGGGGTACTTACTAGCTTTTTTGGTTTACATCAACAATTGTAGGCGTTCCTTTGACATATTTAATGGTGAGGTTCTTTTCGCCATCCAGTGTCCGCTTATTTAGCTCGCATTTTAGAGATTCTAAGTATTGTTTTTGTTTTGGGGTTTGATCAGAAAAAATGTGCATATTTTCAGGTAGTTTAGTTCTATTTTTTAACAGGTATTTTGCGGTCTCAGACTTTTCGAAGTAAACTTTTATGGGTCGGTTCTTATCTTGCACATATTTTCCTAATCTCTTAGATTTGATCGGGTTAGGGCAGTTTGCGAAAATCATTGTGGTCAACTTTATAATTTCCAAATTATCGTGATCTTGTCTCGACTTCCAGTTATTGTCGTTTACTTCTGGTATACCCACAATTACAATATTCTTTTCTCGGTCGCATCGATCCTTTAGTTCTAGGATGAGGTCTTCGTGACACGCGACCGGCGTTTTTAGTGTCGAACATGTTGAGTGTTGTTGATTTTTAATCTGCGATACTTCGGTTTCGATCTGTTTGATTTTGACCTCAGTGGCGGTGGTTTTAGCCTTGATATTTTCAATTTCTATATTTGTATGTTCAAGCTGTTGAGAAAAATTTTCTGTACTTTGGTTTATAGTTTTTATTTCATTCTTGATGTCCGATATTTGTTCTTTTATTTGATTTAGGTTTTCAGTTTGTGTTTTGCCAAAGTTGGTTAGGAAGTTCATCATTTCCATGCGGAAATCCCTGAAATCTTTTTTGTAATCACTGTCTTCTGTCCGCTCCTTCCGCTTTCTTGAGGTAACGTTAGCACCTAAGTCCTCATCACTAAAAGTGGATAGGTTTGGAACAGATCCGCTACTGCTTTCGCTGGCGCTTGTCAGTGACGCCTTGGTTGGCGTTCTCTGCACATTCATATTGATGTTACGAATGCGTGCGAGAAGATAAAAAAATATCGGGCGCTCTCTTTTCCTTGCGGGGGTGAGCGGTGCTGCGCGCGCGCCGACGTGTTTCCATGCGAGACCGCAAGGACCTGAGTGATTAAACAACTACAATGTCAATTTCACTTAAACACTGCACTGTATAAGGATTACTTTAGTTTGTTAGGTTTTTAATACAATTTAAATATTTTTAGCACACGTCTGCTTTCTGTGAGCTCTGGAGTATTTTTAAATCAATAACATATTTACACTTCAATAACAACGAAAATATTGAAAACAGTACTGACCGATATTTTAAAATAAGGCCGCTAGTAGAAGCCATTAGAAAGAATTGCAATAAGATTGAAGAAGAAAGTCGCATGTCAATTGACGAAATGATGATACCCTATAAAAGAAAAAAGGCCGGAAACCTCCGACAGTATATCAAACCTAAACCTAAAAAATGGGGCTATAAATTATTTGTTAGATCAGGTATATCAGGTTTTGTGTACGATTTCCTGTTATACGGTGGAGAAAGCACCTTCCAGGGTATCACATTCAAAACTAAAGAGAGATCCATGGGATTAGGAGCTAAAGTAATTCTAACATTATGTCGCACAATGCATAATCCAGTTCTGTCTGTGGTTTACTTCGATAACTTTTTCTCAAGTATCGAACTTATGACATATTTGCGCGATGAAATGGGCATTTTATCGATTGGAACTTTCAGACGAAACAGAATACGGAAATGTGATTTGGAATCCGATAAATCAATCAAAAAGAAACCACGTGGTTCTGTTGATTATAGAATTTGTAATGATCAAAAGATTATCATGGTAAAGTGGTTGGACAAACCTGTACTAATCGCGAGCACATATGTGGGTCTTGAACCTATGGGAGTGTGTAATAGATATAGTAAGGACGCTAAACGATTTATTGACATACCGTGTCCTAAAATCATTAATGAATATAATAAACATATGGGTCGGGTGGATCTCTCTGATATGTTGATTGCTATATACAGAACCTATTATAAAACACACAAGTGGTATATGGCAATATTTTCACAGCTTCTTGATATATCTGTAAATAATGCGTGGCTATTGTATAGACGAGAATATGGTTTATTAATGACTGATGACAAATACCTTCGACTAAAAGATTTTAGATTAAAAATCGCTCAAGGCTTACAAGCACAAAAAGAACCTCCACTAGGAATGGAGTTGCATACTATTCCAGGCCCGTCATCTAGAAACATAATAATTAATCCAATAAAGACACGCCCTGCTGAAGAAACACGATATGATGGACATAATCATTATCCAATCATGACATGTAAAGGTCGTTGTAGAAAATGTAATTCTGGAAAAACTACTTTTATGTGTACTAAATGTGAAATGCGATTGTGCATAAAAAAGGACCGAAATTGTTTTGTAAGTTTTCACAGTAAGGATGAAGTACAGAAGACAGTTTTTTACATTTAAAGAATGTTAAAGAGAAGATGTAAGAAGTTTAATTTTTTTGTAAGAAGTTTAGTTTATCTTTTTCATAGATATTTTTTATTTTATTTTTGATCTCGTAAATTGATCTCATAAAGAGGCTTTTTCAGTTAGATAAGCTTTAACGAAATTATTAATGTTATATGTTTATTTGTTTTAGTTTAGTTTCGAAAATAAATTTTTTGTTTAGATTATTGAAATATTTTGTATTGTCATTACTTTTAATAAATTACTTATTTTGTGAATACTAACATTGTTTTTATTTTTGTTTTGTATATTAATACCACGTCAATATTATTGTAGGCAAGAGCGGCATTGTACCTTGCAGGGCACAAATAACAGCAATTACTAATTTAAGCGAAATTGGTGTTGTGCCCTTAGGGGCACTATTAATATTTTGTAAAGTAACAAATTAATGTTATAAAAAATATTAATTACAATGTATTTAAGCCAGGGGGGCTTAAATACATTGTAATTAATATTGCAAAGCAAAGGCAAAGCTATTTAAAAATAAGTAACTTGTTAATTTGCAGTTTTATACTTTGCCAGAATACTGTACAAACCTGTGTGCCGTTTATTTGCCAAGTTAAGGGTTAAGGAATGTAACTCAATCCGCCATCTTCATCTTGTTCAGTTCGACATAACATAACACCAAACAGTAAGCACCTGAAATTTAGGTGCTTTCCTTCTCTTACACATCATTTATCTTTATATTATTTCCTTTTACAGATGCTGGTAAACTACCCGAGGAGAGTAAGGAAACCGCAGATTTGTTACTCTTGTTCAACAGTATATTCGATTCGATGAATGGCAGTTCCAGCAAGATTGAAGGCGGTAAATTTTTAAGAACCGCTGTGACGCCAACCTCACCGCATCACAAATTATGGTCGGATAATATACCCATAATTAAGTCGATGAAATGTAGATGCCAATGGCAAAATTTCAACAGTTCCCTCCTTAACCAGTTGGGTTAAAACTATTGAAGGTTTTAGAATTATATTAAAAGATTTTAATAAGTTGGGGGGTTTTTTTTTTTTTTTATTATTATATAGCGGCTTAAGTATCACTGCGACCGCAGTCGGTCTATTGTGATCGCCACTTGTTGCATTAGAGCTCACCGCTAAACCCCGCGGCTACTATAAACTGCAGGATTTGCTTAGGGTTGAGCTCTTTTATTTCATCTGGGCTTACGATATGTTTCCCTAGATGAACACTGCGCTTGTGTATTAGAGACCCGCATTCTCCCAGGAGATGAAGTGGCGTTTCGTCCGCCTCCTCACAACGCCGGCAGGTTCGCGTTTCACTCAGCCTTAGGTTGAACATGTGCTTGTTTAAGCAGCAGTGTCCTGTTAAGGCTCTCGTTACAATGCGCAAGTGGTTCCTATTTAATGCTAGGACAAGGTTTGTGTGCCGTTTATTGTAGGCTTTAATTAGAGCTTTGGAGTGCACCATGCCTGGCGATTCCTCCCAGAGCTTCGTAGCAGTTTCATAGCTTGAGTTCGTTATGGCTCTTAGAGCAAGGGCTTTCGGTATTCCACAGAAGGGCTCGGGTCCCTGCTGCGTACCCCTAGCCTCCGCTCTAGCGAGTTCATCGGCACGTTCATTGCCAATGATGCCCGCGTGACCTGGAACCCATCTTAAAATCACTCTATTCATCATTCCTAGAGAGTTCAGTTTAGCCATGCAGTCTTCCACCAGTTTCGACGAAATAACGTTCGAATCAAGCGCTAAAAGAGCTGCTTGGCTATCAGAGTTTATGTATATTGTTTGATTGATGTAGCGCTTTTGCAGATTGGCTTCAGCACATTCCACGATGGCGTAAACCTCTGCTTGGAAAATGGAGGCGTACTGCCCCAAGTTAACGCTTTTGTCGAACTTGGGTCTCTCTCCATGTATATATGTCCGCAGCCTACATTCTGTCCCATTTTGAACCCATCGGTGTACCAGATTAGGCAACCGGCCTTGTATGGTAACTGGCCTTTAGACCAGTCTTCCCTTGAAGGCATTTCTACGGAGTAGTGTTTTAGGTAAACATGCCGTAGCAACATGGCATCTGTTGTCATGCTAAGTAATGGCGTTTCCAAAATTGAGTCCTGTAAGGTCCTAAATTTTTTGGATAGCCAGTTTTTGCCCTGGATGCTGGCTCTATACATGCTGGCTTTCGCCTCCCTGTATATGAATACATGTAGAGGCGGCAGCCCCAAAAGGGCATTCAGCGCCATCGCGGGGCATGTAGACATAGCTCCTGAGGCAATAAGACAGGCAGTTCTCTGCAGACTGTCTAGTTTCTGTATAGTGGTCACCTGATGGGCCTTGTCATACCATGCCACTGATGCGTACGTAATAATCGGCCGCACAATGGCAGTGTACAACCAGAGCGCAATTCTGGGATTTACACCCATAAGGCGGCCACTAACCCCAAGTGCCATCTTGGCTTTCTTTAGTATGTTCGCCAAGTGCGAGTTCCACGTCAGTCTTTGGTCGATGGTGACGCCCAAATACTTGACTTTAGTTAAGAGTTTAGACTTTAGAGTAAGTTGGGGTTAAATTCAATTTTATTAAGAAATTTTAATCAGGACCCAATTGAAAGCTTTTTTGGCGCAGAGGTTATCGTCTTTAGACCGTGGGTACACACATGTGCAACTTTTAGGAGACCGGCGGATCGAGCGCGCAACTTCGATACGAGGCGATTGCAAAAATACGTCTAAATATTGTTTTCTCAGTCGGACTAAAGTGGGCGTAGCTAAAATATTCATACCTAGTGACATGTGGCTTTTATCTGAGAATTTAATTCTCTAATATTTGTAACAATTTATATCGTGTTCAATAAATGTGATATTTTTTTTTGGGTTAATCGGTAGATAATGTCGAGAACTAGAATGCGTTTTGAAGAAATTTCTTTACGAGGGTTACATCGTCAGATATCACATACCTACCTGCTTATTTCCGCGGATTTCGCGATCACGTTCGAGGATCAAGATCGGTGCTAGCCAGCGGCGACCCTAGTTACCTATTTCGTGTTCGTTTTTCTCAATACCAACCAATTTTCCAAACCCAAATTGGTACCTAAGTCATTGTAATGTTTCTAGCTTCAAGAAAAAGAAAGATAGTGGATAGGGAAATATACCTACTTAGGGGTTCATTGATACAATGTCGTAAATATGTATACTTTATTCATATTACTAAAGTACAAAAATATAAAAATAAATCATAACATGATGGTCGTGTAGGGTGACCATATTTATCGAAGTATTTTAGATTTTAAGGAACTCCGTGGACACTAATTTTAAATAAGCGTCTGGCACTAATGCTAGCTGATGCCTACAGTTTCACTCACAGCCCAAAATGGTAAATAACGTAGGTATGTAACATATGTATATGTGCATATATGCATATATGTACAAAATGTAGGTACATAACATACCTCGGTTCCAGACGTCCAAAATCAAATTCTTTAATAATGAAATTAAAATCACATTTTTATTAAATTTAGCATTTTTTTACGTGATGCGCGTACAGGAAACAGACAGACAAACAAACATTCAAAAGATAACTTTTCTTTTTCAATAAATTATAAATATTTTATTATTATTAGAAACACATAGATACTTATAGCTAAATCCTATCTCTTACTGGTAGATTTATTGGCAAACGTGGGTCTATTAGTTCTGGCAACATACATTTAAAATAAAATTCTTCTAATTTTTTAACAATAGAATTCCAAAACACGTCGTCTTTTTCTATTATTTCATACGCCATTCCCTTTGGAGTCCAGACAATAAAAACACAATATTTCCGTTGTGTTATTTGAAGCTGTCCTTGAATTTGGTAATAATAGTTATGTTTTTTTTTTAGTTAAATTTTGTTTAATTCGTCGTCGACCTTTGTACAAAAAGTTATCTTTTTATCAATTATTGCTTCCTCTATAGATAAGTGTACTGCACTTGATGGACACTTTATTTCTATAATGGCGTCTTTATTGAGTAAACCATCTGGGCTTGCTCCAAGGTAAGGATGATTTTTATGAATAAAAAATCCACAAGGCACGATATGGAACCCTAAAAGATTTTCAGCATCTTTTATGGCTAGGGGTTCGTTTTCACTATCGTACTTTGTAGCATCATTTCCTTTAATAATAATAATAGAATATTTATTTCAGATTATAAATCCATATCTTGTTAGTAGGTACTTATCTGTATAATTATTATAAATATTAAATAAAACCATTTACTACCCGTACATAAATACCCAGACAAACAAAAGCACTTATGTTTATCACATAAATATTTGTGTCCTGTAGGAATCGAGCCCACCTCACCCAGTGATTCTGAATGGGGCAGTCGAATCGTGCAGCAATGACTTTCAGAATGCTATTGTTAGCCTTCCTTCTTTAAAGGTGCTATACAACATTATTATTAGTATATGCGAAACCTGAATATAGTTTGTTCAGAATCAGTAACTGAATCGATTCCAATAATTTTTACATCATGTTATATTTTGTCCCAAAAACATTTAAAAAATGTTACGAGTAGGACACCGAGCGACACTAAGTACCTATCCGCAATCATATGCGCGCAACACAGGTCACGCGGCATGCCACGTGCCACATGCCACGGTCGAAGCAGGACTAGGCGGGCGCGGGCGCACGCGGGGCAGGGGCTAATCCACATCCCTTTAGTCGCCCGGGTGCTACAGGTCACTGTGCACGTATCGTGCTCCCGTTCAGTTAGGTACCTACATGTCGCGAGTGCCCGTCCGAGTAGTTGTGCTTCGGTTGATCGTGTGTAACTGTGTACAAAACATGAGTAAAAAGTGTCGTGTGTACAAAAAGTGAGTAAAAAGTGTCGTGTGTACAAAACGTGAGTAAAAAGTGTCGTGTAACAATGTATTTCTCATACACAAACATTGATAAGTACATAAGATATTGTAAACATTGTTGAACACTATTTCATCAAGTCAATTAGGATAGATTTTAAAGTTATTTCAACAACAACAAAATTTACGTCGTAATTTACTTAGTGGTCATAGCGTCTGGTGTCCCTAAACAGAAGACGTCGGTTCGAATCCTGCCCGCGGTCGGATTTTTGCTTCGCTAAAATCATTGTAAAGAGTGATGATTTAAATTATTAAACATGCCATGCCTAGCCAAAACGGTTAAATGTAGAAAGTTGTTATTTACACCTACAACCTGCTATGGTTAAGTAATGCGATGTTTAACACTTTTCATCCACTTTGAACTTTAAGTGGTTGGCATAAGGTGCACTAATCGCATTGACTAAATGTTATTACTTACGGCCGTATTTACGAATAAAGTACATAATAATATCTACCTACACAACCATTGCGGTAGTCCAAAGCCTGCAAGTATGATGAAAAATGTTATCACCAGTTAATTGCAATAAAATCGCCGTATGGTTAGGTACTACTGCCAAATTATTTCTTTCAATTTCGCACAAGACGACGCGGGGCGCGGGCGGCGGCGCGTGGGCGCCTCGTGCCGCGCGGTGCGCATGTTTTTGCATGGACAACGACGTAATATAACATGCTTATAACTTTGTGATTTTGTCATGATACCGTTTAGAAATACTGTACATAGATTCTTTACATAAAAATACTAGACACGTGTTTCAGGTTTCGCCTATACTAATAATGATGTTGTATATAGCATTTGTTTTATTCAATTTTTGCAAGATGTAGTTGGTCCCCCTCAATATGAGGGGAGACCCGTGCCCAGCAGTGGGACAGTATATGGGTTGATTTTGATGATGTTGATGTTAAAAATATTCAAAATATTCAGCTACTACATATATTATTATGTTCAGTGCTAATGATTATTGCCCATACATAAATGTCACATTACCCTCTTATATACAATGAAAAGTTACATATATTTTTTGTTTTGTATAATAAGAAATTAATATTATTTTGTTCTAGGTTATTGATGAAAAATGTAAGATGGTGGTCATCCTTGCTGAGTTGGTTACTGGCTCTTCTCAGAAGGTCCTCTCCAAGCCAGATTGCCTGCCTATGATTGGTAGATTTCCTGCCTCTTATAAAATGTGTTGCTGGGGAGTTTGTTGCGCCGCTTCTTCTTCCCAGCTAAAACACTAGGAGGCGGTGAAGGGCGGGCGTTTTGGGGGCTGTCTTAATGTAAAAAGTACTACCTGGTAGTCTAATAAATGAGGATAAGCATTAAACTAAATACAAAAAATTTTTTTTTTTTTTTCTGCAATGATGTTCACCGCATCAATTTGGCAAACAGAGTTTGCCACTGAGCCTGCTGCTGAAGCTCTACTTCTCGCAGCCTCCAGTTCTCAGTGACAAACTCTGTCGCCAAATTTCGACAGTGCTCGTCACTCCTTAAAAAGATGTCAGCGTTTAAATTATGCCTCCGAGGGGTTCGGCGGGCACTATGCAGCGGCGCTGGTGCTGGCGATCGGAGCAACCGGCGACGCCCTCGGATCGCGCGCCGCGGTCCATTTTTCGAGATGGATTCATTAGTTGGGCTTACGGGTGTTGTTGGGGAAGTTGCACCTGCCTCTATTTCTTCCTCATGAAATTGTTCACTAACTGAAAAACAACATATACTTGTGAATAAATTACTAAAATAGATTTAAATAACTCTCATTGGCTCTATTATGTTAAAAACACAGTTTATTATTTGATTAAAAAATAGTAAAAAACTAACTGCTCTCAACTTGAACATATTGGATCGGTGTAGGTGACCCTGGGCTTGGCAGAAGGCCTCCAGTCGAGGCTACAGGGGGCTCAGGTGGGCCAACTAGCTGAAAGATGAAAAATATAGTATTATTAAAAACATATTATGACATTTAGCTAAATAAATGTTAGTGGTCCTACTAGGGTATTTACACAAGGAATCCTAGCTAGGTTACTCTTATGTATGTGTCAATCACATACATAGTACATGTATATATTTTGTGTATATAATTTATAAAATTAATATGTATGACCATGTAAATTTAAATAATATAAGCAAAGAGTGTCAGAATTGTAGCATGTGGCCATTTAATTTGTTTCCTATATAATATTTCCTAGGGAAAGATGTGCAAAGTTATAAAGATAAAACTATTTAAAATAGTTACTTCCAAACCAACTTCTTCTATAGAAGTTAGACCTGTTGCAGCCTGGGGCCCAATAATATTGAGGACCTGCTGCTCCAGGTCCGTTAAAACCAGTTTACAAGCTGGCCCACCACCTGTGCCACCTGCAGCGCGGTGGATCTTGTTGGCCTTCCGCTTTATATTGTTTTTTAGGCACTCTACATGCAAAGCAAATCAAGACTGAAATAGTGCATGATCAAACAAAAAATATTTGGTAGGTAATGTAAGTAATCCAATGTTCGCATCGGACCAACCTTCGCATTAAATGGCAGGATCATGTTCCTAACACGGAGGTACTAAGGCGCACTGGAATAATGGGCATGGAGGCTATTTTATTGAAGCTAAGGTATGCAGGTTTCCTCACGATGTTTTCTTTCACCGTTTAAGCGAGTGATAATTAATTATTAATACGCACATGAATTCGAAAAGTCAGAGGTGCGTGCCTTGGGTTCGAACTCGAGACCTTCTATATAGAGAATATTTTTAACAAATAATAACAAAAAAACTGTATATATTTAGTAATTCTTGCGAAAAAGCTCCAGCATGCACTCTACTGGCAACTCGATCACGCAAGAGGCGCCCTAGTGTCAACAGGGTAACATCTGCTTGCTTACCACTTCATTTCGTTGGAAATCTTGATTATTAACTGTAAAATAAGAAACACAATTTATGTAAAGTAAATAACAATAAAATTACAGTAAATCCTAGTTAATACAAGGAAATTAAAATAAATGTGTAATATCCCATTAAAGAAAATATATATTATAAAATCATAGTAGGTATACATTTATTTATCCAGTAAGTTTTATCATAGATTACCTATTGTTTGATCTTGAGGATCTGGCACTCCAAAATCCAGTGCAATATTGTGCAATACACTACATGCTAAAATAATTTGGGCACATTTTTCCGGCTTGTAGTGCAGCACCCTATCTTTGCAGACACATCGCCATCTATTTTTTAAGCGCCCAAATGTATTTTCAATAGTCACACGAGCCCTGCTGTGAATCTTGTTGTAGGTTTCTGCTGCACTACCTGGTGTTGGGTCACTATAGGGTGTCATAATCCATGGTCGTTGTGGGTATCCAGAGTCACCTGTTGGTAATTATTTCAAAATTATAATCGATTTTAATTTGAATTATTATTTCAATAATAAAGTACAGGGAATCAAAAATAAAGTTTACTCACCTAGAAACCACACAGATTCGCCATTCTGATGCAATGTTTGCATGTATGTGTTGAGCTGGCTGTTCATACTGGTTGTAGAAACTAAAAGATAAAAAAATATATATTCATTAAAACATTAATATCTTTGATAATATGTATAGAAGATTTAAAGTATAATAGATTATAAGTACTACTTACTTACTTAATAATAAATAAGTACTACTACTACTTTGTTTGATATGTTCTCTAGCTGATCGTGTGTTGGGGAATTTAATAAATTTCTTTATTACGTTGGGGTGGTTTAAAGCCATTGTGACTTGGTGTATATAACGACTAATTGCCTCTCGAGAAAGAGAGTTGGCAATCCCAACCACTCTCTGGTAGTCCCCATTCGCATAGAATAACAATGCACTTAGTACCTAAAAATATAAAATAATTTTGTTAATTACATGAAAATTAATGAAGTACTTACTTAGATAGGAACCTAGGTTGTTACTCAATATTAGTAGCAACATAATTAAAATAAATAGTGAAATTTCTTCAAACATAGTAGATATTTGGATAAACAACGGTTACGATAACACTTATCCAATGCGCGACATTTTTATCGTAACCGTTGTTACGTATCTAAGTCATTAGTTAAGTGATGTGAAATAAGATATCTTACCTTGGTCTCCAATGAGATTCTTTGTGAGCTCCTGAGATTAGTATTATCTCTTAAGGTATCACAGAGGTACATAAATCCCTCCTTGGTTAGTCGATACCGTTGCACAAAGTGAGTGTCGGAAATACGGCTGAGCACGTTTAATCTCCGCCTTTGTACGAGCTCCTGTTGCTCCTCATCACGGTCAGCCTCCTCAGCTAACCTCCACGCAAGATAACGTCTCGCCTTAATAATTATTTTTAAATATAATCAAAGATGAATGCAAGCTCTCACCAAGATTTACTTAGCGAGTGCCAAAAATATAGAATAGAAGTTTTCGAATACGTCAAACTTTACTAACGATAACTTGTCAAAGTCCGAACTCGTACTGCCAAAATGCAATAATTTGCTCGAAAACTTTCATCGAATTCGTTAACTATGATTCGATTGAACCCATACTGCCGATTTTAGTTCCACCACGTTTCCACTAGGGGCGCTGCACGTAAATGTATGGAAGGAAACGAAACTACATATCGTATTCGAAAACTATCAAAAACTCGTACTAGGGGGTACACGTCCTCATTTTCGGCTCTTGGTTCACGTGGGCGTGAAATTTTTGTAGGTGAGTCGAGTTTGATCAGTTTCCAGGGAATTCCAAAAGTACGAGTATCTTCATGAACGGGTGACACCAGATTGGGGGGTGTACTTGGTATCGGTGATAACAACGTCAGTTCTCTTGCCCATTTCATAAACTTCGATACGTTTTTATCTGGCGAGTCGTTATTTGACGGTTCATTACTACTATCAAAGTCTAAAAGTCTATTATCGGCTCACTTCTCAGTTGCAAAAAGTCGTAAGTTTGTGTTGGTTTGTCAATGAAATACCAACAACGTTGCGGCAAATTTAAAATAATACGAGTAACGAGAGTACGAGTATCCTCCTCGGTTGGCATTGCTGCCATGGTGATGGGAATACAGCGACCGCCAATTATGATTTCCGTGGTTGTGTGGAGCAGGGTAATTTGTTTCCTGCTTCCATCTGCCAAGTTTATAATTGATGGTTGTTGTGTAAAGGAGGCGCCTGCTGCGACTAGTATTTTATATAATGTGAAGCCAGTGATGCTTGTCCGAGCTGCCGAGTCTAGGTACGTAGCCCGTTTGGTCCTTTATCTTTATGTCAATAGTAGGTATTTTTACGCCGCCTTGTACAGGTACAGGTACAGGTACCATCAAGTAAAATCTTACCGTCTTGGGTGGAGTTTCTTTATTTTTGCAGTCGGGGCAATTGCTTCGATATACTCCAGGAGTACCTCAACCATAACATTTAAGAGTCGTTTCGGAATCTGTACTCTTAGCTTTTTTATCTTCTTCCGCTTTGCGCTTGCGGCAATCTTCGAAAATATAAGGCCCACGCCTTCCACAAAATGAGCATTTTTTAATTTTAGGCAGAGTCGAGTTTGGTCGTGACGCTTCACGTTCCAGGTCTTCGAAATGACGGCACTATAATAGGAGCTCAGTGAACGTTTTTACTTCATGTCGCGGCACATTTTTCTTCATTTTATAGTTCAGAAGTCCATAAATGAGATCAATCTGTTCATCTTCTTTGTACCGCTTGGTAAGTTGAGCTAAAAGAGCTCGTTTTGTGCACAAGAAGGTATCAATGGGCTCACATTCTCCTTGTTTTTAGAAAAAAAATGTATATACACTTCGTGAGGTTGTTTCTTTGGGGCGAATGCGCTTCGAATTAATTTAATAGCGGTATCCCAATTCTTAGCTTCCGACTTGACACCTTGCCACCACGTTAATGCATTCTCAATGAGGAGCAGCCCTAGACCTTCTACGGCGTCTTCATCATTAATATTTTCAATCTTCTTAAAAATTGAAACGGCGTTGATGAATTCTTCAACTTTATCGTAATTTCTTACTCCGTTAAAACGGGATGAACATTAAGCGAAACTTTTGCGATTCATTTCTGAAGTGATAGATGTAGAAGCTAAACTCTGAACAATACTGTGGGATCGTGATGTAAAACAAACGAACTTTTTTAATAAAGAACACTGTATTTTCTTATTGAGAAATAAACTTTAAACAAATTCAAAAGTAACACCGGCGATCGTGTCTCATCGTCCGTCCTTCGTTCTACCGGAAGTCTCTCTCTCTCTTTTACTCTCATATCCCTTTCATTCATTTCCGCGTACACGGTTCGTTTCACCTGTAATCCTATCATTCCACAATACGGTTTATATGATCTTCACTTGACGATAACGCAGTTGACGCAATCGATTGTATGAGCCGACTGAGTTGCTCTTCATTCATAGTGACCGATGTCATCTTTCTTGACATACTTTGTGTGGGTAGTTATTTTTATTATTTTATTTTTCTTATCTTAGGTAGTTCTATAAATTTACGTTGGGCGCCAATTGTAGGGTGGCGTATGTGTGTGTAATTAAGAACACTAATAAACTTTAATAAAGTGATTTATTAACTTAATTACAAACAATGGTTAAAACTACATAAACAACCCTAATGCGAAGCAGGGGGTGGAATTGCGGAGCCTTCGCACTCCCTTGTTTCCTTAGCTACCCTCACACCTGATGGCTTGCGGGGCCGCCGGTCAGGTCGAGGTTTTCCTCAGAGAGGGATCAGCGCGGCCTCCGCTCTTCCTAGCGACGAAATGAATCAGTTTGTTTTTTTTTTGTCGGACATACTCGTAGTTTTTAGCTCGAGGGAGCTTTAAAAACTTAACCGGACTAGGTGGCGAGGCACCAAATGCCTCCAGCCAGGTGAATCAGTTTGCTTGCAGCTCCATGGTTTATATGGGCGGCAGGTTTGCATGTGTGTGGAATCTTCATTATCGTTCATTATACACATTTGTTGTAGCATCGTAATAACTTGAAGTGCTCATAGATGGCGTTAGTTGTTTATGATGACTGTATTTTATAACGACGTGTATTCCAATCTGTACGGGTGGCTGGGGCCACTCACGCTACATGATGATGATAGATGGCGCTTGTTACAATGTGTAATTTCAAAAGTGCAAGACACTAGTCTGAAGGTGGTTGCTAACTGTGTGTGACCAAGCTGCCAGAAATATGGCAGCTATAAATATTTTAATAAATAAAACAAGAGAAGAATATGTAAGAAATGAAAAAGAATGGAGAGGAGGATTCTTTGAAATTAATTTAAATAAAATTGTGCCAATTTATGACCCTCCAGGACCACACCAGCAGGGACAGCCCCGCCCCGCTCTGAGTGTACGGCAAAGAGGCAGCATATAATAAATGTAGCGCGCAAGGGTTACTCCGTGCGCTGTGATAGTGTTAGGTGCCGAGCGGCTCGCGCGCCGCCATATTTAAAAACCCGCAGTTCCCCCCCGCCCTCAAGCCAGTAAGACTCCCGGCGCATCCACGCGCGCACGTTAAAAAACCACGCTCCGCGACTCCATCTCGCCTGCGACGCCTCGACATAAGTTAATTGTATTGATTGTTTTCCGTTAGAAGTTAAGAGTTGTGTTTATTCCTTAGTTTCTACTGTAGCGACATCTACCGCGCTACATAGAACTACGAAGTCCTGAATCGCGCAAGCAACATTCGCAACGAAAGTTGCATATATACAACCGCCCGACATCAACCGTCGGGCCGTGGCCCGCCAGGCACAACACCCGCCTGGTTGGAGGATCCTCCCTTTTCGTCGGAGGGGCAACACACCTCGCCTCTCCACACTGGTGACCCCGACGTGATGCCAGTGTTTCCACACTGGTGACCCCGACGTGATCCCAGTATCTCCACACTGGTAACCCAGAGCAGAACATCAGCGCCGCCTTCCGGAGACCAGCACCTTCGACATCACCTTCCCCTCACAGCATCGAGCAGCGAGTCACACAGCCAGCCAGCACTCTTCCGGCTTCAACGGGCAGCCTGTACACATGCCTGCAGCAGACATGCAGCCTGGTCAGAACAATCAGCCGACATCAGCGACTTGGCACAGCACACTGCACTTCGGCCGGTCAACAAGCAGAGGCCGTCTCTCCTAGTCGACGCAGCAGCCAGCCACTACGCTTCGCTACGCTCCACTGCACTACCTCGACTCACTGAGGTCTACGCAGCATCGCCCCGACTCACTGGGGACTCATCGCACTCACCGCTCACAGTCCCGACTCACTGCGGACTACGCGGCATCCGTTCCGACTCACTGGAACTCGCACTCCTGGCACTGGCAAGCTCTTCAGACGCAATGACCGCTGACTCATCTGGATCATCGACCTCCGGTCTCGGGGGAGAGTGATCTAGCGACATCTACCGCGCTACATAAAACTACGAAGTCCTGAATCGCGCAAGCAACATTCGCAACGAAAGTTGCATATATACAACCGCCCGACATCAACCGTCGGGCCGTGGCCCGCCAGGCACAACACCCGCCTGGTTGGAGGATCCTCCCTTTTCGTCGGAGGGGCAACACACCTCGCCTCTCCACACTACAATAGACTTATTTTGTGTGTGATACGAGACTTTCATTTGAAACCCGAACCCTAGCCGAGCCACATTATATAAATTTATACAAGAGAAGTCCTGGTTACAATGGAGTTCGGCTTGTACCAATGTTAACTGCTCATCACGTACAGGGAGAGTACGTGATGAGCATTTAATTCCCAAGATGCGGGTTAAAATTTGCACACAAGTTTTTAGTCGCAGTGTGGGCGTTGCACTTGGATTTATGGCAGGTGAGTAAAATCTGGAAATAGTGAAAATATTGTGTTACATTTAATAATGATGAAAATTGGTGCACTAGTTTTTGAGTTCATCGTGAACAGAAAAACTTATTTATAATCTCTAGTGACTAGTGATGTATTATTACTAGCCCAGATTGTCCTACTGCAGAGCAAAGGTATCCCATTTCTACTTCTTGCTATCGAGCTGTTAAGGGCCGGGCTTTATTAAGGAATGTAACTCAATCCGCCATCTTCACCTTGTTCAGTTCGACATAACATAACACCAAACAGTAAGAACCTGAAATTTAGGTACTTTCCTTGAAGGGTAATGTGAAGGCAAAATTCGTCATGGCGGGTGGGACTCGCGGTGGCTTAGCGATCATAGCGTCTGGTGTACCTAACCAGAAGACGCAGGTTCGAATCCTGCCCGCGGTCGAATTTTTCCTTCGCTAAATAACTTTAAAATCTTAGCATGGAAAATGCCAAAAAAAATACAAAAAGATAGTTAGTAGGTAAGGTAGCATCGTTCGACATTGAACTAACTGTAAAGTAAGTTGTGTCGGTTGAAAAGCAAGCTTTTCAATAGGTGTTACTGACGTCACCATAAAGACGTAAATTCTAAATGTGAAGGCAAAATTCGTCATGGCGGGTGGGACTCGCGGTGGCTTAGCGGTCATAGCGTCTGGTGTACCTAACCAGAAGACGCAGGTTCGAATCCTGCCCGCGGTCGAATTTTTCCTTCGCTAAATAACTTTAAAATGTTAGCATGGAAAATGCCAAAAAAATACAAAAAGATATATTGATTTCTGACATTTACGCGAATATTATACATTGAAATAAAACTACTTTTTACGGATTTTATCGCGTATATTGATATTATTAATCCCGACGTTTCGGACCCTTTACAGCGTCCACGGTCACGGGTAGACTGAGGTGGTGGGCGTCTTGATGATATAATTACTAACAGCTACCCTACATTTTTTATTGTTACATGATCAATGACATTTATTACTAATTATTAATTAAAACTAGATGGAGCCGGCATTTCCTAGCTGACGACCTCTGAGAAGAAACGCCGAAACAAACTCAGAGAATCATGGTCTCTTTTAAAGTAACAATATTCAATGATCATGTTTTAGTTGTTAATTATTGGCAATCCGATTCACGCAGAACGAGCTCACAGTATCCTTTGGTCTTGCAGTTGTAGGCCTGGATTTTGGTTTAATAGAATCTATAACAGGATTCCAAGCAGGTGGTAAGACCCAGCCATCTTCTCTATTGAAATTTGGATGTTTTTTAATTTCAATATCCTCACGAATCATCCTGTGTAGGTATCGACTTTCCTTCGCAAGTATTTGTGGTTTATCAAATCTGATATAATGCTGGGCCTTGTCAAGAGTATGTTCACAAACTGCTGACTTCTTGGAACGGCGATGTTTGACATCGGCGATGTGTTCTTTTACGCGTGTCCCTATGCTTCTTTTAGTTTGGCCTATATATGAGAGACCGCAATCACAATCAAGCTTGTATACGCCCGCATCTTGTAGAGGTATATGGCACTTGACAGATGGTAAGAACTGACTGATCTTCTTCAGCGGCTTGAAGTAAGTTTTAATTGAAGCACGCTTCAAGATGTAGCCAATTTTGTCGGTGACTCCTCTAACATATGGTAGTACAGCAGGTAAGCGCTCAACTGTGGCACGTTTCACACGGTTTCTGTGGCAAGGGCGCGGTATTCGGAGCTTGTTGTCATGCAGGACTTGCTTGACATGTTGAAGCTCAGCAGCCAGGTGTTGCTCATCACAGATCCCATGTGCTCTCTGAAACAAAGATTTACCGACGGTAGATAACTGTATTGGGTGGTGGTGCGATTCACCATTTAGGTATTTGTCTGTATGGGTTTTCTTTCGATACACAGTATGACTCAAGGTGTTGTTATGATTACGAATTACTAAAACATCTAAGAAAGGTAAAGAGTTATTAGCCTCTGACTCCATAGTAAATTGAATTTTTGAATGTAAGGAGTTGAGATGGTCTAGAAATGCTGTTACTTTGTTAGATGGTAATATGGTGAAAGTATCATCTACATATCGCTTATAGAACCTAAGTGTTACAGGAGCAGATTGTAAGGCAATCTCCTCAAAATCTTCCATAAAGATATCAGCAATAATGGGAGATACCGGAGATGGGGTAGCAATGGGCTCTCCGGTTGATTTCAAAAAGATTGCTTTCCTTCTCTTTCAACTCAAAAAAATTTCAACAGTTCCCTCCTTAACCAGTTGGGTTAAAACTATTGAAGTTTTTAGAATTATATTAAAAGATTTTAATAAGTTGGGGTAAAATTCAATTTTATTAAGAAATTTTAATCAGGACCCCATTGAAAACATTTTTGGCGCTATAACCTCTTCAGACCGTGGGTACACGGCATATGTGCACCTTTTAAATTATTTAAGTTAAGACTAGTAGCGTCATCTTGTGACAACTGTTAGTAATTTAATGGTTGATTTAAAGGTTATAGTTTCGATTAATGTCTATAGATGGCCTCGCGGAGAAAGTTTGTCGAGTTACTTTTTCATTTGAAATTGTTCGTTTGAATTTTTTTCAAAAGACATCTACTTGCAATCTTTGAATTTCGATAAAAAATATAATTGGTTTAGGTTTAAGAACTTTATTTTCTCAAAAAGAAATACATTCACTTATATTATGAGAAAACAACATTTCTAAATAAGTTAAGTTAGGGCGACGAGACAGTTCATGTCGAAATTATAGAAAGAAAAAGTTTTACTATTTTAAATCCTCAAAAATTTGTTTTTTTAAAGCTTTTTTAAAGGTATATATGGACTTCTGGTCTTTTGCATGTTTAGGCAATTTATTGTAAAGCTGTGCTCCTTCATACAGTATAGTACTTTTCCCGTAGTTTGTCCGAGGGGCCTGAAGGGCTATATTATTTGCTTGTCTAGTTCTGTACCTTTTTTGAGTGCAAGATTTTTTGGAAAAAGTGATTTGTGTATGTATGTTTTTATTCAATATTTTGTGTACAAGTAAACATGTATTATATCTATATATTTGTGAAATATTCATTATCTTTGTGTCTTTGTAAACTTTCAGTGTAGGCGTGCGATACTTATATTTAAAAAGGACTTTAATAATTTTATTTTGAGCTCTTTGCAAGATGCTTAGGTTAGATTTGTAAGTAGAACCATATATCTCTATAAGGTATTCTAAATGGGGTTTCACCATGGAGTAGTAATTGTTTAGTTTAGTTCGATATTTTTGTTAATTTATGTTGCTGAATTATTGGACTAACGTGTAAAACGTTAGTTTTATGTTTGTTTTAATTTTTTATCGTGTATTTGTTGTCTGGTTTTATTGGTACACATAATGTGTACCTCAGGACTAATTTTTAGTTTTGTATGATATACAGCTTGAACATGGACGACTGGGCGATTGAGGATATCCTGAATGACAGCGACCTTGACTTTTCTGGAGACGATTATGATGAAGAGTATTTTCCTCCAGATGTCTTAAGAGCACTTCAAGAGTTTGAAGAAGCGAAAAATAGTGGAGAAGGCATAGTTGAAGATACACGTGAAGAAGCGAGGCAAGATGATAGAAATACTGAAGAAGTAAGTCAAAGTACGTCTCGATTATTGTGGCGAAAGAACGTAATGCCTTGCCGTGGGTCAGAAATAGCAGATGACGTGCTAATTTCGCAAGGGAGTGCAGACATGAATGTCTTGTACTGTTTTTTTGAGTATTTAGGGCTAGACTTTTGGGAACTAGCTGAACAAAGCAACCTGTACTCAGCTCAAAAAAGGAATTTAAAATCAATACATACAAACGCCATTGAAATGATCCACTTTGCTGGCGTGCAACTGATGATGCGCAACCTCAAATATCCTTAAGGAAAGCTCTACTAGAGTAGAGATCTTTGTGTACGCATAGTTAGGGATACAATCAGTCGTGATCGTTTTTATGAGCTTAGGAACTATCTGCACTTAGTAGACGTAAACCAGCCAAAGCTAATGACAAGCTCTGGAAAATCAGGCCACTGATAGACCCCATTTTGAGAAAATGTCATAGTTTGCCACCTCCAAACATAATTATGTCAATTGACGAGCAAATGATACCGTTTTCCGGACGATGTGAATACCGCCAATACGTGCCAGCTAAGCCAAATCCACTTGGCCTGAAGAACTTTGTGCTGGCTGCCCGAGATGGTTTAGTATTGGACTTTGAAATCTATGTTGGTAGAGATACATTACCTACAGATGGAATGAAAAATCTAGGACTAGGAGCGGGCATCGTAGAAAAACTTTGTTGCACAATTACCGGTAGCTGCGTTTTGTACACTGATCGATTCTTTACGAGTCTGAAACTGGCAGAGCTTTTGCTAGAAAAAATATTTTTCTAACTGGACCTGCAATGTCTAATAGGATTGGACTAGTAGCAAAAACCGAAGTAAAAACTGCTGCGGCAACGCTCCTACGGAGCCCAACGTGAGCCTGCGTGCCGCCAAGCCGAACACACCGGTGTATATCTCCCGCCTGCACTACACCACTAGGGCGGAGGACATCGTAGAGTACGTGCGCCAGAAGACCAAGTACACGCCGACGGTGCAGTTGCTGGAGTCGCGCCGGAACGTCAACTTTGTCGTTCGTGGTGCGAGTACCGAATTGCTTTCTGCCCTTCGTCATGGAAGAGGACTTTTGGCCGCAGGACGTGGTGTTCCGTCGCTTCCGCGGACAAGTGCCACCGGACCGCACAGTGACTTGTGCCTAGTGAAGTGTTTACTAACATAGGTTAAGTTTTTATTGTACTAACACTTTTTATAATATTATTATATAATATGTTAGTCTTTAAGGTATGTATTTATGGGCCATAGTAGCCTGAAAATAAAGGATTTATTATTATTATTTCCTTTATTAATCTATTTTCTTATAAATTATATTTTTAAATATTTTTATAAAATAAATTAAAGACAAAAAAATTTAAAAATATAAAAAATAGAGGCCCACCGGTATCGGGAACAGGGTCCAAGCTACCGGCGGTCAGGGCCAGAGAGAGGAACCTCCTAACAATACGGGCCGTGTCCAGCAGTACTGCTTTCTGGATCAGGCCCTTGACCCAGCCGCCTAACGAGAGCCTCCTGAGGTGTTGGCCGAGGCTCGCGGCTATTAAGCCATTGGCTGACACGACTATCGGTACAATGATCGCTGTGTCCACATCCCACATGTCGAAAACCTCGCGAGCCAAGTCAAGATAAGGAGTTGAGATGATCTAGAAATGCTGTTACTTTGTTAGATGGTAATATGGTGAAAGTATCATCTACATATCGCTTATAGAACCTAGGTGTTACAGGAGCAGATTGTAAGGCAATCTCCTCAAAATCTTCCATAAAGATATCAGCAATAATGGGAGATACCGGAGAGCCCATTGCTACCCCTTCTACTTGTGTGTAGAATTGATTATTCCACAACAAATAGCCAGAGGTTAGGCAATGTTTTAATAGTTCAGCATATTCAATAGGCATGTTATTCTCTACTAGTTTCCTAGATACAATTCTGATGCAGTCTTCAACAGGTAAGCATGTAAGTAATGACTGAACATCAAAACTGACCATAGTTTCATTGTCGGTGAGATGTATATATGACAAAATGGTATGAGTCCTTCACATGTGCTGCCGTGTTCCTTCTTAGTGTAGTGAGTGAGTACTTTGGCTAAGTGTTGAGCCAATCTATAGGTTGGTGAGTCGATTTAGCTGACTATTGGACGCAACGGAGCATTAGTTTTGTGTATCTTAGGCAGCCCATACAGTTTTGGTGGTTTAGCGCAACTAGGAACTAAATATTTGACATCTAGATTTAATGTGTCGGAGTTCTTTTTTATCAAATCACTAGTTAATTTCAAAGTTTTAGTTGTTGGATCTGTTTTCACTAGTTTGTATGTACTGACATCCGATAAAAGGTCTTGTATTTTATCATTATAATCTGATGTGTCCATTATCATCGTAGCATTACCTTTATCTGCACGTAGAATAGTTAATTCAGGCCGGTTGCGAAGGTCTTTTAGCGCAAGAAATTGGTTTTTAGTTAGATTTAGTTTGGGTGGTTTACTACGACGTACTACTGACGAAATGTCTTGCCGTATCGCTTCTAAATCATGTTTATTTATATTATTTTTATACAGGCACTCTTCCACATTGCAAATTATGCTTTCTACCGGTATTTTACGAGGTGTTATAGCGAAATTTAGGCCTTTTGCTAGCACTTGAACCGTGTTATCATCCAGGTTATGTTTTGACAGATTGACAACTGCGCGTGATTGGCTCGCGGTCGCGGGGGGCGGGTGCGTTCCGTTCCCTTTAGTGACATTATAAATAAAAAAAAAAAATACAATAGTTTTAGGAACCAGAGGTGGAAAAGGAATAAAAAAAAAAAACAATCACTTATACACTACTACACTAATATAACACTACAAGTACACAAATATTTAATTTAATGGCAAAAAGCAACAAAAAATAAAACTAATCACAAACAATTAAATTATTACGGAATATTAACATTAACTTTAACAATATCAGAATATAAGGAATTTGGCTGGTCAAACGGGCAGAGCTCTCGCTCGCGGGAGAGTCTAGCGGCAACAACAGGAGGACGAACTGAGCGTGCGACCGTTTATATAGATGTGGATTAGTGTTTGGAGTCTCCTTTTAGGCAAGTAATGCCTGTGTTAGGAGACCCCACTCTTCCTTAACAAAACTATAACAAGTATGACCAGTTGTAAAACATTTCCTACAGAATTTAACATATTAACTAAATCTAAGTAACAAAACAGTGTGTTAGCTTGTGTGTGTGTGCGCGTGTGCGTGTGTATGTGAATATGTCTGTGTGTGTGTGTGTGTGTGTGTGTGTGTGTGTGTGTGTGTGTGTGTGCGTGTGTGTATGTGCGCGTGTGCGTGTGTATGTGAATATGTCTGCGTGTGTGATTGTGAGGTGTATGTCTCTGTTCTGTGCGTGTCTGTTATTTTGTGTGTTCCAGAAGTGCCTCCGTGTCCTTATAAGTAAGTGGCTTTATCCAGTTATATATCGACGGCCCCTACGTACAAAAAGACATGTCAAAAATCAAGGTTTACAGGAGAGCGTAATTTGTATTCAAACCGCTTTAGAAAAAAATCTATGTGCAATAAATATTTTATTTCTATAATGTCTAATTAGATTTAGGAACTTTATAATAGTATAAATACATATTTATTTATTTTATGTTTTCCTGGAAAAAATGATAGATGACTGTTTCTACGGTGATATTAAAACAAAAGCATGTCAGACAACTATAAGATAGCTTTTTATACGCAGGAAAGAAGAAAACAGTATCTAGAATATAATTTATATTAAATGTTACTAAACTAAAAAACACACCACTTAATCTAATATTGTATCAAAACGCTAATTATTTCACTACGCGAACAAGAATCGACACGACTTATTGGGGAGTTCCCGTGAATGAAGTTATGTCAGACAAGACCGAACTCGCACCGAGTGGCGCGCATTTTTAAACACCGTACAAAAGGATAACTATAGATATCCGCATCTACGACATTTATTTGTTGTAATTATGATAGTTATTCTCTTATACGACTTGTATTTTAAGTAAAATACATAATATTAAAGAAAAAATCTTATATAGGTATGTGTATATGGACAATCTAAAGCCATAAATGCAATAAAAAAAAATTGCCACTTTTGACATGTCTTTATGTACGTAGGGGCCGTCGATATGGCTTTCCTACCATCGTAACAATTTTTTGTGTATATACATATATATTTATTAACTTTGTTGTACAGCTGAGCTGCTCGTTTATTAAATTGTCGACAGGCAAATACAGAATTGCTTTGGGGAATTTCCGCAATAATGTCTTTTCTTCGTTTTGTTATTAAATGCTTGTCATATTGTAATGTTTTATGTTTTTTTAAGACAGTTTGGACTATATATAATTTTCTAACCTTGAGTAAGCTACTTATCTGGTAAAGAGTTTCTGTAGGGAATCTTCTATTTTTAAAGTGCATGATCTTTATTAATGCTCGTTGGGCTCGCTCAATATTTATAAAATTTGATTTAGCCGCACCTCCCCAAATTGGGATGTGGTAGACCAAAACAGATTGCACCAAGGCCACATATATCTCTTTTAGGATGTTTCTAGAGGATTTATGGCTATTGGATATGTGTCCTGGTACAACATGCCTGAGTGTCTTAAAAATCCAACTCAGTCTTCTAACTCTATTTGCGACCTGTTCGATATGCGGGTACCAGGATAATCGATGGTCAATTATTACTCCTAAATATTTAGTCAATATGAGAGGAGACCCGTGCCCAGCAGTGGGACAGTATATGGGTTGATGATGATGATGATGAAGGAGCAGTTACAGTAAATGTTATTTGGGTCACCACATAAATGAACCTTTATATTTAAATTATCACTAGGTTGGGTACGGTTACTAATACTGAAGGTCATATAATTAGTTTTAGCTGTATTTAATGTGAGTAGGTTGCTATTGAGCCAAATAGCCACCCGGGACATACCCTCCTCAGCTCTGTTTTTCACCTCATCCCAGGAATTCCCATAAAAAACGATAGTGGTATCATCAGCGTAAGACAGGATTTTTGCATTATCAATATTCATATTGCAAAGGTCGTTTATATACATCAGGAAGAGTGTAGGGCCTAGTACACTTCCCTGAGGTTCACCGTACGTTACCTCTGCTTCTCCACTAATACAATCTCCGATCTTTACCCTCTGCTTCCTATGTGAGAGGTAGTCTGTGAACAATCTTAACGCGTTTCCTCTTATTCCAGCTCTTTCCAGTTTACTCACAAGGACGGGGACAGAAACTGTATCAAATGCCTTTTTTAGGTCCAGGAATACAGCCAGACATTTATTCCCAGTATCAAGTTGTGCAGTTATCAGTGAAGTAAGCGAAGTAACTGCATCCTCTGCCCTGCCTATTCATCATCAGACATCATCTCTGTCCCCCCCCTTATGCACTGGAGTGATAATTGACTGTTTTATAAGTTCTGGGAATGTTCCTGATTGGAAACAGAGGTTAGCAAGATGACTTATTATGGGAACGACTTCCTTCCTAGCGTATTTGAGGAATTTGGTAGAGATGTTGTCCCAGCCAGGGGCACTATCAGACTTTAGGCACATCAGTATTCGCTCAACTTCACAAGAGTATCTAGCAGCACAAAAGAATTTATTGGTATAGGCAATTTTGCCAGTTGACTATTTTGTGTCCTTGGTAGAATTTTCTGAGCCAGCTGTTTACCAACGTTGGCAAAATGATCATTGATGATGTTAACTGATTCAATAGGAGAAGCTTTAATATTTAGCAATACGGAATTGTTATTTTTTTGATTTATTCGTGTGTTATATATTTTATATTTTTCCATAGCAATTTGTTGTTAGTAGTCGATTTTGTTAGTAGATCCCTTTCGTATTTTCGTTTTAATTTTTTTATTAAATTATTGCAATAATTCCTGTATCTGATGTGAGTTATTTTTAAAATCTCATTATGTGGGTCTTCCCTTGCTTTTTTTTGTAATTTATTACGATTTCTTATACAACGCAGTAGACCGTTGGAAATCCAGGGTTTAATAATGCGTTTACTGTTTGGTATTGTTCGGGTAGTACTATTATTTTTTATAATATTAGTTAAATTACTTATGAGAAGGTTAGTCAATGCGTTAGGATCATTACAAAACATTAGTTCGGCCAAATTTTGGTGCTGTAGGTCTTTCAGAGCTTGTTCATAGTCTATAATGGTAGCTGTTTTATTTGGAATTTGGGTGTTTTTTAATTTAGATAAAGACAGGAATATTGTATAGTGGTCAGTAATGGAAGTATGTAGTACAGCAATAAATGCAGATACCTTTTTTTTATCAATCTTAAGCATAAAGTGATCTAAGCAGTTTCTTTCTCTAGTGGGTAACGTATGTCCAGGGAGAATACCGTACAATGACAACATATTAAGGTAACTGTTCCTATTTTTATGCTGAAAGGTCGACTCTGTTTCTTTATACTTAATATTAATATTGATGTCGCCAGCTATAATAATGCTTTTGTGGGAAGATAATTTGTCTAGGTGAGTACTAAGGGAGTTTAGAAAGCTATCAGTGTTAGTGTTTGAGGGGGAGCGGTAAAGACATAATAGTGTATTATTCAGTATGTTTACCTGAAGACAAGACGCTTGAGATATCTCAATTTCTTCGACTTTAGGTTTTAGAGATTGTTTTACATATACAACTACCCCATCGTTTTGGTTTAATAGGCGTTTTGTAAAGTAACACTCGTAGACATCATAGACATGACATTTGATTTTAACCAAAGTTTTTCGAATTTGTTTACTTGTCTATGTTTGCATTCGTTATATTTTGATGTCATTGATCATGTAACAATAAAAAATGTAGGGTAGCTGTCAGTAATTATATCATCAAGACGCCCACCACCTCAGTCCACCCGTGACCATGGACGCTGTAAAGGGTCCGAAACGTCGGGATTAATAATATCAATATACGCGATAAAATCCGTGAAAAGTAGTTTTATTTCAAAGTATGAACTTTAGCTAGACGAAATTGTGGCTGCATTAATTTTGATTTATGTCTAGTATTATAATCATGCAGTTCACATTTTCTGACGTATAAGTGCAAATTTTTTCTTACATATAAAATATTCTTATAGATGTACTGAGAAGGCACTGTCATTATAATTATTTCTTTAAAGATTTCCCTGAGTGAATCTCGACTACGTAGGTTATAAATAGCTCTAATAGCTCTTTTCTGCAATATAAAAACAGATTCTATGTCTGCAGCGCGGTCCCATAGTAATATTCCGTAAGACATAATGCTATGAAAATAACTAAAGTAGACTAGTCTATGCAGAACATCTAACAATCGAACCTATAAATATTGATGACCTAATTTTAAGTCCAAGTGAAATAGACAGGGAGAGATGTGCAGCGCTAGCTTACTGCAGTGGCTGGCTACTAACAAAAGCTAGGAAAATATATAAAAATTGCTCAATTTGTAAAAATGTACTAGAAAGTGACAAAGTGGAAAACTACCACAAATATATAAAAATATGTGAATACAGTGATAAAACTTGGCTGTGCTATCCCACTAAGGAAGCGTTTAATTTGTTTGCACAAACAGAGAATATATCTCACAACATATTGAAAAACTGTTCCAACAAAAAGAATTTATTGGAATATATAAAATTAATATATTACATACATTTAAATGTATCATTCATAACACACTTGCACAAAGAAAATAGTATTAGTTTTATAATGCAAAAGACTGCAATGTTTCACATATTTACATGGTGTAAAAATATAAATAAAATATGAATGGGAAAAGAATTAAATTATGACAAAAAAGATAATATGCAAGTGGCAGCATTCCAATATAGGGAAAAAAATTAAATGAAAAAACGAGTAAGAAATACTGGTAGAGAAGTAGCAGTTTAATCTTATTTAGGGTCAACCAGGGTATTTGTAAACATAAAATGCATTGTTGTTTGAACCATTTCGACTAATTAATGTTTTTAATTAGCCCTTGCATTTTCTGTCTACTATCTACTATTAGCCTAGTTGACTATAAATACTGTCATAAAACTATAATGTATTTTGCTTGGGCTTATTTTTTGTGTTCTGTACAATGTAAGAACTAAATAAATTTGACAGTGCTATGTTCTGTAAATTTTCATCCCTTAATTGTGGAAACCTAGATGAACCTATATTCAAATCTCAATTAAACAGATAAATTGTATGCAAACTCTTATTAGCATCTGTCAATTTACTTAGTTCAGATAAAAAATACTACTGTAATCAGCTAAAACTCATCTTTCCACAGGATCCAGGATCATATTATTGTTTGATGTATAAATGTAATTTCGGTGCAAAAAATTGGTTAAGTTAATAAATAGTATATAAATAGTATATATATAAATAATTAAAATCTTAGCATGGAAAATGCCAAAAATATACAAAAAGATAGTTAGAAGGTAAGGTGGCATCGTTCGGCACTTAACTAACTGTAAAGTAAGTTGTGTCGGTTGAAAAGCAAAAAAAACTTGCATTTCAATAGGTGTTACTGACGTCACCATAAAGACGTAAATTCAGTATGTGAAGGAAAAATTCGACATGACGGGTAGGTATCGCGGTGGCTTAGTGGTCATAGCGTCTGGTGTACCGAACCAGAAGACGCAGGTTCGAATCCTGCCCGCGGTCGTATTTTTCCTTTTCTAAATAACTTTAAGTTAATAAAGTTTATTTTCATAATTTTTTTTTTGTTGTGTCTTATAAAATAGGGTGAAGAGATGCAAGGATGAACTAGGATAACACTTTACAAGAGATTTTAACGTTGAACTAATATAACTATACTTATCCCTTTCAGAACGACAAAAAACATTTTATAATTGAATTATTTTGCTACTTAATTTTAAACCTTTGTGACCTTATAGTATCTGAAAATAATAATAAAAATAATCCCCCCTTTACCTAAACCGCTAGTGCCCCCCCGCACGCACGTGCGTTGTCGTTTTTAATTGTGCTAACGCACGATCATTCGGTGCGACCTTAGGTTGAAATTAAACTACAATTTTAGGTTTTGTACTTATATATTTATTATATTTATGGCACAACATTTAGAGATCAACCACTTATTCATATTCAATATAACAGAAACAATTGTTATCAAAATAACATAAAAAACAGTAAGAAAACTCAATACTTTCAAAATTCACTTACTATGGTATGCTAAGAAACAATTTTGGTTTCTTAAGATACACATCGCATTTAGAACAGCGTATCTTTGTGGTGGAGGAGCAGCTTTCTAGCCTACATTTCCTGCCTCTTGACAAATCATCAAAGATCGGTAAGTGGCCAACTTGATAAAAGCGTTTATCAAAGGACGGCGGTAACGCTGGTCTATACCTCTTGTAAGGTCTCTCACTAGATGAAGAAGGCTGTTCGGTTTCATAGGAGATAACTTTAGTGCTGTTCATTAGAGCGTCAGCTAGATCTACTCTGCACCATAGCAAATCCTTAGCCTTTATTTTTTTTGACTCGCAGTCAATCTGATATTGCCTTCAAGCATTGACAACTGCAAGGTCTAAAAAGTGAATAATAACTTTTACAGTCCATTTCTTCGTCTTCTGGTATGTCCTATAATGTTCTATTAGCTGGTCTAGTACATCGACTCCGCCCATATTTTTATTGTAATTCAAAACCACACGTGGAGCCGTCACTTGAGCGTAGCACTTTTGCTTCTTATCCCATCTAGGTATAGATGATGTGTGATTCCCACCAGTGCAATTCGATGCCATCAATACACCTTTATGTACTCCTTATATACTCCTTATGTACTCCTTATATACTCCTTATGTACTCCTTATGTACTCCTTATGTACTCCTTTTGTACTCCTTATGTACTCATTATGTACTCGTTATCCGATTTTCCAGGGCGACAGTGGCGGCCCTCTGCAAATTGCGTCCACTGGTAAAGACAAGACCAAATGCTTGTATACGATTGTGGGCGTGACGTCATACGGCCGATCCTGTGGCTTTATTGGCAGTTCTGGCATGTACACCAGGGTCGCCTACTATATACCGTGGATCGAGGCCAACACTGGAAGTCTCCTATAGAGAAGAATGATGACACTGGACTTCCCCGCTGGATTTTATTTGGAGAATAAAAGTGGTAATAAATTACTATGCAAGTTTTTTTAAGAGTTTCTTACATCAAAAGGAAAAAACGGTAACGTTAACGGTAACGACAGCATTAGTTCCCAAAGTGGTTCAGTTGGACCCCAGGGGTCCACGTGAGACTCAACGGAGGTTTACGTGGGCGTGACAAACGTTGTCAAGTTTTGGGAATATGGTAGAAATGTAGCTGCAGGAGGTCAATCTGAAACAGCTAAATTTTGAAAGAGGTCTCTGAGAAAAGAAGTATGGGAACCTCTGCTTTATAAGATCACTTTGTTGTCCGTCCGTCCGTGTGTCTGTCAAGTCCCTTTATTTCTTAAATGCGTAAAGGTATCGAGTTGAAATTAAAACCATATTATAATACTGTACACTTAATAAACAATAAAGAATTTGAATCAGGTACGGTCAACAAAAGAGTTAGGTATACAGGCAACTAATTAATAATCTGTGTTTTGATAAAGATAGTGTAATAATATGTGTCAAAACGTAGGTATTGTAAGCACTACATACCTAACCCTTTGGCGCGTAATTATTTATGTCGAAATCTGTATAAAAATGCATATTTCGTTTGCTATTTGTATACTTAACTCTTTTGTTGACTGAAATACAATACAGTCGCAATACAATACAGCAGTTGAAGCTGTGCAACTTTAAAAAACTTATATTTCGACACTCAATAGAATCAACATTTATCGGTTATTTTCTGTTGTCCTAAAACTATGAAATTTGCAACGCAAAACGCCACGTTGCGACGGCGCACAAAGTAGGGATTCTTCAATGGCTCGGCCCTCGTTTCCGATGATTGCGGTAATTATCACGGTCGCCAAATTTTGTGGGCGATACAATAAGATCACACCTCGAAGATTTAAAAGTTTATTGTTCAAAATGTTCAGATTATACATTTGTGTGTCGAGACAAAAATGGCGGCGCGTACCAGCTCCGTGTCGTGCGTAGTGAAGTTAGTGCCATTCCTCCGCCGTGAAGCACGCAGCGAGCGATGTTGTTACGGTGCGTTCGTAATAATTTACAAATATGAAGAAAGGCTGCGTTCAGGCGTAGACATCCTCCGGCCCTTGAAAGACTAGCTTTCAACTGGTTCAATTGGCAGACGAACAATGTTATGAATCGCCCGACGTATAGTGCCTCTAACGGTGTAAATATCAACCACTCGACACACATTCTCTGGTCTCGAGTACAAACGTGTATTACGCCCAAGACGCCAGCGTTGCGGTGGTGAATTATCTTCTTTTATTATAACCATCTCTCCGATTCTCGGACCATCAGTCGAAATCCTCCACTCTGTAGTTCAGCCAGAAAATCCTTCTGCCATCGTGCCCATAACTCCTGACGAATCTTCTCAATTAGATGTTACTGCGGCCGGCAAAATAAAACATTAGGTTTACCCCTTCGCGAGACAAAACGACGCAAGCACAAAATAAACGCATCTGTAGTAAGATCACTCACTACCTCTAACTGCACAGCTCTAGTATTTAAACAAACAAAGATAAAATTTTGTTTTTCGGTTACCCCTCCCTCTTTTACTTGATATCATAAATGGACCTGCAAAGTCAGTGCCACTCGAATAGAAAGGGAAAGTAGCTTCTGTTCTAACTGTTGGTAAATTGCTCATAATAGGCTGAACAGTATTACCGCGATAGCAAGCACATATAACACAGGATTTTGTGACCTTGCGCGCCTACTGTCTACCACCGATAGGCCAATAATCGTCACGTACGGAGGACAGCAGCAGCTGCGGACCTGCATGAAATAGACGACGATGTTCATGTTGCAATAACAAACATGTAAAATTATTTAGAAAAGGAAAAATACGACCGCGGGCAGGATTTCTAAATATTCTTTTCTAAATAACTTTAAAATCTTAGCATGGAAAATGCCAAAAATATACAAAAAGATATGTAAAATTATGTTTACCATCCAAGATAATAGGATGTTTTTTGTTATAATTAAAAGAGGAGTTTCCCAATCGACCGCCTACTCTCAACAAGCCGTCCGCATCAATAAATGGATTTAATTGTAATAATTTAGATTTTTTATTTAATTGTTGACCGTTAGACAAAGCCTTTAACTCTATCCTAAAACATTCACCTTGACTAAATCTTATAAACAAATTAAGTGACTTATTAATTTCCTCAGTTTGCAAAGACTCAAATATTTTATTATTCTTATTACGTAGGTTCTCTATGAATCTTAATTAAAATTAGAAAAAATAGAAAAAAGATCAATAAACGGTTCATCAGGCACTTGAGCAGCGTTTACAAGCGCCTTAAGCTCAGGCAACTCTACATTAGCATGTGGCGGCCAGGCCGAAGAGCCTTCCTTCAAGAAGGAAGGTCCTTCCCACCACAAGGGCTCAACCAGTATGCGTTGAGGAATAACCCCCTAGAGGCCAGATCAGCAGGATTAAGTTCAGTGGGGACATGCCGCCACGAACTACCTTTAGTTAAGTCAATGATCTCGACTACTCGATTGGCAACAAAGGTTTTTAAAAGCTTAGGTTGAGCTCTAAGCCAGCCAAGAACCACAGTTGAGTCGGTCCACATAACCTTTTTAGTAATAGAGGTACGAATAGATTGAAGTACCTTTGTCACTAGACGAGCACCAAGCAAAGCACCACACAACTCCAACCGAGGTGTGGTCATGGCCTTGAGGGGCGCAACCCTCGACTTTGCGCACAGTAACCTGATGACAATATTATTTCTGCTATCAGTAGACCGCAGATAGACGCACGCCCCGTATGCTTCTTGCGATGCGTCTACAAAACAATGTAATTCAACATTAGTAAAAACGTTATCACTAAATACACATCTAGGAATGTTGATATTTGACAATGTTGCAATATTCTCTACTATATCTAACCATTTTTTAGCTATGTGAGACGGCACTGGATCATCCCAGGCCAGTTTTTATTCCATAACAATTGTAGAATTATTTTAGCCTTTATAATACAGGCACATAATAAACCTAACGGATCAAATATCTTACATGTAAGTGAAATAATTATAGAACGCTTAGTTATCTTGTTGTTACTATTTATATCTACGCTAAAATGCAAACTATCTGTATCTGGTGACCAATTTAAACCCAGAACAGATGATTCCTTATTTAATTCTAAAACTGAAGTTGTGGTCTCTCCCTGAACGACTTCAGGACAATTAGTCCGAATCTTATGTAATGGGAACCCAGCAGTATTTAATAAATTTTCGACACCACTATAAATACTTTTTAAAGATTCTCTAGAATCTGCGCCTGTGGTTAAATCGTCGACATAGACATCATGCTCTAAAATATTAGAAATAACAGGGTCAGAACACTCACGAGCCAACTGAAGAATACATCTTGTACTCAAGTAAGGGGCAGATGCCGTGCCATATGTAACGGTATTTAATTGCAGTACCTTAATTGGCCGTGGTTGTCCCTGTACAGAACCTAACGCAGACTCATCGTCCCTCCACAAAATGAGTTGCAGATGGCGCTGACTGGGATCAATTTCTATTTGTCTATACATTTTTTGAATATCCCCAGTAATTACATATCTAAAACAACGAAAACGTATTAGTATAGATATCAAATCATCCTGTATAACTGGACCAACAAGCTGAATGTCATTTAAAGATTTGCCAGAAGTGGTTTTGGCGGAGGCGTCAAAAACCACTCTGAGCTTAGCAGTTTCACTTTTTTCTTTCAAAACAGCATGATGCGGTAAATAATAACCAAAACTGGGCTTTTGTATTTCACATAAATGACCCAATTCTTGGTATTCTTTAATAAAATTAAAATATTGTTTTTTCAACTTAGAATTCTTATTTAATTTATTCTCTAAACACAAAATACGCTTTTTTGCTAAATAAAAAGAGTCTCCAAGTGCTTCTTCAGGAATTTCCTTCAGAGGCATTTTTACTGAAAATCTACAATTGGTAAGACGTTTGACATTTTCTTGAAAGTGGGACTCGCACAACTTTTCTTGAGGAGTGAAAATCACCCTTTGAATTTACTTCTTCAATTTCCTAAAATTTTTGTAAATTATAATTTATATAATGAGTAAAATTACAAGTCAAGTGGCCAGGTTTATAATCACCCACTGGACCACTGACAAGCCAGCCTAACTGTGAATCTTGAAGAACTGGTCTACCTACACCTAAAATTATACGCTTGGACCCTACTAAATCCCAAAAAATTTCAGCTCCCAACAGCAAATCAATCTCTGAGGGGCGATGAAAACTTGGATCTGCAAGGTCAATATTAGGTTATTATTAGGTAAGTCCAGCTCTAACATATCAACAGGAGCACCTGGCAAAGTACTTGTAACGTTAGGGACAACTAGACATGTTATCATAGTACTATAAGAATTATTTCGTGATTGTAACCCTAAAGTAACACGTTCTGTTATATTAAAAGAAACATTATTAATGCCTGAAATACGGAGCGGTTCAATATTTTGAACAGGTAAGTTTAATTTTGTTTTCACCTGAAAACAAAATTAAACTTTCCTTCCTTTTTGACGGATAACCTTATCCGTCAAAAAGGACGCTTGGCTACCACTGTCCAATAATGCACGAGCAAGGTAAGTTTCATTATTTATCATATTTTTTACTAATACAACAGCAGTACCCAACAATATCTGACTAGTTGACACACCTGAACATGTGACTGGAGGCGATGGCTCCGACTGCGACTGAGAGATAACAGAGGAATTAACATTCTCTTCTTTTTTATTATTTTTATTTAAATGCAATAATGTATTATGAGTATATTTACAGTGACGGCACATGGGCTTCAGCCTACAATGCTGCGCGTTATGACCTTCACGTAAACAATTATTACAAAGTTTTAAACACTTTATTTCTTTAATTCTATCAGAAACCTCCATATCTTTAAATTTAGTGCAATCATAAATCCGATGTCCTTGGTTATTGCAACATAAACATACATAGTCACACACAGTCTCATCTGAAGTAGAAGGGGAATTTTAATTTTTAGAATCTTTAGCTGAATTGTTATTTTTATGTGTAGAATTATTATTGTTGTTATTTTTATTCCAAGACTTTTTGTTGTTATTATTAGAATTATTCCCTCCATCACTCTGGTTTGACGGACGCAATGCTGCACTTTCTAAAACATTAGCCCAATTACGGATAAAAGTATAGAACTGCTCCAATGTAGGAGTATCTGAAGACTTATTAATATGTTCATCCCATTTTAAATTAGTAGTGGCATCTAACTTCAATGTTATAATAAATATAATGTGGACATCCCAATGTTCTGTGAGTAGACCAAGAACTTTGAGTGCTCTCATATTTTTAGTAACTTGGTCTAATAAGTTTCGCAATGCTTGGTATGATCCTGTAGTGATAGGATTTATAAAATGTAATGCTTTTAAATGATTATATGATTATGCGTCACTTTAAACTGCACTCTCTACAAAAACGAAGAACTCTAGCTGATCTGGTTCTTCTGTTCAAAATTACCAACAGCTTAACATGTACTCCCGAACTTCTTGAACAGATTAATTTAAATGTACCTCATCGAGGCCAGGTTAGATCAGTGAGAGCATGTAGTATATTCGCAAGTAGAAACTGTCGGACTAATCTTGGACGTTCCGCTCCCCTGAATAGAATGATGATAGCATATAATGGATTCTCCTCTAATAGCCAAGCCAACGTTGATATCTTCTCTGACTCCCTTACCCAGTTTAAGTCAAAAATCACAGCGATTATTGATAATCCGTAGACCTCACTTTTGTCTGATTACTTTGATTACTTGCTCACGATATTAAATATTTTTGCAATTATAGGGGGAGTGTGTGCAATGATAAGACGTGTGTATAAAGTAAGTATAAGTAAAGTTATTTATTGATAGTACATCACAACAATATGGTTTACAAACAGTATAAAAAACTAGACTACACGGGCGCGGCCATGCAGGCGCGCGCTCACTCGGTTGGGGATTCTCGGCACACACTGAGTAACTTAGGGACGCCGGCAGCGCGGGAGCGCCCGCCGCTAAGAAGTAGGCAACGAACGTGCGCGCGCAGCTATGCGCGCGGAGCGGCGACACGGCTGTGGGGTTGAGGGGCGAGGGGTGCGGGGCATGGCGCGAGTAGGCACCTGTACGTTACGCGCTATATCCTCCCCCTCCAAGTCAGCGGAAAGGTCTGGAGCTGGCTTGGAACAAATTTTACGCGGTCTACCTTTCTTTCGAGCGTGAACGATGGCATTGGAACTACCCACATAGGGAGTCAGGAGACTGGCATGGTATTTGCCTCGAGGGGCATTAGCGCTGTCTACGATTTCATAAGAAGTTGGAGAAACGACCTTGCTAACACGGTAAGGCCCCTCACGCCGTGGAGCAAACTTGCTCGTAAAGCCCTTTGCGGCTTGACTAAGGCGGTGGCTCTCCACAAGGACGAGGTCACCCACCTCGTACACAGTACCAGTACGACGGCTTTTATCCGCCGCATCCTCTCGAATGTCCTGTTGGTTTTCGACTCGCCACTTTATTTCTTGCAAACGATCAACAAAATGACGCAAATATGGCGTGATCTGTGGCACATAGTTGTCTTGCTCAACTACCACTCTCAAATCGTGAGCCACGTTAACCGGGGACCGGAAATCACGCGCAAAGGTAAGATAAGCGGCAGAGTGACCTGTACCCTGATTATGCGCCGTATTTAAGGCAAATCGCACTGCAGGTAAAACTTCAGGATCCTCCAACTGAGCTGCGCGGATCTCCTCAGGACTACGATGAGGTAAGTCAACAGTGACAGGACAGATATCACAGATGGGGCTTTCATCTAGTGAAGAACAGGGGGCACGGGACGACTAAGCGTATCAGCCACCACGTTCACTCTACCTGGTGTATACTCAACGTTCAAGTTATACGATTGAATTTTCATAGCCCAACGAGCCAATCGGCCACTGGGCGTCTTCAATGACAGGAGCCATTTCAATGGCTGATGGTCTGTAGCCACACATACTTGGGCACCTTCTACATACCCTCTAAATTTATCTAAGGCCCAAACAACAGCTAGAGCTTCTCGCTCGGTTATATGATAATTGCGCTCAACAGGGGTCAGTAACCTGCTAGCATACTCAATTGGTCTTTCTTCATTATGATCTGCACCTTGCATCAATACAGCTCCAAGGGCATATGCGCTTGCATCAGTCCTCAGAACAAACGGCTCATCGAAGTTGGGCTGGCGAAGAATGGGGCTTGTCGAGAGCCGTAACTTAAGCTCTTCAAAGGCTCTTTGCTCATCCTCCCCCCATTGCCAGCGTCGGTCCTTCTTTGTAAGATCCGTCAAAGAACGCGCTACGTCGGAAAACCCCGGAATGAACTTACGAAACCAGGAGCAGGTTTGTAAAAACGTCTTAAGCTCTTTCAGGTTCGTCGGAGGTTTCATATTCATCACTGCTTCGACCTTCGAAGGATCAGGCTCTATGCCCTGTGATGATACAACGTGACCCAGGTAAGTAACCTTATTTCTAGCGAAAACACACTTATTTCGGTTTGCCCTCAGTTTGAACAAACGAAGGCGATCGAAAACTTGCTGAAGGTCATTTAGGTGAGTATCCAAATTTGGCGAGATCACCAAGAGGTCATCAAGATACGCCAGCACGCAGACATCTTTGAGGCCAGACCTCATCCGATCCATCAACCGCTGGAACGTCGCCGGTGCGTTCTTTAACCCAAACGGCATACGGCGGAACTGAAACGTCGCAAATGGAGTTGTAAACGCTGTCTTATGGCGATCCTCTGGTGCTAAAATTGTTTGCCAGTAACCAGCTTTGAGGTCAATCGTTGACATGATACAGTCAGCTTTCGTGCTCTGCAGCAACTCGTCAATTACCGGAAGAGGGTACTTATCAGTACGAGTGACGCTGTTAAGTTTTCGGTAGTCGACACAGAATCTGACCTCACCATTTTTTTTCGGTATCAATACCACAGGCGAGGCCCACTCCGACTCAGCATCTTCAATTATATCGTCTTCCAGCATCTTCTCTATTTCTTTCCTAATGATCTCTTTCTTGGCGGGAGAGACCCGGTATGGCGGGCTCGCAATCGGTGCGGCATCTCCCGTATCAATATGATGGACAGCGAATTCTGTAGGCCCTCCCCCTGGAGCAAAAATGTCCTCGTGGACACTCAGAAGGTCGGACAGCCGCTTCCGTTCATCCGAACCAAGATGGGAACCCTCGTCCTCGCGAAGACCCACAGACGAACAGGTAAGTGGCTGCAATGGCCTTGTTTCGAAAATAATAGGCTGAGGCGTCGGATCATGTCTAATAGACCATACGCCACCATCGAAGTCTAATACCATGCCAAAATCCTGAATGAAATTCATGCCTAATAGGCTCTCAGTAGCATGCGGCAGCATGATAAAACTAACTACTAGCGCTACCCCTCGCACCTTTACATTAAGGTGCGCTATTTCAACATTTTGCGCAGAGACACGCCCATCAGCATATTTCAATTCAGTAAATACATTTTCGAACTTATGTCCGTACTTAACTAAATGCGACCTTAAACTAACACTGCCTATGGAGTGCTTAGCTCCAGTGTCTAATAACAGATTTCCTAATTCACCATATATTTCCACTGTAATCACTGGACGCACACGCGAATCAATACTGTCACAACTAGCGGACACGGATTGGAACGAATTCACGATCGGCGCGACCGGTTTCTTTTCCTTGCACGAAGGACAGTTTGAGCGGATAAACCCGGGTGCACCGCACCCGAAACACGTGATTGAAGGCGACCGTGGTTCATCCTCAGCAGGCCTCTCCTTGGCCATATTATTTTGTTTTGCAAGTCGCTGACAGGTCTCCTTTGTATGACCATACTGTTTACAGTAATAACACTGAGGTCGATTCCTACTGCTAGGCGCAGACGGCGCCCGCGGAATTGCTATAGAAGAAGACGGCGACGGCTTAACATCCGGTTTGGCCCGTGGGTTATTTTCATCTAAAATATCTTCGACGCGTCGCGCTTGTGTAAGAAGTTCCGTAAAAGAAGTAAAACTACAGCGCGGAACCTTCTCGCGAATACGCCGATGCAGCAACCCATAGGTCATATCTAATTTTACCACCTCAGATAAACTAAATTGCGGAAGCTGGGCGAGAAGAGCTCTGACGTGACAAACAAACAAATCTGTAGGCTCGTCTCCGCGTTGTTCTCGTTCAAATATTTTTCTATACATTTTATGCGGAGGTAATCGTGGTCCAAACGTTTGTTTTAACGACTCTACAGCGGCTGGCCATGTGGGGGTAGTGTCCTTTACTCCCTGCCACCACGTAGCGGCCAAACCCGTCAATAGCATGGGAAGCCCACGAAGCGCATTGTGGTCATCAACACAGACACACTCTTTATAGGTCTCAACAGCATCTAGAAAGGCCAGGACATCACTCGACTTCTCTCCATCAAAACGGGCCGTACATTTGGCAAAATGGCCCGAAGAAGTAGGTATTGGTGTACTTACAGGATCGTTGCGACTTAGCCTGTTAATCAACAACAATAGTTGATCGGTCGTCATCGTGACCGGAGCTGCTGCAGCACCAGCAGCTGACTGCGGGTCCACCTCGGCCGTCAGCACGGCATCGGCGCCAGCACCGCGCGGAATAATGTCCGCCGCGGGCGCGGGCACTCTAGAGGGCGGCGGCGCCGCGTCCCCAGACGGAGCGCCTGTAGAAGCCGGACTCGCGGCACGCGATCTTGTTAGCACCATTATAACACTAGATAGTCACTTTACATTAGAGTCTAACTGTCGAACGGTTAGACAGTCACTATAAACATTAACTTACACTGTAATCGTAAACAATTAACAAATACAGTCCACGTACACAAAAGACAGTCATATACCTATACTTAACAACACAAAGAATAGGTACGTAACACCACTGCCACTGTCTATTCACGATAGGTACCACTAAAACGAAGACAAACTGCTCACAGTTCGCGATACTAAACTGTAACACACGTTTAGGTACTTTAGGTTTCACCCAAGCAACTAATACCTAAACTACAGTTCGCAAACCGAAACGCAATGACACAGTTCGTAGTTTTTGAGTTGAGTTACTAAATCCCGAAAATTATAAACTATTTTCACCGAGTGAGTTCGTGATTATTGTTTCGTAACAGTTCAAACATTACACACAATTATTCTGCTCCACGTTAGGCTGCCACACTATAGGGGGAGTGTGTGCAATGATAAGACGTGTGTATAAAGTAAGTATAAGTAAAGTTATTTATTGATAGTACATCACAACAATATGGTTTACAAACAGTATAAAAAACTAGACTACACGGGCGCGGCCATGCAGGCGCGCGCTCACTCGGTTGGGGATTCTCGGCACACACTGAGTAACTTAGGGACGCCGGCGGCGCGGGAGCGCCCGCCGCTAAGAAGTAGGCAACGAACGTGCGCGCGCAGCTATGCGCGCGGAGCGGCAACACGGCTGTGGGGTTGAGGGGCGAGGGGTGCGGGGCATGGCGCGAGTAGGCACCTGTACGTTACGCGCTATACAATTTTATAATTCTGCTTGTAATTTTAATATTTTTTCTTTAATGATTTTTATTAATGTTCAAATATTCGTAGGTACTATTAAATTGTAATAACTTATTTTTAAATGGTATTTGTAACTATTCTCTTATATTTGATAATTTAAAAATTTATTTTAATTTTAAATAAATAATGTAAACGAGTGTTATAAAACTTGTCTCTCTGTGAATGATGTGCATGCCTGTAACTGACTTGTTTACACAGAATGTTCTTTTTAAATGTATTGTCTATTCATTAATTGTAAATAAGTTGTTGGTGTGCCTTATGAAATAAATAAATAAATAAATTATTAATGAGAACTGTCTTATTATCATACCTAGCACAGTAATTCCCATGCAATCTTGTAGTTAATCGAAGTAAACTCTAATGACTTTATTACCTCACTAGCACTACCCTCCAAAGATGCCCTTAAATAATGAAATTTATTGATGTATTGTATTGATGCATTGTCATGTATTAAAGATTGATGTGTCCCTAAACTCAAGCCACTTTAAGTATGAGCCGTCAAATGTTGGTAGTTTGATAGTAGGTAATTTAACAAAGTGCTCAGAACTCTGACTAGGTAACTGTGATTTGTCATGACTAACAGGCTCTAACTTTTGAATGATATCTTGCAACGAGGAAATTGATGTTATAAATTGACTGTCCATTGAAGATCTTAAATTAATTTGTTCTTGTACCTCTCTTCACAAGTTAACTAAATTTTATCTTGAACAACTTCAAACTCTTTGTACAAAGATTCACACTTTTTTAAATATAATGTAATCTCAATAACTTGTGCACTAGATAAAGTAGTATAATTTACTAACTTTAAAGTGTTTATATATTGTGTATGCGTCGTCAAACGTCCCCTTATATTCCCACGCTGCCTAATCAATTTGGCAAATTCAGTGCTTTTAGGTGTAGACATCTTTAAACCCAATTAACAATGTAAAGAAATAAATGAGTCTTTTGAATACTAACAAAAACAAACAATAAAACTATAATGTATTGAACTAGGCAAATAAATTGTGCATCTAACCCAATTTGTTCCTTACTCCAGTCGCAGTATATAGCACAGGAAAGAAGACCGGCCTATTGTAGTCTGCAGAGCGTCCCAGCAGTGCTTAAACCCGGCGCGGCGTAGACATTTGCCACATGCAGCTCAGGCGCACTTAACTTTTTCATGCAAGACGGGCTGGAAATTTGTTCACAACCACGCCAAGCAGGCAAACCTGGAACGTCCGGAAAATCTTATGAAGCAAAGCAATACTTATTACAATGGTGCAAACAAGGACGATTATAGGTATTATACAATAGGATGGAAACTCAACATGCCCACCAGGCTTTATTTGCAGCAGGTAAACCCACGCCGCGTATCACACACCAGAAAACTTCAAAAATGCTCAGCCGCAAAGGCATGAAAATAATATGTGGAAATGGGCAGCAGGTGCTTCAGGCAGCAAAAGACCTAACTTATTTTTATACGCATATTATTATTATTAAAACTTTTGTTTTTAGGTACATACCTATTTAATTATCACGACATTAGTTACGAAAGCTAAACTTTATACCTAATTTAAATTACCAACCAAATTGTCACGAACACATTTTGAAATAAGATTTTTTTTTTTTTTTTATGAGAAAGGGTGGGCAAACGAGCAGACGGATCGCCTGATGGTAAGCGATTACAGCCGCCCATGGACACCCGCAACACCAGAGGAGTTTCAGGTGCGTTGCCGCCCTTTTAAGGGGTTTGGGCCTCCGGTATCCTCACTCACTCGACGAAACACAACGAAAACGTTATTTCACGCCGGTTTTCTGTGAGGCCGTGGTATCAAGTCCGGTCGAGCCGGCCCAATCGTGCCGAAGCATGGCTCTCCCACGGTAAATTTATTTAAAATAACGGGTGAAGCAGTTCAAAGAAATTGACCACACTATTCACCCAGACAGAAAATGATAAAGGAAAAGAAAGGATACGAGCACTTCCCTAGGAACCTCTGACATGCTGCTCCGGATGGTTTCTCTCTCAGGTATTGTTTGGGCCTCGGGGTTGTACTCCTTCTCAATTCTCGATGCGCCAACGCCGCCAACGCAAAACGCCACGTTGCGACGGCGCACAACGTAGGGATTCTTCAATGGCTCGACCCTCGTTTCCGATGATTGCGGTAATTATCACGGTCGCCAATTTTGTGGGCGATACAATAAGATCACACCTCGAAGATTTAAAAGTTTATTGTTCAAAATGTTCAGATTATACAACTTGTGTTTCGAGACAAAAATGGCATGCCGTTAGAAGAGGTTATAAATGTAAAATATCTAGGTCTTTGGTTAGACCGGTCTTTGAGGTGGGGCAAACATATAAATGAGACTTCTGAAAAAACGTTAAAATTTTTAAATATTTCCAGTGTTTTGGTTGGACCGGGCTGGGGAGTTCACCCAAAACATCTTCGTCGGTTATACATCGCAATTATAAGAAGTCGCCTAGATTATGGAAGTTTTTTGTTTGATACTAGTTGCCATTCGAATCTATTTAAGTTGGATAAGATACAGAACCAAGCCATGCGTATTATAGGAGGATACATGAAAAGCACCCCTACCCATGTCATGGAGAGTGATCTATGCTTACAACCATTATATATACGCAGAATGCATTTAGCAGGCAAATTTTGGCTAAAATCTAAGTCTTTAAGGTACAATCCCACGGTGATAGACGAATTATATGCCCTTATCAACCAGAAATACTGGAGACGAAAAAAGATTCCTATTCTAGTCGCTATTCATAAAAAGTTCAAAGACTTGGCGGTTCATCAGACTGAACAAATAGAAATGTATACCTTAAACTACTGGATGAACTACTAATAGTAAAAGAACAAATTGATATAATAACTAGCCCTAAAAGACGTTATGATTCTATAACCTTACGCAATAACTGTATTCACTTCCTCGAAAATCAATACACAGGATATTTTAAAATGTATACTGATGGATCCAAGGAAAACAATAATTCCATGGGCGCAGCATTCTATGACCCTCAATCTAATGTTTCTATGAGATTTAAGATATCAAATCATACTTCGATTATGTATTTAGAACTTTTAGCAATTTATGAAGCTTAAAAATTGATGAAGCTTAAATTTAAAAATTGTTGAAACTGATCGATTCTATGTATGACAGTCATACATAGAATCGATCAGTTTCAACAATTTTGTAATATTAACTCATTCTAAAAGTTCACTGCAACATTTAGCTCGTTGTACCTCTGGAACCAGAGGCACACCGATAGTTTGCTGACCCCGGGCAATAAAGCGGTAAGCGCCGGTTACGCCCTTTTTATTATTATTTAATTTTTGGCGTCTCCTAGTATTAATTTATCACTCCTATTTTTTTCAGTTTTTTTTTATGTTATTTCTTAACAATAAATGACAACAGTTTTATTGCATGGAAAATTCTCTTACGACTAAGTTCTGTATCACTGCATTGCTCTAAAAACATAACACATAAAACTGGTGGACATCTTTACACTAAATTTCTTAACAACAAAGATCAGTAATACATTTAACCGCGTTTTAAAAAATACACATATCAAATAAACAAACTGTAAACATTTAATACGAAATAATCACAAGAGATTTTATTCCATACAAGCTATTACGCCTTTCTTCCCGTAAATTTATTGTAGCCCCGGCGACGTACTATCATGTTACTCTGAAGTCATCCCTTTCACTCATACGCATAAATGATTACCGCTTGCTTTCTAGCAGCACCGTGTATAAGAGTAAACAATTGATACAATAATAACATAATTCGGCGGGCGGTGTCAGTGCAGCGTGTGACGTCTTGCGCTAATGGCCTTTTAGCACGATTGTATGGTTTTGGATAATAATTACGAGCATAAATCTATTGTCTTTATAAAAATGGCAAGACCAGGAAAATCTCGAGCAAGAAGGATGTTATCCATGGTTGACGGTAAGTGATTAATCAGTATTAGGTATGACAATCAGTTGGTTAGGTATGATATTGATTGATATTCTTGTAAAAATCAATATCATACCTAATCTGGTAAATGGTAGATGTAGGTATATCGACTATACGATAGTTGAATATGTTTACCTACCTGTTTTACGACGATAGGTAGATGTAGGTCGGTAGGCTACCTACCTACCTATATACACCTACTTATAGAATCGTTACGAAAGCTACGGCAGATTTTTTGTAGGTAGGCAGTTATTACAATAATAATTGATATAATTACATACCTACATACCATCGTGCCTGGATTCCCCGATGGGTTAGGCAGAGGTATACTATTGTACACCAACAGTTCGCCGGCATGTTTAGGTCCCATGTCATAGACTACTGCTACTGAGAATTTCATAGAAAAACCCAATAACACATCGCTCGACCTGGGGATCGAACCCAAGACCTCTAGCGTAGCAGTCGCGTTTGGGACAACTAGACTAACGATAACTAGTGGTTCGAGTGCCGGACTGCTGATCATGGGGTCGTGGGTTCGATTCCCACAGGAATATTTGTGTGGGTAAAACATGAGTATTTGTGTTTTTCTGGGTGTTTCTTATGTATTATAAGTATGTAATTACAAAAAAAAAAGTATATAAGTATTATATCCATTGTCTAGTACCCATAGTACAAGCTCTGCTTAGTTTGGGACTAGATGGTGCTGTGTAAAAATGTCCCAAAAAACATTTATTTATTTATTTAATTTATTTTAATAATTTATATGTAGCTGAAAAGTATGGAGTAAACATAACTCATAGGTATAATGGACAAAAGATACTGGTTGCGGGCAGACCAAACTAATGAAAAGGTTTCGTGGACAAAGATTCACGAAATCAAAATTACTCATGCACATAGTTAACTTAGCGTAGCAACCACTTACGCTGAGAATGCAGTGCCACCGTCATACAATAGAATTGCAGTTTAGCATTTTCATGTCATTCAATATTTTTGTTTGTTATTTTAGTCTTTCTTCAGCCTTCAACTTAATTACTTGTAATTTCATTATTAAATTTAATTTGTAATAAATAAATATTTTTAAGTAATTTCCCGACCGCCGTAACATAACTGGCACAGTCGGTAGGATCGCGACACTCTCGTTTCGAATAGAACTCTTCGGATAAGAGTGACGGTTCTCAAATCGTTCCTTCGCGATCCGCAACGAACCTATCGTGCGGTCGGACACCTGTATAGGGACTCGCTGGAGCATTAGAGGACCCTGATTGCTGTAAGAAGACTCGAGAGGAGATGCAGTAGCTGCTTCGGTAAGTGCTCTTGTTCTTCCAAGTGTCCTTGCTCTATTTCCTGTCCTAGTTTATAATTTGTGTGTGTCTATAAGCTCAAATCGCGGTAGGCAAGCACCCATTTGTATAGCGTTAAGATATTGCCTAAAAATTCCAAGTGAAATATTACACTTCTATTGTTTCGTTCGTGAGCCACTGTACAAGTAAATAACAGTAAAACAATGTCGCTCAGAGATTACGATGCTAATTACAAACCTTATAAACTAGTTGCGGATTTAATGCCCAAATATGATGGCAATCCCAAATTATTAAACTATTATATTAGAGAAGTAGAAAAAATATTAGAATTAACTAGTGAAACAGATCGTAAACACCCGGCGTTATTCTGTCTTATTAAAAGTAGGCTTAGTGGTGCGGCTATTGATGCAATTGCTTATGAAAAGTACTTAGATTCCTGGGATTCAATTAAAACTGCATTAATTAGGCGTCTAGGAGAACCGCGTAACGAGATACAAGTTATGCAGGAGCTAACGCGTATACGTAGGTCAAAGAATGAAGATGCGGAAGGCTTTGGCAGGAGATTTAGAGAATTATTAGATACCTTGTACTCTGTAGGCGAACATGGCAATAAATCGTATTATGAGAAAATGGTTATAGAACAATATGTAAATCAGTTAGACTTTTAGGTGTTAGAATCGCGAAGCCAGAAACGTTCGAAGCGGCTATTATTGCGGCTAGACAGGAAGAGGCTAGGCTTGCATATAATAGATCAAATAATTATAATGTTCCTTCAACGTCCCAAGCGAAACCAAAGCAGCATCATCCTAGTAATGTTCCTTTTCGTAATCAAGTAAACCCGTACATGCAACCTACTAACTTTGTTAATCAACCAATGATGCCATTTAATCAAAATAAACATTCATGTTAGTACCAATGTAACTTTCTGCTGTAAAGTTTTTATTAGTAGGGACGCTGCGTTTCGCGCCATTTTGTACTTTAAACTTATTTGTTTTATTTTTATTGGTTTATAGAATAAAAACAAAGCTCTTACAAAGAAAGAGACGGCATGGCTGCTCACCATTATTGAGGGGAGTAAGATAATTAATCATAAAAAAACCAACGCTACCAACAATAAGATGAAGGTTGAAGAATGGGTGCGTATTGCGAATACCTTCAACGCCAATATGGGAACCTGTCGCCGTACACCACAACAACTGCGTCTTAAGTGGGAAAACTTAAAAAAGAACTCACGTAAGCGCAGTACTTTAACACGGATGGAAAGGATAAAGGTAATTGAAAGTTTAAAATTAAAACAGACCAAAAATATATTTTATTAACTGGGACATCCTACTACTTATATCAAATTATAAACCTGGACTGACCTTGTTCTTGACTACCTCATTGGTCTTATGGTCACAAGCATTATCTGCTGAGCAGAGGTCAGCATTAATTAATGTGGGACTTAAAAATAACTGGTGTGATGCAGGTGAAATAAACATCTACCCAAACCTTTGGGGAATAAAGGTACTTAATATGTTTATTTTAATAGTATGTATATATTTATATGTTTGAACGATTAATTCGTTCCCTCAGCGAACTACCGGACACTTGTTCCACAGCACTTGCGACCGTTGATAAGGTGATGGTAGTAGTAAAACCACTCGACTGGTATTAATATTATATTTTTTCTCCTAAAACATTTTTATGATTTTTGTTATTTTTTCCAGAATTGTTTCCTAGCAACCATTTTTAAACGGCCAGCACTATGCCGTCACTGTATTATAAACTTTGTAGACAAACTTCTTAATTAGCTTTAACATACCGCCCACCAAGGACCTTGGTCCTTAACAGTGGCCGCCCACCATGACCTTTTTCCTCCATAGTGACCGCCCACCATGACAAACTAAATTAAATTGACATAACAACCAGGAATAACATTTTTTGTATCACACAGTCGAAATACTATTACGTAACTACTATGTGACAGGTAATATGCATAACTTTGATGTAGGCCTTTTTATTAAGGCATTTTGAGTGCGCAAGGTAACAACTCTCGTAATTTTGTCAACTCTTGCTAAAAGCCATTTATTAGGAGGTAAGTCATCTTCCTTTACTATTACTACATCTCCAATATTTGGTTCAGGGTTTTGAGATGTCCATTTGTAACGATGCAAAAATCTTGATAGGTACTCTTGTGACCAGCAACGCCAAAAGTTCTGCATCATTTTTTTTTTCTCTTTTCCTTTCAGGTACCTTTTCCATATGACCCAACTGTAAGTATTCTTTTATCACTTGTTTATACTTTTCTTTCAGGTCTGTATTTTTCTTCAATTTGGTATATAATAATGCATTTAGTCTTTTTTCAGCTATTTCTTCAAAACCACCACCCACCTGGTACGCCGAAGTTTGATCACGAAATGGAAGTCTAACCACGTACCTTCCATCTTCATCTCGGGTAGTGGTTGCCGAAAATAAATCTTCACATTGTTTTCCTTCTTCCGACAACAATCTTTTTTGGTTGGTGGGTTCCGCTTCTAACTCCCAGAACTTTTTTAACTCTTCATTTTCATTTATATGAGCATGCATCATCACTACATTCGAAGAAATCCAAGCAGATGTATCAACTACCCCAGACATTATCCATCCAAACTTGGAACGTTGAGCTACTATTGACCCATCCATATTCTTTTTCAAGCCTTCTTCAATGATTTGGGTATAAACATCGGCTCCTAACAAAACATTTATTTGATTAGGAGTGTGATATTGCGGATCTGCTAGATTTTCCGCTTGAAGATCTACCCAGTCTATGGTTGTTACTTTTGTAACTGGGAGAGGCGTAGTTATAGACTTTAAGACGTACGCCTGGGCCTGAATATAAAAATGCGAATCTACACGAGATCTTATATTTAATGTCACCACTGACTTTGACATTATTTCTTTTTCCCCTCCAACTCCTTTAATTCTATGAGTTGAAGGAATTTTCTTTAATCCCAAGTACTGCACTGTCGCTTCCATGACCAGTGAGATTTGGGAGCTTTGGTCTATCAATGCTCTAACCACCTGGTAAGTACCTGTCCTCGACTCAGCTCTTATAAGAGCCGTGGCTAATAAAACTGTATTATTCAGTTTTCCTGACGAGAAACAAGTAACCGACTGATTACCTTCCCTTTCGACCTGGGAAATAGGGGTATCTATGCTTTCCTTCGTTGGCAAATTTTTGTTATCTGCCACCGCTTCCACATTTGGTTGTATATTTACAACATTTGACCCAGTGGATGAAAACCCGTTCGGAGGGTGCAGCAAGGAATAATGACGACGTTTACAAATTCAACATTTGACATTACTATTACATACCTTAGCAGAGTGGTTATTACCCAAGCAATTGAAGCAAACACCCTTCTCCAGTACAAAACTACGACGAGCGTCACAATCTAACAAATTCTTTACAATAACTAAGCCTATGTGGCCCCGAACAAAATGAACACTGAATGTCCGCAACATGTAAACTGCTTATCTTGTTGAACCCTGTATTGGTCTGATGACAAATTCTAAAGCCCTATACCGATTAGTTAAAAACTCTGTAAACTGTATGAATGTGGGCAGTTCCTCCAATGAAATATGTTCAGTTATATTAAATTGCCACTGTTTTCGTGATTCGGGATCTAACTTCAAAGTTATTATATGAATTATTATAATATCCCAGGATTCCACATTTATACCAAGATTTGAAAACGCCCTTAAACAATCGTTGGTATTGTCAAGTAACTCTTTTAACCCAACGGCAGACTCGTTATTGAGATTTCTCTGACTGAGTAACCTTTTTAATATAAAATGTGACAAATACCTTTTATTGCTATAACGCGCATTCAATAGTTCCCAACATCGGTCATAGTTCGCATCTGAAATGGGTATCTGTCGAAGAAGTTGTTCTGCTTCCCCCGACAAATATCCCTTCAAGTACTGCATGCGTTGCACATTATCTAAGCCTTTATTATTATGGATAAGAGATAAGAATAAATCCCTAAAAGTTACCCAGTCGGTATACTTTCCTGAAAATACCGGTATAATTATTTTTGGTAATTTTACCTAACATTGTTTTGAACTGCTAGCCTTAGGACCTTCCTTTATATCCTGCTCTTTATTATCAAATGTTTCTAAAATAGTTTCAAGTTCAGTTTTGTATTGAATGTATACTTCATCTGCTAAATCATAAACATCATTTTTTACATATCGACTCTGCTTTAACATATCTGGCTCATATTCCTCATATAACTTACTATGACCATCTGCTAATTGATCCCATAACTTTTATAATATCGGTTATTATTACGTTGCACATTCGAACTATATTATACTGTTATACGATGTTATAAGAATAAACGAAATTTCTTAAAATTACGAATAAACCACTTTATTGAAGACCTGCCTGGCGTATTTCCTATCAGCAATAAAATACATTGGACCTTCGAGCCGCATCTGAAGACAAAATAAGCGAACAACCAAACGAAATTCGAAAAGGACTGAACCGTTGCAGAACTTTAAAAAAGGGAAACTGAGCAGTAGCCAGCAACATTCAGATTATCCTTATCCTTTCTTCTCCTTCGTCTTCGACTTGTGTTAATATCGTGCCTATACTTTTACAGATCTTAAATTTGAAAGAGTACCGAGGCCGTCTACAACTGAAGGTGCACGACTGTAAGTACTTTTGCCTTTTGTAAGCTACCAAAATGAGTGACGATGAAACTAAGTTAACTTCAAACACAGCCAAAACGGTAAGGGCTAAATCACCACGTTTAGATATTGCATATTCAAATAGTAATTCGTTAATTGTTGATCTCAAAAACAACGTGGTGTGTTCAAAGGTTGATTAACTTTATTCGATAATTACATTAGGAAATTAGATCAATCATGCTTAGATTCCGATATTAAGACACAAGTAACGAAGTTCTTTAACGAATTTAACAATATTCAATCAAAAATTGAAAGTTGTGTAGATGAAAAGGAATTAATATCACAGTTAGAATATAGGGATTTGTTTGAATGTCAATACTATTCCATTGTAGCTAAAGCGAAAAATCTAATAAATGAAAGTGAATCACATGTATTAAATAATTCTCAGTGCACATCTGGTAGACCTGTGTGTATTAAATTACCGCAAATTAAATTGCCTGCTTTTGACGGTTCATACGATAAGTGGTTAGAATTTAGGAACTCATACGTTTCGATGATACATGATCGTGCAGACTTAGATTCTACGAGTATACAGAAGTTTCAGTACCTAAAATCATCTTTTAGTGGATCGGCCTTGCAAGTGATCGGTGCCTTGGAATTTACAGCCCCGAACTATATTTACGCGTGGGAGTTACTAGAAAATAGGTTTCAAAATAATAGGCTATTGATACATAACCACGTAAAGTCATTGTTTTTTGCACCTCCACTAAATAAAGAATCTCCTGCACAGATTAGAAGGTTAGTTGACTCCGTGTTACGTAATTTGAGAGCACTCAAATCATTAAAAGAACCAACCGATGCTTGGGATACGCTTATTATTTATTTAGTCGTCAACAAATTAGATCCTTCTACGGAACGTGAATGGGAGAACCACAAAAGTACACTTGTTTCGGATTCTAATAAAGCCTATAAGTCCTTAAAGTTAGAAGATTTAATTAGATCTGACATGTTAGACATGTGATTAAGTCAGGTAACAATAAAGTAAATCAGTCGCATTCTCAAAGCAAACCGGTTGTTACCCAGCCATATGATTATAAGAAGCATTCAAATACCCATCGCATAGCTACGTATAGCTATGCGAGTGCAAGTAACAACAAAGTCACGACAGGTAGCACTAGCAACAAACGTTATTATACATGCCCATTATGTAGTGGTAGCCACCCACTATATTCGTGTGCTAACATTCGTAATATGTCGTTACCAGAAAGATTAAAATTAGTTAATGCAAAGGGTCTTTGTCATAATTGTATACGTGCAGCTACCCACACATTGAAAGATTGTGTTTTCGGCCCTTGTAAATTATGCCACCAAAAACATAATACGTTACTTCACGTTGATAATTGTGTTAATTTAAGTACGTCCCCAGAGTCGTCCGTTATCAATAATACGTTACCACAGTCATCTGTTGTTCAATGCGTAAGTAAAACAGCTGACCATATTGATAACTTAAGTTGTGACGCGTTTACAGTTAATGCAGCCGCCCTGCAAACTGTGTTGCTTTGATTATATACTTGTCTAGATGCCACATTGACACGTACAGAACGGCCCAAATAAAGTCTACTAAAATTGGTAGACTCTCTTCTCACTTACGTCAGTGTCATTTGGATCTCTTCAGGGTGTGGAGTTCTCGAAAAATAATTAATTATGTCGGTATGTGCTGTCAAATTGTGTCGCAATTATGTGGGAAAACCGTATAATTACACTAAGATCACATTACATCGGTAAGTTTTGTTATTTAACCTCTATTATTTTATGAAAACATGATTTTTCAATTCGTTAATTTGTAGGTTCGACAGAGTAGCCGGTGTTGTCAATTTATTACAAGGGAGATTTGGCGAAACTATGGGAGATATAATGCAAATATCAGTCATCATCTTTCGATCAGGAGAAAATTTTATTATTTTAATAATTACCTACATAATTTATTTGATCACTAAATGATAACTTGCCTTCACAAAATAAATGAAGTCATTCACTAAATAGTATTTTTGTTAGTTCTTTCTAATATTTTGGGTTTCAGATTTCTTAAGACTGGAGAGACATTATACAGCGGACACGAAATGAAATATAAAAAAAAAACAAATACTTGTTTTTATTAAAATAAATAATAATAAAGTAATAATAAAGTTTATTGTTCAAAAAAGGTTACATTTGATATATGTATGGGTACTAGATCCCGCACTAGGATACCCTGTGTTGCAGGATCTAGTCTCTTTCGACAGGTTGTAAGTTATAACAAGAAACAAATGTAATGCAGCGTTCATCTTTATGTTCTAGGATAGTTTAGTTCAAGAAGTTATACGTCTGTATGTGTTTATGTATGTGGATGAGTGTAGTGTGTGTGTGTGTGTGTGTGTGTGTGTGTGGGTGTGGGTGTGGATTGTGTGAGTGTTAGTCAAAAGTGATTAGGTTTTCAGTTTCAGTGTAATTGAGACTTAGTAGCCAATTACTAACATGTTTCTTACAGCAAAATAAAACAAATAAAACACTAATCTATAAAATAATTACTTTATTCAGCCTATTTCGTTTAACTGTCATCCCATTAAATAATGGAGAAAGGTAAGTTAATAATTTGGAGCAGGCTTCCCTAAACACGCACACCTTGACAGTTTGACTACAATAAGTACACAAGCGGTACTCACACACATATCACGCAATTTGGCCCCAGTTTTCGCGTGTCGTTTGTTTGCATTGCTCCATCTAGACAAGTATATAATCAAAGCTGTGTTGTTGTCTACGGCGTTAATCGATGTAGCTGATTCGGACAAAAATTATCATACAGCTCGCGCTCTGCTTGATAGCGGCAGTTAAAACTGTTTCATAACTGAAAGCTTATGCAAACGATTAAACGTTCCTGTAATACAATCCACTATACGTGTGTGTGGCGTCGGACAAAGCGTTTCCCAGTCCAGTCACCAATGTAAACTTAATATGCGTTCGAAAATATACGATTATAATATAACATTACAGTGTCTAGTTTTATCAAGTATCATTTCGAAGTTACCTTCGATAAACGTTAATAGTGATGCTATACGTATACCTAGCTATGTTCAATTAGCAGATCTCGAGTTTTATGTTCCAAATGACATAGATTTGTTAATAGGTGCAGATGTCTTTTGGGATTTGTTAAACGAAAGTAAAATTTAACTGAAATCCGGTCCATACTTACACGACACGAAGGTAGGTTGGATTAATCCGGTCCAGTTAATACTATTTACATGCGCACAATAGCGGCAAGTACGAATGATATTCAGTGCAATCTGACGTTAACCGATTCCCAATTACGAAAGTTTTGGGAAATTGAAGAAGTACATATTCCGCCCGTTATAACGGAAGAAGAGCGTATATGGGAAAACCTATTTTTAGAGACTACTAAACGTGATAAGGACGGAAGACTTTCCGTGAGAATGCCCTTAAAACAATCACCAGATTGTTTGGGTTCAAAATCGTTTTTTTTTCTTTAGAGCGGAAATTAAATCGTTTACCACAATATAAAAAAATGTATTCTGAATTTATGCATGAATACGAGCAGTTAGACCACATGACGCTTCTAGGGGAAGTTAAAATTTTGAGTAAGCCATATTACATTATACCACACCACGGTGTGTATCGTGAGCATAGTACAACCACGAAATTACGCGTCATTTTTGACGCGAGTGCAGCTACTACTAACAACATCTCACTAAATGATATTCAGTACGTAGGACCTCGGTTGCAAAATGATATTTTCACTATTTTACTTAGGTTTAGGCAATATCAATACGTCGCCTGCGCTGATATTGAGAAGTTTTTTAGGCAGTCTTTAATTCATCCTGAACAACGTAACCTTCAGCTTATATTGTGGAGAACGGATAGCAGCATGCCGCTTAAAGTTTATCGTTTAAATACGGTGACGTACGGTACTGCTTCTGCCCCGTACCTAAGTATGCGTTGTTTGAAACAGTTAGCTACGGAATGTAACGATGACGTCATCGCTCGTATAATTAATGACGATTTCTACGTTGATGATCTCCTTTTAGGCGATGATCAGCGTAGTAATTTGTTAGAGATTTGTAACAGAACGTCCGCCATCTTACAAAAGGGTTGTTTTCCCTTACGTAAATGGACTTTCAATTTTGATGTAACCTCAGAAACAACTAAGGACTTGTGTATTGGCGAGCATTGTTAGTCTAAAACGTTAGGTGTCGATTATTTAATTTTACAAGTAGACTAATTAAAGGTTATCATACTAATATAAAGATTACTAAACGTTTAATGATGTCAGTAATTGCACAGATTTATGATCCACTAGGTTTATTAGCACCAGCAATTACTACAGTTAAGGTTCTGTTGCAAAAATTATGGCATAGCAAAATAAATTGGGATGACGAAGTTCCAAATTCTATTAAGTCTATTTGGCATACCTTTATTGACACTTTGCAATGTCTCTCCGAAATACGTATCCCTCGGTGTGTCTTATGTTTTAATGCTATAAATAAAGAATTGCACATTTTTACCGACGCTTCTCAGTCCGCATACGGTGTTTGTGCATATATACGTTCATACCATAACATTGATGAGTCATTGGTAACTATTAGATTATTATGTGCTAAAAGTAAAGTGGCACCGATTAAATCTTTAAGCACATTCCACGTCTAGAACTATGTGGAGCATTAATTGGAGCAAAATTGTATAGTAAAATAATAACATCTCTTCGTCTTAAATTCGACAAAATTTATTTTTGGACTGACTCCACCATAATTCAGGGCTGGCTTAGGATGTCACCACCGCACGTATTAAAAAGCTTTGTACAAAATAGGGTCGTACAAATTAACGAATTAACGAGCGACACAGTCTGGAGGCACGTCAAGGGCAAGGAGAACCCTGCGGATACATTATCCCGAGGTGTTTTCTTTGATTCATTATAGGGAGACGACGCTTGTCTATGGTGGCATGGACCTGATTTCCTTCGTGAAACGACTTCCAGTTGGTTGACGATAACGTGTGATGAAGTTGAATGTAAAGAGTTACCAGAATTAAAAGGTTCTAGCACCATTAGCTCATTGACCCTAAAATCTGATAATATAATGATAATTAATTTCAAAAGGTTTTCTTGTTTTAATCGTTTACAAAGATCATTTGCTTATCTATTTCGATACATTCACAACTTAACTTTTAGAAGGTAGAACCGGTTTATTGCAAGTAAGCGAGATTACTAGCTTATTAACCGTATTAACACGTTTAGTTCAGTCACAATCATTCAGTATTGAATATTATAACTTGTTACAAAAACTGCCTTTAAGTTATAAAAATGAAAAACGTAACAATCAAATATCAGGATTAAATATATTTTTGGATCAGAATAACATTATTGTTGTTACGTGTTGGTGTTAGACTGGGTAATTCTGAGTTCGATTATGATTAAAAGCACCCAGTGCTGTTGTGTTCTAAGCATAGATTTACGCGGCTATTGTTTACCTACGAACATGATTACTTCATGCTGGACCTCAACTTCTAGTAGCAACTATTCGTGAACGATGGTGGGTACTGGGAGCTCGTAACTTGGCAAGGCAAGTAGTTCACAAATGCGTAACCTGCACACTGCATGAAGGGAAGGATATTGACTCCACTCATGGGTGATCTACCAGCAGAACGCTTAGAAGCTGGTTTTCCCTTCATGAGGTGTGGCGTTGATTATGCCGGACCAATATCTATATTTAACCGTAAAGGCAGGGGTTCACATTTAATTAAAGGATATATTTGTCTATTTATTTGTTTTGCAACCAGAGCAGTGCACTTAGAATTATTTAGTTCTTTGTCTACTCAAGATTATCTTTTGGCATTTAAACGTTTTATATCACGTCGCGGTAAGCCGTGTGAAATATTTTCCGATAATGGAAAAAACTTTGTTGGAGCTGAACGCGAACTTTCAGCCCTATTTGAAGATTTTAATTCAGTAATTGATTTCGCCAGCAGTCATGGTATTAAATTTACTTTCATTCCGCCTTATGCGCCTCATTTTGGTGGGTTGTGGGAGGCGGGAGTCAAGTCGTGCAAATATCATTTGAGACGTATCGTGGGCAATGTTAACCTAACGTACGAGGAGTTTGGTACAGTATTGACACAAATAGAAGCCATCTTAAACTCCCGTCCTATATCCCCGTTGTCCACAGATCCTAATGATAATCTTCCACTCACACCAGCTTATTTTCTTATCGGTCGGCCGTTGACTGCGCCTGCTTACGAGGACTTGACGTCGATCACATCATCACAACTCTCCCGCTACAAACGATTGGAACAACTGAGACAACATTTCTGGGTACGTTGGTCGAAGGAATATGTCTCCGAACTGCAACGACGTACAAAATGGGCAGCTGACAAAGATGACATCGCTAAGGACAGCCTCGTATTGATCAAAGAAGACAACCTACCACCATTTAAGTGGAAAATGGGCAGGATAATTCATTTCTATCCTGGGAAGGATGGAATTTCACGAGTTGCAGATATCCGTACTGCCTCCGGCATCATCAAACGTGCCTGTTCGAAGATTTGCCCGCTCCAGATATCTACCAGCGCAGAAAACGAGACTGCAGTCTAACCCTTTGTTGGAAGATGGTTCTTCCAAGGTGGCATGTTCACGAGCAACGCCATCTATATATACAACGAGGCAACTATGTACCAGAGAGCATGGTGCAGTGACGTTGTCTATGCGTTTTCCCTGTGGACATTTGAGCTGTCAACTATACTGATGACAAGTGGCCACTTGTCATCTTAAAGGAACGTAAAATCGGTTATTATTACGTTGCACATTCGAACTATATTATACTGTTATACGATGTTATAAGAATAAACTAAATTTCTTTCAAACCACTTTATTGAAGACGGCACGGCCTTAAATAAAGTGTGGCGTATTTCCTATCAGTAATAAAAACAATTGGAATACTCCTGGTACTAGTAGCCAACCTACTGTGGTACCACCTCAACCACCAAGTGAGGTACCTCCTCCACCACCAACTGAAGCCTATCCTCCAGTCGCTTCCGTGGATGAAAAGTGGAAACCCTCACAGAAAAAAAAAAAAAACAAAAAAAGATTTAACAAAATTTTTTATTGATACTGATAGAAAGGTAAGGGAGTATGCTAGGGAGCATGACAGAGAATATTGCGAATTGAAAAAAGGGCGATTGCGGATAAAGGCTGAGGAATTGAAAGTGAGAGATTTTGAAGTGCAAGAGAGAGTAAGACAGAGGGATTTAGAGCTGCAATTCCTGGCTCAATGGCAGGATTTAATCAAACAGGCTATGGAAGTTTTTGTTAGGTTAATAGAGATTGACTACGACGAGGGGCCGTGAACTAAAAAAGGCAGTTGACAGTAATACGTATTGGCCGTCGGACCCTAGTAAAACTCCAGATCTCATCGATTTTTTTATCAGTAAAGGGATGTCAGGACTCTATACAAAAGTAAAATCAAGCCTCGATGGCTCCTCAGACCACACACCTGTGATATGCACATTGAGTTCCACAGTCATCTGGAAAGAACCTCGTGAGACCCTTTATAGCTATAAAACTGACTGGGAGGCCTTTCAAGATTACATCGAAGAAAATGTTAACTTGCGCATACCTCTCAAAACGGAAAATGATATAGAAAACGCTACGAGGTGCGCTACTAACTTAATACAAAAAGCAGCGTGGCTCTCAACCCCATACGTGGAATCTAATCTACAAAAGCAGGACATAAGCCTAGAAATAAAAGAGTTAATAGCAGTGAAGAGAAGGCTAAGGCGACAGTGGCACACCAGCAGAAATAGACAAGACAAAAAGGCACTCAATAAAGCGCAAAAAATCCTAAAAGAAAGGCTCGCAGAAAATGAGAATATTACCTTACATGACAAACTAAAATCTCTGTCTCCGTATAAAGCAGAAGACTATTCACTTTGGAAGATGACTAAGTCTTTAAAAAGGTCAAAGGAACACTTGCCTTCACTGAGACAAGCTGATGGGAAATGGTCACGAAAACCTCAAGATAAAGCGGAGTTATTTGCTAACTTTCTCAAAGACGTGTTTATACCCAACGAACCTGACATTGCGCACTCGGAGGAGGAAATTGATGAACTCTTGAACAGTGACCAACAGATGTCCTTACCACTGAGACCGGTTAAACCGACAGAAGTAAGAAAAACTATCACAAATTTAAAGCAAAAAAAGGCACCAGGTTTTGATCTGATAACAGCAGAAGTTCTAAAACATTTACCAAAAAAAGGCATTGTTCTGCTGACAATTCTTTTCAATGCAATATTGAGATTACAATATTTCCCAAAGGTTTGGAAAGTGTCCACCATAAACATGGTTGCCAAACCAGGGAAACCCCCTACAGAAGTCACATCATACAGGCCCATAAGTCTCCTCCCCTTACTATCGAAAGTCTTCGAGAAACTGGTCCTGAAACGCCTTCGCCCAGTACTCGAACAACAAGAAGTAATACCAGACCACCAATTTGGCTTCCGTGCACACCATGGAACGACAGAACAAATCACCGAGTAGCACATACAATACGACAAGCGCTAGAGAGGAAAGAATACTGCTCAGCTGTTTTCCTCGACATACAGCAGGCCTTTGACCGCGTGTGGCACAAGGGCCTCCTATATAAACTAAAGCTGCACCTACCAAATACTGCGTATATGCTTCTGAAGTCTTACCTGCAAAATCGATAATTCCAAGTTAAGTGCGAGGACTATCTCTCATCCATCTGTCAAATTGAATCAGGAGTGCCTCAGGGCTCGGTGCTGGGACCTGTCCTTTACACGATCTACACCGCTGATCTACCCACCTCTGAAGAAGTGGTGACTGCAACCTACGCAGACGACACTGCAGTTCTCTCCTGTAACAGAGATCCAAATACGGCCTCGACAAAACTCCAAGAATCTCTGGACAAAATTGGATTCTGGATTAAGAAGTGGAGAATCCGAGCAAGCCCAATAAAATCCGTCCACATAACGTTTACCCTAAAGAGAGGAGACTGTCCATCAGTAACACCAAATACTTAGGTATGCACCTAGATAAGAGACTCACCTGGAGAAATCATATAAAGGCCAAAAGAGAACAGGCAAGTAAAAAGTTTAGAGACATGTACTGGCTACTAGGCAGACAATCAACACTAAGTCTGGAAAACAAACTCCTCATATACAAATGTATCTTAAAACCTGTCTGGACATATGGTATACAACTCTGGTGGTCAGCAAGTCACTCAAACATAGAAATCCTTCAGCGCTACCAGAATAAAGTACTGAAGGTCTTGAGCAATGCGCCATGGTTCATACGGAACTCTGAGGTGCACGAGTATCTGGAAATCCCGACAGTCAAGGAAGAAATAGAAAGGTCGTCCGTGGCCTATAAACAAAGACTAGAACTACACAGAAACCATCTGGCTATCAAACTTATGAATACAAGTGACTGCATATTCCGGCTGAAAAGAACGCGACTAGCCTCAATCTAAACACTCCTATGAAGTGGAGAAAATAAGAGATGACACATCACAGGATGTGCACTCTCAAAAATAATGAGATTAAAATCAAATCTGATTAAAGCCAAGGGGCTGATTGCAGATGGATAAAAATAATTAAAAAAAAAAAGTATTCGTTTTTTATGTAAGAATGTAAGAATTGAATTTTTTTTAACCTTTTAATCGCCATGCGTTTTGTCAAAGAAACGTGCCCCTAGCGCCAGGCACTTCATTACAACTAAAAATAATAGTGATGTGAAACGGTTATTGCATTTTATATAAAGACAGTATATAAATACACTTGTAAATAAAGAAAAGTGTCTTTTATTAAATGTAGCCCATAAATACCAATATATCTGGACGTTTCTTTATGAATTACATAGAAAACTTGCTAAGAAAATAGACTATTTTCAAAAATTCAGTAAAATATCGATACGCCGCAATCCCTTGTTCGAAAACACGAACAAGACGTCACAGGCGGTCGGATATATACGACTCCGGCGCTGAAGAGTTTGAAAATGTTGGATTTGATAATGAGTGACACAAATAACCATATCGACTAATCTTGGTATTGAAATTAGTAAATAACAGTAATATTAAAAACGACTAAAATATTTTAAGATAATGATGTAGGTACTTATACTTAATATAAACATTTACGTATATCCTTATTTTTTTATTTAATAGGAGTTGTTTGGGATGGTAAATTTAAAAACTTATAATTTTATTATTTAGATAACAACACTTTCTATCTTTGCCATTGAAGGTAGACGGTACGTACATACCATCTTTATTACCTATTTCAGACTTTTCAGTGAGACAGTAACTTGTGTTCAAAATGGAGAAAAATAGAGGTAAGTTATTTAATTTCTGTTAAATTTTGATTGTATAACTGTTAAAAAAGTTAATAATGGCCGGTAGCCGCTAAAAGATTTAAGAGGGCTATTACAAAATCGAAGCGCTCAGTTTTAGGTACAATTGACGGCACGCGTACGCAGATACGCCTGTGTGTGTCGAGTGCAGTACGCTAGCATCCTTTAGCATCTATAACGAATACATTAAATTACTGTTATTGTTCGTGAAATATTATTTCCATTTATTTCAAGCTACTTTTACATATTGTAATGATTGTATTATATATATATTTTTATAATATTGGACTTATATCCATACTAATATTATAAGTTCGAAAGTGACTCTGTCTGTCTGTTTGTTACCTCTTCACGCTTCACGCTGAACCGATTTAGATGAAATTTGGTATGGAGATACTTTTTATCCCGGACATAATCTTATTATAAGCTTATAATACAATCATTTTACACAATTTTATGAATGTTCTGTTCTAATTCGGCTTATTTTTACTACTTAACTTTTATTTAATCAATGTATGTACCATAAAAATATATTTTTTTATAATTCTAGGATTGTCAATATTTCATATTGACATTTAATCTTATTTACAAAGACTTATTTTTACTTTGTGGTGATTAGGTAATTTCCTGTAACTAGTTTACTGAAAAAGCATTGCAGAGTATTTTAGACTCCTACATACATACATAAATGTATGTAGGACTAAAATGTGCTGGCCACCGTACATACAGTCACGGTTTATTCCCATAGGAGTAGGCAGAAACTACAGAACACCACTTGCTGCGATTCTTGCATACTTTTTTTACTTCTTTAGACTCCTATCATTAATATTTATAAAGACTTAAAAAATACACACAGCATAAGAGACACAGACAATAATCTTGTCGACACATACAGTTCTAGAATTTCAATTACTAGCGACTAGTCCCGGCTTCGCACAGGTAGAATGAAAGAAAATATAGTATTTTAAAAACTTTATTTACACAAAATAGAAAATAACAACAATTTCTTATACGATATGATGTCTAAAGATACGATAATAATTATGTCGTTTTTTTAAACCGTTAGAAGACAAGAGAAATGCAAAAAAAATAACTAATGTGTATGTATGTGTATTTATGTCAGAATTCATTTTAGAAACTGTTGATGGTTGAGATATGCATTCATTCTCCTGCAAAGGTAAAATAGTCCAATAAATACAGTAGCAGCAGTATTATTAGCGCATTAAATACATGAACTTGGTAAAGCTGAGCAAATTTTACCTTATCGTCATTTTTATTCGGCGAATTTACTTGCCCCTGCTGCATTTCAGCTTTTTGTTTTCTATAATTAAGAAACATTTTTATAGAATGGAATAAAATACATAGCACGTATAAATATGTGTTACAGTTAAAACGCGTTTCGAGTTATAACGCGTGGCCGAAATTTAAACTTCGCTGGAATTTATGTAATAATTATTTTGTACAGTTTTAATTATTTTGAACAGCTGCAGTGATCTGGTCGATGTCCATCACGACAGTATCGGCAAATTTTCCAAAATTGTTATTGACCATTTTTCTAATATAAATTAATTGCAATTTTGCCTAACAAATCCTATATTGAATACTTCTTACAATAATGATTGTTTTTAATCTAATTATATCGTCTTTTTTATAATACATTTGAAAATTATTATACCTACCTATAATGATTTTACCTAATATTTTTTGCTTTATGAATGGATAATTTACCTGATCTAAATATCTTTTTTTTATATTATTTTAATCTTAATTAATGTTCACATAAAATAATTATTAACATTTAACATTTACACTGAAATATTGTTTAAATACTGTTTTCTTTTAAATTTTATTTGTCTTCGATGATGTTTACCGTATATAGTGCATGATGTGTTAGCCTGTAAGTAATTACTACACTTTTAAATGTAACCGTATTTTTTAAATTAATTTCTGTATTAGTGTAAGTAATTGTTGGCTAACCAAATAATAAATAAATAAATTATTGTTAAATATTACAAACTCGTGCGTGTAATAAAACGATATTCCTCAAAATTTTGTATCTAAGTACCGATTTTTTTACTACAAAATATTTTTATAGCTGTCAAATCGGACTTCTTAGATTGTAACGAATGCAGTACAAACTAAATGGTACATTTTATAAATACCTGTATAAATAAACATAAAAAACTAAATTCTTACCTAGCATTTCGTGCTTGTTTCAAATTTTCAGCCAAAACTTTTTTTTTAAGTTTCACAGCACCATAAATTTAATTTTTATTATTTTTGGCCATTATTGTGAACTTATATCTGAAAATAATGAATTGCATTTGAAGATTACTATAAAAGATAATTCAAAAACATAGCCCAGGTACATACAGGTAAAAACATACAGGTAAGTTTGGTCGGCCTTGCGGAAAATTACCACGAGGAGGAATTCTGAAGCCGGTGGACATGTGCAAATGCAATTGGATCCTGTAACCCTCGCATGAATGTTTTTAACGCTAGTTTGTTGTACAATTGTCTCTTAGTTTTTATAGTAGTGGAGATAGAATCATGAAGTTGAACGTAAGCCATAATTATACTAAGAATGTTTTGTATTCGCTCATAGAAAACATTAGCCGTATCGTGACCTTGGGTGAGTTGAGATAAATCTGTGTAGAGAGAACATTCATCTCTGTGATCCGAAAAACTGTTCACTAATGTGTTACGTATTCCTTTCCAATTATCTGGGATACCGTTAGTGGCTAGAGTGCGGGCAGCTTTTCCGGTTATTTTATTTATTATACCATTTAATAAAGCTGAACTGACTAATTGATTATCTGGCCGCACATATTCTAATACTAGGTTGTCACAAATGTGTAAAACTCTTACCAAAACGTGCGAGTTTCCATCAAACTCCGGTACCAATCTAAGAGCCTTCCAGATTCTATCGTATCTTATTACTATTTTCGGCCTGAGCCATTTCAGTTTCCTGCTGCATTTCAGGTATGCTAATCTGTCTTAACCTATCTAAAATAATGTGCCGTTGATTCGGCTTAATTTCCTTACTTTTTTCTGGGGAAAAAGTCTTGACAACTAATAACTAAACTTAAAGGATAATGGATGATCTCTTACCAGGATCGGGAATAGCAACTGATAGGAGTATAACGTAATAAAATTGTACTCACAGAAGATTCTGCATTGTAAGTCTCATCGAAGCTTGGATGAAGTAGACTCCGTCAACGGCGCTGCTCGTAGGTTTCGTAGGGATAGTCGACCCGTTGGCGATACGACTATCAGGCGCGAATCAAGGTTGGACTGCACGCACTGATTCGACTATTCTACCGACTGCGCCAATTACGTCCTTGGCCGTTGGGTAGGAGTTTTAAAAAAGGCAATTATGTCCTTTTACAAATTTAATTAAATGAACTTATTATAATTAGTACTTATATTCAATTAACTTATGTGTATGTCGGCGCTTCATCGTCGTAGGCTTCCATTTCACACGATATTATCACACGCACACAGTAAATAGGGTACTCGTTATTTTTAGGTTTTAAAGAAAATGACTTACTCGATCACGATGTTTATTGTTTCGCAGATGGATACAGAATGAATTAAAACGGTCGTTACAGCCGTTTTTATACAAAAATGATGATAGTCAAAACCAATACTTTTAACATTACAATAAACTAAAGCGGAAATCAAAATAAAGACATTAAAAAAATAAGCTAAGTCGGAAGTCAATACAAATACTTTAAATGCTATATAATTCAACAGGAAATACCGACATTACAGCGCCATCTCTCAGGGAGTGGCAGTAAAACAATCTTGCTTCCATATTTCATAGATGGCATTGTAATCCATGATGTAGTCGGGATATCAGATTCGCGCCCATACGGCCATTCTGATCCAGCGCGTTCTCTGCGCTGAATTAAAATTTAGCTCATTCGGCATCACCCGCCTTGGATCTAGCCATATTACATGGCATCACCCGCCTAGGATCTAGCCTCAAAACACGGCATCACCCGCCTTGGATATAGCCATATTACATGGCATCACCCGCCTGGGATCTAGCCTCAAAACACGGCATCACCCGCCTTGGATCTAGCCATATTACATGGCATCACCCGCCTGGGATCTAGCCTCAAAACACGGCATCACCCGCCTTGGATCTAGCCATATTACATGGCATCACCCGCCTGGGATCTAGCCTCAAAGACCAGGTATAAGGATACGCCTGGTGGCCAGCCAGCGTTTTAGGAAGGAGTGGTGGATGGGTAATACAAATTTAATGGATTTAATGATCCGCCCATACGGTTTCATCATCATCAAAAAATGGATCACTTTGAGCAAGAGGTGCAGGCCTCAAAAAATAATGGCTTGCGATCTTTTCAGAACAACCCCGTAAATTAACATGTCTTATTTTATAGCGATTATTAGGTAATAACTCCAAGACTTCCATAGGGCCTTCAAATTTAGGACCAAGTTTAGTTGTATGTCTTTCGTGTTTTTGCATTAGAACAAAATCTCCCACTTTAAAAGGCTTTATTTGAGCCTTACCCTTATCGAACCTTTGTTTATCCCGAAATGATCGCTCGTCCATCCTTAATTTACAAAGTGATCTAACAGTATTAAGGTCTTCTACTGGTTCATCATCGTCAACTTGTAAGAGCTTAATACCTGGTGGTGAACATTTTTTTCCAAACAGTAACTCCATTGGAGTTTTTCCTGTACTTTTAGATACAGTAGAATTAATAGCTAACTGTAAATCTCGAATAGCACTATGCCACGGTTTATTAAGCTCTACAACCGACATATTATCTTTTATTATCTTCATAATGCGTTCCACCTGACCGTTTGCCCGACTAGCACCTTTAGCTACAACATGATGTTCAATTTTATAACTCTGGCAAAAATTTTTAAAGTCAGTTAAAGTCATGCTTTTGTCCTGATCTGTTATAAGCCTAGTTGGTGTACCAAAAATAGAAATGACATCTTGGAAACAAGATATAGCAGTATCAGAAGTCCGGTCATTAGTATAAATTAAATGGGAATACTTCGTAAATGCATCTATAAATACAAATGCATATTCAGTATTCTTGCGAGCACCGTTCATGCGTCCTGTTATATCGGCATGTACAGTGTGAAATGGTATTCTTATCTTATCTATAGGATGGAGAGTTAATTGCTTCGCACCAGACATACCTTTACGGATTCTACAACTAACGCAATTCTCAGTAAACTTCCTAACTAACTTAGACATATTTGGGAACCAATATTGCTCTCTCAGTTTAGAAAGAACTTTCTCCCAGCTAAAATGTTGAAGATTATCATGGTAATGTGAAATCAAATTCCACCTATAATTACGGGGCACTATGATTAATTTGCGAGTTTTGTTATCTATTTGAACTTTTCGTCTAAGTAATTTATCTTGCAATATAACGTAAGTGTCAGCTATATCTTTTGGAATTGTATCAGATCCTAGTTGCTCAACAATGTTTTTGAGAATCGGATCGCGTTTTTGTTCTATTAGGAGCCAATTAAGATCTAAAGTAGAGGAGTTCACTAAAAATTTCAAAGGGGTTGCTTCGCTTCTAATATTTAACATACAGGTGGTGGATGAATCTATGGGATTTCGGCTAAAAAAATCTGCATGAGAAAGTCTGTCACCTTTCCTGTATTCAATATCAAATTGGAAATTTTGTAGAAAAGCCCACCAGCGGTGTACTCTTGGCGTCAGTTCTCTTTTGGTTATGGATGCTTTGAGTGAATTACAATCTGTGACTACTTTAAAAGATCTACCATACAAGAAATGGCGGAAATGTTTGATAGCTTTCACTACGGCCAACGTTTCGAGCTCATATGAATGATACTTGCTTTCAGATTTAGTTGTTCGCATACTAAAATATCCAATAACATGAGGATTCTTATCATGTCGCTGAATCAAAACGGCACCATAGCCTAAAGAACTAGCATCTTTATGGAGTTCGCAAGGCAGGTCGGGGTCAAATATGGTCAAGACTGGGGAGGACGTTAGTCTATTAACTATCACTCGTCTAGCATTTTCTTGATGATCAGTCCAAACCCAAGGTGCACTGGATTTAGTAAGTTCATATAAAGGGGCCATAATCTTTGAAAAATTAGGAACAAATTTTCTGAAGTATCCAGCTAAACCATTAAATTGACGCAACTCTTTTACGTTTTTTGGTACAGCGGATTTTGTCAGGGCTTCTAATTTCCTAGGGCTAGGCCTAACAGTACCGTTTTCTATTATATTTCCTAAATATTCAACGGAGGCTTTCAAAAAAGTACATTTCTTTATATTTAATGAAAATCCAGCATTGGTTAATCTTTCCAAAACTAATTGGGTTATTCCCAGTTGTCCCCACCGTCTTCGTCACCACTGGTGACAAATGGGAAAAAAAATCCCATTTGTCACCAGTGGTGACGTCCCCAGTGGTGACAAATGGGAATGTCCACTATTTTTGTTCCCAGTTGCCACCAGTGGTGACAGATGGGAAAAATAAATAGATACGTCCCCAGTAAGGCGGGGCTAGAGCTGAATATATAGTGATGTGAATTCAATTTTATTTCACTAATTATTTTAATTAGATGATATTTATATTCTATTATAAAACGAGAGAAATAAAACTTTTACACGTCATTTTTTAGATTTAAATTGTTTCAAGTTTTATTGTGCCAAGTATATTCGTTCTTGTTAACTCTTGTATAATTAAACATAAGATTTACAACATAAATAAACTCTTAAAAAATATGTCAACAATATAATAGAATTTTTAAACAAAGGCCGAAAACTTACTTTTATTTTAACAATTCCTTTACAGTTTTGCCTGCGTTTGGTGCATTCCCACACAATTAACCCACTTATGTTTCCTTTTTATATGATATCCTGCGCGAAGCATAATAGTTCCATGACGTCTTTTTATAAAAACTAACGAAACTGCACCAGAACTGAACACCAGTGGTGACGAAGACGGTGGTGACAACTGGGAATAACTCAACTAATTCAAGATTTGCTATACCTTCTTTAGTCGCAGACATGACAAGGACGTCATCTATATACACAAGAGCAATCTTGTCCCTATAGTCACCTAATGCTTTATTGATAGCACGCTGGTAAACAGACGGTGCATTGCAAAGACCAAAAGGCATGCGTAAAAATTCATATTGACCGTCAGGAGTCACAAACGCAGTTTTCTCTATTGATTCCGCAGAAATAGGTATTTGGTAAAACCCTGCAGTCATATCTAAACAAGTGAAATAACGTGCCGTACCCAATTTGTCTATCTGATCAGCTATTAATGGTAAAGGAAAGTTATCTGACAGTATTTGCATTTAATTCTCGAAAATCAACACATAATCGGTCAGTTCCATCTTTTTTTTTAACCAACAGAATGGGACTACTGAATGGAGAAGAACTGTCTCTGATGATACCGTTTTGTTTAAGATCACTTATAATTTCCTTGACTTTTTCGCGTTCCATTGGCGACAATCTGTACGGTCTACGTTGGACAATTTTATCTATATTTTTCAGTCTTATACTTAATTGACCAGTCTAAACCTCAGAGACTTTGTTGCCGGAAGTAAAACTGTCCTTGAATTTAATTAAAATCTTATTCAATTTTTCTAATGATACAGGGTCGGTCAGATCAGTATTTAATCCAGTTTCGGATCCCGACAAAGTACTTTCATTAACAATAGCATTTCGCGTGACAGACATTTGTATCTGTCAACGTGATTGAAAGACCCGGAATTTGCACTAAATCATAGCCAATCAAGATATCAAACTGGGTTTGGTGATCCTCCACTACAAAAAGCTCTAACTCTACACTAATTTGATTGATCTCAACAATTGTGGTTATGCTCTGGGAGCATATAACAGGTACGCCACCTATTCCAGTAAAAATGGTATTGACGGCACTCCTTTTACCAGGAATTGAACCCGATATTCTGTTCCGCACTAGAGAACAATCTGCACCGGAATCAAAAGACAATGGTAAGTATTACCTCCTATTTTGACGTTAGTCATACAGCGGTTTATAGGGCCTAAAAAATTTACGGACTTACTGGTTGATCCGAATTTTTCATCATTTTGTTTGCGATAGCAATTTTACTCCGCATGACCCTTTTTATGGCAATACCTACATTCGACAGATTTTAGGTTGCTAGGTGTAACTTGGGAAGCGGACTTTAGCTGATCATCAAAGCCTACAGTTTCCTTACAATCACGAATACGGTGACCAGGCTCATGACATTTAAAACAGATTGACGATACAGGGGTTTCTTCTAGTCTAGGACTTTTGTTGTTAAAAGATTTTTTGTCAGTACTGTCATTTTTCTGTCGGTCACGTTTACGGTAAGTTTTGAGAACAGACACTAGTTTGGGCAAAGAGTTAGGCGTATTACGTAACAAATCACATCTTACATAGTCAGGGTAAATACCAGTAATTAATGCATCAATTACCTCTGCATCCGTAGCTTCGGGCCGTACCCGCTTAAACAGCGTCCAGCCAGTAGTCGCGTAGTCCGCATAGCTGCTCGCCTGCTCCGATGTGTAGCTCCGAAATTTCTGCACGTCGTCAGCGTAGCGGAACTCCTTCCCAAATGTCTGGATCAGGTCTCGCTTGACTTCCTCCCAGGTGGTAGACTGCAGGGACCACGTATCGGCCCAAGTCTTCGCTCTTCCTTTTAATTGAAGAATTGCCTTCATACGAGCTTCTTGCGGAGATATGCCAATAGACGCGATGGTTTCGTCAACATTAGCACACCAATCCCTGACGTCGTGGGAGCGCACGTCGGGATCAAATGGCGGTAGGTAGAAATTACCACGATCCCTTGACGTCGCTGGGGTGGTGGACAGTGCTGCAGTCACGGCGCTCGATGCTGCTTGCTTCGTGATAGAGGTCACGAGACTCATTACTTGTTCCAGAGAAAAGGTAGGGTCCGGCTGGGTAGTCTTCACAGGTGTCCGAACGGCTCTAGCAGACCCCAACAATGGCGAGTTGGATCCCACCGCTGCTGTCGGCGCTTCATCGTCGTAGGCTTCCATTTCACACGATATTATCACACGCACACAGTAAATAGGGTACTCGTTATTTTTAGGTTTTAAAGAAAATGACTTACTCCAGATCACGATGTTTATTGTTTCGCAGATGGATACAGAATGAATTAAAACTTTTTTTTTTTTTTATGACGGACATAGTTTTTAGCTCGAGGGAGCTTTAAAAACTTAACCGGACTAGGTGGCGAGGCACCAAATGCCTCCAGCCAGGGGCAACTTATAAACTAAGCAACACAGCTAAGGGTGTCCCCTGCGGGACTCGGACCTCGGCTTAGGGCGTTGCTGGGGGGGCAGCTAGGGACGGCTGGATCTGGGTTTAAATTATTTAGGGGCGAATTTAAAGCTACTGGCTCGGCACGGGCCGGCTCGAGCAAGGGACGGGGAGGATTACCGTTAAGGGGTCTTCGCGACGGGCCTCGCCGGCGAGGACGGTATATCGGGCGGCGTTTTTGTACGTGTGTTTTGAGAGTGCTAGCCACTCTGTTTGACTCCTGCGCTAGCGTGATTTGGTCGTCAGGGTAAGTGAGTGCGTGCCTTGGGCGGCGCACTCTACTTATCTGAGAGGGTTTGTAGTCTACGCTACTGACCACAAGGGGATTAGGGTGAAGGGGGGCCAAATCGAAATAGCGCTTAGAGGCGCGTTTCATAAACTGCTTGATGGTAGGCAGTTTTAGGTCTAAGTGAAGGTCCCTATTGCGCACGTACCAAGGGATGCCCGTGGCTTTGCGCATGAATCTGTTTTGGAGGGTCTGCATCCTATGGATAGCGGGACTTTCTATGTGAGCGAATACGACACTCGCATAGGTCATGATGGGGCGAATACACATCACGTAAATTCTCACCTTGTATTTGAGGGAGAGTTTACTGCGTGCATTGAGCATGCCATGTAGACGTCCTAGAGCAAAAGCGGCGCGCGAACGCACCGTTTTTATGTGCTCTCGGAACGTAAGTCGGTAATCTAGAACCACACCCAGGTATTTGGCTTTCTTTTCCCAAGGGATCTGTTGGCCGAAGAGGGAGATGGGTTGGGCTTGAGCGGAGAGGTCGGAACTCTTGTGAAAGAGAACCGCCGCGCTCTTGGAGGGATTCACCTCTATTCTCCATTTCCTGAACCAATTCCCTAGGGCATTGACTGAGGATTGGAGAATTTTGGTGATGTTTGTTAGGCTGATGCCGGAATAATATATAGCCGTGTCGTCAGCGAATAGAGCCAACTGCGACTTGGATCTTTTTGGAATATCGCTGGTGTACAGCGTGAAAAGGAGAGGGGAGAGCACGGAGCCCTGAGGGACTCCGGCTCGGATAGGATGAGGGGACGAGAGTGTGCCGCCCTCTATACGATAGCGAAAGGTGCGATTCGACAGAAAATCTCGAATGATGAGCACGAGACGGTCTGGCACGTTGAATGAATATAGCTTGTAAATCAAGCCATTGTGCCAGACCTTGTCGAAGGCTTTCGCCACGTCGAAGAAGAGCATGCCAGTCGTCATACCGCGCTGGAATCCAGCGCTGATATGTTCGACTATGCGATGCACTTGGTGGATACAAGAGTGTTTGGTTCGAAAACCAAACTGCTCGTCGGGAATGAGATTATGGGATTCGGCAAATTTCTTTAATCGGGCATATGAATTAAAACGTCGTTACAGCCGTTTCTATACAAAAATGATGATAGTCAAAACCAATACTTTTAACATTACAATAAACTAAAGCGGAAATCAAAATAAAGACATTAAAAAAATAAGCTAAGTCGGAAGTCAATACACATGCATCTTATATTAAAATAAACAGTATAAAATCGGAAGTCAATACAAATACTTTAAATGCTATATAATTCAACAGGAAATACCGACATTACAGCGCCATCTCTCAGGGAGTGGCAGTAAAACAATCTTGCTTCCATATTTCATAGATGGCATTGTAATCCATGATGTAATCGGGATATCAGATTCGCGCCCATATGTACAACCTCTAGCTACAGCGATTGAGTGAGATCGACTAACTGTTAAACGTTCCATTGTCCCACGGTAGTCCGTTTTAGCTGCAGTCAGCATTTCGTATGTTCTCACGGATTAATATGACACTTCACTGTAACTAACTGTCTGGTAGGTTTATGTATATAGGTATATATGGGCAGATGTCCATAGGTAACAAGTTATATTATGAAGTTTGGTATAGAATGGCTTCTAAAAACGTTGACAAGATAAGTAAAAAACCTAACACATTAAACAATCACTTTTTATTCTTCATCTTTCGAAACACACCTTCTAAAAAAATATTACGCAAAATTAAAACCGAGATCGAAACCAATAATATAACATAACAGTGGTTCACCTAATTCGTGATCTGATTCAAATTCTTCCGTATATTCTTCCCGACCTTCCAATATTCTAATTAATTCCTCTACACTCGTCATGTTGTCGTTCGGTAGCTAGTGAACATGAAAATAATATATTCTGACTACCCACTTATAAATACTTAGTACTCAATGCGGTAAAATTATTTATCACTTACCCTCACTATTCCAATCTTCTCTCCGTTTATGACGTCACAGGCGGTCGGATATTTACGACTCCGGCACTAATACATTGAATGTTGTTAAAACTTGTAGTGTTGTACCAATTAAGGAAAATTTTAACATATCGATTAATATTTTATAGTTATTTAGCGAAGGAAAAATTCGACCGCGGGCAGGAACCTGCGTCTTCTGGTTAGGTTCACCAGACGCTATGACCGCTAAGCCACCGCGAGTCCCACCCACCATGACGTATTTTGCCTTCACATTCAGAATTTACGTCTTTATGGTGACGAATTTTTCCTTCGCTAAATAACTTTAAAATCCTTAGCATGGAAAATGCAAAAAAATACAAAAAGATAATATTTTATAATTAGAAGCAACTTGTTAGTAAAAAATATTAATTAAATAATGTATATTAGTTAAAAGTATTATAGTGATAAAAAGAAAAACCGTAAACATTAATAACATTTTTCATTGATTTAATTTTTAAACTTGACCCCAACACTACTGTCGGATATATACGACTGTGGCGGTGGTAATCTATTTAGCTCATTCATAAATCTTCTTCTTCTAAATCGTTTCGCTCTTGGCAGAGCGGTCGTGGTCGTCATGTAGTAGAATCGGGGGCAGATGTTTTACGCCTCACGATATCTCGCCATCGTTTTCTGTTGGTGGACATTCTGGTACACTCATGTAAGGGCCCGCCCACATAAGATTTAATTTGGTCGGTCCATCGCATGGGTGACCTTCCGCGCGGTCTGGTGCCTTCCACCTTCCCCTGCACGACGAGTCGCTCTATGGAGAAGTGGCATTCACGTCTTGACACGTGTCCAAAAAACTTCAGGATACGATACTGTACTACAGAAGATAGACGCTGCTTGATGCCGAGTTCTTGGAGTATGGATACATTGGTACGGAATTCAGTCCACGATACACCAAGCATTCTTCTCCAGCACCACATTTCGAGAGAGTCTATCTTCTTTCTTTCACTTTCCCGCAATGTCCACGTCTCAGCAGCGTATAGAAATATGGGTAATATCAATGTTCGGACGAGCCGGATCTTAGTGGCTTTCGTGATATTTCGGTTTCTCCATATTTTTTTGAGCTTATCCATAGCAGTTCTAGTAATCGCCATACGTCGTTTTATTTCATCTACGCAACCGCCGTTGTTCGAGATTAAAGTGCCAAGGTATATGTAGGATTGGACCACTTCGCAGTTCGCGATCTGAGTAACTTCGGGCGAATTGTTGTTAATGCGGTCCACAATCATTATTTTGGTCTTGCTACGATTAATTTTTAACCCGAACTGACGGCTCACACGCTCCATTTTGAGAAATAGATCTTCCATGTGGCTAATACCAGTCGCAAATAGTGTAGTATCATCATAAATAAGCTATTTTATTATTGAAGTTTATGTCTTTCGACGGGTTATATTTAAGCCAAAACAAAAAAATAATAATTCACAAACGTCTTCTGATGGATTTTTATTAAAAACTTTCACTGTTTTCATGAAAACGTCGAGACAGGAGTTACATAATAATATGGTCGGCTATATCCGACGGCGGCGCCTGGGGCATAAATCCTCCTGGTCGGATATATACGTCTCCAGAATTATTATCTTGGAAAACATGTTCAGAGAATGATACTGTCATGACTGGATTTTGGGGTTCTGGTTCAGGCACGTTGAAATTGATGGCTAAGTTGTGCAACACACAGCAAGCTGTTATTATTTTTGCACATTTCTCAGGTGCATAATGGAGTGTTACGATCTTTACATAAACAACGCCATCGGTTTTTTAATCACCCAAAAGTATTTTCAATTATCACCCTGGTTTTATCATGAACAGCTGTATAATTATATGCTGGAGTTCCTTCAGCAGCATCCGGAATTGGTGTCATTAACCAAGGTCGTTGTGGATAACCAGAATCACCAGTAAAATTATACTATTAATGTATTTTTAAAATTGTTTTTAATTATAATTTAAAATACAAAATTTTTTTCACTGACCTAGTAACAACACTTGCTCTCTATTTCGATGTAATTCATGCATAAAATTGTTGACTAAACTATTTTCCCATAATTATGAAAGCGTCGTGAGTAGCTCCTCCATAATTATTTTGCGTTAACATTTAAAATTCTGCAGTCGCTGTCACATATCTAAAATAAAAATAACTATGTTATTATTTCTTGTATAAAACTAGCTACCTATTTTATAAATTCAGTGCTTATACCATTTGAACGTTTAGCGAATGGAAATGCTTTCTACAATAAAATCATTTTTGGGTGTAAAAATATGAAAATGGCATCCATCAATGCACCCTATTACTCCAGGGAAACCATACTTTGCATAGAATCTGTAAGATGAAAATACACTAGCGAGCATACAAATTAGGCCACTCTTAAAATTTGATCCTACGGATTATTTAGTATTTTTCTAAGGTAGAGGGTAGAAAAGAAATCTTTGATTCATTTCTTATTCGTTGTTTACGATATTTGCAAGTACCGTCATCATTAACCTATCAAGTTTAAATTTACGCAGCGTTGTAGCACAGTATAATTTTCATCATTTTGTTATTGCTCTAATTGCAATAGTGTCTTTCTTTAATTTTTCGACACTCAAAATGGATATTCAAAAGCAGAAGTTGTTCGTATCATCACGTTACTGGAAACCGGGATGAGCCAACGAAATGTTGCTCGCGCATGTGAAGTTAGTCATTCCACTATGTCCAATATGTGTACAAAAGATATCTGGACCTGCCTAACCTGTAACATTAATTTATTAAATTAAGTGACATCATTATTATAAAATATTTATAAAGTTACTTAGCGAAAATGCCAAAAAGTACAAAATGGTATTTTATAGTGTGGCTGGTATTTTATAATTGAAATAATATATTACAATTGAAATATTGTTATGTAGTGTAGGTACCTTAAGCTCCAGACTTATTCGGGAATTAGATTTTATTGATGTTTTTTGACGCTGCTCGCAGAGAAATAAAAAAGCTTCTTTATTCAATCAATATCTATTTCAAATTTAGTATCATTTATGTCCATAGGATTAAGTCTTTCTTAGTTTAGCTCTGTGCGTTATTTCTTTATAATAAAAAAAAAAACAGTATTTAAAACTAAGTAAGTACTTAATAAATATTTTCCAAATTAATAGTTAACAAATAAATATATGTGCTCACCTAGTTTCTCTTTGTTCACTTCCCTCGTTTTCAATTAAACTTGCAGCAAGAAAATAATATAAAGGACTACGTTTATATAGTGGCGGTCTTCGCATTTTAGGCAATATAATTATTCCGATGATTTAAAAAAATAGTTTATAAACATTTACGAAATCCAAACCAAGTTTAAAAATACTTTAAACAAATTTTAAGCTATAATTTAATACTTTAATAAGTTTAAAAACACTATAAATACATTTAAATATTATTGTTGACATATTTTTTAAGATTATTTATGTTGTAAATCTTATGTTTAATTATACAAGAATTAACAAGAACGTATATACTTGGCACACTAAAACTTGAAACAGTTTAAATCTAACAGTCAACTCTGAACAGTGGACTGTTAAATTTAAACGAAATTGATTAATAATATTCATTTATTCAAATTATTAAACTGTACTTGTGCAGTTTTAATTTCGATCATTATAAAGATTGTGATTCATAAAAATATATGTCTTCCAAGTGACTTGTAAAAGTTTTATTTCTCTCGTTTTATTGTAAATTTTATAATAGAATATTATATATATCATCTAATTAAAATAATTCGTGAAAAAAACATCACTATATATTCAGCTCTAGCTCCGCCTTACTGGGGACGTATCTATTTATTTTTCCCATCTGTCACCACTGGTGGCAACTGGGAACAAGAAGAGTGGCCATTCCATTCCACTGGTGACAAATGGGAAAAAAAAAACATTTGTCACCAGTGGTGGCGTCCCTAGTGACAAATGAGATTTTTTTTCCCATTTGTCACCAGTGGAGACGTAGACGGTGGGGACAACTGGAAATAACTCGGTCTAGCTAGCGTCTGTTAGCGACTTACGCGCATTTCTTTCACGTTCCACACATTTGTTTAAATTAGAAGTAATAATATCTAGACAAAATTTACATAAAAAACACAGTTCATATAGGTACATTGTAGTGTTCAAGTTAGTTTGATACAGTTTGTTGATATTGTTTTAATAAAATGCTAGTGATAAATCATTGACATTGTTTAATCGGAATTTTCGTAAATTTTCATACATTTCTTTATTTTAGATTAGCTGTTTAAACTATGCCCTTTAAAATAGTGCAGACTATAGAAAGAGGCAGGCCTCTATTGACTGCAGTACCGCACGAGTGGGAAAATAATGGAATTTTGTTTGGCCAAAAAACATGAAAAATAACGGAGAATAGAAAACTCAAAACCTGAAACAAATTGGAGTTCAATAAATTGCATTCTTAAAAGGTCAAACTTACCAAGTCTTGCGCAGGCTGAATTTGAAATTGATAATATGTCCAACTCCTCTGATACCGAGAGTGACAATGAAAATTTAGGTTACTAGATATCACGCGAAAATGAGAAATATCTACATCAAAAATTCAACAAAACTTCAATGAAATAGCAAGAGAATTTATGCGGCGAGAACCTACTAAAGAAATATTGGATTTTAGTAATAATCAATTCCCTTTGCATCGTCGCAGGTTGGGAAATTACTTTAATTTTCGTAGGTATTTCTGTCTAAGTATTTCTGGTTGACCAAAGTATTTTTTTGATAGTGATTTGTGCATTTTACGTCTTTGTTGGTATATGATATATACATATATGAGATAGAAGACTTAGTCTGATTTCGTGTGACTGACACCTTTTGTTGATACAAGTGGCTTCCATGTGGTGCAGAGGTTAAAACTATCTTGACACTGTCCTACAAAACAACGAACAAACGTCGCTTTCTATCTTCCTTGGGAAGATTGAATAACTAACTAACAACTTACACATGTTCAAGAAAGGTAGGGCATAGTGGAAGTAATTCCACTCAAATCGGAGCTGCCCGACTGGGGAAGTACCTCCGCCTTGCAGAAAATCGAAGTAAAATAACATTGCATTGCTTTAATAAGTAAGTCTTCCCTTTACGGCCCAGGGAGTAGTGGAAGAATTAACTAATTTAGTATAGTAACTATAAATTAAAACGACGTGATTAATTTTTCTCTGGCATGATAGATGCTCACATAAGCCTCTAGGTAGTCTCAAAATCACTAAAATAATTTAGGTAGTTCGGAAGTTACGAGTTTGAGACCATATACGAAAACGAAAAGTAACTAACTCAACTTAGTGACTGCTTGCTCTTTATTTTTGAATAATTTGTACAAATATACATACGCGAAAAATCATCAAACCACTTTAACGTTTTTTTTTCTATAAAATTGGGACTTTAGATCTATTGCGAATAATAATTAAAATCTTTTAATTATTATTTATACAACAGCGACATGCATTGT